>CAXKVI010000002.1:125457071-125517071 GCA_964058755.1 Campiglossa producta | reverse complement strand
AATTAATTTAACCCAAAATTTAGTTTGATCAATAATTGAATGCAGTCACTTCAACAAAAAAATTCTGTTCAAATTACCAACTTTGATCAATTTAACATAATTTGATCAACTTCAGAATAACAGTACGAACTTGTTGATTTTAGCAATGTAATTTTTTTTCTGTGTATAACTTCTAGTAGAATGCGACATGCCTGCCAAATGACATTTTTCGCATAAGCATACTTTTTCTGTAGTACTAGCTTGTTTTTTTGTTGTTTGGTGCAAGAACATATCCGAATTTCGGAAAAATGTTCGCATGTCATATTTGCAAGAAAATAAAAAAGGAGCACCCAAGCTGACTATTTGCCAAGCAAACATGAGATATGAGATATATTTTTTTATTTCAACAAAAAGTGTTTGAGGCAAGTACATTAATACGATGCAACCTAATAACATAACACACACATATGTATGAACATAGAGCGATTTTTTGATCCTTGAAATTGAACAAACCCAAACTGGCCTACTTTTAGGCGCAAAACAATAAAAACCAAATTTTGTATTTAGAGTAAGATCATAAAACAAAAACAATGCAATAAAAAACTAAATAAAATTTTACTAAATACTTGTCAAAAATATTAATTTTCAATATCAGAATAATACAAAGAGCACCAAAAAAAACAGCACAATGCCAGCCCAGAGTTCTTGTATTCTGTCATAACGTCATGATTGTTACAAAAACAAAACAAAAAATTTAAATTGGCACAAGTTCATTGATACTACATAGTCACTTTCTCATTGCAAAAATATAAACTACATGAAAAATTCTAAAAATTTCTAACAAGCCTTCCCCTAACCCACCACAAAGCTTATGCGCCTAAATGTAGGCATCAAGTCTTGGCACTGCCAACGACTTTCGAGGACATTTGTATTACAGCAAAGTGTCATATCAGATACTTTGATCTACAAGTTTTTGCATTACATTTCCAAGTTGTTGTAATAACTAATTTTAACAAATGTTTTGCAATGTTTAAAAAGTGAAAATTAGTTACGCACAAAGGATACTGGTACTTTGAAAAATTCTGCGTTGACCCTTTTATGAGATAAAGACATGACAACTCACTTGAACTTTATACCCTTTGTGGTCACATTTGTATGAAAGAAAATACAACGAATTAAAACGAGACGAATCTGAGCAAAAAAAAAAACAAAAATTTGAAAATAAAAAGCAAAAAATATTAGTATAAGAAGGAATTGAATGCAAAATTTTACACAGCGGAATGATAATTCACTGACTAGTTTCTATGCGACCAAGCACAACAGAGTGTTTTATTGGGTCTTACTGGTATCGCATCCCAGCAGACTGCATTGGCATTACATCAACTTGAAAGCGTTAAGTGTGCCATCTTGCATTTATATTCCTACTAATGTGCCCTGTGTTCTCTCACTTTATAGACTTCTTGAACACCTTGTGTGTTTAAGGCGATTACAAGAAGCTTGTGAGTTTCTAGGCGTGCTTATCGAAGCTATTCACTTTTTATTTTGTATATGGGGGGCGGAAAAGTTTGTATGTATGTACGTATATGGAGTTTTTTTGTTTAGTGAATAAAAAAAATTTAATAATATAAAATAATAAGATAAATTAAAAAAATAAAACATAATAAATAAAAGGAAATGAAATAAAAAAATTAAATAAAATACAAAAAAAGTTAAAAAAATAATAAAATAAAATAAAATAAAATAAATTAAAATAAAATAAAATTTAATTAAACAAAATAAAATAAAATAAATATAATAAAATAAAATAAAAAGTAATTTGAAATAAACAAAACAAAGTGAAATGAAAAAAAAAAAAATAAAAAAATTAAAATAAAATGAAAATATAAAATTAAAGTGTATAATAAAAAAAATTTAAAAAAATATAATCAAATAACAAAAACAAAATAAAATAAAATAAATTTAAACAGAATAAAATAATAAAATAATATAAATGTAAATAAAATAAAACCAAATAAAAATATAAAAAAAAAATAAAAAAATAAAATAAAATAAACAAAAACAAAAATAAATAAAATAAAATAATCTAAAATAAAATAAAGTAAAATAAATTAAAAAAAAAATAAAAAAAAAAATAAAGCAAAACAAAATTAAAATTAAAATTAAAATTAAAACTAAAATAAAAATTAAAATTAAATTTAAAATTAAAATTAAAATGAAAATTAAAATTAAAATTAAATTTAAAATTAAAATAAAATGAAATAAAATAAAATAAAATGAAATGAAATAAGATAATAACCTAAAAAAAAATAAAACGAAATGAAATGAAATTAAAAACATTAAATGAAATGAAAAGATAAAATTTAATGAAATAATAAAAAAATTAAAAAAAAATATAATCAAATTAAATAAAAATAAAAAAAAAAATAAAATAAAATACATTTAAATAAAATAAAATGAAATACATTTAAATAAAGTAAAATGAAATAAAAAAGCAAAAATAAATTAAAAAAAAAAAAATAAAATAAATAAAAAAAATTCAATAAGGAAATGAAGAAAAAAAAATAAATAAAAATTAAATTAAAAAAATTATAAAATAAAATAAATTTAAATGAAATAAAATAAAATAAAGTAAATGAAAATAAACTAAAATGTAATGAAAAAAACAAAAAAATTAATTAAAATAAAATTAAATAAATTGAAAAAAAAAAATAAAATAAAACAGAATAAAATAGTTTGAAATAAAATAAAGTGAAATAAAAAAATTAACAAAAAAAAAAATATATAGAAAAGTAAATAAAAAAAATGTATATGTCTAGTTACCACTGTTAAAACAACAATAGTCACAGGCAACAAAAGTTGCCTTAGTAACGCACCAAGCTGTTATATCAATAAGCGCTAGATAAACAAGTAAAATTATCTTCCAGTGCATAACCGAAGTAACAACTTGACTTGTTTTAAAAGTCTTCAAACGAAAAATATCAAAAATAATAAAAAAATTTCACAAAAAATCTCACATAAAACAGAAGAAAATCATCAAAAAAAAAAAAAAAAAATTTACCAAAAATGTCGTTCTTCGAAAATCCCGATCACATACGCATGTTACGTGATTTACTCGCACCCCCAAAGGAACGTGACAACTCGGACAGCGATGACGATGAAGCAGACGCCACACACCGCAAAAGCAACAATTTTAGTAAGTGTTAAAAAAGAAAATCTATAAAAAAGTAGCACAATCTTAAAAGACCATAAAAGTCCACAAAAATTCTTAAATGACATGGCAATTTTTGTAGCGCCCGCAAATATTGGCAGCAATTGCAGTGGGAGCAATCGAGAAAAACGAGCCAGAATGAAAATGGCACCTGAGCGTCCAGTGCCAGCAAGCATCGAAGAATGGCAGGCGCAACAAGAACATGAGGATGCTGAGATTTTAGAGACGCGCAAACAGCCCGAATACAGCTTGACCTATCGGCAGGCGGTGGGCACAGAGGATATGTACTTGCAGGTAGTGGAAAAAAGTAGAAGCAATAATATGTTGCACAGTTTGTGGGAGAGTGCCTGTGTTATTTGGTTGCTGCTTTCATTTTTTGTTCCTTGATACGTTCACATATCCTTCGTTGCAGTTTTTTTTTCATAAATTTTATACTCAGCTGTGCTGGAAGACAAAAAAAAGACAAAAAAAATAAAATAAAATAAAAAAAATTAAATTAAATAAACTAAAATAAAATTAAATAAAATAAAATTAAATTAAATTAAATTAAATTAAATTAAATTGAGTCAGATTATTTTAAATTAAATTAAATTAAATTAAATCAAATTCAATTAACTGAAGTAAAAAAAAATAAAATAAAATGAAAAAAATTTATAAAATAAAATAAGTAAAAAAAAAATTAAAAAATTAAATTAAATAAAATTAAAAAAATATGAAATTAAATTAAGTAAAACAAATTAAAATAAAGTAAAATAAATCAAAATGAAATTTAAAAAAATTAAATTAATTTTAATTTCCTTTGTACCACGGCTGGGTATAAAAAAGCTGTTTTTACCCTTACTAAAAATCTTAACTTGCTACTCTCTCAACTATTTTCTTTTTTCCCACCGTTTACTTTGCAAAATCTCTATTCTTTCGCCTGCTTTTTGGTCACAGATGGGCAATCGCACTAATGCCACGGCCAGTTGTGAGGACTTACTGTTAGAGATACGTTTGCCCGATGAGACGACACCAGCGGATAAAATGGATTTGTCAATTACCGAAGATGAAGTGGATTTGGCGACACCAATTTATCGTCTCAAATTGCCATTGCCGCATAAGGTGAACGTGGATCGGTGTCGGGCAAAGTACGATGTTGAGTTGCGCAAGCTCTGTTTGACATTGCGACTGAAACGTGAATTCGATTATGTGAACTTTTAGAGGTTGGCTAAACTAAAAGCTGCAGCAAAACGGCTGTCACTACAAATATATATATACATAGAGACAAATAAACAAACACTCGCATGAGCATCTGAACTTTAACAAACAAAAATAGACCAACCAAAAAAGAGAACTAAAAAAATTTGTTTGCAAAATGCAGTAAGTTTGTTTCTGTTTTTTGTTTCGCTTCTATTTTGTATGCAATAAATATTATTGAGCAGCTAATAAATGTGTTTGTATTTAAGTCTAGCTGGGAATGTGTGTGTGCTCTGTATGCATCACCTGTGTGGGTTATGCATCAGCTTAACGATTGGCGCAGGTAACTACTGCGCTTTTATGTGTGGATTAAGTGCTACAAATGTGATTTGCGCTTTGCAGCTGCAGCTGAGCCGTTTAAACCATCGAAGCCGTTGAGCTTAGTGACCTTAGCTTTATGCGGTAAAATATTGGACTATTTGCTGTTTCGCAAACAAATGTGACTTTAGAAGATTTGTGGGAAATAAATGGAGACCAAAATGTTGAAATATTTGCATGAACTTTTTAATCGCTTGGATTGAGGTGAATTTTTTTGCAGCTGACTTAATTTATGAGCGATTATTGAGATTTTTTTTAGCTAAAAAGAAATAAATTGAAAATCCTAAAATAAAAAAAAATTTAACAAAATAAAAAATTAAATAAGTAAATAAAATAAAACAAAGTAAAAAAAATAAAATAAAAAAAATAAAAATCATAAAAACTAAATAAAATAACAAATAAAAAAATTGAATAAAATAACACAAAAAAATAAAAATAAAAATAAAATAAAATAACACCAAACAAAAATAAAAATAAAAAAAAAATAAATAAAATAAAACAAAAATAAATAAATAAAATAATATAAAGTAAAATAAAAAAATAAATAAATTAAAAAAAGAATTGAAAAAAAAAAAATTTAAATTAAGTAAAATAAGTAGAATAAAATAAAGTTAATTAAAATAAGATAAAATAAAATAAAATTAAATAAAATAAAATAACATAAAATAAAATAAAATGAAATAAAATAAAATAAAATCAAATAAAATAAAATAAAATAAAATAAAATAAAATAAAATAAAATAAAATAAAATAAAATAAAATAAAATAAAATAAAATAAAATAAAAAAAAATAAAATAAAATAAAATAAAATAAAAGAAATGAAAAAAAAATAAAAGAAAAGAAAAGAAAAGAAAAGAAAAGAAAAGAAAAGAAAAGAAAAGAAAAGAAAAGAAAAGAAAAAAAAAAAAAAAAAAAAAAAAAATAAAATGAAATGAAAGGAAAATAAAATAAAATAAAATAAAATAAAATAAAATAAAATAAAATAAAATAAAATAAAATAAAATAAAATAAAATAAAATGAAATGAAATAAAATGAAATGAAATGAAATGAAATAAAATGAAATGAAATGAAATGAAAAGAAATGAAATGAAAAAAAAAAAAATAAAAAATAAAATAAAATAAAATAAAAACAAAAATTAAAATAAAAAAGATAAAAAACGAAAAATGACATAAAAAAATTCAAAGAAATTAACTAAATTATCAAACAAACAAAAAATTTAATAACACAAAATAAAGTAAAACAAAAAACAATAAATTAAAAATAATAATAAAAAATTGTGTATTTTTATGGTCATTCTTTTTGTAAATAGGGAAGTTGTACGGACTATTGACCAGTGACTAGTAATTTTGTTCAATTACTATTTTTTAAAAGATAACTTACATTCTTTCTGCCAAAAATTTTCTTCGCTTAAATTTTCTTAAGTACCCATCCTATTTTAAAACTCGCAATAAGAGAGTCATCATTTGCATTATTAACAACAACTTAAGAGTCACATGTGGCAAAGTGTAAATCTTAAAAGCTACCAAAATAGCTGTAAATAATAAAACAAGCTAATAAAACGTGTGCCGAAAATGTGGTGTCAATGGTAAAAACACGAGGAAGTAGTGAGAGTCGATTAAGAAGAAGTGACAAAAGTACATACTTGACTAAAATTAACAAGCGAAAATTCAACTGAATACATTTGTTCACATCCCATAAATACAAAAATATTTCCTACACCTGTAGCTTACCAACGCTTTCTGGTTTAACTTTAGCTATTTCCATTGTTTGTAGCCTATTTTGAGGCGCACCATGTGTTGATGCTTATACGCCGTTTACACTCATAAAACCGCTGAAATTAACTTGTTATTAAAACACATTTGGCGTTGCTTTTAGTATTACATATATTTAAGGTTTACTTCCGCATTTCGTCTTTCCTTTTACTCTTACTCCAACATATTTACTCCTACCTCAGAATTTAATTTAAGCATGGGGCTTTGACTTTTTAGCGTTGCCACAAAGTTGGTGGAGCAAGCTGCAAGTCAAGGGTAGCTGCATGTGTACGCATAATTTTTTTTTTATATTTTTTTTTTCTAGGTACTTGTGCAGTAAAATTAATGTAAATATGAATAGAATTAATAAAAGTGCTAGCTCGTAAAATGTTTGTATGTTGTTGCGCCTGCTTGTATGCTATATAAATTTTAATACTATGCTAAGGAGCAAGTTACCACTTTACTGCGGAGCGAAAACTGACTGCTTATTTATTTTTTTACTGCTTATTTTTTTTTTTTTTTACGAATACTTAAAGCACTTGAATAAAAAGATATACAAGCCAGCCTTATATAAAAAGGACAAAAGGCGGAGCAAAATTCATCCAAGGTAAAAAGGTAACTTGATAAACGTTAATTTTGAAGTCAAGGCAAACCAAGTTTTTTAAAATATTTTTTCAACCCAACCTAACACTTTTTCAAATAAATGGTTCTCATGTGACTTTGGTTTCCTACTACTCTGCCATCAACCCTTCTTCTTACGAACTTAGACAATAGCCACAAATTCCCTTATTCAATACCCAAATCACTCGCATTCAATCAATATTAAAATTACTATTCACTGTGATTTGAAAGTAAGCTGCCCACGTACAACTTTTCTTGTTGGTTCATTATAGTGCCTAGCGTAGCGTATGATGCGGAACAACATACAGCTGTCAACACTGTCTCTAGAGCTTATTACGGCTGAAAACAAGCAGGCAAATCATGAAACTTTGACGCGCCCTTTTGCAAATCGAATAGTTCAATTAAAGTTTGTGTTTAAGTTTCTTATTAGTTAGTCGAGTTGTGTACGTACAGCTACAGCACAGGGCATACATACATATATTGGCAGCACAGAGCGGCATATTGAGCAGCAGAGCTCTTACCTCAATAGCTGCCTGATACGATAGGGGAGAAATCGTGAAGTCGGAGAAGAAAGAATCATTGGAGGAGATAGAAGTTTTTATACTAAGATAGGGCTATACTACACAAATGATCCCAAAACGATCCCAAGATGACATCAAAATTATTCCAAAAGCACTCCAAAATGCTCCCAAAATTACCCCAAAATGATTCCAAAATAAGCCCAAAATGATTCCGACATAATTCCGACATAATCCCAAATGTTTCCCAAAATGATCCAAAAGTGAACCCAAAATGACACCAAAATTATCCCTAAATGACCCCACAATTGACCCCGAAAAGATCCCAAAACAACCCCAAAACAAAATGATTTGCAAAGGAAACCCAAAGTGATCCCAAAATGACCACAAAATTATCCCTAAATGACCCCACAATTGTCCCCGAAATGATCCCAAAACAACGCCAAAATGATTGCAAAAATATCCAAAATTGATCCCAAAATAACCCCAAAATTATTCCAAAATCATCCAAAAATTATCCCAAAATGATTGCAAAAGGAACACAAAGTGATCCCAAAATGACCCCAAAATTATCCAAAAATGAAGCAGAAATGATCCCAAAATGATCTCAAAATGACCCCAAAATGATTGCAAAAGGAACCCGAAGTGATCCCAAAATGACCCAAAAATTATTCGAAAATTATGAAAAATTGATCCCAATATGACCCCGAAATGAAACCAAAGTGACCCTAAATTGATTTCAAAATTATCGCAAAATGATTCCAAAATAATCCCAAAATGATTTAAAAAGGACCCACCTTAAAATTACCCCAAAATGGACCGAAAATTATATCAAAATGTCCCGAAAATGATCCCAAAATTATTCCAAAAGGACCCCAATGTGATCTCAAAATAAACTCTAAATTATTCTAAAATGATCCCAAAATGCCCCTAAAATGATCTAAAAATGACCCCGAAATGACCCCAAAATTATCCTAAAATGCCACCAAAATGATGCCAAAATGACCCCAAATAACCTCAAAATGGTAGAAAAATACCCCCAAAATAATCCCAAATTCATCCCAAAATGATTCCAAAAGGACCCCAAAGTGACCCAAAAATGACCCCAAATAACCTCAAAATGATAGCAAAATACCCCAAAATAATCCCAAATGGATTCCAAAATGATTCTAAAAGGACCCCAAAGTGATACAAAAATTACCCCAAAATAATCCCAAATGGATTCCAAAATGATTCTAAAAGGACCCCAAAGTGATACAAAAATTACCCCAAAATGTTGCTTTTTGGCATTTTTGTAAGGGAAGGTTGTTGAGATAAGTAATGATGCCCTCTATTAGGGTAATACCGATTTTTTAAAAGAACATGACTTATCGCTGGCCATGGTGTGAGGGCGACATTCCAAAACAATAATAATTGAGTTAGCCAAAGTTTTAGTAAAATTCAGGAATTAAAATTTAAATAAAATAACCACAAATCCACCCAAGCCATGGTAAATGTAAACGTCAAAAGTCCATTTTATGAATAAACAATTTACCTACTATTTGTTATGAGAAACTTCAGTTAAGTAAACTAAAAACTTTGTCATACAAAATATAAAATTTATAAACAACATTAGCGGCTCCAAGGTAGGTAGAGAATCATCAACTTTCCACGACTAACTTTCGCGCGGAAATACATTCCACCTGTACACCAGGCGCTACCGCGACTCACTTACTTTCTGTAAAATAAAAATAAATAACAAAAACTTTTTCTTTATAAACTTTTTAAAAATGTCAACAATTGAAATGTCCTCAACGCAGCACAGTCAGCAGACATAGTGGCGGCTTGAGACAAACACTGACATACTAACACAAACACATTCAAGCCAGATGAGGCACAAGCAAGTTAAATTAAGCAAGTACGAGTACTTTGTGGCGCGACTGTAGGACGTTGTAAATTTGTTTGTATGCAAGTAAGTAGCTTGCTCCACTGTGCTACTTAAATGTAGACCATAATGACAGTTACAGTTCGTTAGCAAGTTTGGTTAATTCCCAAGTATTGGCAGGTAATTTGTGCATCTTTAATATTAAATGGGGTTCAGCGTGTGTGTGTGTGAGAGAGATAGTGCAATGGTGACAGTTGCCGTTACAGTTACAGTTATGACAGCTTATAAATACGTTTGCATTCTTAGTCAACAGCGGAAAATTTAAATCGTTTTTAAGCCCCAAAAAAAAAATTTTAGTTAAATAATTTAAATGCTTTCCCTCAGATTTTCACCACAAAAGGCTTTCCGCTATGCTTTCACATCTATCTAACCACATTCAAATGCATGATTTCCGCTGAAGGAAGATAATAATAAATGAGTTGGTTTACCGCATATGTAGTTGTAGTTGTTTGTTTGTGGGTATTTGAGTGTGCTAAAGTTGCAAACTGCAGTAGACGTCAGAGGAGCGTGAATAATGAGTTTACTTTTACTTGGATATGTGTGCGTGTGATACAAGTGGATCTGTATCACTTATGAGTCCTGCAGTATAACACCAAACTTATTCAAAAAATACTAGTACTCGCTGAAACTTAACAAAAAAAAAAAAAAAAATATGTAATAAAAAATAAAATAATAAAAAATAAAATAACATAAAAAATACGAAAAAAAAAAAACAATTGAGATAATCAAAACAATGTAAAATAAAAACTATTAAATGAAACAAGAAAAAAAATAATATAAAGCAAAACAAGAAAATAGAATAGAAATTAATAAAAAAAATAAACAAAAAAAAATCAACATAAAAATTTAATAAAATCAAATTAAAAATAAAAAAAGTAAAATAAACAAAAAAAATAAAAAAATAAAAAATGCAATAAAATGAAGTATAAAAAAACAAAATAAAGCAAAAAAAAAAAATTAAATGAAATATAAAATAATATAAACAAAAAAAAATAAAAAAAATTAAATAAACTGAAATATAAAAAATAAAATAAACCAAAAAAATGTTAAATAAAAAAAAAATAAACTGCAATGACGTAAAAATACCAGTTGTTTATATGGAAAAAAATTTCACTTGCTTGACCACTTCTATTCATATTACTTTCGAAGTAGTTAAAAACTAGTTGCTTTGACCACATGGTTTATATACCCTCATGCATGTATTTGCACTTTCCAAGTTCGCAATCAAACGCGTGTAATGTATGCTATTCTCTGATTACTCGCTGTACCTTGTAAATTCACAGCGGTGGCTAACTAAATAGAGACAGCCAACAATGAATAGAGCTTTTCTTTGGATCAAGAAGAAGAAAGAAGTTGCAATAAGACACATATTTATATCGACGGCAGAGAGTAGAAGATTACCGTATTTGAGACTCTTTTACGAAATACCCTAATCTAAACTTGGCTTGCATCATTTATTGACGCTTAACCACCTAGGCGATTTTGGTCGTTTCGTATCAAAGCACGCTAGCGATAACTGACGCCGAAACAACCTCCTTTAGGACTTTTATGAAGCACGAACTATTTCAGCTTGAGTTTCAAAAGCTCCTAAACTCAAGCATTTGTGAAAAAAGTGCATTGAAATATTCTCAAATATCATAATCTTCCACTGAACTGTCGAGATTGATGCCATGTTGAAAAAATCTGTTAGCTCCTTTTAAGGAAACTCCACAACAGAACGGAAAACTACTTCAAGTCATGTTGATTATATTTATACCTCTATCGCAATACTTCTTTCCTTTTCGGAATTTTCCACATTTTCTACTACATCTCTACGTCTATCTCAATATTTACCTCTATCTCTATCCTAACTATATATCTTTCTCTGTTTTACCTCTATCTCCATCATTACCTCTATCTTTATCTATATTCCTCTACCTAAGTCTATCTCTTTCTCTGAATTTTTCTCAGTCTCTGTCATTACCTCTATCTCTATCCTTATCTTTAGCTCTCTCTCCTTCACTGTATGTATCTATGTCTCTATCATACCTTTACCTTTTTCTCTATCTTAGTTTCTACCCTATATCTAACTCTATCTATGAATGTATCTCTGTCTCTATCACTCCTCTATCTCTATCTCTATCTTTATCTCTACCCTATATCTAGCTCTATCTCTTTCTATGAATGTATCTCTATCTTTATCATTGCCTCTATTTCTATCCTTGTCCTATCCCCATCTAACTCTATCTCTGTTTATATTTCTATTTATATCTCTCTTTCTACCTCATTAATATATATGCACCTGTATCTCTCTGTATCTTCGAGACATATTTTCAGCCAAACTACTTCTTAAAAAAATTAAGGCTTTGTATGTTACAAATATGAACGAAATGGGATCATCAAGATCAAACTGATAGTGGAACTTCATTTGCACTATCACTCAAACTTGTCTTTTAAATTTTTTTTTGGTTGAAGATTCACTTCCATTAGCACTAAAAATATTTTCAATTTCCGCTCATATTCACTTTTGGCTGAATTGTTGCGTTGAAAGTACTGTTACAAAAATTATAAATTAAAGGGCGGGCCCATGACCAATTTATAATATTTTCAATTAGATTGTTATAAAATATCAGTGAAATATTGCTTCAAACCGCAAAGATATCGAACTTTTTCTAAGGTATCCGTTTAACAACAAGCTTTTGTAAAAAAATGTTGTCTTTGCCAAGTGGGTGGTGCCACGCCCATTTCAGTTAGTTAAACGTAACTAGTTTGGAGTAATATAATATTCGTTTGGAAACTTTTGATACACGGAAGATTGCGCAGGTTATCGTCCCATTTCGGTAAAGATCAAGTGCTCCCATTCACCTGCCCACAGCTGTATTCGTTGAATTGTACTTGCTTGCCTTTGAAAATCTGCATGCATTGCATCTTTTGCATTTCCAATTTTATTACAATTTGGTTGCATAAATCGAAGACGAAACTACGCAAATGTAAACTTAATTGCAAGGTAGGCACGCACACATACATAGATACGTATGAACCTGTAAAAGAGGTTACAAAAAAAAACAATGGAAAATTTTGAAAATGAACTGTAATACCATTTGCTGATTTTAAACCTCTCCGAAAATATGAGATACGGAAGCTTAGCAAGATATCAACGTGAAAGCAACATATGTAAGACAAACAGCAAAATGATTAACCAAGTTGTAGAACGTGCGATTACTAAAAGCTGTCAGGATAACCACAAAACCAATGAAATGATGGGTAGATAACATATGGCGCAAACATAGTTAAAAGCAAATACAACCACACACATTTACACTCACTTAATCTATGATAGTTGTACATTTCCAAAAGCAAATATTTCTTGCCTAAACATACCGCTTGCTTGTTTGCAACAACCGTGTGGCAGCAGCAGCAAACACTTACAACATTTACTCTGTGGCAGGCAGCCTAGTTAAATAAATACTTTCAACTGCCAAGTGGAGCAAGCAATATTTTCGGCATGACCTATTAAAAATTAGTTACTATCCGAAAAATAATTGGAACGTAGCAAATAAGCACCAGAATATTACTTACAATCAAGGCAAACTAGCAAGGCAACAACAACAATTCTTGCGCAAAAATATCTTTGCATTGGCTACAAAAACAACAAAATTATAATAACCGAAAGAGTAAGCAGGCAAATAACTTTCCATTGTTAGACTTTCACTAGCAGCCATTTGATGCCAACTGTGACAATACAAAATAATTGCAGTTGTCGTACACTTTGCTGGGAAATTGGGGAAAAGTATGAGAAACCGCAAAAAAACTAAAACTAACACAAGCTGAATTAGAGCCAATATTCATGAGTTGAGGCGGAAAAAGCGATTTGGAAGCTAAAGTTAAAAGATTTTTAATTAAAAGCTTGAGCTAAATGAGCAGCTCATTAATAAGTCATTATCAATGCCTTGACTATTATCATTTTTCAGTGAGTAGCTAAAATATGTGGGAGTAGACCAGTTATTGTTAGTTAGCAGATGTCTATATATGTGAGCGCAGTTGTCAGTGTCGAGTTTGTAATTCATTAATTCGCAATTTAATTTAAGTTAAATCACATTTCAACAAATTGAATTAAAATATGTAAAGTTAAGTTTAATAAAAGTAGATTTAAAATAAATTAATTTAAACTAAGTTAATCTAATTCAAATAAAACAGAGGTTCTTGAAAATAAAAAAATTAAAATAAAACAAAATAAATAAAAATAAAATTAAATAAAATAAAGTAGAATAAAATAAAATCAAATAGAATCTAATAAATAAATAAAATAATATTAAATTAAATAAAAAATGAAGTAAAATTAAATTAAAATAAAATAAAGCCAAACAAAAAATTAAATATAAAAAATAAAAATAAAATAAAATAGAACAATATAAAATAAAATCAAATCTCATAAAATGAAACAAAATAATAAAAAAATTAAATGTTATGAAATGAAATAAAATGACATATAAAAGGAAATAAAAAAAATAAAAAATGAAATAAAATAAATTGAATTAAATTAAACAAAAAAAAATAAAAAAAAAATTAAACAAAATAAAATGAAATGTAATGAAATAAAATAAAATAAAATAAAATAAAATAAAATAAAATAAAATAAAATAAAATAAAATAAAATAAAATAAAATAAAATAAAATAAAATAAAATAAAATAAAATAAAATAAAATAAAATAAAATAAAATAAAATAAAATAAAACAAAATAAAATGAAATGTAATGAAATAAAATAAAATAAAATAAAATAAAATAAAATAAAATAAAATAAAATAAAATAAAATAAAATAAAATAAAATAAAACAAAATAAAATGAAATGTAATGAAATAAAATAAAATAAAATAAAATAAAATAAAATAAAATAAAATAAAATAAAATAAAATAAAATAAAATAAAATAAAATAAAATAAAATAAAATAAAATAAAATAAAATAAAATAAAATAAAATAAAATAAAATAAAATAAAATAAAATAAAATAAAATAAAATAAAATAAAATAAAATAAAATAAAATAAAATAAAATAAAATAAATTAAAATAAAATAAAATAAAATAAAATAAAATAAAATAAAATAAAATAAAATAAAATAAAATAAAATAAAATAAAATAAAATAAAATAAAATAAAAAATAAAATAAAATAAAATGAAATAAAATAAATAAAATAAAATAAAATGAAATAAAATAAAATAAAACAAAATAAAATAAAATAAAATAAAATAAAAAAGATAAAATAAATTAAAATAATAAAATAAAACAAGTTAAAAAATAAAATAAAATAAAATAAAATAAAAAATTAAAAAAAAAAAACAAAAAAATATTCATATGTAATAAAAAAAAGTAAAATATAAAATTTAAACAAAATTAAAGAGTTGAGACTAAAAATAAAAAATATAAGAATAATAAAAAATGACATAAAACAAAACGAAATGAAAAAAAATAAAAAGAAATAAAATAAAATATCCAAATTAAAATAAAAAATAATATAAAACAAAAAGAAACAACATAAAAAAATTAAATACAATAAAAAATAAAATTAAATTATATAAAATTGAAAAGAGTTATAAAAAAAATTAATTAAATTTTATTTATTTAACTAAAGTAATAAAATCGAAAATAAAATTTAAAAAATTAAATTAAATTAAAAAACAATAAAACTTAATGAAACATAAAAAAAAACATAAAAAATAATAAGTTAAATAGAAATAGAACACAACAAAACTAAGTAAAATAAGAGTAAAAATATTTAACAAATAAAAAGTAAAAAAAAGTAAAAAAAATTTAAATAATATTTTTTATATTTTCTACGAATTAACTTTTTTCAATGCGATAAGAATACATTATTGAGTGTGAATGTTAAAATTAAACAATGCTGACCACATTGGTGGTCAAACTTCAAACATTGGTGAACTTTTGTATGCTTTAAAGCAAAAGTATTGGTATTTTATTACTTCGATTATCCAACTCCTCCTCAGTCACTAAGGAAAATTTATTATTTTCCATTTCTACAATTTCTGCACTCTACTAAAAAATAGCTAAAAAGTAAAAGATAAAATAAAATTACGGAGATAAAAATCTTCTAACGCATTTGTAAGCGCAGCAAGAAAAAACCGACAGTAAAAATCTCAGTAAAATTAAAGTGTGTAAAAAATTATGGCTACAAAATCAGTTTTAAGAACAGAACAATGGCTGAAGAGCATACAAATTCAATCTTAACTACCATCCCACTGCGAACTCCCAAGAGCTAACAAACCGCAACGAGCGACTTTAGATGAAAATGAAAACTGCTGCAATGTGAAATGGACGAATGAGCGAATGAATGAATGAATGAATGGATGAATGAATGGATGTAAAAGTGGAAGACGCAGTTGCCGTTGTAACAAAATGAAATGAAATGATTTTGTGGGCACGCAGCCAAGTACTATACCCACTCTGTGGCTTACACATCTACATAAAGTATAAGCGCATACAAATGCATGTAATAACGGTTCGTTGTGAGTGTATATGTTTGTCTTGAAGTGCACTTTTATTTGCTTACAACAAACACAAACAGAAATAACCGCCAAATCTCAAATACAACCAAGCAAACAGACGCAACAAAAACAAATAAATGCACAAATACTAAGCAATTGCTCATAATCACAAACACACACACACATTGGCAATAGGGCTCGCAGTTATACAGGCCATTTCACTTTTTCGCCGAAAAAAATGTTTGGCCGTTTGGCGCCGCCATTTCCGTTTTTTGTTGCATTCACTGATGCGCCAACTTTTGAAGGCGTCGAGGAAGCGGCGTTTGGTTGTTGCGCTACGCTTTTATCTCTAACATTTTTTTACGCCCTTTTAGTACTATTTTATGCTCGCTTTTTAGCGATTTTGTTATATTATAATGCTCGCTGATGCAGTTTTTTTTACTTTTTGTTTTACTGAATAGTTCATGATTTTAATTTTTTGCGTTTTCCACATCTTCCGCCATTCATTTCTTAGCTTAGCGGCGTGCAAGTGAAAGGTGTGAAATTTGCTGCGGCTTTTTTATGAATTTATGCTGACTCGAGTTTTAGTTTTACACTTTTCCGCATCATGTATTTTTTATATAGAACTTTATTTTTCTCTCTTTGTATGAAATGTTGTAAGATCTTTTGCAATATGGTTTCCTGTTCGTTTGTATCATTACTACTACCTACTATTTGTTGGAAGTGAAGAGAAGGGGATGGAATTGGATTTTCTGCACACAGAAATATTTTCATGTAAAATCAATACTTTTTTAACACATTTTCAGGTTATTATTTTTCAACACTATCGATTATGTTTATTTAAAATGAAGCTCATGTTGAATAACTCCACTTCGTGTTAAATTAACATGACTTCGTGTTACATTAACATGACTTCCAGTTAAATTAACATGACTTCGTGTTAAATTAACATGACTTACTGCTAAGAATACACTATGTGCCTTATTATTATTCTTTTTTTACCTTATGCAATTTTTGGGTTTATTTTGGCGTTATTTTGGAATAGATCAGTTGAGTCCCAAAATTACCACAAAATAATCGAAAAATCATCCCAAAGTGACCCCAATATGATATCAAAATGATCACAAAACGGTCCCAAACAGACCCCAGGATGATCCCAAAATGACCCAAAACTGATTCCAAAATGACCCCAAAATGATCCCAAAATGAACCTACAATGACCCCAAAATAATCACAAAATTAACCCAAAATTATACAAACATAATCACAAAATTAGCAAAATGATCCCAAAGTGATACCAAAATTACCTAAAATTATGCCGAAATGACTGAAATGACCCCAAAATAATCCCAAAATTACCTCAAGATGATCTTAAAATAATCCTAAACAGACCGCAAGATAATCCCAAAATGATCCTTAAATAACCCCAAAATGAACAAAAAAATTACCACAAAATTATCCCAAAATGACCACAAAATAATCACAAAATTACCCAAAATCTTCCCAATGTGATCCTAAAATAACCCTTAAAAATTACCTCAAAATTACCCCAAAATGATCTGAAAATGATACCAAAATGAGTCCAAAATTATGCCAATTTTTTATTTAATTTTTCTTATTTTTTTTTAATTTTAGTTAATTTTAGTTTATTTTATTAAAATTTTTTGTTTTATTTTATTTTATTTTATTATATTTTAGTCGGTTTTTTAATTAAATTTTTTTTATTTACATATTTTGTATTTTATTTTCTTGCAATTAATTTTTTTTCTTTTATTTTGCTTTATCTTGTTTAATTTTTTTTAATCTTTTATCAATTTTAAATTTTTTTTTTATTTTTTTATTTTTTTTATTTTTTATTTTTTTTTATTCTATTTTATTTATCTTATTTTATTTAAAAAAAGGTTTAAACCCTCTTCAAACCCTTTTCATTTCACACCCCTTTAATATTTACTCATATTTCAAATGCTCTTAATTAATTGCAATTTGCCTGCAGCTTTTCGACAGCTCAACTCATTGCTCATTTTCGCACATTTGATTTTGTTTTAATTTTTCCGGCTTCAAAACAAAAAGCTGCCAACTGCTGCTGGCTATAATTCCAACACATTAGAATAATTACGACAAAATGCGCTTACATCAACATATTGCATTCAAGCTGTGCGTATGCTGGTGGTGGTGTTGCGGAAATCCTTTTCAATTGCATTAAGTTATTATATATTATTAAATTTAAGTGCTTAGTTAAGTATCAGCACTGCAGGCACTTACATGGACTCTCATGTCATGTAGCTTAGCTGGAAGCTATGGGAGTGCGTACATACTTAAATATTCTTTAGAGATATTTACTAGCTAGAAAGGGTAAATATAAAAGTATTTGAGCAAACATGTACAAAAATTTATTTGTATTAGTGCTGAATTTGTAAAATAGAAATTAACATCAACAGGCATAAATTTTATTCTTTATGTGTAGTTTACATACATAAATTTTGATTAAGTCAATTTCGAATCTAATTAAAATAATTTTCAAGGTGAAACGCAGCCACACGCCAAATATCGAGCTCATCGAGTCATAAATATGATTGTTTAGAATATATGGGGCCCTGGTAAACTTCCCGGAAAAAATTATCCCACACTTTAACTTAAGCATAATGCTACCTATATACCAAATTTCAAGTAAATCCAACCATCTATACGATAGTTTAGAATAACTCAGGCCTGGGTCCACTTTCCGGAAGCAAATGTATCTTATATATCAAGTTAAACATGTAGCTACCTACACACCAAGTTTCAAGCAAATCGTGCCATAAATACGATTGTTTAGAACAGATCTGTGCCTAGTACACTTCCCGAAAAAAAAAAAAATCATACCATACTTTAACCTAAGCAAAACACTACACACATACCAAATTTCAAGTAAATACAACCATTTATACGATATTTTAGAATAAGGCAGGCCTGGATCCACTTTCCGCAAGAAAATTTATCCTATATATTAATCTAAGCATATAGCCACTTACACACCTAGTTTCAATCAAATCGAACCAGAAATACGATTCCACTTCCCGGAAGAAAAATCATACCATACTTTAACCTAAGCATAACGCTACCCACATACCAATTTTCAAGTAAATCCAATCATCTATAAGATAGTTTAGAATACGTCAGTCCTGGGTCCACTTTCCGGAAGAAAATGTATCCTGTATATTAATCTAAACATATAGCTACCTACTAACCAAGTTTCAAGAAAATCGGGCCATATATACGACTGTTTAGAACAGATCGGCCCCGGGTCCACTTCCTTAAAAAAAACTTTACAGAAACAATCTCAAGACTCCTACTAATCTATACCGAAAATTTGTAGAAAATCAGCCGAGTAGTTTTGGAGTCCATAAGCTACATACATACATAAATACATCCAATTTTATATATATAGATTAGTAAACTTATCTGATTGTAAGTTATGACATATACCTACACATACAAAAAATCTCATATTAAGCAAAACATATCTGCAAATTTTGAATGCATAAATTTCTATTATCAAAGTTTTGGATTTTTAGCCTATAAATCGTGTTATCTATATCAGCAGTATTGATTGTAGTTAGATAAACAAAGTATTTATTAAATTAATACAAGAATTTGTAAGTCAAAAGAGTTGCAATTTAATTAGCAATAAATTTTCGAAATACCATAAATGCTACTAAATAATTTTAATAGTAGCCTTTGCAAGTGATAACAACCTAAGTCGACTTTGGAGGAGCATCGAAACAAAGACAAATATCACCTTTTTAAAGGCAGAAAAGTTTCAATAGTGCTAAGTCGACTTAGAGTGTTATGGCGTGTGGTCGTTGATAAATTAAAATGAGCATTCAAACGTACGGCTTATCAAATTGTACATGTCTGATTAGTTTCCTAATCAGCAATAAAGACTTATAAATTGTTGCACAAATCAATCAGTAAAGAAAATTATGACTAACTATGTTAGTATATTACCAGTGAAGAGAGCAGAAGAGAGCGGAAGAGTGTGTGGTCTGCAGATTTTGAACAATGAGCGACCACCACACATTGCGAGACGCACAACGAATCTTCCTGAAAGCTTTTCTTTCGGATACTCCTATCTTTTGGTTCCCAATAGTCAAAGATTTTCACAGTTTCAAATTGGAACAAATTTGTACAACAGTGAAGTGGGCACTAAGGTGACGAAACTAAAACGAAAAAGGCACGAAAACAAAAAAAAAAAAAACTAATCTGAAACTCAAAGTGAAACTGGAACGGAAAAGAAAAGAAAATTTCGAACCTCGAGGTAAAGTGAAACTGAGACAAGAACGGAATTGGGACACAAAGCAAAAGGGCTTATGAAATACAATCGTAACCGGACACCAAACGATAACTAAAAATTCGAATGTAAGTAAAATCTAAATGAAACTGGCCGTGGAACATAAAGCGAAAGGGAAATTGAAACCAAATTGGAACCGGAAACGAAACTAAAATTGCAGCAGTAAGCAAAATTAAAAATATAGTTGAAGCAAAACTGGAGCTGCAATACAAAACAAAATGGAGATAGAAATGAAATCGGAAACGAAACTGAAATGGGAAGCGCAGGCAGAAGTAGAACCAAAACGAACACAGGCTTGAAACACAAAGCGAAACAAAGTCGGAACCGGACGAAACTGAAACTATAATTGTAGCTGTTAGCAAAATCGAAACTTAAACTCAAACTAAACTGGAGCTTCTACAAAGCAAATAAGAAATTTAAATGAAACCGAAATTGGAACACAAAGCTTAATCGAAATTGAAATAAAATTATAACCGAAGACCAAACTGAAAAGGGGAAATTGGAATACTAGTCGAAAGGAAGCTACACCTAAGCAAGGACCAAAGGAGTAACTGAAACGCAACCAGAATCGAAAACTAGGCAGCAACCAAAAGAAAAATGAAACGCAACTCGAATGGAAATTGGGACTGAAAGCGAAACTGAAACTTAAAAAAAATTAAACCGGCAGCGAAACAGAGTTTCAATCTGGAACCGAAACCGATATGGAAGTAGTTGAGGAAGCCAAAAGTGAAGCTGAAACTAAAACAAAAATGGAACCCCAATTGCAAAGGAAACTGAAAACAAAACCTAAGTACACTAAAAAAAATCGTTCTAAAACGAACGAAACAAGTCCAAAACTGAGAAAATTCGTGCACAAAAGTCTGTCAGTAACGTTTTGACTTAACTCGTGAACGATGGTCTTATTTTGAGAACGGATTTTTCAAGAACATGTTTTGTGTTCCATGAACAGTTTGGACTTGATTTATGAACATTATTGGGCTCATTTTAGGAACATTTTGGGTCAAAGTAAACAAAAAATCTAAAAAAATTAATTTTCAGAGTTCTTCTGAATGACACATTATTTCTCACTATGTTTGTGGCTTGCCTCCACCCGGAGTCGAGCTCACACTGCTTTGACTGCTGAACGGAAGGGTTTACCATGAGGCCATCGCGTACTTATGTTTGCTGGCGTTTA
The DNA here is from genome assembly GCA_964058755.1 of Campiglossa producta. Lineage (NCBI taxonomy): Eukaryota > Metazoa > Arthropoda > Insecta > Diptera > Tephritidae > Campiglossa > Campiglossa producta. The sequence continues at coordinate 125,495,525 of CAXKVI010000002.1, read as the reverse complement.
ATTGCAGCTATGTCTTATGACAGCAATGACAGTATCTTCACTGTTGGATTTGTTCTGTTAAAGTTGTTTACAGACTAAATGCCTAAAAGTATGCAACGATGTTGTAACATTCTTGTTATCTGTTCTGATGACAACACCGACCGTTCTATTTCCGATAACTTCGTTCGCATTTCAAGAACCAGGTTGTTATTTTAAGACAGGGTGGTATATTTTCAAGACCATGTGTTCTTTTTTTAAGACCGAAAAATCAAGAACACGAAAACCTAAAATTGAGACCTTTGGTGATGCATTTTAGAACGGTGTTTTTCCCTGAGTGTAGGAACGAATAGAGAAACCGAAACGCAACCGGGATTGAAATATCAACTGAAAGCGAAACAAAATTGAAACAAAAAATTAACCAAAAAAATCGAAACTGGAATCAAAACTGAACCATTTTTAAAAGCAAATTTTAAAATCAAAGCGAATCACGAGTCGAAAAGGTATACCCAAAACTCTCAAAAGCAAGAGAACACTGAAACAAAAAAAAACCGAAAATGGAACAAAAACAAATAAAGATAGCATTTTCTATAAAAAAATTGTTTCTCAAAAATAATCTTATGCAAACATTTGTGTGCGTGTTAGGGTTGCATTTCAATGTGTGAGTGTGCAGCTCAGATCAGACTAGTCAATGGGTTGTCACTAACCAAACATATTGTTTATGTATTAGTGTGCATAAGAAATCTCCGGTAGGGAAAAAATTACACCGCAAACGCCTATCACGTTTCCCACCACCAAAAATATCACATAATCGTTCTTGACATGCTGCCGTGCTCAGAGACGCTTGCAATATGACAATTTACTCCTGTTTATCGCAAAAATTGCTGACAACATTGCAGTAAAATTTTGTAATATTCACCACAGTCGATGTACTTGCATGCAGTCACATACGATGACAGTTGACAGCTTTTAACGTCATTAAATTTTTTGTGTTCGATAATGCATATTTTATATATTTTCGTCAGCTGCTAAATTTTTTCTACTATATTATTTTTAATACTTTTGCTATCCTTACGACATATTGATGTCACAGATTTCACTACACCTTCCGCAGCTCATGTTTTACCTTTTACTTGCTTGTGAGCCTTGACACACTGCTGAAACTTTTGTTGTCCTCATTATTGTTGTTGCTCTTCGGCAAGCGTTTTTGTTGTTATCAGCGCCGCAAAAGACTTAATAAAAATATTTAAGTTTATATAAGTATTTTTGCTTGCCGCATAGCTTGCCACATTTTGTGGCAGCAAGCACACTTTTTGACACTTGACACTCGGCAGTTATTAGAGCAAGACTTTAGCCTGCTGGTGTATTAAAGCGGCGCGTGACTATAAAATGCACTCACTCGACAACGACACAGCAACAACAACTTCAACCACTACAGGTAAATAGTGTAAAATATATGCTTCAACGACATTTTGCTTCTGTTTTTGTCTGTCATATTTTGACACTTAAACTGTCGCTCTTTTGGCGGCTTATGCAGCGACGGACGACATTGGCACAAATTACTGCAGTGTTTTTTGTTCCTTCTAGTGTTCTATGGTTGAATGCTGTGCATTTGTTGCTGTGGTTTCTCTTTTCTACCGCTTTTTGGTTTGGTGCTATTTTGCTCTTTTGCACTTGGCTTTAAAACATTTTTCGCATAGCTTTTGGGCATCCCCAATGAGAATATTATTTATTTTGAGTTTTTGTTGCCGTAGAAAGTATTTGTGGGCGCTTTGGCTGTTAGTGACAAGGTCAGAACATTGAAAGTTTTTGAAGTGATGAAAATGCTGACAAATTGTTAGACAAGTGGGGAAAAAAGTTTAAACTCAAAATTAGAATTTCACAAATGATTAACTAAAGGTGGCAAGTAAGGTTGACCTGGTTATGACCCTTGATTCACTGAAATCTGACTTGAAGTGAAAATAGAAAATGTTTTTTTGAAGGCACTGTAAATTAAAATTGAAAAACCACAGCACTGGCTGAAGCAAAAATTAGCTTTACGAAGAAACGACAGCACTGGCTGAAGCAAAAATTAGCTTTACGAAGAAACGACAGCACTGGCTGAAGCAAAAATTTAGCTTTAAGAAGAAACGACAGCACTGGCTGAAGCAAAACTTAGCTTTAAGAAAAAACGATAGCTTTGGCAGAAACAAAACTAAGCTTTAAGAAGAAACGACAGCACTGCCTATAGCAAAGATTTGCTTCAAAAAGACACGACAGCACTGAGTGGGTCAGGACTGTGCTCCAAGAAGAAATAACAGCACTGACTGGAGCACGGAATAGACAAAAACCTTGTTCAAAAACGAAACGAGAGCACAAATGAGAAAAATCGTGCTTAAAAAAGTGACTGCACTCTTTGGAAAAAAAATTGAGAAGGAAGATACAACAGCACTGATAAGACTTGTCCAAAAAGAACCTACAGCACCAGAGAAGGAAACCACATGTAACCATGTAACTGTACTTAAATTAAAAAAAAAAAAAATTAGACCAATTAAAGGTAAAATAAAAAAAACTTAATAATAACTACAAAAAAAAACTAAAAATAAATAAAATTAAAAAATTAAAAAAATAATAAAATTAAAAAAAAAAAATAAATAAATAAATCAAATTAAATAAAATAAAATTAAATTAAACTAAATAAAATAAAATAAAATAAAATAAAATAAAATAAAATAAAATAAAATAAAATAAAATAAAATAAAATAAAATAAAATAAAATAAAATAAAATAAAATAAAATAAAATAAAATAAAATTAAATAAAATTAAATAAAATAAAATAAAATTAAATTAAATAAATTAAAAAAAAAAACAGAAAATAAACTAAAATAAAATAAAATACAATAAAATAAAATAAAATAAATAAATAATAAAACAAAATAGAATTAAATTAAATTAAATTAAATTAAGTTAAATTAGATCAACTAAAATAAAATAAAATAACACAAAATAAAACAAAATAAAACAAAACAAATTAAAATAAAATAAAATAAAATAAAGAAAATAAAATAAAATGAAGTAAAATAAAATAAAATAAAATAAAATAGATAAAAAAATATAAAAAAAAATAAAATAAAATTAAGTAAAATAAAATATAATAAAATAAAAAAAAAAAATAAATAAATAAATCAAATTAAATAAAATAAAATTAAATTAAACTAAATAAAATAAAATAAAATAAAATAAAATAAAATTAAATAAAATAAAATAAAATAAAATAAAATAAAATAAAATAAAATAAAATTAAATAAAATAAAATAAAATAAAATAAAATAAAATAAAATAAAATAAAATAAAATAAAATAAAATAAAATAAAATAAAATAAAATAAAATAAAATAAAATAAAATAAAATAAAATAAAATAAAATAAAATAAAATAAAATAAAATTAAATAAAATTAAATAAAATTAAATAAAATTAAATAAAATAAAATAAAATAAAATTAAATTAAATAAATTAAAAAAAAAACAGAAAATAAACTAAAATAAAATAAAATACAATAAAATAAAATAAAATAAATAAATAATAAAACAAAATAGAATTAAATTAAATTAAATTAAATTAAGTTAAATTAGATCAACTAAAATAAAATAAAATAACACAAAATAAAACAAAACAAATTAAAATAAAATAAAATAAAATAAAGAAAATAAAATAAAATGAAGTAAAATAAAATAAAATAAAATAAAATAGATAAAAAAATAATATAAAATAAAATAAAATAAAATAAAATAAAATAAAATTAAGTAAAATAAAATAAAATAAAAAAAATAAAATAAAATAAAATAAAATATAAGATAAATTAAAATAAAATAAAAGAAAATAAAATAAAATAATATCAAATAAAATCATATAAAATCAAATAAAATAAAATAAAATAAAATTAAATTAAATTAGATCAAATAAAATAATATAAAATAAAAAAATTAAAATAAAATAAAATAAAATAATATAAAATAAAAAAAAATAAAATATAAGATAAATTAAAATAAAAGAAAAGAAAATAAAATAAAATAAAATAAAATAAAGTAAAATAAAATAAAATAATATCAAATAAAATCATATAAAATCAAATAAAATAAAATAAAATTAAATTAAATTAAATAATTTAGATCAAATAAAATAAAATAAAACAAAATAAAATTAAATTAAATTAAATTAAATTAAATTAAATTAAAAAAGAATAAAAAATAAAATAAGAACAACTGAAAAATAAAAGTTGTGTGGTTATGGTAAACACCCTATTGAAACCGAAAAAAATCCTACGCTACTTTGACTCAATTTAAACTTCTGTATCTCAGTCATCAATGCCAACTGTGAAAGTTTCTCCATTAACGGGTAAGCGCCACTTGCTCTAAATACATTTAGTTAGTTAGAATTTTTATTTTTTTTCATTTTCACTTTTCAACTAAAACACCGCACATGCTTGCCCCAACATGAGATTTTCGCGAATAGACTAAGTACAGGACGAGTACGTGATGTCATTTCGCAGTCGGTTTGCAGCAAATTTTTTGTGCGGCAGAAGAACAAAAAAATCTCAAAATGCCGCAGCGCTAAAAGTTATTGAACTTGCCAGTGCTAGAGTGTGAGTGTGAGTGCAGTGAAAGTGATTAGAGAGCACACTAAGCTGGTGCCAAAGTCTGAGTGCGCGTGTTTCACGTGTGTGTTTGAATATGCTATGTGTGTGTGTGCTGTGATGAAAATTGGGGCACATGAGGTGAACAACAACGAGTTGTTAGTGTGTATAAATGACTAGATCAAATACATATATGTCAGTATATTTGGTTGTTTACATGAATATGTATGAACAAGCTTATAGTAAATATTTATACATCTCTATTTAATATGAATATTTATGTACTTAGCACAGTTATTAGCATGAGAGTCATTGCCACTGGCGGTACTTATTTGCATAAATGTATGTGTGTGTGTACGTAAATTTAGTGGTTGTTGTCGCAAATGCGGCATTAGCACTCATAATGCAGCCAACTGCCATTCACGTGTGCATATTAACTTGTCGTTTAACAACAACTAGAGCAACAACAACGCGCACAACCTTTCATTTGCACAATTTTATATGGAATTCCAAATAAGTTGCTTATACGTCATTGTGTATCGTTAGTTTTGTGTTTTTTTTTTTTTTTTATTTATTGCGCGCTCTGCGAAGTGACAATTTTCCGCTTCAGACGCTTTTGGCGTTGATTACTCATAATTCATGCGATTGTGTTTTGCTTATTGCGCACTTATGTGGACAAATTTTCTCGTTATCACTGATATGCTTCAGTTTTTTGTATATTGCAATTTGAAGCAATCATATCGATTATAAATTACGGATATAATGGAGTGCAATTTGAATGTGGTGATTTATTTTATTCATGACAAAAGTTGGTGAAGCATCGCATTGCCGAAATTGGGACATTTCATAAAATTATTGAATTTATTTTATTTTATTTTTAGTTTGTTTTATTAAGTTTAATTTAACTTAACTTAAATTTATTTTATTAATTTTTTTTAATATATTTTATTTTGTTTTTAATTTATTTTATTTAATTATTTAAATTTGGTTTATTTTTATATTTTTTATATTTTTTTATATTACTTTATTTTATTTTATTTACTTTTTTGTCTTAATTTTAATTTTTTATTTTTGTTTGTTTTTTTTTGTATTTTTTCATTGTTTTTAATATTTTTTTTTAAATTACTTTTCTCATATTTTATTATTTTTTTATTTAATTTTATCCTTTAAAGGATCAAAATTTGCACCGCATCCCGAAAAATTTCAGCAACATGTGATTCCTAATTTAAAGAATAATGGGGATAAAGGATAAATATACCCCATTTTTTAACTATCCTTTCAGGGGTACTGAACGCAATTCGATCGATTGTCTCGACCGAAATAATCGCTTTGAGGTCACAATCATTTTTTTGTTTCTGTAAAAAAATTTGTTTTGTCGATTTATTTTCTCACTCGAAACGGGGTACAGGGCATGGATGTAATGTCCTTTAAAATTATTATCGTTCAAATTAGTACAAACTCGATTTGTTTTAAAAAGTTGTTATATAATAAAAGAACTAAAAATATATTAAAAATATTGAAGGATAATCCAAAATGTGGACAGGATATACCCTAGAAATTTATTTTACAATATGGGTATCAAATGAAAGGTGGTCATGGGAGCTCGAAAAAAGTGTTAGTTTTATTTCGATATCTCAATCCGTTTCGGAGATATCAACCAAAACGTGAATACAATTTTCATAAACTTTTCATACTTGTATAACTAAATGTTACTCATACGCCGTGTGTGGCCTATAGAAAGTGCACTATAACTGCAAAGTTACAAGATGTATTTAATTTTTTTTGCTAGAAAACATATTGTTACGCAATCTATTAAAAACCTTTTGAAATTCCAATGTCCTTTTCTCGTGAATACGTTTTTTTTCAATATTTTTGTAAAGGATCCTGTTGTCCTTATAAAATTTCAATGGTGGAGATTTGTTACACAGTCCTTTATATATGGGCGAAATAATAAAATCATGTAAATTTCGAAGCTCCACATTTTTTTCATACATTTTTGAGACGCTCTTATGTATGAATTTTGGGCATCACTGCCTTAAAGTATACGATATCTGCTATTCGTCATTTACCCTTTCAAGCCTTTGCTTTCAGCATATTATTTTCTAACACTTCTTTAACAAACACGTCCACTCGCCTGCTGCTACAAAGTGCTTAGTTTCAGTATTCAATGGCTTTTAAATGAAATCTCCACAAAAGACTCGCCAGCTTAGCTATGCATATCATGCCAGTTAGTTTGGAGCTTCATTGGTTTTATCTACACTTTCGGCGATATGCTCGTGTGCACTTTATCGCTTCTTTGTTGAGAAAAATGAAAATCGCAAACAGTTTTTTTGTTCCAGCGAAATCTAAATACTCAGATAAAAAGCAGTAAAAACTATTTTTTTTTTTTTTGTAGCAATATTTGTATTTTAATTGAACTTTGTGATCTGCACTTGTGACGATTGCAATTACAACACCAATATAGACAACGTTAAGCTAACGCCCACCATTTACATTTAACACATTTAACGATGCTCAAATCGCTCACTCTCACGAGATGGTTAAACTCGGTGTCAATGCTGACAGCCTTATCATACTCTAAGCTACAAACATATTTGAAGACATACATGGATGAAGGGGGTATGTCCCATTCTCACTCAATTTCTGTTTTTGGCATTGGTGAATAGTGTTTATGCAGATCTATATTTCTGTCGTATCAGAATCTGCCTATCGTGAAAATTGTAGAAGATAATTCATGGATGAAGGGGGTATGTACACAACTTTTCAATATGAATTGTGGAAGAAGGGGGTATGTTCCGTTTTTTTTCATATAAATTACTAAACATAAACTTATGCTTTTTTTTGCATATTATGCAACGTCTTTTATGGGTTTGCATAATTTTTTTGTCAGTTTTCCATAAAGATTCGAAAAAACCTCAAATGTTTAAGCAAAACTTTAAAGTCGATTTTCTCGTTTCACTCAAAATGCGACATACCCCCTTCATCCATGCATGTCTTCATTTACTAGCACAGTTGAGTAGAGTGCAGCACTTGCTCACAATGAAGATTGGCAGTTTCGTACACCAACTTAAATTTTGTTCTTACAATGAACGGTATTAAGTGCTCTTCGCCGCCGATTTTCTACTCCAATGAAAGCACCTACTTAGTACCGGAAGCCTTCGAGTGAGTGCTAGACTGTTGTAGATTGGTATGATGTTCAAGTCTGCCACTTTTCCTATTACTATTTGTTATTTTATATGCGCATTAAAGTTGAAGTGATTAATAGGAGACTTCAAATTGAAGAAAACAAAAATGAGTGTTCTTGTGCATTTATAAGTTATAATTCCCCGATAAGATAAATCTGCATGTTCTCTGTAAAATGCTTAGAATATTAACAAAAAATAAATAAAATAAAGTAAAAAAAAAAAATAAAAATATTAAATAAAATAAAAAAATGAAAGGAAACAAAATGAAATAAAATAAAATTAAATAAAAGAATAAAAGAAATATAAAAAAATAGATTAAATTAAATTAAATAAAGAAATAAAATGAAGTAAAATAAAATTAAATAAAAAAATAAATATAAAAAAATAAAAATAAATATAAAAAAATAAAATAAAATTAAATTAAATAAAATTAAATAAAATTGAAAAAAAAACTAAATAACAAAAAATAAAATTAAAAAAAAAATTAAATTAAATTAAATTAAATTTAATAAAATTAAAAATTAAAAATAAAATAAAATAAAATAATATAAAATAAAATAAAATAAAATAAAATAAAATAAAATAAAATAAAATAAAATAAAATAAAATAAAATAAAATAAAATAAAATAAAATAAAATAAAATAAAATAAAATAAAATAAAATAAAATAAAATAAAATAAAATAAAATAAAACAAAATAAAATAAAATAAAATAAAATAAAATAAAATATAATAAAATAAAATAAAATAAAATAAAATAAAAAATAAAATAAAATAATAAATAAAATGAAATAAAATAAAAGAATTAAAATAAAATTAAATGAAATGAAATAAAAAAAAAAATAAAACAAAAAAAAATAAATAAAACAAACCAAAATAAAATGAAATGAAATAAAATGAAAGATAATCAAGAAATCTTATAAAAATAAAAATATGAAGAAATAAAATGAGTTAAAAAAAAATAATAAAATAAAAAATGTCACGAAACAAATTAAAATTACCTAAAAATATTTAGAACTTTAATCATTCCTTAAAAATAACTTTAGTGTAATCAAAACCCCGCTTTCAATTCGCCTTTCCGCTTCTCGATTTCTTGAAAAATCTTAAATTTAATGTTCTGTTAAATTGTTCAATCGAATTTTTTTCTGCGTTCTCTCGCATTCAAGCTAACACTCATCAAAGCGCATCATTTACATTCAATTGACACTGAATTTAATTTCCCCCAAGCTCGTGACATGACATTTGAATTGTTAATTTGAGCATAGCGTGAATGGCTATAGACACGTGTTTCGTTTGTATGACAGTGTTGGCGAAGCATTCATATGCGTGAAATCGCGTTGATTGCACGACCGATCCTGTTTCATCAGGTGAGATAATGTTTTTGACTTGACTTTGGTGTGGGGAAGCGGTAGAATATCTCTAATTCGTTTTTTTTTTGCAGCCTCATTTATATTCACGCTCTTATTCGCCACTTCTGTTGTTTTTTGCGCTCACACACACACACACACGTAAAATGTATATTCACAAATGTACGCACTTGCCCGACATTTACCTACCATCCGTTTGACTTTTCAACACAACAACAACAGAAGAATGTTAGGCAATGCATAAATGGCATTCCCGTTTCTACATCATCAATACGCATCGTTAGGTTTTTTCTTTCAAACGTAACGCTTTGTTATGACCTTGTCGGCGGTCTCTTCTTCTTGTTCAATGCTACACTTCAACAATCGTCAGTTCTGTGCGCAAGCTAAATTTCACTTAAATTGGTAGCTTGTAGCTGACAGGCATATTTGTGCGTATTTTTCATGCTGATTTGAAGATGAGTTTGAAGTGTTCACATTGTCCTTGTTGTTGCTTTTGTATTGTGCATGCATATGTATCTTTCGTCTTTGTTGTTGTTTCAGCATATTTGGTAATGGAAGCACGTCAAAATTAATCGAACTTTCCTTCCTTAACGCATAGGTTACAAATGCCGTTTGCATACTTTTAGGCGCACACGTAACGAAATGTCTAGTTGTTTTTGTTGCAACTGACAATTCGGCGGAAAAGCTATTAATATGAGTGCTCCATGCGTACGTGATGTGAAATATGCAGGAGTGAGTGAAATATATACATACATATCCTTCGTTGCAGTGGTTTAAAAACTGTGGTGGTAATTTCTTCAAAAATGGTTGGATACAGCAGAGCAAGAGTTACATATTTCTTTTGAAATTTTAGCACGCAATTTAATCAAATATAGCGTTTTCTTATGACTAGAAAAGGATTAAAAAAATATGACATTGCTGCTATCGCTTTTAGAGCAATATCGTATGCGCCTAAAAGTATGCAATGATTAATTTCATACTTTTTATATTCAGGCATTTCATGCAATTGTAGAACATGAATTGTTTAGGGTAGCAATACTATTACTACTATTGTCCACTTCCTCTAGGGCCTCCATGGTAGCGATAAGTGAATTCTAATTTAAGCAGCATACTTTTAGGAGCAAAAATCGTTCTGCTTTTGTCTATAATATGCAATGATTGATTTTATGTTTGTCATATTTAAAAAAAGAATTTATATGCAAAATCAAGCACTTACATTGTAGCCCACTGTGAATGGCGGAATCGCAGAATAGCGATGCTTTTACTACTATTGTCTGCCTCTTCTAGGGGCATAAGGCCGCAAGTGTAGCGATAAGTGAATTCTAATTTACGTAGCATACTTTTAGGGGCGAAATTCGTTCTGTTGTAGATTTTAATATACAAAAAGTTATCGAAAAAAGTAAAGAAAGTAGCTCATCTTAAAATTAGAGATTGGTAATTTTAGTTCATTAAAGTGATCGGAGATTTCGAACTAGCTCACCAAAATGAACTAGTTCATGTAGTTCGTTTTTATCCAGAGGCGGGTCTTTTGATATCTCCTCCTACCCTTTTCAACGTGTTTTTGCAGTTGACTCTTAAAGGAAACTAATACCACCTTATATCCCGAAGTAAAAAACCTGCTAACCAACAGCGGATAAAACCTTGGGAAGTTACTGGGTACTGCTTACCCGAAAAGAGGATAAAATTGCGCAATTTTGTTCAGCGAGGTTTTTTTTCTACCCATGTTAGAGTTGCTAACTCGTGTGGAAAATTATCGAATTATGCGTTGTTATTTCGATGCGTACTCTACCTATTTTTGGTATTGCACAGCACTAATTTGTGATTTTGTTTTCACCATGGCTACTGTAGCACGTGTTTTGGTTTCTCGGTATTTCTCACTCTCAGTAAAGTTTGACGAAAATTTTATATAGTCCAAGTAGTTCATTTGAAATTTGGAACTAGTTCATGAACTACACAAGTCTACTTAAAATTTACACCGAACTCAAAAATTTAAAAAAATTCAAAATAAATCAAAAACACCAAGCGGCAAAGATGAAAGGTAAATAAAAACAAACCACAACAGACGACATATCTTGTGTCATATTAAGCATTATCTCGCATTGTAACAAAGTGCAGCAAAGCGTCTCAAGGGAAGTGTACATTCAAAAAAGTAAACAATAAACAGTGAAATAAGCTAAAAGATAAATATGAGCAAAGAGAGGGAGAAGAAAAAAGAACCGAAGATAATATGTAGAAACAAACAATGTGAAGTGACACTCAGTGAATAATAATAACCATAAGATAATCAGCATAAAAGGCCTTATGGCTGTATAGCCGGCGGAAGGATGGATAAGGGGGAAGGTAGAGGCTGAGGATGGAGGGAGCATATGTATGCACGTAATTGACAGGCGGCAAAAACTCAACTTTGAGTTATTCCACAATGATAAGCGCTTGCGATTGAAATGGGTAAAATATTTTGGAAAGGAAAGATACACAACTGCGAAAATTTTGAAGGTGACTTGAACCGTGACAATGATTGAGACAGTGCAGGCGACTTGATTGATAACTCGCGGAACTTGGAAAGTGACAATGACAAAAATCGCCACTGTCAATTTAATACTGACAGTGACTTAAATATTGACAGTGACTGTAATAATAACAGCGACTTTAATAATAATAGTTACAGTGACTTAAATAGTAACAGTTACTCTAATAGTGACAGTGACTTAAATAGTGACAGTGACTTAAATAGTGACAGTGACCTCAATAGTGACTTCAATAGTGACAGTGACTTCAATAGTGACAGTGACTTCAATAGTGACAGTGACCTTAATAGTGAAAGTGACTTCAAATAGTGAAAGTGACTTCAATAGTGACAGTGACTGGTATCGTTACAGTGACCTTAATAGTGACAGCAACTTCAATAGTGACAGTGACTTCCATAGTGACAGTGACTTCAATAGTGACAGTGACTTCAATAGTGACAGTGACTTCAATAGTGACAGTGAACTTAATAGTGACAGTGACTTCAATAGTGACAGTGACCTTAATAGTGAAAGTGACTTCAATAGTGAAAGTGACTTCAATAGTGAAAGTGACTTCAATAGTGACAATGACTGGTATCGTGACAGTGACCTTAATAGTGAAAAAGACTTCAATAGTGACAGTGACTGGTATCGTGACAGTGACCTTAATAGTGAAAGTGACTTCAATAGTGACAGTGACTGGTATCGTGACAATGACTAGAGATTGTACAGTTACAGTGGCTGAATTCATCACTGACTCATTTTGAAAAGTGAAAAGGATTGGGATCGTCTTAGGACTGGAACTGCAACAGTAACTGTTATCATGACAGTGACAGGAAATTGTAAAGCTAAACTGACTGAGCTCATCGCTGAGGGAACATAAAAGATGACCGCCTCTGGAGCAGTGACAGTGACTAGAAATATTGCACTGGAAATTGACAGTGACAAAAACTACTACAGTCAGTAACTGGTATCGTAACAGTGACAGTGACTGATATCGTGACAGTGACTGATATCGTGACAGTGACTGATATCGTGACAGTGAAAAGACTCAATTCATGACTGAAAAGGGGTAGCCGCAGAAACAGTGACTCAAAAAGTGAAACTGTCAGTAATAATGACAATGAAGGAAGATTTTAAACTGACCGAACGTCCATTAACAGAGACCTGAAAGTGACCGAGAAAGTGGCTATTAACAGAGACATAAACATGGCTGAGAGAATAAAGAAACTTCAAAATAAAAAGAGACGGAAACAGCCATTGTAACGGTGCAGGGAACGGTGAACTTGACCGGAGTGAAGTGAAAGTGATCGCAATACTGAGCACGATAGTCACTAAAAATGACGGCTTACAGTGGAATGAGCCAAATGGGCTTGTAGCAGGAAAGTTGTAAGGTGGCGTCGCTGAAGTGTGTCTCATTATGCAATAGACGTTGTCGGTCTATGGAAATCTGTACATTTCGCAAAACAACTTCATCAAACATAAAGACTGCAAGTATGTTTGTAGCTCTGCATAAGTATATGTAGAAGAAACCTTACGTAGCCAAGTGACTGTGGTTAGCCAAGCAACGCCATTGTTAGACACTACAGTGTGTCAAACAATAATGACAACAACTACAACAAACACTTCAAGAAATAAACATATGTACAAGCATATGTAGATCTAATGCTAAAAGCAAAAGTGCCTGCAGACATTTTTCAACAGCTTCAAACAAGCGAGTAGGCAATAAAGTTCGGTGTGAAGCGTAAGTAAGTACACACTGGAGATCTAATAAGTGCGCACATACAACATACTAGAGAGAGACACGTGCATGTAGTACAAGGCAACTATGTTTGCTTATGTCACAAATTAAGACAAATGCGTGATGTACTACACACAACGAGAGTTTGTTTGGTGAATGTGTTTGTAGAGCGACCCACTTGTAAGCAAAAGTTGCTAAAATAGCCAAAGGACATGCACGAGTTGCACGACCTGTCGCCTAAACTGACACAATTGATGTAGGTTATTGTTGTGATTGTTAGCGTATGTGCTTAAGTGCTAACAATTTGCTAAGTTATTTTGGCGTTAGCGTTGTAATTTCGACTTTTTCGAGTGCTGAATTGTGCTTTTTTTTCGTTTTCGTTTTTGGTCATTTGCTTAAGTGCGCCAATTGACGGCTGTCTGTCAGATTTCAGCTTATGTTGCTTGTGTAGGGATGTGCAATCTTGTTGTTTTTGATGAGTCTTTATGTTGGACATGAATTTTCAGTTTCATTATTACTTCTGTTTAGAAGGTACAAGTAATAACACAAGCAAAAACAAAAAAAGTTTCATCAAATTAGTACTACTTTTGGTTGGTTGGCTCCTACATATTAAGGTCAATTGCTTAGGAACGCCTACAATTTGGTATATAATTGCTTAACGACCGAAAGCCAAATTGTGAGAATTTTCTGAAAATATCAATCTTTACACTTTTTGAGCTTCAAGAAGAACCGGTAGAGGAGCATACACATTTTTGCTTAGTGGATATAGCGTAGAAGACTAGGACCTCTTTTATATAGTTAACACCCTAATTAACTCATAAAGAGCTTTGACACGAAAAATTTAACTCTGCGTGATTTAAAATTCCGTATCGAAAAAGGGTACAGTGGGCGAGATGGGGTTAAAATTAATTAAGACGGCAAGCGGAACCAAAACTGGCATACAAAATTGCCAAAACTTCAAAACGAAACTGAAGACGAAACTGGAAATGGTAAAATATAAAGTTCTCAAAAAAATAAAAAATTGGAAACGAAACGGGCAATGCAACTGGAAACGAATTTGGAATCGAAATTGGAAATGTTACTACATAGATCAGAAAGTGGAAATGACATTTAAAAAAAACTGGAATCGAGCTAGAAACGAAAATAGAAGCAAAACTTAAAGCGAAACTGGAAACGAAACACAACACAAAGTTTACAACAAACTAAACTAGATTCGAAACTGAAAACAATTCTTTAAGTAAAACGAGACACTAAACTGGAAACGAAGCTGGAAAAGGTAATGGAAATGAAACTGGAAATTTAGCTTAAAACGAAAACAACCTGGAATTTAAACCGAAAGTTGAATTAGAAACGAGACCAGAGTCAAAACTGAAATAGGCACTAGAGATAAAACTGGAAAAAGACATTGAAAACGGGACTGGAATCCAAACAGTAAACAAAACTAGAAACGATACTAGAATGAGACTGGAATCCAAACAGAAAACAAAACTATAAAGGATACTGGAAGCGGCACTTGAATGCAAACAGGAAACAAAACTAGAAACGATAATCGAAACGAAACTGGAAATGAGGCAGAATTCTAAAAAAACATATAGCATTACAATTTTGGATTCTCTAACAGTGAGTTTTAAAATTTTCACTTTTTCACCATTTAAAATATATGGGAAAAAAGTGTACATTTCAAAACTCACAGTTAGAGAATCCAGGGCCTGCTTAAAGTTTCCTATTAATATTCTAGTTTCAATCTTAGTTTCAATCTTAGTTTCAAGTACAGTTTCGATTCTAGCTGCGATTCCAGTTTCGTTACCAACATTGTTTCAAGTGTAGAACCTAGTTTCGAATTCAGTTTTGATTCTAGTTTTTATTCCAGTTTTGTAACTGGTTTAATTGTAACTTTAAGTCCTTGCTCGAGCCCAGTTTCGTTTATAATGTAGTTTCCATTCGTCACAGAAGTCACTTTCGACTATAATTTTTTACCAGCTTAGATTCTACTTTCGATTCCATTTCCAATTCAGTACCGATTCTAGTTTCGTTTTCAACTTCGTTTGCAGTTTAGAAACTAGTTCCGATTTCAGTTTTGTTACCAGTTTCGTTTCCAATTTAGGTTCTTGTTTACGTTTCCAGTTATGATTATAATTTTTTTATCAGCTTAGATTTCACTTTCTATTCCAGTTCAAATCCTGTTCCGGTTCTAGTTTCGTTTCCATATTCGTTTGCAGTTTAAAACTAGTTCTGACTTCAGTTTTGTTACCAGTTTCGTTTCCACTTTAGATGCTTGTTTCGTGTCCATTTTTGTTACCAGTTTAGATTCTTGTTTCGATAGCATTTCCAAGTACAGTTTCGATTACAGTATTGCACCATTTTGTTGCTTAGATTCTGGTTTCGACCCCAGTTCCAAATTTAGTTTCGTTTCCAATTTTATTTGCAGTTTCGCTCCCAGCTTTCCAGTTTTATTTCGAATTCCTGTTTATTCCTTCCCTACAGATAATCAATGATATTCCAATTCTGCTCAATGATAATATTATTAAAGAAAAATATGTTCCGTAATCCTTCGATTGTCTTAGTTTTTGTTGATTATATTTTAATTCTCGACACAATTAAAGCGGGCTACTCACCTGCCAAGAAATGTCAAACTCCATATAAAAAAACGCTCAAGAAATGGTCAAGAACTGTTTTGACACGTCAAATTTTCTTGAGCCAATACTCAGCTCATAAGAAAAAATACTACAATTTTCGATGGTTGGCAACGCCGGTTTACCTCAAGAAATAAATGTGCTCGTATATATTTCTTGAGGTAAACGTGCAGATCTACAGCAAAGGTGAGTACATATTGTGCTACACATGTTTTATACATTTTTTTAAGAGTAATTTGCAAAAAAATGGAAATTTTGGTAAACGTTAAAATTTCTTGACCAGGTATAAGAAATATATGCTCGTTTTTTTCTTGAGGCATTTCTTGGCAGGTGAGTAGCCCGCTTAACTCGTTAGCGTGGAATAATTTTTTTAAGATACTCCCCGCGTTCACAGCTATTATTTTCAAATTTTTTTCACGCAATCACAGCAGCACGTAGTAACTAAAAATAATGTTGCACAAGCAGTCAACAACTGTTATTAATAGTGTTGCAAGTGCCACAATTTTATTTTCGCATTTCGTTTAAGCTCGCTTGCAGTGTTTGCTTTTGTTTTTGATGTGTAAACATCTTTGCGCTGGGGGTCTATCCAGAAAAAGTTACATTCTATGTGTTTTGTTCTTGCAAATATAAGCTGTAAGTGTAAGATGTTTATGTCGTGAGTACAGATATAATAGGAAAGGAAAGGAAGGGACAGGAAAGGAGAGGAAAGGAAAGGAAAGGAAAGGAAAGGAAAGGAAAGGAAAGGAAAGGAAGGGACAGGAAAGGAGAGGAAAGGAAAGGAAAGGAAAGGAAAGGAAAGGAAAGGAAAGGAAAGGAAAGGAAAGGAAAGGAAAGGAAAGGAAAGGAAAGGAAAGGAAAGAAAAGGAAAGGAAAGGAAAGGAAAGGAAAGTAAAAGGATGGAAATGAATGGAAAGGAAAGGAAAGGTAATGAAAGGAAAGTAAACGTTTGAAAATGAAGGGAAATAAAAGGAAAGAAAAGGAAATGTGAAGGAAAGGAAAAAAATAAAGGAAAGGAAAAGTAAGGAAAGGAATCGAAAGGAATGAAAATTAAAAGAGGAAAGAATAGGAAAGGAAAGGGAAAGTAAAGAGAAAAAAGGAAAGAAAAGTAAAGTTAGGGAAAGGAAAGGAATGGAAAAGAAAGGAAAAGAAAAGTAAAAAAGGGAAAGAAAGGTGAGTAGAAGGAAAGGAAAGGGATCATATTGGCGTTATTTTGAGGTCATACTGGGTTAATTTTGGGGTCATATTGGGATAGTTTTGGGGTCATTTTGAGTTCATATTAGGATCTTTGTCGGGTCATTTTAGGATACTTTTGGGGGTTATTTTGGGATCATTTTGGGATCTCTTTAAGATCATCTTGGGGCTGATTTTGGAGCGATTTGGGATTGTTTTAGGATAATATCGGGGTCCTATTAGGGACAAAAGTTGTGTTGTTGTTTTGAAGGTCACTCGGCAGTTGCTACGAAGGAAATACGCCTAAAAATAATAATTTAATTAAACTTATGTGCGGATACACATGTTTACACATCGAACGTTACGAGTACTTGGTACTCACGTCTTTTTTTTTTTCTTTTGTAATTATTCTTGGATTGTGCAAACTCATTTTTCTTTGCTGCTTTGCTATTTGTTTTGTCAATTGTTTAGTGCCATTTCTTCTTGTGATTTTAATTAAGTTTTTATTGTTGTGTTGACTTATTGACTTGCGCTTGTTAAAAAGTACATACATACATACAACATAAAAGTTCAACTAGTAAATGTTTATAAATATATTTCTTTGAGTGTGTAGGTTGTTTGCACTTAAATGCAGACTTCTTTTGTTTGACTAGGATTTTCGCAATTCGCGTCGTATTTTTATTTGGTTAAGCGAAACCTCATATCTTATAAATATAGATATATGTGCGTGCACCAAACGCATAAACAACAACAAATAAATAAACCATTTAATATAAGATTACTTGCACAAAACGTTAGATTGCATAAGCATGCATTTCTTTCATACGATAATAAAGATCATGACAACTGAGAATATGTTTGTAACACAGAACAATAAACACATAACAACAACAACAACAACACTGACAAGTTGTGAAATGTGAGCAGATTTCATGAAAAGCAAAATAAAGTCGCCTGAGTAGCAGCAATGTGGCATGTGTTGGCTGTAACTAACAAAAAAGAGTAGCAGCTGCTGCTTACAAAACAACAAAAGAATTGTCACTGTCAGAGCAACTGTTGCTATTTGCCATTGTTTGCTCTCGTACAGAATTGTTGAAAATTTATTTGTTGTTGTTATTGTTATATTCCATGTGGAGTAGCGCGTGTGCGCTGATTTGGATTTTTGATGACTTTCAAACACGCGCGCTGGCAACACCCACAACATTGCACTGCAATCCTATGAACTAGAAATATACGTACTTGCATGTATGCACTCTCAAGCCATCACAACTTTCATATTCACTCGTTCTCTGAAGTATCTTTTTTTATTGTTGTAATGCAATTTTTACTTCGTTGGTCTTTGTAATAGTTTTGTTGTACTACAATAAATCAGTTAAGTCGCCGTCAGTGTGTCACCAGTTAACTGCATGCAGTGTTTTTGTGTTCATAAACCACCATATAGGCCAGGGCCCGGCAGCAATGAAGGTGTGGGTGTGTTAGTGAAAGAGCGATCATCACACCAATGAAATTATGTTATCTGTTACTCACTGGCTCACTAGCAAGTACCGAAGCAGTGGCGTTTGTTGTTGATTCATTGCTGGCAATTGAGCGACTGCGCATAACAAACGACATCCATTGATTGGTCAGTGCGATCATAGCGCTCTCAGAAGCGCAGCTTTGTACAATTTCAGTGTTCAAAAGGTCAAGCAAAAAGCATAATAATCTGTGTGAATTTGGTTGCCAAATTTTCGGACAATTGTCCCACTAGGCGCCTAGGCCTGAGGAGGCGTACAGATTTTGTACAACATCAGCTAGTTTTTTGCTAGCACCGCTTTTATGAAGACAAATGTCGCTCATACGCCACAGCAGCCACCCTTGACGTTTTTTTTACAAATTGAGACACATTTTTTGTATGGAATTCGTTCAAAAGCTACTAAATTATATCCAGGCTATGCTCGATAAACTGAGCTTTAATATAGAACCGTGCCCGCACCCAAAGTTTGATCTTGGACTGAACTGAAATCAAAACCGTACACCAAAAGTGGAACCGTAGCTTGAGTCTGGGCTGTAACATGGACCAAAATCCAAGCTGAAAATAAAAGTGGAACAAAAAAGTAATTTTGGAATGAAATGGAAACTGAAACTAAAAAGTACTTGAGAACGAAATGGAAGCTGGGAATAGTTGAGCGGTAATTTAAATTGGAACTAAAAAGTAGTTTTGGTATGAAATGGAAACTGAAACTAAAAAGTACTTGAGAACGAAATGGCAACTGGAATCAATTGAGCGGAAATTTGAATTTTGACTAAAAAGTAATTTTGGAATGAAATGGAAACTGAAGCTAAAACGTACTTGCGAACGAAATGGCAACTAGAAATAGTTGAGCGGGAATTTGAATTTTGACTAAAAAGTAATTTTGGAATGAACTGGAAACTGAAAATAAAAAAAACTTGAGAACAAAATGGATGCTGGTACTTAAAAGTTGTTGGGCGAGAATTTAAATTTTGATTAAAAAGTAATTTTGGAAAAATTGAAACTAAAAAGTATTGGAGAACGAAATGGAAACTGAGAATTGTTAAGCGGGAAAATGAAAATTGAAACTAAAAAGTGCTGGAGAACGAAATGGAAACTGAGAATTGTTAAGCGGGAATTTAAACCGGAACTAAAAATTTATTATGGAATGAAACTTGAGAACGAAATGCAACTGGAATCAATTGAGCGGGAATTTAAATTTTGACTAAAAAGTAATTTTGGAATGAAATGGAAACTGAAGCTTAAAAGTACTTTAGAACGAAAGGGCAACTGAAAATAGTTGAGCGGGAATTTAAATTGGGACTAAAAAGAAATTATGGAATGAAATGGAAACTAGACTTACAAAAGAGCTGAGCGGAAATGGAAAGAGGAACTAAAAAATAGTTGAATACGAAATTTAAACTTGAACTTAAAAAAAGCTAAGAAGTAAATGGAAACTGGAACAAAAAATATTTGAGAATGAATGGAAACTGGATTTTGAAAATAGTTTTGGTGAAATTCAAACTGGAACTATAAAATAATTGAGACTGAAATGGAACTGGAACAGAAAATTGTGAACGAAAAGAAATTGGAACAAAAAAAAATTGATAATGAAATGGGAACAGGAACTAAAAAGTCAGAAATAAAAATTCCATTTGATAGTCTAGTTTGGAAATGTGTTTTTGAGAGCCCTGAGAAACGTGTTTGAAGATTATTTTATTTGGGCCTAAAAGAGGATTTCGAGATGATGGTAAATTTATTTTTTTAAGTTAAATTTATGTTTGGGTTTACAAATTTATTTTTTCATTTTTTACTTCACTTACTTCTCAACGACCATCCAATGTTAAACAAAGAGGCAACTTTCCAACTCGTTTCCCACAAAATTGATACTTTTATTGTCATTTCCTTTAAAGACATAATCATAATACAATGAACATGAGCGTGTCTATTACTTCATGCGTACTTTACGTGCTTTCTATATGAACTGCTTAACTTAATTCTAAAAAAAGGATATACGCTAAACTCAGTTATATTCTATATATATCTCGTATTGTGAGTGCATGTCTTATGATCAAGTTACGACGACTACACGTTGCACAAGTTGTTCCAACTACAGCAAATGACATAAACAAATTGACAGATGGCCACAATAAGCGAACGACTAAGCAACGCAAACCCATCACAATTTTGATGAAAGCGCGCACGAACATCTGCTATTTTGTTAGCAAAAGGAAAATTGTGTGCCTTTGTGTAAGTTGCTCTTCCTTTGGCATTTTCCTTGTTGGTTTTTTTTTGTGTTGCATATACATGTTGCAGCTTTGAAAACGGAAATTATATTGCAAGAGCATGCATGCGCGCAATTGACTTCAAGTTGGCTTCTTTTCGGTGATGGTTTTCATGCATTGCTTTTCGAGAATTCTTTTGATGTATATGTATGCACGGTTCCAGAATTAAAGCATATTGCATGTTCACCTTGATATGATGAAATACACAAAAAAAAATAAAAAATAAAAACAAAAAATAAAAAAAAAATAAATTAAAACATTAAAGAAATATAAAAAATTAAAAACAAATAAAAAAATAATATAAATAAAAAAAATTAAAATCAACTAAAATGAAATACAAAAAAAAATAAGAAAAAAACAAAATAAAATAAAAATTATTAAAACATTAAACAAATTAAAAAACCCGATAAAAAGTTAAAAAAATAAAAAATAAATAAAATAAAGTAATATGAAATTAAATAAAACAAAAATAAAATCAAATAAAATTAAACTTAAAAAATAACAAAAAAGATTAAATTAAATAATATGAAAGAAAATATAATAAAATAATAAAAGCAAAAAAATAAAAATAAAACTAAAATAACTATACTAAATAAATGAAAAAAAAACAAAACAAAAAAAAATAAAAAAATCAATTAAAAAACTAAGTAAAATGAAAAATTAAATAAAATAAAATAAAGGAAAAATATTTAATTGATATAAAATAAAATACTATAAAACAAAATATATTGAAATAAAAAAAGGACGTGTGGCACTCGTGGACTGCCGCGGTAAAGCTATTGCATATTATCAACTTATGCGATTAAAATATTTATGCAACATTTTGTTTTTCTTTGATATTAGTTCAAGTTTTGTCTTTGATATTAATTGATGTTACACTTTGTAAGCGTGGTGACCGACAAGAAAACAAATTTTTACTTTTAAGCTTGGTATTGTCTTCATGCGTGAAAAATGTTGCAAGTAGCTTAAACACCATTTTAAAACACTTTTTGATAAATGAAGTATAACAAAGGTTTCTAACATAGTATTACTACCGTGTAGAGTAGTTTTTCAAGCCGTAAAATCAAAGGATTTGGAATTATAGGCGTTACCAACATTTCACGGCAAAAAAAGTTGCAAAGGCAATTACGCCATGATAAATCAAGTTCAAGACGTGAAAAGGACTGAATAAGATGGGAAACGATGATAGTAACATATTTTTTATTCTAGTCATTAAGATTGCGAATTCAAATGTTTTCTAGGCCACTTGCAACATTTTTCACGAAGACAATACCCAGCTTTATTGAATACTAGCAGAGTACCCATATTATACATACCTGATTTTAAACCACATTTAAATAAAAGTAAGTTACTTCATGTTAGTAATTTGAGCTTTTAATTAGTTAATTATTTATAATTAATTATTTATAATTGAAATTATAGCTTTATGGTAACTGAAATAGGAAACATACGTTTGAGACTTGATATCCTCTAAGTATCTTGAAAAGACCGCGTCAATGGTGGTCCCATATTTTGTTGTGGATTCTTTTGGATCATTATTTATTTTCAAATTGAATTTTTCAAAAAGAAAACTTGTCAGCCGCTCTGATTTTTTATCAGCGAAGTTGATCTTGAAATCGCCGGCCAAGATAAGTGGAAATTTATCACCATTTGTACCAAGTGTTTTTGCCCCTTCTACCGAGTACTCCAGTAAAGTGCGATGAATAAAATGCTCTACCTCTTCCAATTTTGGATTCGGCGAAATGTAGATTGCTACCATGACAATGTGTAAACCATTACTAAGTTTGCATAAGCACGCAGAAATATCTCCAACAAATGAGTACATATCATTAACATCGCTAACGTGTCCATTATTTATTTCAATATTCAGAGACATAATATTAGTAACATTATTGTTATTTTGGTAAATAGCTACACCACCCTTAGGAGCAGTATCTCGTTTGAATTGAACAATACATTTGAAATTAGGTATTTCAATCGGATTATCACGCGTCATGCAAGTTTCGGTAAGAAGTAAGACATTTGTTTGTCTGGTAACTGAATCTTGTAAATCGTATTTGTGACTATTTAGACTTTGGCAATTGAAAGTCATTATTGAAATGCCATTTCTATTGCTAATGAAATCTAAGACGCTTTGAGCTATCGTCTGAACATTATTTAAAGACAATCTTTTAAATTCTTGCAACAAAGATGCAGTCGATGCAGCTTGCTTTCGATTATGATAAAACTTAAATGCGGCATTATCGTTTTTGGTCGTGATATACAATTTTTCATGAACGTTTGAGTTCATATAAATATTGATGATGTGACGTTGACTCATGAACATTTGAGTTCATATGAATAGTGAAGATGTGACGTTGGCTCATGAACATTTGAGTTCATATGAATATTGAAGATGTGACGTTGACTCATGAAGATTTGAGTTCATGTGAATATTGATGATGTGACGTTGACTCATGAACATTTGAGTTCATATGAATATTGAAGATGTGACGTTGGCTCATGAACATTTGAGTTCATATGAATATTGAAGATGTGACGTTGACTCATGAAGATTTGAGTTCATGTGAATATTGATGATGTGACGTTGACTCATGAACATTTGAGTTCATATAAATATTGATGATGTGACGTTGACTCATGAACGTTTGAGTTCATATAAATATTGATGATGTGACGTTGACTCATGAACGTTTGAGTTCATATGAATATTGATGATGTGACGTAGACTCATGAACGTTTGAGTTCATATAAATATTGATGATGTGACGTTGACTCATGAACATTTGAGTTCATATGAATATTGAAGATGTGACGTAGACTCTTGAACGTTTGAGTTCATATAAATATTGATAATGTGACGTTGACTCATGAACATTTGAGTTCATATGAATATTGAAGATGTGACGTTGACTCATCAACGTTTGAGTTCATATGAATATTGAAGATGTGACGTTGACTCATGAACATTTGAGTTCATATGAATATTGAAGATGTGACGTAGACTCTTGAACGTTTGAGTTCATATAAATATTGATAATGTGACGTTGACTCATGAACATTTGAGTTCATATGAATATTGATGATGTGACGTTGACTCATAAACGTTTGAGTTCATATAAATATTGATGATGTGACGTTGACTCATGAACATTTGATCCGGATCCGGATCACATCTGGGTTGAGTTCATATGAATATTGATGATGTGACGTTGACTCATGAACATTTGAGTTCATATAAATATTGATGATGTGACGTTGACTCATGAACATTTGAGTTCATATAAATATTGATGATGTGACGTTGACTCATGAACATTTGAGTTCATATGAATATTGATGATGTGACGTTGACTCATGAACATTTGAGTTCATATAAATATTGATGATGTGACGTTGACTCATGAACATTTGAGTTCATATGAATATTGATGATGTGACGTTGACTCATGAACATTTGAGTTCATATAAATATTGAAGATGTGACGTTGACTCATGACCATTTGATCCGGATCCGGATCACATCTGGGTTGAGTTCATATAAATATTGATGATGTGACGTAGACTCATGAACATTTGAGTTCATATGAATATTGAAGATGTGACGTTGACTCATGAACATTTGAGTTCATATGAATATTGAAGATGTGACGTTGACTCATGAACATTTGATCCGGATCCGGATCACATCTGGGTTGAGTTCATATAAATATTGATGATGTGACGTAGACTCATGAACATTTGAGTTCATATGAATATTGAAGATGTGACGTTGACTCATGAACGTTTGAGTTCATGTGAATATTGATGATGTGACGTTGACTCATGAACATTTGAGTTCATATAAATATTGATGATGTGACGTTGACTCATGAACAATTGATCCGGATCCGGATCCGGACCCCGACCCGGACCCGAATCTGGCTTTAATTTGACCCGGATCCGAATCCGGATCCGGACCCCGACCCCGACCCGGATCCTGACCCTGACCCGGACCCAGATGTGACTTTGACTTTGACCCGGACCTTAACTTTATGATAGAGATATAAAATTTTCGAATCTTTTCGAACCTTTTCGAATCTTTTCGAACCTTTTCGAATCTTTTCGAACCTTTTCGAACCTTTTCGAACCTTTTCGAACCTTTTTTGAAAAATATCCGTCACTAAATTTTTTGATTTGGTGCCAGGCCTGCGATAAAATCTATGCAATAGCTTAATAAAAACAAGTAAGGAAAGCTGTCTTCGGCTGTGCCGAAGGCTATATACCTTTCATGAATAAGCGTCACGATTTTCACTGTTCGATCCCCAGTACAGCCTGTTTCAATTTAACTATATTTACTATACACATTACACATCTTTGTTATAATTTAAAAAAACTTACAAAATAATAGGATCCGAGTTATCGGAACAATCGATTGTATGGAGGCTATATATTATACGTGTTCAATTGTACTGACTTACACTATACACATTACATATGTAGAAAGTACTAAAGGTGCAATATTTTACGTTCCTAACTTTTTAAACGCGGAAGTATTGGCCAAAAAACCTTATATCGGAACAACCGGTTGTATGGGGCTATATGTTATATTTACCCGATCTTCTTGATTT
This sequence comes from Campiglossa producta, assembly GCA_964058755.1. NCBI lineage: Eukaryota > Metazoa > Arthropoda > Insecta > Diptera > Tephritidae > Campiglossa > Campiglossa producta. The sequence continues at coordinate 125,469,951 of CAXKVI010000002.1, read as the reverse complement.
TCCTCTACACACTACATAAATTGAAAGTACTCGAGTTGCAAAATTTTACGTTCCTAACTTTTTAATTGCAGAAGTTGTGGTCAAAAAACCTTATATCTGAACAATCGGTTGTATGGGGGCTATATGTTACATTTGCCCGATCTTGTTGATTTTCACTATATACACTACGTAAATAGAAAGTACTCGAGTTGCAAAATTTTACGTTCCTAACTTTTTAATTGCAGAAGTTGTGGTCAAAAAACCTTATATCTGAACAATCGGTTGTATGGGGGCTATACGTTACATTTGCCCGATTTCGTTGATTTTCACTATATACACTACATAAATAGAAAGTACTCGAGTTGCAAAATTTTACGTTCCTAACTTTTTAATTGCAGAAGTTTTGGCCAAAAAACCTTATATCTGAACAATCGGTTGTATGGGGGCTATATGTTATACTGGTCCGATCTTGTCAGTTCCGACAAATGATTCCTATATTACAAAATGGTGGCCACATACAAAATTTCAGCCAGATATCTCAAAAATTGAGGGACTAGTTTGCGTTCAAACAGACAGACGGACAGAGGGACAGACGGACAGACGGACATGGCTAAATCAACTCAGCTCGTCATCCTGATCATTTCGGTATACTTATTGATAGGTCCATCTCTTCTTCTTCTCTTATTTACAAACATCGGACCAAAGTTATAATACCATTTCATGTTCATGAAAGGTATAAAAAAAAAACAAAAAATAACAAGAAGATAAAATAAAATTTAAAAAAATTCTTTGACAGTTTAAAAAATAAAAATAAAATGAAGTAAAATATTGACTAAATAATAAGAAAAATTAAAATTAAAATAAAATTAAATTAAAAATAAAATTAAATAAAATAAAATAAAATTTAAAAAAAATAAAAAAAAATTGGAAAAAATAAAAAATTGGAAAACAAATACAATAAAGTAATATCAAATTAAGTAAAACAAAAATAAAATTAAACCAAAAAAAAAATTAAAATAAAAAATAAAATAATAAAAAAGAAAAGCAAAAAAATAAAAAAATAAAAATAAAATAAATAGCTTAAAATAAAATAAAAAGAAATTAAATTAAAGAAAAAAAAATAAATTAAATTAAAGAAAAAAAAAAATAAAATAAAAAATGAAACAAAATAAATAAAATAAAAAATTTAACAAATACTATAAAATAAAATATATTGAAATAAAATATAATAAAATAAAATAATTTAAAATAAAATAATTTTTGTAGACTCTTCGACGTGCCATACGAAAACTAACACTTTTCAAATTTTTTAAGAAAAGTAACACTTCAAATTCTATAAGAAGAAAAATAACACTTTAAATTTGTGCCTGACGTAAACTAACACTTTTGTCTAGCACATTTTTCATCACCTTTACTGGTCATCGAACTAAGAAGATGTGCACTTTGGTAAGAATAACATTGTTAATACAAATAACAACAAAAATAGGCGAAGATATAGTTACAATTTGCCCGCAGGAACAGTAAGCAGTGTTTGGTGTAATTGTTACACTCTACGGTTTAGAAATTCGTAATCTCCTCTCCTGGGTTCGACAGGATAAACAGAAATTAAAAATTGTAAACAATATAAATTAAATAAAAAACCAACAAAAACATAATAAATAAAATAAAATAAAATAAAATTAAAAAAAAAATAAAATAAAATAAAATAAAATAAAATAAAATAATATAAAATAAAATAAAATAAAATAAAATAAAATAAAATAAAATAAAATAAAATAAAATAAAATAAAATAAAATAAAATAAAATAAAATAAAATAAAATAAAATAAAATAAAATAAAATAAAATAAAATAAAATAAAATAATATAAAATAAAATGAAATAACATTGACAGTTATTCGGGAGCTCTTGCTGTAAATGATTGACATGCTTGCATCTCATGCTCGTATTCCTTTGCTGTCACTTTATATGCTGTAGCAGCTTCAAAACTGCCAATTGTTTTACTGCAGCCGCCTGAGGAATTCTGTGAGATCTCTCGTTGTTTATACACAAAAGCAACTGATGGAGTTACTGCATTAGTAATTGTGCCACATGCGTGGCTTACATGATATGCATGCAGCTACGTATGTCTGAGTTCATGATTAAAGAAAATTTCATTGTTTTTTCCCTCAGAAGCCGGTCAATTATAGGAATAGGACTTGCCTACTTTCTACCATCCTTACTGATTTTGTTTTCACATTTGACTTCGTAGTTTTTTTTTTTTTACTTATTGAGTTGAATTTCAAACAGGTAATTTTTTTAATTTTTTTTTTAGTTGAATTTGTCTGTAAAAATTCGTAAAATAATTTCTTTATATCACTAGACCCCACAGTCATATGTCAGCAACGAAAAGAAGAGACATTTTAACACAAAGATTAATGATGCACTGCCTTAAAGATGTGCTTCATATTCTTCTTTCATTTGCAAAACCTTAATTTTGTTCAAAAATTTTTTGGCTTCGGCTAAGTATTAAACAAATTCTAGATTTTCTTTAACTTATTCATACTTTAACCTTTCTATCCTCAATATCTGTAAAGCTCTCTCCTCAGCTTTATAAAAAAAATTGTTCACACTCAATCGTTTTCTTCATCATCATAAAATTCCATAAACACAAATAATATATCACAAAAATCTTATTTGTATTTTCATTTCTTGTCCACATCCATCAACGTTGTTGACCTGCAGGCAGCTATTCATTTTCACTGGCAGTGGAAGTCATTTGCTTTCAATCATTATTTAAGTGAAAATAGAAAAGGAATATTTATTTGTGAGCTCAGTTGTGTGCTTGTATGTAGATATTTTTCAATGTATGTCTGTATGTATGTACCTCTCTAGTAGTATGTACTGATACCCTTAAATGAGATATTGTCATACAAGTTGCTTATAAAAATATCTTTAAAAATCCTCTTTTAACAACGAGTGGGTTCTTTCAATTTTCAGCTGCTTATTCTTTATGTGTCACATATTTTCTACATTGAAATTTTCTTCTTCTGTCTGTTATTGCACATTTTCTAAGTAGTAATAACATTCTTTTGCACCACACATGCCTGCAATGCGAACTATATATATGCTAAAAGCGTAGCTGATGCCTTGCAATACCAATGTTACTCATACGCAGTGGTGTACCTGATGAAAATTTTTGGTACATTCGAAAAGTTATACATGTGGAAGTGTGTGGCAATGGTGTGGTTATGGTATGGTAATATCATAAACAGTGTGAGAACTCTCATTTCTAAATTAATTTTGGAGCTTTGATGTGTTTTTTTTTTTCTCACAAGATGTGCGCGAGTTCATCTTTCCATAAGTAGCATTAGTAGAACCAACCCATACCAAGATTTCTCCTATCATAAACAGTTTCTGTTCATTATTATGTTGACCGCACTTAAATTTGAAAAAGAAAATAAATATTGGGTTAGTAATTTATCCTTAAACTTTGAAGGGTCAAAAAGGCTTAAGCAATTTATTGAGACCATTTAAAAAAGTTTTCAATACAACAAAATGGATGGTATTATTATAAAGAGCACTCAAGCGAGTTAATTTACTTAAGAAAATTTTCATACTAATTTATTATTTATGCTAGCTATTGTGTGACTTTTGATTTCATAACCCTTACAAGAGATTGTTAGCAAAATTTCAATTAAAGTTAATAAAGGCTGAAAGTTCATTTAGCACTTATAAACTTTTGATACTTCATAATGCTTGTTATTTATAGAGTGGTTAAAACTTTGCAAGGAGGAAATTACAGATATAATGTGTGGTTGAAAGTAGATCGCAAAAATCTGAAAGAAATGCAATATGGGTATCAAATGAAAGGTTGTCATGAGACCATTTACCTACAACTTTTCTTACTTGAAAAGCTAAATGTTACTCATACGCCATGTATGACCTATAAAGAGTGCAGTATAGTTCCAAATTTTCAAGCTATACACCCATTAATTTTTGCTAGAAAACATATTTTTACGCAATCTGCTAAACTTATTTTAAAATTCCAAAGCCTTTTTCTTGTGGATACTTTTTTTTCAATAAACTGGTAAGGAATCCTGTTGTCGTTATAAACATTCAAAGATGAAGAGTCCTTATTTTCATTTCTTTTTGATACCTCTCTTTCATTAATTTCAGTTCATAAAATGTATTAACTATTGACTTTCTAAAAACTCGATGTATTTTAAAAAGTTGTAATCTGACAAAAGTCATGAAAATGTATTTAAAAATATTTAAGGATGCACAGGCAGAATATACCCTAGAAATTGATTTTCCAATATGGGTATCAAATGAAGGTGTTCATGAGGGCCTCAACGTAGTGCAAGTTTTATTTCGATGCCTCAATCACTTTCGGAGCTATCAACATGAATAAAACTTAGCTGAACTTTTCTTACTTGAAGAACAAAATATTACTCATACACCGTGTATGACCTATAGAAAGTGCACTATGATTTGCAAAGTTTCAAGATGTACACAATTAATTTTGCTAGAAAACATATTGTTAGGCTACTTTTGAAATAGGCTACTTTTGAAATTCCAAAGCCTTTTTCTCTTGAATACGTTTTTTTCAATATCCTGGTAAGGAATCCTGTTGTCCTTATAAAAATTCAAAGATGGAGATTTTTTGCACAGTTCTTTATTATTTTAAATTCTTGTTAATACCTCCTTTGCTTAATTTCTGTTAATAAAATGTATTAACTTATGACTTGATATAATTTTATGACAATCGGTCTTTTTTGTACCGAAGAGTTTCCTCGTAGCAAAAAAAGAAAAATCTTAATCCCACTCATTCTCATCTATTTTGCCAACTGTAACTTAGGCAGACAAATAAATTCGCTTTAAATGAAAAATTATAATAATGATAATACAAACATATAATATCCACAAAAATATCAAATGCTCCATTGCTATAAAACGCCACTCGGAAATGTAAATAAATATTTGAAACTCAAGCTTTTACAATTTTTTTTTGCTGATTTTGCAAAAAGTTGAATGTAAAACTTCGCTCTGTTGCTAAAATTGCTTTTGAAATCGAGTCTGAGTTGGCTATGTTTGCATGTTTGTTGAAGCAATCAATGAAGTGTACGACATCAAGTGACCATAGACAGTGCGACAACCATTGAAAGCAGGCAGACAATTTTCGCTCGCTGACCTACTCAGCAGCAAACTTCAGAGCCTGAGCTCCCTTTGCTTTCCACGCGCATAATCTTCACATTTATTTCCTTATTAAATTCTTATAATCCTCGCCGCTGCATTGTGGCACAATTTTAAGAGATGAGCAGGCAAACTTGAAAGCGAATATCTTGAAGGACGTTCAAAGTTTAAGAAATGAAATAAAAAAGGAAAAGATATTTTTTCATAAAATTTTAAGAAATTGCAAAAAGAAAGTAATAACCATGCAAAAGAAAGAAAATGAACGCCGCATATCGATGAAATTTAGTAGAGCGCATGAATTGAATCCGAAATTTGCCTGCAGTTTAACTTAAAGAAAGATAAAAATGCTTATGGTAAATCAGCGAAATTGTACAGTAGAAAAGGATACAGAAAAGGGCAGCAGATGGGACGCGAAGTGATGAAAAATTAAAATTGAGATATTATTTCTGCTGGTGAATAAATTAAGCATTACTAAGCTAAGAAAGTTTTTGATGCTTAATGCGTCATTTTAAATAAATATATGATAAAAATATTATAAAATAAATGAAGTAGAATAAAATAGAATAAAAAAATAATACGGCATAGAAAAGCATCACCATACCATCTTTAGAGCGTCCCAAACATTGTAAGGAAAATAATGTTGATTCAAAGTTCGATATGCATACCCTCTTATATTGGTGCATTTTAGCCTCAGCAAAACGTGTGCGAGTGTAATGGAGTGTGGTTGCTAAGTGACCTTGCTCAATCCCGACTCTTGCGTCCTCGTTCGTGCACTCTGGGCAACGGGAGCTACCTAGACTCGCGGCAGAAAGAGAGGGAGCCCCGGTGAGGCCACTCTGACATACTTGGTTTAAGGGCTCACCGAGGTTTTTGCGCAGCGTCTGTTCACCATGAGGTGTGGCTGCAAGCGGGCGTCTGTCTTGAAGCAAGCGGCTCGCTATATAAATGTGTAAATATTTTCCAAAAACCCCGAAACGGGTTGTGCGCTGGGTTTGGGACCCGCCACGTAAAAAAATTTAGTCCAATGAAAAATAAATTAAAGCCTCGGATGAGAACCCCCTTTAATGTTGACGACCCGGCAAAACGAATAAGGCATAATGATTTGGATATTAGGGCATGTACCGGGAATGTCCGGACCCTTTCAAGGGACGGTACCGCTGCCCGACTGGTTGATGTCCTCGTTAACGCAAAGGCTGACATCACCGCCCTGCAGGAAATGCGATGGACGGGACAAGGAAAGACGACCATCGGACCTTGTGACGTATACTACAGTGGCCAGACACGCGGCAAAGCGCGTGGTGTAGGATTCGTGGTGGGAAAGAGACTTCGCCGCCAAGTACTAGCGTTCACCCCCGTGGACGAGCGTCTCGCTGCGATCCGCATCAAAGCGAAATTTTTCAACATAACATTTATCTGCGCCTATGCGCCGACTGAGGAGACGGACGACGCAGAGAAGGACTCCTTCTACGATAAACTTGAACAGACTTATGATCGCTGCCCCCAACATGATATCAAAATCGTGCTCGGCGACTTTAATGCGAAGGTGGGCAAGGAAGGAGTCTTTGGTCCAACAGTTGGAAAATTTAGTCTCCATGATATAACATCCCCCAACGGCACTAGGTTGATTGATTTCGCTGCTGCTCGCAATATGGTCATCAGTAGTACCAGGTTCCAGCATAAACGAATACACCAAGCCACATGGCTGTCTCCTGATCAAAGAACAAGAAACCAGATTGATCATGTCATGATCGACGGCAGACATAGCTCCACCGTTCTGGACGTGCGTACCCTTCGTGGTCCCAATATCGACTCGGACCATTATCTTGTTGCAGCCAAGATACGCACACGCCTCTGTGTAGCAAAGAAAGTGCGCACAGTAACGGAAGGAAAGTTTGACGTCGAGAAGCTGCGCACGACACAGACAGCTGACAATTTCTCCACTCGACTCTCACACCTGCTATCGGAGAGCAATCCTCGACCTAACGATGCAACCGAGCAATGGAAGCATATCTCTCACTCATTACGTACCGCCGCTGAGGCCACTATAGGGTTCCAGCGAGCCCGCAAAAACAACTGGTACGATGAGGAATGCAGCACTGCCTCGGACAAAAAGGACGCTGCCTACAGGGAGACGTTGCGAACGGGCGCAACCCGCAGTGTATGGCAACGCTATCGTGAGGCAAAGAAGGAAGAGAGACGCCTTTTCAGAAAAAAGAAACGTGAGGCCGAAAGGCGTGAGTGTGAGGAGCTTGAGATGCTGGCTGACAGGAATGATGCCCGAAAATTCTATGAAAAGATCCGGCGGATGACGGAAGGTTTTAAGACCGGGGCAAGTTCCTGTAAGGACAATAATGGCGACCTGGTAACCGACGTACAGAGTGTACTTAAATTATGGAGGGAGCACTTCTCCTCACTGCTAAATTGCGAGGGAGACGTCGAACCCGATACCTCAATCCCTGACGATGGAAAAGTCGTCCCACCACCTGACTATGATGAAGTGAGGATAGCTATATCCCGGCTGAAAAACAACAAAGCGCCTGGAAAAGACGGACTGCCCGCCGAGCTGTTCAAACACGGAGGCGAAGAGCTGGTAAAAAGCATGCATCAGCTCTTATGCAGAATATGGTCAGACGAGTGCATGCCTCCAGATTGGAATTTAAGTGTGCTCTGCCCAATCCACAAGAAAGGCGATCCCGCTAACCGCACCAACTACCGCGGAATCAGCCTTCTTAATATCGCGTATAAGGTTCTTTCTAGCGTATTGTGTGAAAGACTGAAGCCCATCGTAGACAAGCTGATTGGACCTTATCAGTGTGGCTTTAGACCTGGTAAGTCTACCATCGACCAGATTTTCACGATACGCCAAATCCTGGAGAAGACCCATGATAAAAGAATCGACACACACCATCTCTTTGTCGATTTCAAAGCCGCTTTTGACAGCGCAAAAAGGAGTTGCCTGTATGCCGCCATGTCTGAATTTGACTTCCCTGCAAAGCTTATACGGCTTTGCCAAATGACGTTGAGCAATACTAACAGCTCCGTCAGAGTCGGGAAGGACCTCTCTGAGACATTTGAAACCAAACGAGGTTTCAGACAGGGCGACTCCCTTTCGTGCGATTTCTTCAACCTGATGCTGGAGAAGATAATTCGAGCAGCAGAGCTAAACCGCAATGGTACAATCTTTTACAAGAGCGTGCAATTGCTGGCGTATGCCGATGATATTGATATCATTGGCCTTAACAACCGCGCCGTAAGCGCTGCCTTCTCTGGACTGGATAAAGAAGCGAAAAAAGTGGGTCTTGCGGTCAACGAGGACAAGACGAAGTATTTGCTGTCATCAAAGAAAGAATCGGCGCACCTGCGCCTTGGAGCCACGTCACTGTTGATAGTTACAAATTTGAAACTGTGAGGGACTTCGTCTATTTGGGAACCAGCATTAACACCGCAAATAATATCAGTCTAGAAATCCAACGGAGAATCACTCTTGCGAACAAGTGCTACTTTGGACTGAGTAGGCAATTGAGAAGTAAAGTCCTCTCTCGAAGAACAAAGATCGCGCTCTATAAGTCTCTCATCATACCTGTCCTGATGTATGGCTCAGACTCATGGACAATGTCAAGAGAAGATGAGATGGCCCTTGGAGTATTTGAGAGAAAAGTTCTCCGGAAGATTTATGGTCCTTCCCGTGATGCCGACGGCGAGTATCGAAGGAGATTTAACGATGAGCTGTACGATCTTTACGCAGATCTGACCATAGTCCAGCGAATTAAAGCCCAAAGGCTCCGCTGGCTGGGTCACGTCATGCGAATGGACAAAGAAGCTCCAGCCCAGAAGGTTTTCCAATCGTCACCCGAATTCGGCAGCAGAGGAAGGGGGAGGCCTCGACTGAGATGGAAACAACAGGTGGAGGATGACTTGAACTCCCTTGGGGTTTCCAATTGGCGTCAGTTATCGCTAAAAAGGAATGACTGGCGTGCTTTGATAGGCGATGGCCAAAATCGCTTAGGCGGTTAAGCGCCAATAAATGATGATGAAAACGTGTGCGAAGTTTTATTGTTCTGGGATAACGGTAAGCCGTGCCGATTTTTGGTTAAAGATTTAGCTAGCAGCTTATACTAAGTTCGCAAAATACTACATTGAAGCTTCTACAATCACATTATTTTAATATTTTTTCGATAAATAAAGAACTGTGTAACAAATCTCCAACTTTGAATTTTTATAAGGACAACAGGATCCTTTACAAGATTATTAAAAAAACGTATTCACTAGAAAGGGATATTGGAATTTGAAAAGCATTTTATTAGATTGCGTAACAATATGTTTTCTATAGAAAATTATTGAGTATATCTTGAAACTTTGCAATTATGGTGCACTTTTTATAGGCCATACACGGCGTATGAGTAACATTGAGTTATACAAGTATAAAAAGATCAGGTAAATTTTATTCAAGTTTTGGTTGATATCTTCGAAACGGATTGAGATGTCGAAATAAAACTTACACTACGTTGAGGCCCTCATGAACACCTTTCATTTTATACCATACCATTTCCACAACATTACCATCACACTCATATATTTACAGAATCAACCTTAATCACAATCCACAAAATACCCGCATTATTCATAAAGGATGTGGTATATATCCTCCGCTATTGCATGAGTGATTGACATAATAGAAAACTCATCATATTATCTTTTGATAATGTAATCTGAGTTGTAGGCATCTACATACCTACATACCAGCATAACTGCACAGAGCGTTTATCTATTATGCCACACAAAAGCATATTTATTTGCTCACATTACTAAAGCGATATCGAATAATATTTCCTCATTGCTCATTTACTTAGGCATGCAAATACTTGTGCACCTGTGTGCCTTGTAAATATTCTGTTGAATTTTCATGCCTTTCAATATTTCTCATAGCTTTAGTTATTGGTCATTTCCTATTTCTTAATCTGCCAATATGTCTTGATATATCTTGTCATGCGGAAATTTGCAATTCATTGAAATTGTCTGTACCAGTCATATCAATAACGGTTTACATACAAGCATAATTGCAAAGGTGGTTGAGGAAATGAAGAAATTATTAAAGAGGCTAACACATTAGAGAAACTATTGATTTGCGAGAATGCTCAGAGAGTTTTTGAAAATAAATAATTGAAATTTTGTAAAAGAAACTAAAATAAAACAAAATAAAATCAAATAAAACGAACTAAAATTAAATTAAATTAAATTTAATAAAATTAAGTAAAAAAATAAAATTAAACAAAATAAAAAAATAAAAAGAAATAAAAAAGTAAATAACTAAAAATAAAAATAAAATAAAATAAAACAAAATAAAATAAAATAAAATGTAAAAAATATAAAAAATAAAATTAAAAATAAAATAAAAATAAAATAAAAATAAAATAAAATAACATTAAATTTAAAAAATGTAATAAACTAAAATAAAAATATATAAAAAAATAAAATAAAAAATAAAAAAAAAATAAAATAAAATAAAGTAAAGTAAAAAGAAATAAAATAAAATGAAATAAAAAAAATATAATAAAATAAAATAAAATAAAATAAAATAAAATAAAATAAAATAAAATAAAATAAAATAAAATAAAATAAAATACAATAAAAATAAAATAAAATAAAATACAATAAAAATAAAATAAAATAAAATAAAGTAAAATAAAAACAAAAAATAACATTAAATTTAAAAAATGTAATAAAATAAAAAATATATAAAAAAATAAAATGTGATAAGCTAAAATAAAAAATATATAAAAAATTAAATAAAAAATAAAATAAAACAAAACAAAATAAAATAAAATGTAAACAAATATAAAAAAAATAAAATTAAAAATAAAATAACATTAAATTAAAAAAAATGTAATAAACTAAAATAAAAAATATATAAAAAATAAAATGTAATAAACTAAAATAAAAAATATATAAAAAATAAAATAAAATATAATAAAATAAAAACAAATAAAATAAAATAAAATAAAGCAAAATAAAATAAAATAAAATAAAATAAAATAAAATAAAATAAAATAAAATAAAATAAAATAAAATAAAATAAAATAAAATAAAATAAAATAAAATAAAATAAAATAAAATAAAATAAAATAAAATAAAATAAAATAAAATAAAATAAAATAAAATAAAATAAAATAAAATAAAATAAAATAAAATAAAATAAAATAAAGTAAAATAAAATAAAAAAAAAAATAAAATAAAATAAAATAAAATAAAATAAAATAAAATTTGCTAGCAAATATATTGTTATGCAGTCTACTGAAACACTTTTGAAATTCCAATGTTCTTTTTTAGTGAAAATTTGTATTCAATATATAGTTGTAAAGGATCCTGTTGTCCTTATAAAAATTTAAAGCTGGCAAAAATATTAAATTCATGTAATTTTCGAAGCCTTAATGTAATTTTTTGTAAACTTAGTAAAAGCTGCTAGCTAAAACTTTAACTAAAAATTGGTTACTGTTATCTAGAAGTACAAAATTTCGCACCACTATTATTTAGCACCCCTATTTTTTGTCCATACGCTCCAATGGTCATACTGAATCGCTTACATTGCCATTTCAATCGCTCATATTTGTTGTAGTTTGGACCTTGGCTGACGAAATTTTTTTTTTAAATTTACTTAAAAGACACCTTCGCGTATGAGTGATATTTTTTAATTCGTGAAATCTTATTTATTAAGCCGGACATGCATAATTAATATTTTTCCCAATGACATTTTTAATAGGAGTTAATATGATTGCTAATGAAGAGTTGTGCAGAAAAACAAAGCTGAACGGAAACATAAAAATGCAAAATATTTGAAGTGTCATAAGGGCATTGATAGATCGACAGGGCATTACTAAAAATTTAAATGCAAATATATTAAAACTCAACAACATTTATGACTTAAACGCAATTTTCATGTAATTGTTGAAACAAGGAAATCTCATAATAAATTGTCAATAAATTAAAATAAATGCGTTTTCATGTTAATATGCCGCCGCAAATAAGAATACCAAACAACAAGAGTATATTTAAGTCATATTTGGCGTAATGGGCTCACTGCTAAAATTTAATGAGAAGACTAAAATTAAGTAAAAGCATTTTAAGCGCTTTTCATGATAAGTAATTTATGTATTTCGTACTTTTGTGAGTTTTATTCATAACTCTTGTATTTCTTCGAAAAGAAAAATAATTACGCACGTTTTAATGCAACTACTTACAGCGCAAGGCATGCATGTCCAAACTTTCAAAAATGCATTAAAGAAATACTAAATAGCAAGTAATAATGCTAGGCACATACACACTTATAGTTACAATGATTAATGTACAGTGCTTTGTAAGTACATCGAGAAGTTTTGTACGTGTACCTGCTTCATAATATGTACATATGGGCAAGTATAAGTGTGTATGTGAGCGCAGATGAAGTATTTCCAGCGCTACAGCCTCTTACATGGGTATTAGTGCTACCATCAACGCGTCTGTTCGTACTGTGATAATATGGCACGTGCTTGCTTTTTCAAAATTTATTGTATATGTTTTGTCATTTATAATGTGCTAATAGTTGAAAGTATTTGTTTGTTTATATTTGAAAGTAACTAAAAGTAACTTTGAGCACGCAGTTGAAATATGAAGAGTACCTAAAATGTTGTTGCTTTAAAATAGTTTTGAGCGCCATTCTAGTGTATGAGTCAGCTACTTCATGGATGTGAGGG
>CAXKVI010000002.1:124877071-125454571 GCA_964058755.1 Campiglossa producta | reverse complement strand
AACGAATTGTAACAAATTTCTCAATCGCATCACATCGCAGCATAACAAAATGCATTTTAGCATTGATTTGATTTTGCGCTAAAGGAAAGAATTCGAAATATATACATAAATTTTTTTTTACTTCAACATTGCTTTGAGCGTTTAAACTAGACTTTGATTTTATTTTTTTCTCCCCATCTTTTTGGTTATTTATTTCCATTGAGAGTGCTTTTTTGCCAATAGCGTGATGCACGCTCGCCTTTTGAGTGTGTGGGCGTGTATTTGTTGTAATTTTAAGTGCTATAAAATTGGCTTTCTTGTTGGTATGCGATTTGGAATTTTTACAAGCTTTGGCAATCGAAATTTTTTTATTTGCTTCATTTTGAGGAAATTCGGTTTAGAAGAAGATATTTTTTTTTTGTATGAAACATGCTTTTGAATAAAGTTAAATATTTGTTGAGAAGATAAGTAAATTTATTGGTAGAGAAAATATTTGAAGAGGAGGGCATTTGAAATGATGTTATTCAAATGCAGAGATCGATAGTTTGATGAATCAATAAATCAAAAAATAAAATAAAATAATGAAATAAAATAAAATAAAATATAATAAAATAAAATAAAATAACAAAATAAAATAAAAAAATAAAATAAAATAAAATAAAATAAAATAAAATAAAATAAAATAAAATAAAATAAATTAAAATAAAATAAAATAAAATAAAATAAAATAAAATAAAATAAAATAAAATAAAATAAAATAAAATAAAATAAAATAAAATAAAATAAAATAAAATAAAATAAAATAAAATAAAATAAAATAAAATAAAATAAAATAAAATAAAATGGAATGAAATGCAATAAAATAAGACATTCCCATCGCTAGAAGGAGCTTTCTTTTCAATATACATACATTAAAGCTTCCCAAAAATGTATTGAAAAATATTCTGGCACGAAGTTTTATATGCATTTGTGCATTTTGGTCTAAATAACATGTGTGCGAAGTTTTATTTTTTTTTAGGATAACATTAAAGTTTCAGCTAGCAGCTTAAAATAAATTTGCAAAGAAGTAAATTGAGGCTTCGAAAATTACAGAATTTTAATACTATACCAATAAATAAGGGACTGTGCAACAAATTTCCACCTTTTCATTTTTATAAGGACAACAGGATCCTTTACAACTATATTAAAAAAAGCGTATTCACATTGGAATTTGGAAAAGTGTTGTAGTAGACTGCGTAACAAGCTGTTTTCTAGCAAAAATAAATGAGTATATCTTGAAACTTTGCAATTATGGTGCACTTTTTATAGGCCATACACGGCGTATGAGTAACATTTAGTTATACAAGTAGGAAAAGTTCAGGTAAACTTCCTTCAAGGTTTGGTTGATATCTCCGATACGGATTGAGATATCGAAATAAAACTTAAGTTGAGGCCCTCATGAACACCTTTCATTTGCTACCCATATTGTCCACATCTTGGGTTGTCCTTAAATATTTTAAATGCATTTTAATTTTTTTTTTTAGGTTACAACTTTTTAGAACACGTCGAATTTTGAGAAAGTAGAAGGTTAATAATTGTGAAGGACATTATTTCCATGTCCTGAAAGGATAATTTTAAAAGTAACTTTGATTTTTTGCGACAGTTTAAGATACATACATAGTTAGCACACTTTTCTTTTTCGTCATCGAAAGGAATTTACAAATTTGCACAGATTTTTATTTCTTTTACATACCGCAATTCAATTTTCAACCTACATACATACCTATACATTAAAACAACTGCATGCTATAAATTTCACAGTTGGACAAGGACCGGTAGGGTATTACGTGTGGTATGAGTGACATTGATACAACGCTGACAACTGTTTTCACAAGCATTCAAGTATGCTATGTAGTAATGTATGATTGTACTTTTGCATGTAACAAAAACCACAATAAAATCATTTACCAAACTCATCTCTTCACTCAATGCATATATGCATTTTTAACCAAACGATTTATACATATTTCATAGACCAAAAATAGTCAATGATATGAATTTTCAATTAAATCGTACATCAGGGCGTATGAGTGACATGGTAAAATAATTGAGAGAAGGATATGTATTTACGTATGTTTGTATGTATGGCTGTATGTGTGCATGTATGCTTTGTATCATTCAATATTGGCAAAGTGTTGAAAAGCTGAAATGTTTTTTGAATGCTTAATATGTATGTATATATGCAATAAGCAATGTGGAATTCATGTTTGTGGGTGTTCAGTTTGTGTATTTAATTTTTACGAAAATATTTTTGCAACACTCTGGGGTTATATTGGCCATGATGAAATATTGGAGAGCTTTACAAAAGCTAACAAATGCAGAATGCTTCAAGGCAATTGGTTTTTTTTTGTTCGGATTATTGAGGCATGCCGTTAGGGATATTAGTATTTTTCCACTTTTTTCTAGTTAACAACGAAGTAATTTTTCGATGTGTGGCATTTAAAAGTATTTTATTCTTTGCTTGGTTTTTGTTTACTTGGTAAAATTGGTGTAAAAATTTGTAGCACTACTTCGTTTAAACTTTTATAATTTTTTAAACTTTTTAAATTCTTAGTTATTATCACTCAAAATTAGCGATGCGTTAAATTACTTTTTCTACACTTTTACTTTTTTCACAACCCTGCATACGCAAAAAATCCGCAATTTTACAGTGATATTTTCAATGACGCGTAAAATTTTATTTTATTGCATTGGCATATTCTAGGGAAATGAAGCAAATAATAAAATAAAACAAAATAAAGTCAAATAAAAAAATATTTAAAAATGCGTCAAATAAAAAAAATTTAAATAAAAAAATTTAAAATAGAAAAAAGTTATATGAAGTATAATAAAGCGAGAGAAAATAATATAAAATAATAAAAAAAATAAATAAATTACATTTTTTTTAATTATTCCATCAGGGCGTGGAAGTCATGTCCTTTTAAAATATTATCCTTGAACTTTCTAAATTCTCGATGTTTTTTATAAAGTTGTGATCTAGTAAAAGATCTGAAAATGATATAAAAATATTAAAGGATAATCCAAAATGTGAACAGGATATGCCGTAGAAATTGATTTTACAATATGGGTATCAAATGAAAGGTGTTCAAGCGGACCTTAGGCTAGTTCAAGTTTTATTTCGATATCACAATCCGTTTCGGAGATAAAAACCAAAACACGAATACAATTTATCTGAACTTAAACTTCTACAACTAAATGTTACACATACGCCGTGTATGAACTTTATAAAAAGTGCGCCATAATGGCAAAGTTTCAAAATGTGCGCAATTATTTTTGCTAAAAAATATGTATTGTTATGCAGTCTACTGAAACACTTTTGAAATTCAAATGTTCTTTTTTAGTGAAAATTTGTATTCAATATAGTTGTAAAGGATCCTGTTGTCCTTATAAAAATTTAAAGCTGGCAAAAATATTAAAATCATGGTATTTTCGAAGCCTTAATGTAGTTTTTTGTAAACTTAGTAAAAACTGCTAGCTAAAACTTTAACTAAAAATTGGTTACTGTTATCTAGAAGTACAAAATTTAGCACCCCTATTTTTTTACCATACGCTCCAATGGTCATATTGAATCGCTTACATTGCCATTTCCATCGCTCATATTTGTTGTAGTTTGGACCTTGGCTGACGAAATTTTTTTTTAAATTTACTTAAAAGAAACCTTCGCGTATGAGTGATATTTTTTAATTCGTGAAATCTTATTTATTAAGCCGGACATGCATAATTAATATTTTTCCCAATGACATTTTTAATAGGAGTTAATATGATTGCTAATGAAGAGTTGTGCAGAAAAACAAAGCTGAACGGAAATATAAAAATGCAAAATATTTGAAGTGTCATAAGGGCATTGATAGATCGACAGGGCATTACGAAAAATTTAAATGCAAATATATTAAAACTCAACAACATTTATGACTTAAACGCAATTTTCATGTAATTGTTGAAACAAGGAAATCTCATAACAAATTGTCAATAAATTAAAATAATTGCATTTTCATGTTAATATGCCGCGGCAAATAAGAATACCCAACAAAAAGAGTATATTTAAGTCCTATTTGGCGTAATGGGCTCACTGCTAAAACTTAATGAGAAGACTAAAATTAAGTAAAAGCATTTTAAGCGCTTTTCATGATAAGTAATTTATGTATTTCGTACTTTTCTGAGTTTTATTCATAACTCTTGTATTTCTTGGAAAAGAAAAAGAATTACGCACGTTTTAATGCAACTACTTACAGCGCAAGGCATGCATGTCCAAACTTTCAAAAATGCATTAAAGAAATACTAAATAGCAAGTAATAATGCCAGGCACATACACACTTAGTTACAATGATTAATGTACAGTGCTTTGTAAGTACATCGAGAAGTTTTGTACGTGTACCTGCTTCATAATATGTACATATGGGCAAGTATAAGTGTGTATGTGAGCGCAGATGAAGTATTTCCAGCGCTACAGCCTCTTACATGGGTATTAGTGCTACCATCAACGCGTCTGTTCGTACTGTGATAATATGGCACGTGCTTGCTTTTTCAAAATTTATTGTATATGTTTTGTCATTTATAATGTGCTAATAGTTGAAAGTATTTGTTTGTTTATATTTGAAAGTAACTAAAAGTAACTTTGAGCACGCAGTTGAAATATGAAGAGTACCTAAAATGTTGTTGCTTTAAAATAGTTTTGAGCGCCATTCTAGTGTATGAGTCAGCTACTTCATGGATGTGAGGGGATATTGAAGTGTCGCTTGGACTGCCAAGCACTTAGAGCTCACACAAAACGTGGCTCTGTGCTTCAATTGGCGTTAATGTGACACAACAAAGAGGCTTTTAGTAGCACAATTTGTATTGCAAAAATTGCGAAAAGTTGCAAAATGTTGCGCATTAGTGCGAAGGAAATGTATATGAAATTTTTGAACGTACAAAATGATGCAGTAAAAATGTAGGCAACACTTTTGTAAAGATGGTAACTTTTTGGCAAGCAAAATATCACGCAGAAGGGCACCTTGTAGCTCTTTAATCGTTGCAATATTTAATAGTACTAGGAGTCTCTAGAGAACAAATAAAAAATTGAATTAAAATACAAATAAAAAATAAAATAATATAATATGAAATGAAATGAAATAAAAAAATAAAATAAAATAAAATAAAATAAAATAAAATAAAATAAAATAAAATAAAATAAAATTAAATAAAATAAAATAAAATAAAATGAAATAAAATAAAATAAAATAAAATGAAATAAAATAAAATAAAATAAAATAAAATAAAATAAAATAAAATAAAATAAAATAAAATAAAATAAAATAAAATAAAATAAAATAAAATAAAATAAAATAAAATAAAATAAAATAAAATAAAATAAAATAAAATAAAATAAAATAAAATAAAATAAAATAAAATAAAATAAAATAAAATAAAATAAAATAAAATAAAATAAAATGAAATAAAGTAAAATAAAAAAAGTTTATAAAATTAAAAAAAATAAAATAAAATAAAAACAAAGAAATAAAAAAATTAAAATAAAACACAAAAAAAAATAAAATGAAATAAAAATTAAATTAAATAAAACAAATTAAAATAATAAAAAAATTACTTCACTTAGTACCCAACGTTTCGCTATCCATTTGTAACTTCATCAGGGATAAAATTTCTTTATTTGGAAGACAACAAAACATTGCAGGTTAATAAAATAAACTGTACAAAAAAAAATCCCAGAGAGTTTCTCATTGGTTTCTAAAGCTCTTGGGAGAGCTGAATCCGAGTCTGAAGTCAGATTTTTCCTAGGTTTTCCATCCAGAGGGAAGTAGTAGTAAAAGTAGAAGAGCTCGTTGGTAGTTAAAAGAAAAATTTTTTAATCTTCAGAAACCGTTGAGAAACCTGGTGGAATTTTCATAAACTGCAATTTTGTTGCACAGTGTTATTTATCCAGTTGAAAATTATCGTAAATACAAATACTTACACAATAAAATAATTTGTTAAAATATATAATTTAATTGCATATATTTATATACATATGTATATTAGACTGGGCCAAATAAAAAAAATTTTTTTTTTTTTTCAGAATTTATATTGATTTTATTTTCAGAAAGGTGAAAAAAAATTACCGTACCAATTACAGATCTTAATATTAAATTCTAGAGGTCTATCATTGCTAGCTTAGATTTAACAGCCTGTACCTAATATTTGAAGAAAAAAAACGATTTTTCTAATCTAATTCAGCCTAATGTATGTATATGCATGTCGGCATTTTGGTACCAGCAGATTCGGTACACTTTTCGTACTAAAGATGTATTATAAACAATGAAAATAACTAGCCACAATGTCTTTTGTATCCCTGTTTATGTTAACTGTACGTTCTCTATTTTGTAAAATTCTAGGACTTGCCATCGGATATCGTATCTTTTCTCTATATCTAATATTTTAGTGTTAGATCAGCTGTGTGACCAGGGTTAACATATAACGTATTGTAAAACCGCAGTATTTTTATTCTTTCTTTTAATGTCTGCTTTGTGTTCTGTTGACCGGACACCTAAAGCTCGCTTTGACGTCCCAATGTACAATTTGTTACAGTCTGCATCTGAATGTAGCAAATCTCTATATTCTATATCACTCTTCCTATGGCTTTAGTTATTTAACTACAATAAGCTATACGGCGAGCTTCAATATATTAGAATGTATGTCTAATTAAGTACGAAAATATGTATGTACATAAGTAGTGGGAGTAAATTTAACAAAAAAAGAATATTAATGAAAATGAAAAAAATGCCAGCAATTGAAAAGAAATAAATATTATGGTGTACATAAAGCGCACAGCCTGACCATAGACCACATGCTGACCATTGGCCATAAGCCGACAAATAATAGGAAATGAGAAGTATTTATCGACGTTTTTATTAGCAGGAGAGCATGGGTATACGGTTGTATATTTTGCTTTACTTGCTGTAAATGTAATTGTTATTTGAACATATAGTGACAAATCACGCCAATGTGGTAGCATTAATTCCTCGACTTAGCGTTTGTTGGCTAGGAAAATCGTAGCCAAAGCACTAACAAATACATACTCACATATGTACATACATACATGAAGACATGCATGGATGAAGGGGGTATCTCGCATTTTGAGTGAAACGAGAAAATCGGCTTTAAAGTTTTGTTTAAACATTTGAGGTTTTTTCGAATCTTTATGGAAAACTGACAAAAAAATTATGCAAAGCCATAAAAGACGTTGCAAAATATGACATACCCCCTTCATCCATGAATTATCTTCTACAATTTTGACGATAGGCAGATTCTGATAAGACAGAAATATAGATCTGCATAAACACTATTCACCAATGCCGAAAACAGAAATTGAGTGAGAATGCGACATACCTCCTTCATCCATGCATGTCTTCACATATATCTATAAGCCGGATGATTGAAACTAAACAATGTTCATAGAAGCTTTGGTAGCAGTGCGCTATACGTAAACGTAAATAGAAATAAATTCATAGCGAGTCTGATGAAGTGGTTTTACTTTATGCTTTACGGTCAGTTGGAATAAGGGTTAAAGGTAGCGCTTTAGTGGGTGGGTTATTAGCAGTTTTCCAAATCGTTTAAGTTCAAGTCGATGTGAAGTGCTTGATTGGAAGTGCTAATTAGAATTGGTAACAATTTCTAAAATAGATGTTTGGAATTTTTAATGGCTAAGACTAGACTAAGACTAGCTCTTTATGAGCAGTCTAGGGGTTAAAGACCTTGCAACTGAATTTAAATTAATTTAAGCCTGCATATTGCAACACTTGAACTGTTCGTTTTTGCTTAACTCCCAGCACGTTATTCCTTATTAGTTTTTGTTCTCATTTACTGCGGCCAGCGGCGGATCCAGGATTTTGGGAGAGGTGTTAAATTTTTCTTTTCTAGGGCAATTTTGATTTACAGTTTCTCAAAAAAATATATACCTACATTTGTAGATATGGGTGTAATTTTACTACCTTTTTTGCGTAATTTCACTATATTTTGTGTATAATTTTACTATATTTTTTGTATTTTCACTATATTTTTTGTGTATTTTTTAGTATATTTTTTGTAATTTCACTATATTTTTTAACTTTTACTATATTTTGTGTAATTTTTAGTATATTTTTTGTATAATTTCACTATATTTTTGTGTAATTTTTACTTATTTTTTTGTGTATTTTGACTATATTTTGTGTGTATTTTTACTATATTTTTTTTGTATTTTCACTATATTTTTTGTCTATTTTTTACTATATTTTTTGTAATTTCACTATATTTTTTAACTTTTACTATATTTTGTGTATTTTTTGGGGAGTTTTTACTATATTTTTTCTGTAATTCACTATATTTTTTGTATAATTTTTAATATATTTTTTTTTTGTAATTTCACTATCTTTTTTTGTGTAACTTTTACTATGTTTTGTGTAATTTTTTGTCTAACTTTTACTATATTTTTTGTGTGATTTCACTATATTTTTTGTATAATTTTTAATATATTTTTTGTGTAATTTCATTTACTTTTTTGTGTAATTTTTACTACGTTTTTGCTCAGTTTTAGTATATTTTGTGTAATTTTTACTATATTTTTTGTATAATTTCACTATATTTTTGTGTAATTTTTATTTAATATTTTGTGCAATTTCACTATATTTTGTGTGTATTTTTACTATATTTTTTTTTGTATTTTCACTATATTTTTTGTGTATTTTTTTTCTATATTTTTTTGTAATTTCACTATATTTTTTAACTTTTACTATATTTTGTGTATTTTTTGGTAATTTTTACTATATTTTTTTTGTAATTTCACTATCTTTTTTTATGTAACTTTAACTATATTTTGTGTAATTTTTTGTGTAACTTTTACTATATTTTTTGTGTGATGTTACTATCTTTTTTTATGTAACTTTAACTATATTTTGTGTAATTTTTTTTATAATTTTTAATATATTTTTTGTGTAATTTCAATATCTTTTTTGTATAATTTTTACTACGTTTTTGCTCAGTTTCACTATATTTTTGAAATTTTTTACTATATTTGTGTATCATTTTTACTATATTTTATTCAAATTTTACGATATTTTTGGGTAGCTTTTACTATAATTTTTTTACTATATTTTTTGCTGTATTACTGTGAAAAATATGACTTTTTGGATCCCGATAGGGGAGGGTTTCAACCCAAAAGCCTCCCCCGTGGATCCGCCCCTGACTGCGGCAATCCTTCACTAAAACAACGCGAATATTTCCGTTTGATAAAATGTTGAAGCATCTCGTGAGAACACTAGGTAGGTAGGTAGAAGTGGCTGCCGCAAAGGCACACCTAGGCCAGTAATAAAAGGCCCGTTGTGATACCACCAAACACTAGGAAAGTCAGTCCCGGGGCCCGGCCATATGGAAAATCCCAGTGCTGTTGGGACTCTCCATATAGCCGAAACCCGGGACTGACACTCCTAACCGACACCGCTACCCCTCCTCGAACCATTTTGATAACTTGATGAAGGCCATCAAGTCCTTTATGTCTAGCTCCGCGACCTGGCTTAAGCTAACCAGGAAGGGAACTCCCAGAGAGCGCCTTCTCGCTCCGCTTAAGGCCGGGCAGTTGCAGATGAGATGCTCCACCGTTTCCTCTTCCTCATCATCTTTGCAACTCCTGCAGCATCGTCGGTAGGGAACGCCTAGCCTTGCTGCGTGCCTACCAATAAGGCAGTGCCCGGTTAAAACACCTATTAATATGGAGATTTCCTTCCTTTTTAGGGCGTATATGTGTCTAGATCTTTTAAGATCGCATTTTGGCCAGGTTTGCTTGGATATCCGGCACCCTGGGGCTTGTAGCCATCTTTCGTTGGCTTCGCGGAGTGTATGCTCCTTCAGCATTAGCTTGCACGTGGCATACGGCATACCTATGCGCTCTTTATCTTGAAGAATCTGCTTGGTCGTGCCCTGCCTGGCAAGTTCGTCTGCCCTACAGTTTCCCTCAATGTCCCTGTGTCCCGGGACCCATGTGAGGTTCACGCGGTTCTGTTGGGCCATCTCTTGAAGAGATCGACGACAGCTGAGCGTCAGTTCAGAGTTGAACGTGTAAGAGCCAAGGGATTTGATGGCCGCTTGGCTGTCGCTGAAAATACAGATATCCTGTCCGATGGTGCGTTTACCTATCCAAGTCACGGCGTCCATGATTGCAGAAACTTCAGCCTGGAAGACGCTGCAGTGATCAGGTAGTCTAAAGGAGAGTTCTAGGTCCAAATCCCTTGAGTAAACCCCTCCTCCGACTCTGCCGTCTAACTTCGAGCCGTCGGTGTATATAAAAGTGCCGCCATTAGTAGCGGGACACCGATCTATGTTCTCCCAGTCTTCCCTGCTGGGAATGTTTATTCTAAAACAACAATCTCCGACTGTTGTGGTCGCACACCGATCTGTGCTCAGAGGGAGAAAGCTGTAAGATCTTAGAATACAGGAGTGTCCAATAGTGCTTGCGCCCCAGACGGACGTTTCCCTTAGACGCAGAGCCGATGCCGCTGCTGCCCGGTACCCTTCCAGATCGAGTGGCAAAAAGCCAAGAATGGCCTGGAGAGCTTCATTGGGCGTTGTTCTTAACGCCCCGCTTATACAGATCATGCTCGATCTGTGGACTTTTCCTAACAGATTTAGGTTTGTTGCCTTTCCTAGCGCAGGCCACCATACCACGACTCCATACAGCAAAATTGGCTGGATTATCGCAGTGTAGATCCATCTGCAAATTTTGGGGCTGAGCCCCCATTTTTTGCCAATGGCTCTTTTACACGTGTAAAGTGCAATGCACGCTTTCCTCTGGCGCTGGATGACATTCTCCTTCCAGTTAAGCTTTCTATCTAGAACTGTGCCTAGGAATTTGGCTTTATCAGCTAAGTTCAGGCGCACGCCATCTAGTTCTGGTAGGTTCAGCGGTGGTATCTTGTACCGCCTGGTATAAAGGACAAGCTCCACCTTTCCCGGGTTGATGCTAAGTCCGCAGCGAGAGGACCATGAAGAAACTTCTCGCAGTGCTACTTGCATCAAGTCACACAGGGTTTGTGGGAATTTGCCCCTATATGCAATAGCTAAATCGTCTGCATATGCCACTATCTTCCCGCCCCCCCACCTTGTGTCTCGTAGCAGCGAGTTTACGGTGAGGTTCCATAGGAGCGGGGAGAGAACACCACCCTGAGGCGTTCCTCTTGTGACATAGCGTGAAAGATCAACTGTTCCCAGTGAAGAAACTATTTTCCTTCCCTTTAGTAGTTGATCAATTAGTCCAATAAGAGACCTATTTATGCCCAGGTTTGTTAAAGCAGTGTTAATAGCCTCCGGCCTTATATTGTTGAAAGCCCCTTCGATGTCCAGAAAGGCCACGAGACAGTACTCCTTTTCGTGCAATGATTTTTCAACAATAGAGACTAGGCTGTGGAGCGTGAGAACACTACTTCAGCTAAATATCTTTGAAAGTAGGAGCTAAGTTATGCGAAACCACTTCCGACAAAAGTTAACTTCCAACGGCCAGGCATGCATGCACGAACACATGTAAGTGGCCATGTTTGATCTCTCGGCAATGCGCACCGCACCAGCAGCAGCTGCAATTCTCTTGTTACACAGTTTAGTTAACAAAATTTTCATTGAGAATTCAACTGTAATGGGCGTAGGGATGTTGCGCATTTGAAAAATAAATAAAAAATTTCGAAACTTTCAACCAGAAAAATCGAGTGAGTTCAAAAATTCTACTCGTCAATGAATTTACTTTGGCTATCTTTGCTGTGTAACAGCCATCTGAAGTAGAATAGGCACTTAATAAAATAGCCACGTAGAAAACGTTTTGCAGCACTGCAAATGTAATGCAGTGAGTGGTTTGAAACTCTCGAAAGATTTTTAGTTTGTATTGTTCGCACATTTTCTTCGCTCTTTTTGGCCGTTGTGCTACTTCAGCATTTAAAATGGCATTTTACAATTTTTAAAGTGTCTGTTAATTTATTTGAAAAGTTGAAAAATAGCCAGAAAAAGGGGTGGTAAGTGCATTGTCAGAGCAGCTACTTGTCTGTTGGAAGGTATGAATACTAAGGAATTTTTGCGAAAAATACCAAAAATGCAATTTTAGTTTTTGCAATGTTGTTGGGGCGTATAGTTGTTGCTGAAGTTTTGAGGAGCACTTAAAAGCGGTTAATCAATCTTGGGATAGATAAAAGGTAGCTGCAAAAATAGCAATAAAATATAGTCAAATTAAACAAAATAATTTAATGTTGCTCATTTTGTGAACTCCGATCGAGTAATTTTTATCAAATTGTTCTTTTGAGTTTTCGGCAAAAATAGGTTGAAAAATACTACAAAACAATACCCACTACGGTGAATGCAATTTCAGTCTTGATGAAGGGCCTTATCAAACCGCTTTTTTTTTGTATTGTTAGAAGATTTTCATCAACTTTAATTGGGAATCGATCCAGGTTGATATGAAATTTCTAAACCGCAGTGTGTTACCCTTTATGTTGTAACAGCCAGATACAATCGCATAAGCTTTAGTTATGGTGCATTTTTTTGCCCGTGTCCCGGCTTCGATTCCCGCTGATTTTTTCATGTAAAGTGCCAATAATGGTGATTTTTTTTTTAATCCTTGTATGGAGACCTCACCAGGTGGGGTTTCAGGGGGTGTGCCACTGTCGTGGGGTGGGTGGGTCGGTCTTCCAAAGTTAGTGGCGGCCAGTCAAACATTTAGACTCGATTGGGGCACACTAAATTGTCGACCTAGGATTTTTCAAACTTTGGCGCTCAAAGTTAGAGGTATGCTTCCTTCGGTAAAGTATCTTATTTTTATTCCTAAAATACGATTTTCCTATTTTGAAATCGACCCACCTACTCCTTTAGGGCGCTTGAACCCAGATTTTGGATTATGCTGCATATCTTGAAAACTGGACGTCCTTTCTAGAAAAAAAATATTGGTATAATTAAGTAGTGATTGCCTCTCGATGATATATTCCGCCAGATGAACAATCTCTTCTAGGTCGCTTTAAAAGTTTAAAATCACTATAGCACTGTGCTATTACTACACAGAAAAAAATTACATTGATAAAATCAATTACGCAATACACTATTTTTCTATTTTTCAAAAAATTTATATTGGAAACCATGAAAACATACACGAATACGACACCCCTTGTGAATCGCCCAAATAATATCGTACTGTTATTTTGAAAGAACTGCATTCAAATGTTGACTGAACAGTCATAGATTTGTCAATTTTTAATTATAAAAATTTGGTAAAACTGACAGAATTTTTGTTTATCAAACTAAATTTTTTGTTGAAACAACAATTTTCTCTAGTTAGTTCAACAGCGAACGAACTGTCATTTTAAATTTATTGCATCATCCAAATAAATTTAGCAGTTAATGCAACAGCGAAGACACTGTCATTAGTGTCATAGAACAAAGCTGTGATTACGACAAGCATAAGTATACGATGGCATCATGGTAGACACCTCGGTTCAGCAGTCAAATAGTGTGAACTCGATTCTCGGTGAAGGCAACAAAGCAACGAGAGAAAGTGTGATGTCATTTAGAACAAAGCTGTAATTAGACTCTTGCAAACATAAGTATATGATGGCATTATGGTAGACACCTCCGTTCACCAAGCAAGAAGCGTGAGCTCGATTCTACGCAAAATTAAAAGTGAAAGAGCGGTTATCGCATCAATCAAATAAGCAGATCTCTTTTTGCTCCTACGCTCACTAGCAAGTACCGAAGCAGCAGTGTATATTGTTGAGTCTTTGCTTGCAAGTGAGTGACTGAGCGTAACCAACGACATTCATTGATTGGTCAGTGCGATCATAGCTCTCTCACAAGCACATCAAAAATTTCATTGTTCTAGAGCCAAAGCAAAGAGCCCAAGAGTGTATGTGAATTTGATTCTCAGATTTTCGGACAATTGTCCCACTTGGTGCCTAGGCCTGGTTTAGAATATTCCCGAGGTAGGAATAACGGTCGTAAGAGGCGACTAAATTCTTATGACGTGCTAACTCGATGGTTGATCTACGGATATGATGGCTCTCACCTCTCATTAACCATCTTCTCCTTCCTCATGGATGGAGGGATGACATGACCTAGAAGGTTCCACTGGTCATACCGAATCGCTACCACGACAGTCGGGCGGTACCGCAGGGGCGTACCTCAGCGTACCGGGTTCATATCCGGCCAAGGACTGTCAACTTCGGCATCACTACCCAAAACCTTCGGGGAGTGTTTTGCTGTTAGCAACAACAACAACAACAACTAGCCCACTTAACAAATGATGCAAATCAACATTTTAAGTTGAGCAGCCTTCAAAGTGATATTATAGGCATTTGCGCTTCCTTATAATTATTTATTAGCATAAAGAGAGGCTGGCAAAAAACGCCTCTTTCATCATAGATACTTCATCGCTGACAAAGGTCGGCGCCTACGATATGTAGAGGGTGTTATATTGTAGTCTATAAAACATTACTTTTCTCATGATTTATTTACTCTAAGCGGCATATATTGTTGGTAAAGAGCAGACGACAAAAGGAAAATAGAACAGACGCAAAACAAAAGCCTAAGTAGAGTGAACCATTAAAGGTTTGCTTAGTAAAAAATTATTTACGTTGGCGAAAAGTAAATAGGCAAAGTATTAAAAAAAGTCAACAAATCATTAGGCATATATATTTATTTCCCTTTCTTTCACTTTTCAGCAAAAATACAAAACACGTAAAAAGAGCCGAAAAAACACGCACAAAACTAAATTAAAAGCAAATATTAACAGAAGATAAGTGAAAAACGCATTGTAATAAGAAAAAAAAAACGCTTTTTGTATATAACAATTAATAATAAACACGAAAATTAAAAGAAACTTTAAAGAATCAACAAGAAACTTTTTAGAACAACAAATTGTTTAGCAACTAATAAATAGTAACTAATAACTACTTCCTACAAATAAAATAAATACAACAACACACTCAACACCGAAAAATGTCAACGGCCAACAACGACAGTATCAACGCGGAAACGCCAAAAAACACAGTGCTGTCAATGACAGAACAGTCACCCGCAGCAACGACGCCAGCTAACGATCAGGTAGGTTACAACCAATACTCAAGCCTTGGCAGCCAACGAGTTATGGCGCAATGCCAATGAGCAACCAAGCAAGCGATAAAAGCGAGATAGTGTTAGTTAAACTAGCACTTGCTTTCTTATACTTATATCACACACACACACATACACTATCATAAATACTACACGAAAAGTACAACCAATAAATTTGTTATCCAATTGTATTACTGCTTTTCTATGATTCTTACTACAATGATTATTATGTAATTATTTGCACTTAATTATTGTTTGGCATAGTTTTTGGCGTTTAGCCGTTCTTTTTCTATTATTATATTGCATAAGTAGTTGTAAGACATTTTTTTGTATATTTTTTGGCACGTTTTATGCGCTTATTGTAGCGAGCTAATAATAATAAAATTTTATTTATTTTGGTTTGAATAAAAGTGAGGAGAATTTTGGCAGGTGATATCATTTGACGATTAGTAGTATTATTCATTTGAATTTTATGACTTTACTAGATACAAATACAACAAAAAGATTAAAAATGTTTTGAAAACTAGCCAAAATGTGTGTCGGGTACTTTTTCTGGCCAAGAAATCCATTTCTGGAACTATTTTCGCCTTTTCAAGGCCCCCAGAGGGCGCTTCCGTACTTTTTTTTTATTTTAAGGCCCTTTTTTAAAATCCACCAAATTTGGCAATTTCAGTTCTTGAAAAGCTCAAAATTTGGAGAGTTTTGATTGTTGATTTTGAAAACTATGTGGTCGATTTTCAGATAGGAATCATTTCTGGCACTCTTTTTATATTTTGAGAACCACAAGAGGTTGGTTTGGTACTTTTATTTGAAAATCCACCAAATTTGGCTTCCTCTCAATGCAATTTAAATCTTTAAATATCTAAAAATGTGTTGCGTGTGGTGAAAGTCAAATTTTGTGGATTTGTTTCAACAATGTTTCCGATAATAGAAGACATTTTTTGTGCAGAGTATCAGACTTGCACCGTTAGAGCGATTCTCGAAAGTGATACGTGAAATAAAAGGTCTTAACCTATAAATGTGCAGAAGGCTAAATTTTTTTGAGGAAAGGGTTGCCACCTGTTTAGAAAATAAATTTTCCTGTATAGCTGGCTTGATTTTCAAAGTTGTTCTGTGAAATGAAAGCGCTCAGCTTGTAAATGTGCTTTTTCTGCAAAGGGTTGCCAATATTTCTGGTGTAGTTTGTTTGACTTTTAACCTTAAAATATCAAATGAAAGGGCTCAAGCTATAGTTGTTCAAATATGTAATTTTGTTTTGAAAAGGGTTGCCACCTTTTAATATTATTTCTCGAAAGTGATAAGTCAAATTAAAGGTCTCAACCTATAAATGTGCAGGAAGCTTAATTTTTTTTTGAGGAAAGGGTTGCCACCTGTTTTAAAAAATAAATTTTTCCTGTATAGCTGCCTTGATTTTCAAAGTTCTTCCGTGAAATGTTTTGAAAAGGGTTGCCACCTGTTTAAAAATAATGTTTTCTTTATATTGTTTTTTTAGGTTCAGATGTCAAAAGAAAGGGCTCAGCCCATATATGAGCAGGAAGGAAAAGTTTTTTTTGGAAAAGGGTTGCCACCTTTTAAAATTATTTTTTCCTATTTAGTGTTTGGTTTTCAAGGTAAAGGTGCAAATGAAAAGGGTCATCCTATATATGAGGAGGATAGTCAAGTTATTTGGAAAAGGGTTGCCACCTTTTAAAAATATTTTTTTTTTTAATATAGTTTGTTTAATTTTTAACGTTGTGGTCAAAAGTAAAAGGGCTCAGCCTATAAATGAGAAGGACGGACCATTGTAAAATAATTGTTTCCGATTGAGTTTTTTTTCTTTTGAATTTTAGTTGTAGTGTGGAAGGTCTTTTAAAAAAGGGTTGCCAACTTTTTAAAGAATCTAATTTTAAATATATCCATGTAATAAACAAAGGGATTTTTTGCACAGATCATCACATTTAAATAAGTTTTGAACACAGTATTGAAGCTTTGGAGTCACTTCTCCTTATCCAGCTCCTTTCTTCTCGCCTTGCCACAGTTTCATGATTACAAAATGATTAAACATAAATTAGTTGCTGCTGCCACAAATCAGTTGGTAAGCAACCACAAAATTAGAATTTTTTTTATTTTCCCTCCTCAATTTTTTTCTTGCTTTCATTAATTCTACAGCTTCATCAAAAGCATTTAACCTTTTTTTCTACGTTGGTGCGGTTTTAATTTAGTTCCAACTGGCTTACTGTAATTGGCAGTAAACATCAAGTTGAGCCGCAATTAATTTCAAAGGAAATGAGATAAAGGAAATTACAACATGTAACTAGAGCAGGGCCCCGCAAAATTGCATGTGAGGGTGTATTAGTGAAAGAGCGGTCATCGCACAAATCGAAATATGTTATCGCTTTTTGCTTCTTCGGACAATTGGCCCATCAGGTGCCTGGGCCTGAACTAGATGACCTAGGGAAAGAGAGAGCAGGGGAGAAGAGTAGACGAATGATGTATTTAGTAGGAAAAAAATGAATCCACTGCTGAGAGTGAATGATTCCATTTTTTTTTTTAACTTTTTTTAAATAAATTAATTTATTCATCAATTTGTTAGACAACAGTCACTACTCGTTTAGCTGCATTTGACATGCCCACAGGGCGTCTGTGACAAAATTAAAACGCGCAAATACAAGCACAGCTACAAAGACAGGAAGTACTGCGATATATTTCTTGTATTTGAATATGCAGTAAATACTTGTGTGTATCGCAATTTAATGTTAAAATGCTATATGCATAACTAAGTTACATAAAAGTTTGCTTATAAGCATTATACAATGTCGTCAACCTTGATTCACTGTCACATCTACATATTTGCACAACGAGAAATAATGTCGACGTATTACAAAAGGCCAAGCCAAACAAACTTACCTCTCTACGCTGGCACAGAAGCTGCATTAGCCTTCAAAAGCATTGCAAGAGACCTTCTTGAAATACATAGGCACAAACATGTAAGCATCTGTTAAATAACTTGCCACACGAGTGGCCCATAGCATCAACTTGTATTCAATAGAAATCCTTACAAAGCTTTTGGTTAAAGGCAAAATGTTGGTCAGACATGTCGTTGCCAACACATTAGTACATGTAAGGAGGCTCACAAACGCTCATGTGGCGCAATCTTATGTGTTTGTGCTTCTTTCTTCATTCTTTCAACGTCTGTTCATACGCCTGCATGTCTAAGCAGCTCAGCTCTTTTGCAGCTATGTCGCACTGTGGGGTATTTTTAGTATATCTAGTTGAAAATTAAATATCTGAGTAACAAAAAGATAATTAAGTTTTTTGAACAGGTGGCAACCCCTTTTATAAAATTAATAACTAATTACCCTTTTTCAGCCTAGGCCTTTCACATGACACTTAAAATTTAACAAAAAACTACTTAATACGACAAAATTAATTGTAAAAAGGTGGCAACCCTTTCCAATACAATTTTACTTTCCTTCGCATTTATAGACTACGGTTTTCATTTGGCACGTTTATGATAAAATTTAAACAAACTTCATAGAAAAGAAATATTTTCAAGCGGATTGTTTAGGCCTGATGCCTAAAATCTTAGAAATAGTGACACCCTAATGTCACTTTCCAAGCACCCACACACCCACCTGTACGTATGCATGATTATTCATGTTTTGTCAGCACATATACATGCAGGTGGGTGTGCATGTGTTGGTTCACCTCCCCTTAAAACCGGAGGATGATTTTGGGTTCAACGGTTGTCAACGACTTGACAACCGTCTATTCTTTCAGCAACCGAGCCAGGATCGACATCGCAGCCACCCCAGGATTTCTCCAACGCCATAATTACGGTAATTAAAATCACTTGTTAACACTTTTGATATACAATAAACGGCCATTGTATTAATCGAGAAATTCTCGTCTCTCTCTTTTCTTTTCACAAAATCATAAATTCGACCGCGGTGTCTGAGCCATCGCTGCGTGCCAAGAAACCACAGTCGAGTTTATTCATGGTCCATCTCGCCGTTCAATTATAGAACCAGCACACAAAAAAATACAGTCCATTACTCTACCACTAATCGAAGGAAAAACTACATTAAAGTGCACTATTTGCAAAATCCACAACACAACTTAAGCAGCAATATAACAAAGCCGCTTGGTATTGCAGCCTGCTTCAAAAAAACAACAACACAACACAACTTAAGCTGAGCACCACATCAAAGCAACGTAAGTGTTATATTTCTTGCCACAATTTTTTTTGGTGTTTTGAAAAATTGGAAAAAGTGCCGCGAGTGTAGCCAAAATTTAAGTGCGAGAAGTGAATTAAAAAGTTAGTTTGTCCACTTGGATCTTTGCTTTAACATAACCTCACTTTCACTGAGCCGTTCGATCTTTGTTTTTGTTTTTGTTCTCACTTTTTTTTTTGGGTAATAAACTTGCACAATTTGTGCCATCGAAGGCCAGTAAATAAGGTCACTTCTTTAAATATCGTTAATATCACTTTTAATTCACTTAGTCGCCCGTTTTGATACACTGCGCAATTTTAATTTAAATTTGTTTGCGAAAGATCACCAAATTATTGTCAACATAACCTATATATACGTGTGTGGGTGGCGAATAAGCCAGTGTTGTTGTTGCTACATATTTTTTAACAAAGGGTCAGACAATACGGCCAAGTCTGCAATAATAAAGAATTTTGAATATTAAAAAGTAAATAAACTAATAATTATTCAGAACGGTTGTTATTGAAATTGTGTTTTAGAACTTAGTTTGGCGTTTCAGTTCCCTGGACCAATATTTGCAATCTCACCCATTCAGCCTTCATCTATCACCCTCTTTTCCTGTCTATCTAAAACCCACACTCAGTTGAAAAAAAAAATGGATAACTTCATCAGATTAGCTGATAACATCACTGAGTTCGAGTCGGACTACAATGGAGCAGATGTGGCCACTCACTCCAAACACACACTAAGTCTGCAACAAGACGACTTAAAAGCTATGTGGAAGAAAGCCAAAGCGGCGTATGATGAGCTAATGGGCTCAAATAAGTTAGACTCCGACGATATAGCTTCTGTAAAAAAGAAGTTCAAAAACACATACGCAACTTACTTGCGCTGCATGTCAAACATGGCTACACGCCAAGAGACATTTACCAAACCTGAAAAATCCCCTGTAGAACCATCTGAACGTGAACATAGTATCCGCCTGCCTCCATGCGATACTGAGGTGTTCAAGGGCGATTATCTGTCATGGCCAACATTTAGGGATATGTTCACGGCTATATATATTCTCAACAAACGCCTAACACCCGTTGAGAAATTATTTCATCTCGTCAATAAGACAAAAGGGGAAGCGAGGGATATAGTAGAAAAAAGTCCACTCACGAATGAGGGATTCGATACAGCCTGGAAAAATTTATGCGAGAGATACGAAAATAAACGTATCCTAGTGAACTCGCAGTTACAAATATTGTTCAATTTAGAGAAGGTAGAGAGTGAGTGTGGTAGCGCGATTAAAACCCTGCAACGGCAGATAAATAATTGTCTTGCGTCTTTAAGAAGTCATAAAATTGACACGTCAAATTGGGACGCAATCATTACTTATCTTTGCTCGACAAAGTTGCCTGAAAGTACGCTGAGTCTATGGGAACAAAGCATAGACCATAAAGTAGAAATATCCAAATGGGAGGATATGGACAAATTCTTGTCGAATCGGTTCCAGACACTCGAAACAGTGTCTGGGTTTGTGGGGAGTGCAAGTTCGCAAGGCCAAAAACCGCAAGCGGCGAAAAAGGCGAACGAAACCCCTACAAAAAGGCTTGGAACGTACCAAGCAAAGGTCACAAAAGTGC
Organism: Campiglossa producta; assembly: GCA_964058755.1. Lineage (NCBI taxonomy): Eukaryota > Metazoa > Arthropoda > Insecta > Diptera > Tephritidae > Campiglossa > Campiglossa producta. The sequence continues at coordinate 125,433,654 of CAXKVI010000002.1, read as the reverse complement.
TGTGTACCAAATGTAGATCTAATCGCCATAGATTACGATCATGCCCCAGTTTTTTGAAATTAACACCGGAAGAGCGAGTTAATTATATAAAAACCAACCAGGGGTGTCTGAACTGCCTATCCCCAGCACATACCGTGACGAAGTGCCCAAGCTCATACGACTGCAGCAAGTGCCACTCTCGTCACAATACACTCCTACACTTGGAAAAGCGTCAGAACCAGGAAACGAACGCCACCCAGTTCAATATGGATCATGGTGCTTCCACTTCTACGCAAGCACAAGGGAGACGGGAGGCAAATGATAGAAACGTTAATTCCTGCCATGTTCATTCAAGCGCAGGTGTTCTGCTAGGGACAGCGAGAGTAACCATTCGTCATAATGGTACTGACTTCCCAGCAAGAGCACTGATAGATTCTGGTTCAGAATGTTCCTTTATGACAGAACGACTGAAACGCAGAATAAATTTACCGGCAAAGAAAATGAATGCCCGTGTATCGGGTATAACGAATGCCGTGTCGGCCCAAGTCAAGGAGGCATCCAACATTGAACTGCGTTCAACAGTGGACCCGGACTTCAGCTTGACAACTTCAGTGTTAATTCTTGCGAAACTAACTGGAAATCTGCCATCCTGCCATGTCGACGATACGACTATGCAGGCTTTCCCAGATTTAGTTTTGGCAGACAAACGTTTCTATGTCAACGAGGAAGTTGACATTATACTCGGCGGAGATGTATATCCGCAAATAATACTAAGTGGGCTGAAGAAGAATGTCTTCAATACACTATTGGCCCAAGAAACGGTATTCGGTTGGATACTCACCGGCCACTTAGAGTCATCGAGTCCAACAACCAACATAGTGTCCTTTTACAGCGAAGTCGCTTTGGACAAACAACTCACAGCGTTCTGGGAGTTGGAAAATCTGCCTAGACATAAAGGCCCAAACGCAGATGACAAATACTGCGAAAAGTTATATAAGGAAACTACGCATAGGAACGAGGATGGGAGATATGTAGTCTCGCTACCATTCAGACAGGAGTACCCGGATAAGCTAAATATAGGTGGGTCTCTTAGGAGGGCGTGTTCGCAATTCTTTAGGAATGAGACACGGTTAGCAAAGGACCCAGATTTAGGAAAAGAGTATACCAGGGTCCTATCTGAATACGAGATATTAGGGCATATGCAAAAAATTACTGCCATGGTATCAGCTGAGTCGTCTGATAACTATTTTTTGCCTCATCACGCCGTAGTAAAGGCGGAGTCTACCACCACAAAGGTGCGGGTCGTTTTTAATGCCTCAAGCCCGACGGCAAACGGTACAAGTCTAAACGACATTCTCCTGCCAGGCCCAGTGCTTCAAGCAGATCTCCCAGTCCTAATTTTGCGTTGGAGATTATATCGATATGTCTTCAATAGTGACATCGAGAAGATGTATAGACAAATTTGGATGAACGAAAATCATTCCAAATTTCAACGAATAGTTTACCGCACATCACCACAAGAACCAATAGGTCTTTATGAACTGAAGACGGTCACGTTTGGGGTTAATTGCGCACCGTATCTTGCAATACGAACTCTTTTGCAACTAGCTGATGACGTAGAAACATCATTCCCGACAGCATCGAATATACTAAGGGAGGGGATGTACGTGGATGATGTATTAGCGGGGGGACATACACTCGCATCGGCCATTCATGCGAGAGATGAAATTCGACAGGTCTTACACTCCGCTGGATTCCCACTTCGGAAATGGACATCGAACTCCGAGGAGATTCTCAACGACATCCCAAGGGCGGATCGGCTGACCGAGGACTTCCTGGCGTTCGAAGACACCAGCACCGTTAAGGCTTTGGGCATTAGATGGAATGCTCATTCTGACCTCTTTTATTTTAAGGCAGGGTCACTGGACGAATGTGAACAGCTCACGAAACGAGCAATATTATCCGCCATCGCCAAGCTCTTCGACCCATTAGGATGGCTTGCACCAATGGTCATTGTGGCCAAGATACTCATGCAGAATATCTGGTTGGAGGGTACTGGTTGGGATGAGCCAGTCTCGTCCAACACTTTGGAACGATGGGGGAACTTTAAAAGGGACTACAATGAAATCGACAAAATCAGGATACCCCGATGGGTAAATTTTTCACCAGAAGATGAGATCGAAATCCATGGATTCTGTGACGCGTCGGAGAAAGCATACGCTGCAGCCGTCTACTTGCGCGTAAAAAGGGATGACCAGATCTTCGTCAATCTTCTTCTAGCCAAGACCAGAGTAGCGCCGGTGAAAACAATTTCACTGCCGCGCTTGGAACTCTGCGGCGCTGTACTCTTGGCGGAGATACTGGAATCTATTTTTCGGAACATAAAAATAGGGCATGTAAAACAACATTTGTGGACGGATTCCACAATCGTCTTAGCATGGATACGGAAACCACCATGTTCCTGGTCAACATTCGTCGCACACAGGATAACCAAGATCATCGACTTGGTCGGAAGTAAGGACTGGCATCATGTCAACTCAGAATCGAATCCGGCAGATTTAGGAAGCAGAGGAATACCGGCAACGGATTTGGTCAACAATTCTTTGTGGTGGCAGGGACCTTCTTGGTTACAAGAAGACAATTCAGGGTGGCCACCACAAGAAACCGAGTTTCATACATCCGTGGAGGAAAAGAGAGCGCAAACCTACGCAATATCGAAGCGAAAAGAAATCGAGACTCTAGATCGTTTTTCAGATTTACCTAGGGCTTTGAGGGTACTATCATATATTATGAGATTCTTTCGAAGAACACATCCCACAACAAAAGCTTCCTTTCAAGAAAAGTCGTGCCTAATCTCATCCGATGAGATAAAGACAACGACTCAGATCTTGATTAAACTATATCAGAAGCAACATTATTTTGAGGAGTACGTGAATTTGAAGAAGGGAACAGTCCTCGATAGGAAAAGCGAGATATTGCCACTTAACCCGTTCCTTGATAAGGACGATATTATCAGGGCCGGGGGTCGTCTAGGGGCGTCGGAAGACCTCGCTTACAACGAACGTCATCCAATCATACTCCCTTATAATTGTAGGTTAACGCGGCTAGTTGTGCAAATGATACACAAAATCTCCCTCCATGGGGAAAATCAACTAATGCTCCGTCTCATCCGCACCCAATACTGGATTCCGAATGTCAAGAACATGATTAGGGCTATCATCCACAATTGTAAGATTTGCTCCATTTACAAGAAACGGGCGCAAACCCAACTTATGGGTACCCTACCCCGCGAGCGGACCACGTTTGCGCGCGCTTTTACTAATACCGGGGTCGACTTTGCAGGACCATTCGATATCAAAAGTTTCCGAGGGAGAGGGTGTCGACTTTCAAAGGGCTACGTCTGCCTCTTCGTCTGTTTTACCACCAAAGCGATCCATCTGGAAGCGACCAGTGATCTTAGTACCCCATCCTTTCTAGCAGCCCTTTCGCGTTTTATCGCTAGACGAGGATGTCCGAAAAACATTTACTCCGACAATGGGACTAACTTTGTCGGAGCGTCAAGATCTTTACGATCCGAATTTAAGGCCTTTATCTCGGAAGCTCGAGATCAAACCATTTCAAAGTATAGTCATCAATTAATGACATGGCATTTCATTCCAGCAGGGGCTCCTCACATGGGGGGGCTCTGGGAGGCAGGAGTTAAAAGCTTCAAAGGCCATTTCAAAAAAATAGCCTCAGCCCACAAGTTCACGCATGAAGAGTTCCATACGCTACTATGTAGGATTGAAGCCTGCCTCAACTCGCGACCATTAAGTCCCGCGTCTAATGACCCGTCAGATTTAGAGCCACTTACCCCTGGGCACTTCCTCATTGGAAGTCACCTTATGGCTCCACCAGAACCCAATGTTAACGAAAGCTCTGCCTCCATGATCAACAGATGGCAGAAACTCAAGGCCCTCCATCATACCTTCTGTAAACGATGGAAAACCGAATACTTGACCGAACTTCAAAAACGAGTGAAGTGGAAGCAGTCAAAACAGAACATTAAGGTGGGGGATCTCGTTGTCATCAAGGAAGACAACTTATCTCCAAACGAATGGAGGCTCGGTCGAGTTACCAACGTACACCCCGGAGAAGATAACCGAGTACGTGTCGTCGACCTCATGACCGAGAAGGGCCAGGTCAAAAGACCGGTGGTCAAGCTGATCCTGCTCCCAACCGATGGAGTAGATGGTGCGAGGCCCGATGCCTCATCCTAACACTCCAATCTCCCTCCACTCCGTTCATCCCCACCTTTCCAAATCCCTCAACAAAATTCCCACAATTCACTCGTTAACCCCAACGAGGACACCAGAAGACCTAACGCAGATGGGCGAACCCGATCTGCAACAGAAAATAATCTGCACTCCAAAAAGAGGCCAAAGAGAACCTAACGCAGATGGGCGAACCCGATCTGCAACTGACAATCATCTGCACTCCATAAGGAGGCCAACGAAAACCTAACACAGATTGGCGAACCAATCTGCCACCGAATATCCAATCCATCTGCTACGAAGCTGCAGAGCTGGAAAACTATCGATATTACCGCCTTGCAATTTTTTTTTTTTTCGATATTTTCAGAACTTACTATCGATAGTATCGATACTATCGACAAAATTTAAGTAAGTCGAAATATTTTATAATCTTAGAAAATTTTAGTTCTACATAAAAATTTTAAGAACACAAAACTTGTTCAGAGTCAAAATTAAGTGGGTACTTTAAGTTCACGGAGGCTTGTAGACACAATTTCCAACGGTCTATCTGTCAAAAAAGCGGCCTCTAGCTTTAGGTACCTATTTTATTTCGACCATGCTTACGCCCCAATGATTTCAATAAGGTGTTGGATTAGCTGATATATATATATATCACATATCATCAAAAAAAAACAACAACAACAACATAGTGCCATCAATAGTTTTCCAGCTCTACGAAGCAGAGGATAGCCCCGCACATAACCACCCCATATACCCTGAAAGTTACTTACATGGCTGCATGGGCATGATATAGGTATCCAGCGTTAAGACCGTACCCTCAGCGACAACGAGTAAGCGGTACGGGGGGTCTTCCATTCCTAACCTGCAAGACAAGGTTATTAATATGAGGGAAAAGTGGACGTATCGAGCTAAACAATGACAATAAATTGGTAGAAAAGTAATGACGTCACGTGGACCACCTTTACCACATCAAAATCATCACCCGTTTCGCCGCTCTGTACGGGTTCGAACAGTTGCGTGAAATAGTTTTCTAATTTATTGGGGCCATCTTCAGAAGCAATATTGGTGAATGTATTTAAAAAATCCCAATATTCGCGCCATTCCACATTTTGTTCTTTAGCCAATTCCCGACCGATTAACTCTAAACCTTTTTCGGTATCGGTAATTTTAATGTGACGCTCTTTGAAACCTGGACTGTTATAATGTTCGGTTTGTTCTTGTATTATTATACTACGTGAATCATTTAAGCACTCTGAATCGGGCGATGAGGTTACGCTATTGTCACGATACGGATTAAAATTATCTTTGAATATTGGCAATTTGCGACAAAGCGCAGTTTTTAGCATGCTGGATTTTAACTTGAGTGTATGCTGAGGTTGTGCAGGTACGGACGATTGCTCTACAAGAGAATCATCATTATGCTCAACAGCAATTGCACTCAACTCGAGCTCACTCAACATCGAATCATTTGGCGTTTCATTGTTGCCTACGGGCGCATTGCGATCAACTGGCGTATCTGGATTTGGTTCACGATATGTGAAAAATAGTTCACGTTTCATATTCAACACTGGTGTATTTTGTGAGGCTAAATCTTTGAGTATACTTACATCTGCGTGATATGGCACGGCTAATTGTTCGTGATGACTATTATTATTTGTTTCGAGTTCGATGTTGTTTAGCGCGTCTGTTGTGGCTATTTGCAACTTTATGATTCCCATTCTGTTTATGGACAGTCGGTGACATATCATCGGTGGTACCGTTTTCGACAATCACATCATTATTTGGACGCCTTGGTGTTGAATTAAATAAGGTTCGTCGATTGGGTTTTGGAATGGGGGTACCAATTGTTGAGCTATCATTGCTTATATTGAAGCTGGCAGTTTTGGAAGGGGTACCGCCGTTAGTGCGTCCTTTAACTGGCGATATGAAGAGATTATAGGCTACTGGCGAAGAGGTGTTGCTGCCCAGACGTGGCGGTGTTTTCCAACGACGACAAAATTGAGTTGCCTGCTCTTTATTCATAGGGCCGGCCAAAGCTTCGATTTCTACTTCAGCGCTGAATGGATCACAGTTGAAATTTGGTGGATTATTGGACGAAAATGGTTGCCCAATTTTTGGCGGTATAGCATTATCTACCGAACGTAAGACAGGCACATAAAAACGCTCCTCCAGTAAAGACTCAATTTTCTTAGTCAATTCTGGCGCTGCATTCGAAACGCGTGAACATATGATCTGAAAATAAAAGAAACGGTTAAAACTGAAACTATCAGGCCACAAAAAATCAATAAGCATACATCCTTTGGGTACAATCGCTCCGAGTTGGGTGTCATTTTACACTCAGGAAATGACGTCAACACCTCCACCATCTCAATAGCACCATTTGTGGTAGCAAAATGCAACGGTGTTTCGCTACGTCCTTTCTCCGGTATATTCAAATAATAGTCCAACAAATTCATGCACAACTCTTTACACATTTTCTCATCATTTTTCTTGCCTGTGAGTAAATCAACGAATTTCGTATCGCTGACAGGTTTTAAAATTAGTTGAGCAATTTGTGGTTTCCTTGAGATGGCACAAATATGCATTGCATTGTAGCGATAGCCTTCCTTGAGTGTGGTCGGTGTGTCGCCGGCGCTCACCAAATAACGTGGATTATCCCATATCATGTTTTTGACACGTTCATAATCGCCAGACTCGATGACTTTACGAAATTCAATTAATTCTTGTTTGGTTGGACCACGAAATGCCGCCTTCTCCGCAACAATTGAAGCTGCTAATAGAGAAATTAATTTAGGTAATTGTTGAAAAGACACTCGTAAACGGCAAATACTCACATTTGCCATCGGCGTGACGCGGCGGCGCCACCACCTCATGGCCAGCTTGTGCGAATTTAATTGCATCACTTTCATTAATGAATTCACGTAGACGCGCCTCTTTGTTTAATTTTAGCACATCCAGTGCCTCACTCTTGCCATTGAACACATAGGGGGCATCGGCTTCCTTTCCGGGCACCTATATTCCATAAAAGGGCATCTCCGCACCGCGTCCACCTTCTGCTAAGCGTGTCTCTCTCTGCTGTATTAGCTTTCTAGCACTCGCTAATGATTTTCACGCCACAAATTAGTCAGGAACGCACATGCACAATACACGTTTTGCAATATTTTATGTTATTAAAATTTAGTTTTGTATCGTTTTTAATTAATAATTATCACTTTGCGACCAACGCCAACGCTGTGGCAAAGTTTCACAATTTTCCTCTTAAAAAACGTAATCTGCCAACAAAACAGCAAATCACAGCCTCCACACTTTCACTCCGCCACACAGCTACGTTTTTTTTTTGCGTTTGAAGCAAATCCAACAGTTTTAATAAATTTTAACGCTTTTCTGGACTAGGCGTGGGCATACATGTATTCTGGATGATCTAAAATTAAGAAGAAAAATATTAGAGCACATGGTTGAAGAATAAAAGAAAATATTACCTGCGTTCAATGAAATGCTGTCATGTTTTCCGGAAGTGAATGATAAAATGACGTAATTTTTCTCTACTACGGTAGAATGAATGAATTTTCTGGTCTGTTTCCACCGTTCACTGGCAATTCATCCTCTTAAAAAATTTGGCATGGTTATACAAAATCATGCAAATTAGTGATGCATTAATTTCGCATAGTACGCTAGTGATGTAATACTGGTATCACAATCGGGTACCGAAAACCCGATGTACCAAACGTCGGTACCGCATACCGAACCAGTAGATACAAGGTAGAAAATCACTTGTCTCACTCGGTCGGCCAAAATCACCGAGGAAGAAACAATATGGAAAAAAATAAAATAAACTTGTTTTAAATCCCCTTCAAAAAAAAAAAAAATATATAAATATATAATATTAAAAAAAAAAAAAAAAAAAAAACCCACACTTTTGCGTTTTATTTAAATTATTTAATATTCTCTTTTTTTTTTCGGGGGGCAGGACTGTTTTGCCCACAAAACAACAAAAAATAAAACCGCCACTCAACCACTCTCTACCAGCATCGAGTACCGAAAACGCGTTCTTATGCGCAGCACTAGCAAAAAAGCTTGCTTCTGCGCAGCACTAGTGTCACTAGCGCCGGCTAGCGGACAAGTGATCGAAATAAACAATACAAAAAAAAGGAAATGGAACACACAGGGTGCCTCAGAGGAGGTTTAGTTATCTAAAGCGGCAACCAGTCGGCAGCAACGTGTTGCCGGACTTAATTGCCACAAGGGAAGGCAGCAACGTGTCGCCGGACGTAATTGCCACAAGAGACGGGAAAACGTTCGGATAACGTTTGATATAGGACCAGACAGTAGGATCTCTTGTTCCAATTAAACAATAAGTAATTTCAAGTTCATCCTTATGTCCTCACTTCGGCTATTCGCCACCCTCCTCCCACGTATGTATATGGGCAACCATATGCATAATTCAAACCTATTTTTTCTTTCTTTTTCTTCGGTCTTCTGCAGCATGACTCGCCATGCATCCCTTCGTCTCCGCGCCGCACGTATGGCCGCCCGGTACCCAAAACCATGCCCCCTCTGCGGTGAAAGCCACCCCCTCCGGGCATGTGACCGGTATCACGGGATGGCACCCTTAGACCGGCTTCAGGAGGTTATCCGGGCGGGATACTGTGGCAATTGCCTGTCAATGGTGCATCGGACGAAGGATTGTACCAGCGACGCCAGGTGCCGACGATGTGGTGGCAACCACCACACCACGTTGCACCTTCCAACGGACGACCAGTCGTGCCAACCGATCGTCGAAAAGAGTTGGGCGCAGCAAGTCGCAGAAGCAGAGATGGAAGAAGCCGCGTGGCGAGCCGAACAGTCGAGGGAAAGGAGAGCGGAAGAGAACCACGAAGAGGTGTTGTCCATCGAAGCATCGGAGTCAGCGCTGTCACCGGAAGACGGCGAAATCGTCGAGCCGGTATCGGAACCACGGCCGTTCCGACCGGCACAAGGGATATCGGACCCGCGGCGGTTCCGACCCCTGTTAGCCCACGAGCGGCGTCAACCAAACCAACGTGACAACCGACTTCCATCTCGCCACGCTCATCGCAACAGCCGCAAGCGAAGACTGGCCACTCAGCCGAGCCAGCTCCGCAACCACCCCACGAACCGGGAAACAGAACCTCGTAGACTGGCCCCTCAGCCGCGCCAGCTACGAACCAGCAACGACCATCATCGTGCACAAGGATTCGACGAGCGTAGACTGGCCACTCAGCCGCGCCAGCTACGCACCAGCCCGATTACGAGCCAACAGCCCGCCCACCGAGATGGCAGACTGGCCCTCCAGCCGCGCCAGCTGCCAGCCATTCGAAGATTCCGTGACGGAGCCAACGGAGCTCTCGCCAGAGTGGGACCACCGCTGCGCCCCATGACTACCCTTGCGCCAACTGCGGTTGTGAAACTAGAAGCCGGGGGGGGATTCTTCCACATTCGCGCGTTGATAGATGCGTGCTCACCCCGCACAGTGATCGACCGCGGCGTGGCGGAGGGGTTAGGGTTGCATATGACCCATTCTGGCGGGGAGCAAGGTTGTTTCCTCCGAGTGCGCGGAAAACATGGCAACAACAACACGGTCACAGCACATGCCGTGTGCATAAAAGATTTGCGCCGTATAAGTCCGGCCAATCACATCGATGCCAAAATTGCAGCGCCTTATGAGCACATCCGCTTAGCCGACCCGAAATTCTACACAGCAGCGCCGATCCAACTGATTCTCGGCGGCGACGTCTATGCCGACGTCGTAAACCCAAGCACCTTGCCACCGTCGTTTGGGTCCCTGTTGGCTCAAAGCACCATTTTTGGGTGGGTGCTTTCCGGGGCTACTAGCATGTAAGTTTAGGTTTAAGTCTAGCTTTAAGACTACGTTTTTAATAAAAAAAAAAAAAAAAAAAAAAAAAAAAAAAAAAAAAAAAAAAAAAAAAAATTTTTCTCTCAAGTACGGCACACCTGGCAAGAAATATACCACTTTTATTTTTCAAGTCTCTCCTATCTATTTAACAGCTAGGTACGACACGGCCAAACTACCAGTGGTGACAGACCTCAACCTCAGGAGGTGGCTCGAAGGAGGAAAGCGGGCACAGTGCTACCCAGCATCCCACGATAGATTTAAGAGCCTAGAATAAGAGAAGGCGTGATGGAAATCCCGGGGCTGGTCAGAATGTTGCGTATCGCAAGGGGGCCGGCATGTTTAGGCCTGATGCCTAAAATCTTAGAAATAGTGACACCCTAATGTCACTTTCCAAGCACCCACACACCCACCTGTACGTATGCATGATTATTCATGTTTTGTCAGCACATATACATGCAGGTGGGTGTGCATGTGTTGGTTCACCTCCCCTTAAAACCGGAGGATGATTTTGGGTTCAACGGTTGTCAACGACTTGACAACCGTCTATTCTTTCAGCAACCGAGCCAGGATCGACATCGCAGCCACCCCAGGATTTCTCCAACGCCATAATTACGGTAATTAAAATCACTTGTTAACACTTTTGATATACAATAAACGGCCATTGTATTAATCGAGAAATTCTCGTCTCTCTCTTTTCTTTTCACAAAATCATAAATTCGACCGCGGTGTCTGAGCCATCGCTGCGTGCCAAGAAACCACAGTCGAGTTTATTCACGGATGGCAACCCTTTCTCAAAAAATTTAGGCTTTCTGTACATCTGTAGCCTGAGCCCTTTCATTTGACAGCACCACTTCTAGAATAAGCTAGCTTATGCAGAAAAAAACTAATTTTAAAACAGATGACAACGCTTTTCAAAAAAAAAAAAAACTATACCTTACTGCCCATCTACAGGTTAAGACCGTTGACACCTAGTTTCCGAGGCAGCAATTTTTGGCAGTAAGTATAATTTTTTCAGAAAGTAGCTCACCTGTTGTAACAGCTATATTGAAAACTAGCCGAAATGTGGTTTTTGGGGTCAGGAATCTTTGTTTGGTACAAATTTTTATCTCTTAGCGCCAACCTAAAATCCACCGAATTTTCATCAAATCACCTCTGTTCCCAACTAAACAAAATGTTTTTTTTTTGATGAATTCATTTTTGTATTAATGGTTTTTAAAGCCGGCAGAGGCCGCTTCGATACTCCCTTTAGGAACGCCTTTTTTGATACTTAAAAATTGGAAGTACATTATTATTTAAAATTTGGTAGATTTTCGGAATAAGGCCCAAGATCATAAGATTAAAATAGTGCCAGCAATGTACATCTCGACCTCATTTTCAAAAAATTATAAAGAAACTTATCGATTATAAAATTTTTGAATGAAATTTTGAAATATGTCGTTCTGAACTAGGGGGTTCGTTAAAAATATTTCGAAAAAGTATGATCTTCCAAACAAAAAATTCAAAAAAGCCGTCTATCCAAAAAATATTACCGAAACTTCTCGAAAATGTAGTGTTTGAATCTTCACATAAAAAACTACTTTATGCGAGAGCAAAAAAAAAATTACCTATAATCCAAAAAAATTTCCAAAATTTTCGAAATGCTGAATCCGATAAAAAAAAAACTAAACTCTATCGGAAAGCAAAAAAAAAAATTTAATCGAAGTTGCTAGATTTCTTCCAAAATAAAGAAATTTTTTCAAAAATTTTAGTCAAAAATGTCTCAACTTCGAAATTTTTCTTACTTACACAAATATTTCAGCAACTTCTCTCTCCTCAACCATGGCCTAGCCTTTCTACAACACCACATTCCACCATAGGCGCTACTGCACCAAATTTACTAATGATAATCAAATAAAGGATCAAGGAAATGCAGAAGAAATTGATGTGGCTGTATTTTTACGTGTAGAGTAGGACAGCTAAGCGCTCTGTAAAGGGTGTATTGTAGGGCATGTTTCTCGTTATACCACTTGGCTCTGCACCAGAAAATAATTTGCAAATTTGTATGCAGAAAAAAATTTTTCTCGGGCATATAAATGATGCTGGTTGATTGTGTATATTAATGACCCTGATTTTTGTGGCAGTGAGCGAATATGTGTGCAATGGTTTTACGAAAGATTGTGAATGTGTGAGTGTGCAATTCAGTTTATGTTTCTGTAAGATTTTATTGTTTTTTTTTTTTTTTTTAGTTTAAGTTGTTGTGCACTTTAAACATGCTTAATATATAAAGGAGTTTAAGTTGCGGTCGTTTTGTGATTCTTATTTTTTAATCAGAAAATTTTTTAAATAGGAAAGTTAATCGTAGTAAATAAAACCCCTTCCGCCTAATGCAAGCAGCCTGAAAGTATGTAACGATATTTGTTATTTATCTTTCAAATAAGCATAAAATAATATACATTTCTAAATTATGCTACTTGATTTTGAATGAAAAGATTTATATGATACATCATAAATACATATATTTTAATAGCATTTTGTTTGCAATATTTTGTAAGTTTTTAATATTGTGTTGAAATGTATTGCTCGTTTAGCACTGCATAGTACACACTTCCACACAAATCACTTTCGCCTATTAGTATGCTACGTATTTTTAGAACAATTTTTCCGGCTTTCTTTGTATTAATATGTTGTTAAGTTTTGGATTGAAACAACTCTACCCAAAAAACCTGCTTAACAAAAGAGAACGAAACAAATGATGCTAAAAAGCATGAAAAAAAATATCATGACCAAAAAATTAAAAAAAAAATTTTATTCAAAATTTTCAAAAGTTTCAAAGATTCTCAAATTAATGACCACAAACTCATAACATACATACATATTAATCGCAGGACACAGCGAAAAAAGCCACCCTGTGAAAATAAGCTGCAGCTGTCAGTAAAAATGATCACGGGGTGCACTAAAATCCTTGACACTGCTAGTATAAATGTCGATCGATTGATGTCGCTCTAGTTGTCGATAAGGTAGTATAAAAACAAACAAACAAAATAAAATGAATACATACTAAGTGAACATGATGGATATAAGCTAGCAATAATCTCAACGCAGCTTGGTGTAAGAGGTACACACTGCGGGCTTAGAAATTCCTAATCCCCTTGGTTCTTGGTTCGATGACCAACAAAAGGTGATGAAAAATTTCTAAACACAAAGCCATTTGATAAGTGCCCTTGAGCAAGGCCGAAATTACGTAATCATGGTAGCTTGTAATTGTTGTTACTTTTCCATCTTGTTCACTAATAATAAAAACATAGAATAATTTAAGAAAAAATTATTCACAAACGGTCAAAAGTCCACCAAAGTTTCAAAGATTCTCAAATTAATGACCACAAACTCATAACATACATACATATTAATCGCAGGACACAGCGAAAAAAGCCACCCTGTGAAAATAAGCTGCAGCTGTCAGTAAAAATGATCACGGGGTGCACTAAAATCCTTGACACTGCTAGTATAAATGTCGATCGATTGATGTCGCTCTAGTTGTCGATAAGGTAGTATAAAAACAAACAAACAAAATAAAATGAATACATACTAAGTGAACATGATGGATATAAGCTAGCAATAATCTCAACGCAGCTTGGTGTAAGAGGTACACACTGCGGGCTTAGAAATTCCTAATCCCCTTGGTTCTTGGTTCGATGACCAACAAAAGGTGATGAAAAATTTCTAAACACAAAGCCATTTGATAAGTGCCCTTGAGCAAGGCCGAAATTACGTAATCATGGTAGCTTGTAATTGTTGTTACTTTTCCATCTTGTTCACTAATAATAAAAACATAGAATAATTTAAGAAAAAATTATTCACAAACGGTCAAAAGTCCACCAAAGTTTCAAAGATTCTCAAATTAATGACCACAAACTCATAACATACATACATATTAATCGCAGGACACAGCGAAAAAAGCCACCCTGTGAAAATAAGCTGCAGCTGTCAGTAAAAATGATCACGGGGTGCACTAAAATCCTTGACACTGCTAGTATAAATGTCGATCGATTGATGTCGCTCTAGTTGTCGATAAGGTAGTATAAAAACAAACAAACAAAATAAAATGAATACATACTAAGTGAACATGATGGATATAAGCTAGCAATAATCTCAACGCAGCTTGGTGTAAGAGGTACACACTGCGGGCTTAGAAATTCCTAATCCCCTTGGTTCTTGGTTTGATGACCAACAAAAGGTGATGAAAAATTTCTAAACACAAAGCCATTTGATAAGTGCCCTTGAGCAAGGCCGAAATTACGTAATCATGGTAGCTTGTAATTGTTGTTACTTTTCCATCTTGTTCACTAATAATAAAAACATAGAATAATTTAAGAAAAAATTATTCACAAACGGTCAAAAGTCCACCAAAGTTTCAAAGATTCTCAAATTAATGACCACAAACTCATAACATACATACATATTAATCGCAGGACACAGCGAAAAAAGCCACCCTGTGAAAATAAGCTGCAGCTGTCAGTAAAAATGATCACGGGGTGCACTAAAATCCTTGACACTGCTAGTATAAATGTCGATCGATTGATGTCGCTCTAGTTGTCGATAAGGTAGTATAAAAACAAACAAACAAAATAAAATGAATACATACTAAGTGAACATGATGGATATAAGCTAGCAATAATCTCAACGCAGCTTGGTGTAAGAGGTACACACTGCGGGCTTAGAAATTCCTAATCCCCTTGGTTCTTGGTTCGATGACCAACAAAAGGTGATGAAAAATTTCTAAACACAAAGCCATTTGATAAGTGCCCTTGAGCAAGGCCGAAATTACGTAATCATGGTAGCTTGTAATTGTTGTTACTTTTCCATCTTGTTCACTAATAATAAAAACATAGAATAATTTAAGAAAAAATTATTCACAAACGGTCAAAAGTCCACCAAAGTTTCAAAGAAAATTTTCAACAAAAAAAAAACCAACCAAATAAAATAAAATAAAATGTAATTAAACAAAATAAAATAAAATTAAGTTACATTAAACAAAATAAAATAAAATTTAATTAATTAAAATTAAATTTAATTAAATAAAATAAAATAATATAATATTGAATAAAAATATAAAATAATATAAGATAAAATAAAAAAAAAATATTATTACAAAAATAAAATAAAATAAAAAATAAATAAAATTAAAAGAAATAAAAAATATATTAAAAAAAATAAAATATGTATAATAAAGTAAAGTAAATTGAAAGAAATTTAAAAAAAATAAAATAAACTAAAATAAATAAAATTAAATTAAATTGAATTAAAAAAAAACCAAATAAAAAAATAAATAAAATAAAATGAAGTAAAATAAAAAAAAATTAAACTAATTAAGATTTACAAAATAAAAAAAAAATAAATAAAAAAAATAAATTAATTATAATTCATTCCTTTTTAGCGATAACTGACGCCAATTGGAAACCCCAAGGGAGTTCAAGTCATCCACCACCTGTTGTTTCCATCTCAGTCGAGGCCTCCCCCTTCCTCTGCTGCCGAATTCAGGTGACGATAGGAAAACCTTCTGTGCTGGAGCTTCTTTGTCCATTCGCATAACATGGCCCAGCCAGCGGAGCCTTTGGGCTTTGGTCAAGTCTGCGTAAAGCTCGTACAGCTCATCGTTAAATTTCCTTCGATACTCGCCGTTGGCATCACGGGAAGGACCATAAATCTTCCGTGCAACTTTTCTCTCAAATACTCCAAGGACCATCTCATATTCTCTTGACATTGTCCATGAATCTGAAACATACATCAGGACAGGTATGATGAGAGACTTATAGATCGTGATATTTGTTCTTCGAGAGAGGACTTTACTTCTCAATTGCTACTCAGAACCAAAGAAGCACTTGTTGGCAAGAGTGATTTCTAGACTGATATTATTTTAATACTGGTTCCCAAATAAACGAAGTCCCTCCCAGTTTCAAATTTGTAATTATCAACAGTGACATGGCTGCCAAGGAGCAGGTGCGCCGATTCTTTATTTGATGATAGCAATCACTTCGTCTTGTCCTCATTGACCGCAAGGCCCACTTTTTTCGCTTCCTTATCCAGTCCAGAGAAGGCAGCGCTTACGGCGCGGTTGTTAAGGCCAATGATATCAATATCATCGGCATACGCCAGCAATTGCACGCTCTTGTAAAAGATTGTACCATTGCGGTTTAGCTCTGCTGCTCGAATTATCTTCTCCAGCATCAGATTGAAGAAATCGCGCGAAAGGGAGTCGCCCTGTCTGAAGCCTCGTTTGGTTTCAAATGGCTCAGAAAGGATCCTTCCCGATTCTGACGGAGCTGTTGGTATTGCTCAACGTCATTTGGCAAAGCCGTATAAGCTTTGCAGGGAAGGCAAATACAGACATGGCGGCATACAGACAACTCCTTTTTGCGCTGTCAAAAGCGGCTTTGAAATCGACAAAGAGATGGTGTGTTTCGATTCTTTTATCATGGGTCATCTCCAGGATTTGACGTATGGTGAAAATCTGGTTGATGGTAGACTTACCAGGCCTAAAGCCACACTGATAAGGTCCAATCAGTTTGATTACGATGGGTTTCAGTCTTTCACACAATACGCTAGAAAGAACCTTACATGTGATATTAAGAAGACTGATTCCGCGATAGTTGGAGCGGTTAGCGGGATCGCCTTTCTTGTGGATTAGGCAGAGCACACTTAAATTCCAATCCGGAGGCATGCATGCATCTGAACATATTCTGCTTAAGAGCTTATGCATGCTTTTTACCAGCTCTTCGCCTCCGTGTTTGAACAGTTCGGCGGGTAGCCAGTCTTTTCCAGGCGATATGTTGTTCTGGAGACTGGATATAGCTATCCTCACTTCATTATAGTCAGGTGGTGGGACGACTTTTCCATCGTCAGGGATTGGGGTATCGGGATCAAACTTTACTTCCGTTACTGTGCGCACTTTCTTCGCTGCACAGAGGCGTGTGCGTATCTTGGCTGCGACAAGATAATGGTCCGAGTCGATATTGCGACCACGCAGGGTACGCTCGTCCAGAACGGTGGAGCTATATCTGCTGTCGATCATGACATGATCAATCTGGTTTCTTGTTCTTTGATCAGGGGACAGCCAGGTGGCTTGGTGATTTCGTTTATGCTGGGACCTAGTACTACTGTTGACCATATTGCGAGCAGAGGCGAAGTCAATCAACCTAGTGCCGTTGGGTGATGTGTTATCATGGAGACTAAATTTTCCAACTGTAGGACCAAAGACTCCTTCCTTGCCCACCTTGGCATTAAAGTCGCCTAGCACGATTTTGATATCATGTCGCATTTCCTGTAGGGCGGTGATGTCGGCCTTTGCGTTAGCGAGGACATCAACCAGTCGGGCAGCGGTACCTTCCCTGGAAAGGGTATGGACATTCCAGGTACATGCCCTAATAATTAAAAAAATAAATATAAAATCAAAAAAAAATAATAATAATAATAAAAAAATGAAACAAAATAAAATAAAATAAAATTATAAAAAAATAAAATAAAAAAAATAAAATAAAAAAATTAAAATAAAATACAAGAAATAAAAAAATAAAATACGAGTATACTAAAACGAAGTGAAATAAAATAAAGCAAAAAAAAAAAAATAAAATGTAAAAATAAAAAACATAAAATAAAATCAAGTTTATATTAATAAAATTAAAAAATAAAACTAAAATAAATTACATGAAAAAAATGAAATAAAACAACCTAAAATAAAAAATTTGAAACTTTGAAAAAAGAATAAAAAAAAATAAAATACTTAACTATAAGAAATGGATAACAAAATAAAAAAATTGTCTCCCTTATAATAAATTTTTTACTAAAAAAAAACCCCAATAATTTGCAATGCTTGGATTTCACAGTTCATAAATGTTCTTCTGTATTCTTTTGATGCCTCTCCCAGCATACCGATTTACAAAAATTCTACCACGCGCACTTTTATTGTATTTATTGTTTTTGTTGCTATAGTAAAGTTTTGAGTTTTTATATGTGCCGTTATTTGTTAGTCGCTATTAATTTGCGAAGCATGCAAAAACACACACAGAAAATAAACGCAACACAACAAGTTTGAAAAAAAAACAACAAATCAAAATATCCAACACAAAAACCAAAACTTGAAAGCATTGATTGATATTTTCAATTTTATTCATTCGTGCTGCTATAACTTGGATAACAATAAATGTAAAATGCAATGTAAAACAATATGCACAACAATAACTTGAATAACAAAAACAACGAAAAACAACAAAAACTCCAAAAAATAAATGGCAACAATGCATTCGGCCGTGAAGTATCTTCCAGCCACTCATCAATATTTTCATCACTGCAAGCAACAACAGTATCCGCAACAACAACAACAATCACAGCGTAGCATCATGCGCATACCAATGCAACAGCAACAACAACAACACGTCCCAACAGCAACGCAACAGCCAACTCACCTGCCAATGCAACAACAACAATCCTATGGGCCGCCAAAAACTCAACAATATCAATATCACAATAATATTAATATACAAACAAATCATATTAACAACAATGTGAATGCTAACAGCAATATGCCGTTATACAGCGGGGGCGGAGGTGTTGGTGGTGTTGTTGGTGCTGGTCTGGGTAACACTAGTGCGGAGGCTAAGGTTAGCGGCGGTGCAACTGTTACATTTGATGAATTCACCGAATTCTACTGGCCACATGATACTTCCAAACAACAACAAAAGCACCAACAACACTCACTGCAACATAGCAATTGTAATAATAGTATTGATTTAACCAACATGGATATGAACATTGCTGGGCGTGGTATAACAACAGACAACAATCATCTGGGCAACACCTCCACAACCGCAAGCAGCAGCTTGGGACGTACTTTCATGACACCGGCGGATATACCACCACCACCACCGCATCCACCAAATATAACTGCACGTAAACGTTATTTGACCGCAAGCAAAAGTGTTGAGGAGCGTCCACGCAATGAGTGTGGTGGTGGAGGTGCGAGTGGTGCGCGTTGTCAGTGTGAACATCCGATTGAGTTTGTGGCGCAACAACAACAACAACCACACCAGCAACAATTACCCGCACAACAGGTGCAATCAAGCGTGCAACAACAACAACAACAACCACATCAATTATACACAACACATCATAATGCCTATCATCCAACTCAGCAGTCGCAGCAACAGCAGTCGCAACAACAGCAACAACAAACAACATATCGTCCTCATTCACTTAGTCAATGTTCTCATAGTGATTACAATCATTTACCACCGCCACCACCTGTCACCACACTCACACGCTCCGATTCGCATCGTAGTCATCACAATTTGGTTGCTGTTGCCAGTTCGACATATTATAAAAATCGTTTCTTTGATGATGCCCCACTGCCACCACCCTCGCATCTATCTACATCATCGCTATCGTCGAAAACTACTTTTGAAACAAGGCAGTTGAAGGTAAGCAGAAGTGTGTAAATGTGTGCTTAAACGATGTGGGAGCATGCATGGATGAGAGCGTTGTTCGCAGAGTTTATTTTGATTTTGGAGTTTTTCGTTTTTTAACCTCGAAACCAGTTGTTGTAAGTCAATGAAAGCCTCAAGTGCTTTATTTTTGGGTTACTTAATATGTTACTCTCTTGTTTTTAAGCTTAAGGAATTTGGGTTTAGTTGAAAATTTACTTCGCTCACTTTGATTAAGCTATCTTCGGTCACAATGTAAAACTATTGCATACTTTTAGGCGCCATGAATATATTATTAAATTTTCGGGGAATCTTAATATTAAAGTGGCCTATTGTTCAACAGAAATACTTTCTTTGCATATTTTCAGGCACTTTTTACACAAGGTTCAGCTAAAATTAAAATTGTAGCACTAATAAAAGTAGCTAGTAGTAGATGAATAAAATATCTTTATCTACGAGGTTTAAGCATTTAACCACTATAATTAAGCCATCTTCAGGGAAAATGCAAAACTATTGCATGCTTTTAGGTCACAATGTAAAACTCTTGCATAGGCGCCATGAATATAAATATTACTAAATTTTCGAGGAATTTCAATACTAAAGTGGCGCATTGTTCAACAAAAATACTTTCCTTCATGATATAAATAAAATGTCCTTCAAAGAGAGCAATTTTATTGACAGCAATGTATAACTGTTGTATATTTTCAGGCACTTTTTACGCAAGGTTCAACTGATATTAAAATCAGAGCCAAAATAAAAGTAGTTAGTATCCAGTAGATGAATAATGGGCTAAACAGAAACAGTACTTCGTACGTCAGATACTTCAGATACGTCGAAATTTAGAGCAAATTCTATTTTGACGTATCCGTCGAATCTGAGTTACGCATACAAAACACCCGCCGTCTACTTTACTGTCAGTTGTTTCAACGTAGTGACGGACTGATTCTGCTGCACGCTTAAGACATCTTTATCTACGAGGTTTACCCACTCTGAGTAAGCCATCTTCATGCGACAACAGCAAGACTATTGCATACTTTTAGGCACTATCAATCTTCGGTCAGAATATAAAACTATTGCATACTTTTGAGCGCAATGAATATATTACTCAATTTTAGAGATATTTTTATATGAAAGTGGCATCTTGTTTAACAAAAATACTTTCCTTTATGATATAAACTGCAGTTTTGTGTGTATAACTGTTGCATATTTTCAGCATTTTTCACGCAAAGTTTAAACAATATTAAAATTAAAGCTATAATAAAAGTAGTTCATGAATAAGACATCTTTATCTACAAGATTATTTATCTAATTTGATTAAGCCATCTTCTGGTAAAATGCAAACTTATAACATACTTTAAGGCAGCAAATTTATTAAACAACTTTTCGTGGAAAAAAAAATAAAATTAAAATAAAATAAAATAAAATAAAATAAAATAAAATAAAATAAAATAAAATAAAATAAAATAAAATAAAATAAAATAAAATAAAATAAAATAAAATAAAATAAAATAAAATAAAATAAAATAAAATAAAATAAAATAAAATAAAATAAAATAAAATAAAATAAAATAAAATAAAAAATAACATTAAACTAAAAAATGTAATAAAATAAAATAAAATAAAATAAAATAAAATAAAATAAAATAAAATAAAATAAAATAAAATAAAATAAAATAAAATAAAATAAAATAAAATAAAATAAAATAAAATAAAATAAAATAAAATAAAAAATAACATTAAACTAAAAAATGTAATAAAATAAAATAAAAAATATATAAAAAATAAAATAAAATAAACAAAAATAAAAATAAAATTAAAATAAAATTAAAATAAAAATAGAAGAAAAATAAAATAAAAACAAAATAAAAACAAATAAAATCAAAAAAAAATAATAAATAAAATAAAATATAAAAAATTAAAATAAAAATAAAATTAATATTAATATAAAATAAAAATAAAATAAAATTAAAATAAAATTAAAATTAAAATTAAATAAAAAACAACAAAAATAAAAACAAAATATGAAATAAAAATAGAAGAAAAACAAATGAAATAAAAATAAAATAGAAATAAAATAAAAATAAAATAAAAATAAAAATAAAAATAAAAAATAATAAAAAAATATAAATAAAATTAAAATTAAAAATAAAATAAAACTAAGATTAAAATAAAAATAAAATTAAAATAAAAAAAAAATTTAAAAAATTAAAATAAAATAAAGATAAAATAAAAGTAAAAATAAAATAAAAATTAAAAATAAAAATAAAATAGAAGTAAAACAAAAAAAAAAGTAAAATAAAAATAAAGTAAAAATATAATAAAAGAAAAATACAAAAAAATAAAAATAAAATAAAAATAAAATTAAAATGAAATAAAAATAAAATAAAAAATAAATTAAAATAAAATAAAAATAAAAAAAAGATAAAAAAACATCAAAATAAAACCAAAATAAATTCAAAATAAAAATAGAATGGAAATAAAAATAAAACAAAATAAAGTAAAATAAAATGAAATAAAATAAAACTAAATTAAATAAAAATAAAATAAAAGTAAAGTAAAAAAACAAACTTGGCCAAAATGGGATCACAAAAGTTATAGAGACATTCGCGCCCTAAGAAGGAGAGAAATTCCCATATTAGTAGGTGTTTTAACCGGGCACTGCCTGATTGGTAGGCACGCAGACAGGCTAGGTGTGCCCTACCGTCGATGCTGTAGGAGTTGCAAAGAGGATGAGGAGGAGGATACGGTGGAGCACCTCATCTGCAACTGCCCGGCTTTAAGCGGCGCGAGAACGCGCTTTTTAGGAGTTCCCTTCCTGGATAGCATAAGCCAGATCGCGGAGCTGGACATAAAGGACTTGATGGCCTTCATAAATTCATCTAAGTTGTTCGAGGAGCAGTAACGGTGTCGATATAGGAGTTTTTGGGATTCTCTACATAGCAGAATCGCGGGACTGACTTTTCAAAACTATGCCTAAGTGTGCCCACTTGAACCTAACCTAACCTAACCTAAAGTAAAAAAAAGTAGAAAAATTAAAAAGAAAAACAATTAAAAAAAAGAAAATAAAATAAAAATGAAAAATAAAATAAAATGACATAAATATACATAAATATAAAGAAATGATTTTAAAATAAAATAAAATTACCTAAATAAAATTTCTACATAAATTTAGTACATTAGAAGCTCGGCCACCCTAATATTAAACCCACTTACAGGAATTGACTGCACATTAAATCATAGCAAAAAGCAAATCAAAATACACTCGACTCCTTGATAAATGGTTACTTTAGATTGTGCTCTATCAGGTAGTTTATTGTTATATCCCTTTTTGTTGCAGCTTCGAAAATCACTCATTTCACTTGATTTTTATTACATCTCATACTGTAACGTTTTTACAAACCAACCACTTCCTCTATACAAATCACAATGCTTTGTTATGCAAATCATGACAACTAAATGCAACAATATAACATTTTCTCTATAGCCATAGATACATACTTTTGTAAGGAAGTAAATCTGCGCATCTACCTTTTGTGATTATTCAAGTTACTCAAATGTGTCATAAATCATGCTTGTTGAAGAGGAAGAAGAAGCACACTTACGTTGCTATTTGTATTTGTGGTTAAAGTGCTTTCCTGTCTCAAGTGGTTTCACATGGCTACAGCATAGAGAAACGTTGACCAATAATAAATCGCATACGAGTATATACTTTTTGCTATTTTACATAAAATATGCACATCAATTTGGCCCAATCATCTGGGCGTTGTGCGGCAAACAAACACATTCAAACAAACTTGATAAGGTACTTCCGAGTTGAATGCATAACAAAAAAATGATTTTACTTAGTGAGGAACAAGTACAAGTGCGGACTCGAAAGGATAAGAGTAGTGCATAGCACGTTACGGAAAAATCTTTTTTTTCTTTTTTTTATTATTTTATATTTTATTTTACTTTGATTTCTTTTTTCTTTAATTTAATTTAAGTTTATTTAATTTGATTTTTTTTATTTTTTATTTAATTTTTTTATTTTCGTTTTATTTTATTGTATTTTAATTTATTTTATATCCTTTAATTTAGCTGGGTTTTATGTTATTTTTTTATTTTAGTTTATTTTGTTTGTTTTTTTTTTTTAATTTTTTATGTTCAATTTTTTTTTCTTTTCTTTTATTTTTTTTTTAATTTTTTTTAGTATTATATAATGTAATATTTTTTATTTTCATTTATTTTTTTTATATTTCTTTTATTTTTATTTATTTTTTTACCGTAATTAATTTTTTTTATTTTATGTTATCTTATTTTTTATTTTTTTTTATTTTAAGTATTTTTTTACACGCTAATATATTTTTACCCGCCTCCAACTACATATCAACAAAATAAACTAATTGTGGCAACACCCTACCAACTATAGAACAACCACTAATACTGGCTAATTAATTTCTAATGTGTACATGGGGCGGGGCGTATGAGTAACATAGCACAATCCAGTTCACTGACGCAACAATAGTCAAATGCTTATAAGAAAGTTTTTGCACACACATCCTTAGACAAAGAAAAACGCTAGCAAACACTTAAGTGCGCGACTGGTGGAAGCAATAAAACTTCAAAACAAACACAATAATGATAAACAAAAGCAAGGCATTATTCATAAAACAAAAGCGATTATTAAATGCTTATAACCCACGACAAAGCAAGCAGCATAACAAAGCAGACATTGGCGAGTGAGATGAGCAACAAGGAAGATAACAAAAACAATTGTCTTCATATTATATTTGCGCTTTTGTATGCACAATTGTTGCTCGCATTTTATTGACAATTAAACATACATTATGTTGTGCTTTTGTATGACCCATGACGGCAGCGTTCACTTTTCGTTGGAACAGTAGAGCGTCCCAAAAATGTATGGAAACAATTTTGGTTCCGATTTTTACTTG
Organism: Campiglossa producta; assembly: GCA_964058755.1. Classification (NCBI taxonomy): domain Eukaryota; kingdom Metazoa; phylum Arthropoda; class Insecta; order Diptera; family Tephritidae; genus Campiglossa; species Campiglossa producta. The sequence goes on along the minus strand of CAXKVI010000002.1, from coordinate 125,409,167 downwards.
AAGTTTTACCAAGCAGCTTATACTAAATTCGCAAAAAACTTCGAAAATCAAATAATTTAAATTTTTATAAGGACAACAGGATCCTTTGCCAGAATATTGAAAAAATGTTTTCACGAATAAAGGCCATTGGAATTTCAGTAGATTGCATTACAATATGTTTTCTAGCAAAAATAATTGTGTATATCTTGAAACTTTGCAAATTATAGTTTCTATAGGTCATACACGGCGTATGAGTAATATTTTGTTATTCAAGTAAGAAAAGTTCAGGTTAGCTTTATTCATGTTGATATCACCGAAACTGATTGAGATATCGAAATAAGACTTACAATACGTTGAGGCGCCCATGAACACCTTTCATTTGCTACTAATATTGGAATATCAATTTCTAGAGTATATCCTGCCTGTGCATCCCTGAATATTTTTATATACATTTTCATGACTTTTGTCAGATTACAACTTTTTAAAGCACATCGAATTTTTAGAAAGTTGAGGATAATAATTGGAAAGGACATTACTTACATGTGCCGAAAGGATAATTAATTTTTTATGTATATTTTTATACCTTTCATGAAGATGAAATGGTATTATAACTTTGGTCCGATGTTTGTAAGTATGGGAACAAGAAGAGATGGACCCATCAATAATTATACCGAAATGATCCGATCACATAAACGATAGTTCCGATAATTTCGGTATGAGCTAAAGTTAAATTCATACAGGTTGTACTGGGGATCGAACAGTGGAAAGCGTGACGCTTATTCATGAAATGTGTATAGACTTCGGCAAAGCCGAAAACAGCTTTCCTTACATGTTTTATTTTACTTTATCTTTTGTATTTTATTATTTTTTTAGTTTGTTTTACTTTTATTTGTCTCTGCATATCTTTACATAAAATAAAATTGTAACAGGTCGATGTCTGTACATGGCATATCAACAAAAAAATGATTGGGGTAAGCATTATTAAGCAAGTAGAATCCAAATCAACCATTTTAAAAATTTTTGTGTGTCTGTCTGTCCGTAGATATGTTTTGTGGCCGTATCACTCTGAAAGTAATAAATGGATTGCTCGACGCGCAACTTAAAATTTAAGATATTACTTTTTACGATATCTCAACCGGGTTTGGAGTTATCACCCAATATGTGGACCATATCTGTCTGTATGTTTGCGGTCGTAACACTCTAAAAGTACTGAATGGAATTGAATCGTTGGATTGCTAGACACTCAACTTAAAGTTTAAGATATTATTTTTTGCGATATCTCAACGGGTTTTGGGATTATTGCCCAATATGTGGACCAGGGGTGGCCAAAAATGTCTTAGTACAATATGGGTGTCAAACGAAAAGTGTCAATGAGTGCTATAATATGCGATGTGATTCATTGAAATATCTGAAATGGTTTGCGATATATCTTCAAATTTCGATAGCTCGACCGGTCTCGGAGGTATCGACGAATATTTCCACAAAAATGTGTTAGTACATTGTGATACCCTTAAGTGCTTAACTCCAGTCTTTTTGTTGGATTTAATGCTTTGCTAACCCAGCTGTAAAAAAAAAACAGAAATTATACGCATACGAAATATTTAATATTTTATTTCATTCCATTTTTTTTAACTTTTTTATTTGATTTCATTTTATTTTCATTGTTATTTATTTTTTCAATTTAATTTAATTTAATTTTAGTTTTTAATATGTTTTTTCTTCTTTTTTTTTCTTTTGTTTATTTGTTTTTTTTTTTTAATCTATTCAATTAAGTATGGCCTACTCTCTTAGGGCACTTTACTTTAAAATACCGCGCAACTGAAGTGGCTCGTATATTCAAAGTGACCTTTAAAACTAAAGGCTAGTTGGTAAAAAGGCCCTTAAGAGTATTTGAAAATACCTTCTTTATGCTGTCGTGTTTCAAATAACCTCTAAACGTTCTACGCTTGACTAGAAATACCACTCAAAGTTTTTTTACTAAATATCTCCCACTACTCTCCCCTTTAATAACTTTTTGAAATTTTCTTAAGCTTTTCTCATTTAGCATCATTTATCGCACAAAGCGCTTCAAAAATATCTTATTATGTGCCCCAAGGGTGCCGTAAGGAAACCACAGTTACTTGTAATTTACAAAAGCTTAGAGCAGCAGCTGACTTTACGCGCTTTGAAAAATAGACCACTTTGAGTAAATTAATATTTCAGCGTTAAACCTTAATTGTGCTAAGCCTAAATAATGACTTTACAAGCCACATAACCAGCTAAGATATTATTTTTGCTTAGGCAGCATTAAATCTGTAGATAATTTAATAATATTAAATCCAATAAGCTTTTAAGAAAAAGCTCAGCAGAAAATTTTTAAACGATTTTAAAATGTACTTTCCTTGCGTAAAGTAGCATTTTATAGCTTGTAGAATTTATGACAGTTAAAAGTGTCGAGTTCAATGCGTATATACTCTTATCATCGAACTTTACGCTCGTTCCAATCCTTTTATCTTCAATATTATTTCTTTAGTTGTTTTTTTTTTTTGACAGCACATTATCAAGCGTGCATCCGCATATCTGCTTGCGTGACTTTCTTATCTCAGCGTACACAATATTTACATTTACTCGTATGTATGTATATAAGCACTCAAGTGTGCGTGGAAGCATATTTCTACATGTGCACTTGTGGCTTACATTTGTACGCAATTTCTCAAATGCTTGTCATCTTTCTGATATTCGCTTGCCTGAGCAAAACATAGCAGAACCGACTACCAATACTTGGTACAAAAAAATTCTGTTTCATTAAAAAAAGTTTTGCATTCGCGTTATCAAATAATGGGACTTTTTCGGTACTACTTTGGGATTGTTTTCAGTTTCTTTAGGGGACCATTGCGAGACTATTTTCTTGTTATTTCGGGACTTTTCGGAATAAATTTGGGGCTCTTCCAACCTTTTTGGGATTTCTTTCCGATCATTTCGGAACTTTTTTAGATTATTTCTGGACTTTTTTGGGATTTGTTTTGGATCATTTGGGAGTTTATTGGAGATCGTTCTGGGACTTTTTCAGGATTGTTTTCGGATCATTTCGGATTTGTTTTTGGGATAACTTCGGGACTTTTTCGGGATAATTTCGGGAAATCTTGCGGGACCATTTCAGGGTTATTTTCGGGAATAATTGGAGAATTTTCAGTGCCGTTTCGGGACTGTTTTCACAACAATTTCGGGACTTTTTCTGGATTACTTTCCTATAATTTTATGATTGTTTTTAGGATAATTTCAAGATTGTTTTGGATCATTTGGGGTTTGTTTTCGGTTAAATCCAGAACTTTTCGGGATCACTTAAAGATTGTTTTCGTAACCATATTGCACTTTTTCTGCGGGATTGCATTTCGATAATTCCATGATTGTTTTGGGATCATTTCAGAATTCCTTTCGGAATAATTTCGGAGTGTTTTTGGGATAATTTTGGGATTTTTTCGGGATCTTCATAGAACTTTTTCGGAGTTGTTTTCGCATCATTTCTAGTTTTTTTCGAGACTTTCGGGATTAATTTGCGACTATTTCGGGACCAATTTCCTTTTCAGACGATGGCCCAGTGAAAGAAAGTTCTGATAGCTTATAAATTGATATCCTCAAAATTTGTACTTCTTCATCAATGCAAATTTCTTCGAGCAAATTTAAAGATTTATAAAATCAATTCCTTGTAGAGCATTGCTTTTCTGCTAAACACACATACCATATCCATTCCTCAACTACATTTTCCTAATGCTTATTTATGTATATTACATCTTTGAGTTTTATATCCTTTCAATCTTCTCTTTAACATTTCAATATAATTCATTGTTAATTCAATTTTCCTCTAAAGCCATAAAAAGGTGTCAATGAAATCCTTTTCAACTTTATGATTTTCCAGATATTTACACTTATTTTGTTGTTGAGGTTTTCTTTATGATGTGTTGTTAAACTTTTGGGAAGTCTGTATGTATGTATATATTTACATTTATATGGTATGCAGAGTATGAAGTCGTAATTCGGTAAATCCTGTTTTCGGTTGTACTGGTTGTATGGTTAAAATGTAATAAATATGTTTACATTATATGAGTTTTCCTATTACAAGTTTATGCGAATTTTCTTGTTCAATATTTACTTGAAATGTTATCTCAAAGGGCAGTCTGTGGTTTTAGCTAGTAAGGATGTTTAGATAAACAAAAGATGACGTTGGCATGGTTTTTCTTTTTACAAATCAGTTTGATACAATTTTTCATACGGATGGGATTGAAAAGTCCCTTTCAAAATTATCAGAGATTAAAGTTTTCAGGATTCAGTTTTTCCTCTGGGCTATATTTTTTCTTGAGTAAGGCTCGGAATAGTCTGGTCTCATTCATTTTAGAATCTAAAATTTAGATCACACCACTTCGCCTTCGCTCTCACATTGAACACCCTATAAGAACAATAACTTCAAGCAATAAAAATTTATTTTACCCTCAAAAACCAATCCTTTTAATGTCTACATAAAAACTTGTATCAATTTGTAAGAATCGCAAACGAAATCAACCGTGCAGAGAAAGGTGTGGCTTGATTATTATCCAACCAGCTTTGCAAAAATTGTTAGCTCACCATTAGTACCACATTTGTGCGAGATTTTTTTTTTTTGTTTTGTCTTTTTCACATATTTATGTTTTTTTTTATGTTTTGCCTTTAACCGCTATAGTAAAGATTATGCGCACGTGAGTTGCATAGAGAAAGTTTTTATGTGCGCTCTGGTGGGCGTAGGAGCAAAATATGTGAGCACGTTCTTTAGCTACAATCAAGTAGCAAAAATATTTACTCTGCTTATAATTAATTCTAAGCGCAATCACTAGTTTAATGACAACAAATTTCTCACATAAGAAAGGAAAATAAAAGTAATTCACATTTTATGGCGAGAGAGGCAATTTAAAAGCATAAATTGCGATTTGAAAGGGTTAGAGATATCAATTTAGATAACTGAATGTGTTTTTAGCCTTTTGATGATTTGCCGAATTTTAAATCAATATAACACGTATTCAGCACTGTTTTATTGCTATTATAACATACATATGGGGTTAAGGAACCCTTTTTATAAGTTTGTACGTAATATAAGGGAATAAAAAGGCAATTCAGCGCATATTCAGCAAAGTTTTAACTTCAATAACTTTATATTTTTATGTTTACTCTACATTTGGGAACACTTTTTATACTCTCTGACTATAAATATAGCAATTCAGCGCATATTCAGCAGTCCTTGGCTTAACACCACCATATGTATGTATATTTACATGAGTAAAGAAATAAAAGTTGTTCAAACCTTATGGAGGCGGGAGGCAATTTAAAAGTATTAAATAGTGAAAGCGTTAAAAATATCAATTTAGATAGCTGAATGTGCTTTAAGCCTTTTGATGCTTTTCTGAATGTTTAAATATAGTGCATTCAGCACTGTTTAATTGAGCAGTACTTCAATTTCATTGATATTATAGTATAAAAACGGGACTAAGGAACCCTTTTTATGCCTTTATAGGTATCTAAGCTGGAGTTAAATGGTGGGCGGCGAGCAGTTTATTATTATTGTTGTTGTTATATTATATGGTTGAGGGAGTTGGCCGGGGTTGCCGGTTCGAATCCCACCTCAACCAAAGTCTTTTTAATTTTATTTAATTTATTATTTTTATATTCCATCAAGTCTCATGGACTGTGTTTGGTTCTTTTTAATTATTGGTATGTACCATCAAGTCTAGCGGACTGTGTTTTGGTATTGACACTCTGTATGTATTAATTGGGGCGAGCACTTTGGCTCTGAGAATGCATCGTTGGCTATTCTCACTTCCTTAGAAAACCCCTCAAAATTGTTGGTGGTGAGCACTTGGGCTCTGAGGCATTGGCGACATTGGCTTACCTCATTTTACTTATGAAAAACCACGTTTTATGACTGCGACTATAAGCTATGTATTCCGAATATTCCATAAATTATCTGCGAATTACAATAATATGTAATGCAGATGAAATAAACGAAACCATGTTATGTCGCTTAAACATACTCCCCGCCCTAGACGGCTTAGTCGTCTAGTAAAGAGCCATAGGTGCTGGTTTGATCCGGCTCGAAGGACCATATCTAAGCTGGAGTTAAATGGTGGGCGGCGAGCAGTTTATTATTATTGTTGTTGTGATATTATATGGTTGAGGGAGCTGACCGGGGTTGCCGGTTCGAATCCCACCTCAACCAAAGTCTTTTTAATTTTATTTAATTTATTATTTTTATATTCCATCAAGTCTCATGGACTGTGTTTGGTTCTTTTTAATTATTGGTATGTACCATCAAGTCTAGCGGACTGTGTTTTGGTATTGACACTCTGTATGTATTAATTGGGGCGAGCACTTTGGCTCTGAGAATGCATCGTTGGCTATTCTCACTTCCTTAGAAAACCCCTCAAAATTGTTGGTGGTGAGCACTTGGGCTCTGAGGCATTGGCGACATTGGCTTACCTCATTTTACTTATGAAAAACCACGTTTTATGACTGCGACTATAAGCTATGTATTCCGAATATTCCATAAATTATCTGCGAATTACAATAATATGTAATGCAGATGAAATAAACGAAACCATGTTATGTCGCTTAAACAATAGGTAATGAAAGACAGTAAAACGACAATTCAGCGCATATTCAGCGAAGTGTTAAGTTCAATTACCTCATATTTTGGGCGAATTTTACATGAGGGAACACTTTTTATATTTCTCTGGTTATAACAATGTGATGGAAAATGAATTCAGCGCATATTCAGAACTTCCCAAAGGCACTAAATTTGTATAGGCAATAAAATTACATAAAAAATCTATTCAGCTGCAATAAAACTTTAAAGTATGGGTTAAATTAGATAAAAATCCATTCAGCCCATATTCAGCACTGTTTTATAAATAAGCTGGCAACTCAGCCCGCATATTTAGTACCCGAAAGGTATTCGAACCACGTGAATTTTTACTCATGTTTTCCGGAAGCCTGTTACATATTGAATAGACTGATAGTACAAACTTAGGTAAACTAGGAAACTCCTTTACAGTTCTTATAGACAGTAAAATTATATAAAAACGCCATTCACCTCGTATTCAGCTGCAAAAAAAACTTTATATTGTTCGTTTTTTATACAAACTTGAAACTAAGGAATATTGTTCTTTCTTATCGGGTCCGGGTTTCTATATTCGTGGATTTTGCCTTAAAACGGAAATGACCCATGGAAATTGTACTGAAATACGCTGAACTGTATCGTGCCCTGTTTAACTCAGCTGAATTACTACTGGCATCTTTTGTGTTGTATTAGGGTATTATATTAATAAAAATACACATAAAATCCAATTCAGCAACAGCAATTTATAATTCAGCAACCGTATTTCTAAATTTAAAGCGTTCAGGGAAGTCATGCGTTGCCTCTAGCTATAATTCAGCGCAATTCAGCAGAAGTCAATACTCTACTTATCCCATTTTTGTTGCTTTATGATTACATCTCGTGGACATTCCAAAGCTTAAAACGAATTCAGCGCGTAATTTTATTTTATGCTTCCATGAAAACGGACATAGAGGACAACTAAAGCGGCTTTTCCACACTCATTAGAAAAACAATGCGTTTCTATACAACTTTAGCTACTAATTTTGATATTCAGCATACTTAAGCTATGCTCACAGTCACTTAAGTGTCATATTTCTCAATTTAAACGTTGTAACTTTCAATGCAAAAGTATAACATACACACTTCTATGCTTTACCTCTGTAAAATATGTTAATTTCCTACACGCACAGTGACCAACAACTTTGTCGCATCTACCCAACATGAATTCATTACCAATTACATAAACTTGCTGGGCTACTTGCTGGTCATTATATTGCCGCCAAATGATGCAATGGAATTGTTTATGCTATTTGAGTAGCGCTTCGCTTGCATGCAAGCAACCATATAATGACATTCCACTCGTAACTTAGCACTTACTTTCGCCAATATGTGCTGCATTGCAGTATAAAAGCACATAAGTATTCATATCAGCATTTTGCATTCGCCGGCCACCGTTCGCAGTTCACTGCTCGCATGCGAAGCTAATCATTCAACTCGATTGGGAATGCCGTTGGCTGCGCTACATTTGTGCTTGTTGCGCATGCGCCGCAGACAATTCATTGACCGTTGCAAAATGAGTAGCCACAAAGCGAATCAAGCGGTTTGGTCGCAAAAGCCAACATGATAGCTTAGATTTGTGTAGACTTATGTACTTATTTGCCGACTTATGTTCATACTTGCGTGCATACTTAACTTATGTTTTGTGAAAAAGTGTGACGTGAACGTGTAATGAATATCAACTTGCTGTTTGGTCATTTCTTTGATTGTATGAATCTACAAAAATTTTCTAAAAGTTGATTGGTATGACGTATTTCCGTTGTGCTTCGATACTTATGGTGCTTTTATCTATAAAGCGAAACTATATATAACGCGTGGTGATGAGAAATTGCTTCGATAATATTCATTTTCATTGAGTAATGAATACCCTCGTTCCATTTTTTCTTTTCATGTTTAGCCTGAATGAGGGAATTACGCCTAGTTTGTAGTCTTGGGTGGAGATACAAACTTCGATGCGGAACGATAACAATTCAATAAGTTCTGCATTTTTCTCCGTGAACCATTTCGCTCGTCATTAGTGAATACCCTTACTCATTTTTATGATATTTAGCAGTAGTGAAGGAAATTGATGTAAACTAATGCCTACTTCAGGGATGGGCAATATTTTATTTTTCAGTGACGAGTGACGAAAAAATTACAAATAAATTTTTATTCATTATTCGAAAAAATTTTATTGATGAGTGACCGGCTATTTTTATTTAAAAAAATTTGAGTGATGAATAACAATTTATTTTATTCACGAATCTCTGGAAATAAAAATAATTTGTTATTCATCACTCAAATTTGTTTGAATAAAAATAGCCGGTCACTCATCACTCAAAATTTTAAAAATAATGGCCCAACCCTGCCCTACTTAGCAAATTTTCTTGCGGTTTATTGATGACATCTATTTACACCGAGTAAGATTTCGCTCATCGTTAGTGAATACCCTTATTAAAAAAAAAAATAATAATAATAAAGGTTATCATAACCTCTAACGAGACTTTTCGCCGAGCTTCTCTTTCCAACTTGTGGTGTGTTGCTTTTGAGTTTTTCCTACAAGTTGGCGGGACCTACAGTTTTTTGCCGACTCCGAACGGCACTTGCAAAGCAAATGAATTTTTTGCTGAGAAGCTTCTCATGGCAGAAATACACCCGGAGAATTTGCCAAACTACTGCCGAGGGGCGACCCCGTTTAGAAAAATTGTTTTTCTAAATAATTTTTGATGTTACTTTTGCCTGGCATCGAACCGCCACGACTTGGTGTAGAAGGCCGAACACTTAACCGCTACACCACGGCGGCCCTTTATTACATTTCCTTTTATTTCAATATTTATCCGTAATGAAGGAAATACTTCGAGTTTGTACTCTTGAATGGAAATACGAAATTTGAAGTGAATGGAGATCTGCAGTTTTCTCCGTGTACGTTTTGCTCTTCTGTAGTGAATACCCTTACCCAGATTTTTAATATTTAGCAGTAATAAAGAAAATTCGTTAAGATTCTACTATTTGGCTGGGGTCAGAACTTTACAATAAACGATTAACAATCGATATTTTAATCTTCGATAACAACATTTGCTATCGATAACTTTTTTGAGCGAGCTTTTCTAGTTTTTATAGTGTTCAGGGTTGAATGACTTCGAATCATTTTTTATTTAAAGTCCACTTTTAAATAAATAATAAATTTGACTTGCGACTTGATTCGCTTTCCAAATTAAAAATACTTTTTATTTGTGATTTGAATCTTCCACGAATCAAAGATACTTTTGTTTTTGTGATTTGAATCTTCAATCAAAACAAATATATGTAAATATACTTTTTATTTACGATTCAATTGCTCAAACATCAAATCACAAATAAAAAATATGTTTGATTCATTGAAGCTTCAAATTACAAATACAAATTATTTTTGACTTGAAGAGACTTTCAAATTGTAATAAAATTAATTTTTGGATTCATGATTCAACGAAGTCACGCAACCCTGTGCTACTGCTAGTTACTACTTAAAGTCATATTTCTTTGCAAAAAAATACAATTCTCTTGCAGACTCCCTTTATTTATATGGAGTCATATATGCCTCATATGCCACTCACGTCTCATGTGCGAATCATATATGTATTACTCAAGTGCATTAATATAGACTCAAACATAACTCATATACAAATTACATACATGCTCTTGTGCAAATCATTTCTATACAACCTAATTTTGTTCCCAACTGGCATATCAGTATTGAGTCATATATGACTCACTAACAAGTTATGAATAAATCCAACATGATTTTTATTTTTTATACCAATAAATTCATATTTTCACATATTCTAACCTCCTACCCTTCTCCACCCCTTTCTCTTTCCAGAACCTCGGCTATTCACCTATGAAAATACACAAACTACGCATCATACTAGGAACTATCGTTGCGCTCGTCATCATTGCACTACTCGCTGTGGCATTAACATTTATTTTCAAAGCTGGGGATGAGAATGATGTTGCGACAACGGGCAAAGATAATGGTATACATTTAGATGAAGTGATATCTGGTGCATTAGCAGCGCAAAGTTTCAATAGTACATGGACGACGACATCAAATTTACTCTATCGTGATAGCAATGTAAGTGAATAAAATTTGAATTTTGATTTTTAACTTTTTAAAGATGCTAATAATTATTGTTATTGCTTTGTTGTTGTTGTTCTCGTACTGTTGTTGTTCTTGTATTGTTGTTGCTTCTTCTTGTATTTTTGTTGTTCTTCTATTGTTGTTGTTCTTCTATTGCTGTTTATTTATGCTCTTTACACATGTTTGCTATTAAAGAATCCTCTTAAATTGCAGTCGATTGTCGAATATGATGTTAGAACAAAGAGGAAAAAGGTGCTGATGTATGATGAGCATGTAAGTATAAGGGGTTTAAAGCTTAGTATGCAGGTCTTAAGAAAAGAAGAGAGTAAAAAGTAGTCAAAGCTTTGCTCCTAGGGCAAAAGTTTTGGGGTTTATTCATTATTCAATGGAGGAAAATATGAATAGAATAAACGAGTAGACAGACGCAGTACTAATCACGATTAACTAGACACTTAATTGGATTTAAAGTTTACTCTGCTTTTTGTTGTCTAAATTGAAAAAAAGTAAGGGATGCCTAATCTCTTGAAAATCTCGAGAGCTATCTGACGAATTTTACTCGTTTTACCTATACCTCGAAGCAAATAGTTAATGCGGATTAAATTGACTGTCGATATATGCTTCATTACTTCAAGAGTTATTGTCACAATTTCTTCAAGACAACATGAAGACCCTGAAGGAGTAGACATACATCAGAGCTAGGATAACAAACGATCAATGAAAATCGAAAAAATTTAACCCCATAAAACGCAGTGATTATCACGATTGAACTCGCCCAGCCCATAATTAGATTGAAAATTGGCAAAACCTCTACACAGAAGGACCTTGTCGGGTTTGTCACTCTCAAGCTTATCCCGATCTAAACAATAAATGCGGATAAATGTGCGATTTTTTTAATAAAATTTTTTTTATTATTTTTTTATTCTATTTAATTTATTTTTTTTTTGTTTTTTTTAACTTTATTATTTATTTTATATCATTTTTTTTATTTCATTTTACTTTATTTCATTTCATTTCATTTTATTTTATTTTATTTATATTACTTTATTTTTATTTATTTTTGTTTTGTTTTTTTTTTTAATTTTTTTATATTTATTTTTTATATCCTATTCTATTTATTTTATTTCCTTTTATTCGTTTTTTGTTTGTATTAAACTTTATTTTTTAATTTTTTTATATTTTTATATTGTTTTATATTGTTTTTTTTTTATTTTACATATTTTGTTTTATTTTATTTTATATTAAAGTATTTTATATTACTTTTTTTATTTTTCTTTTATTTAATTAAAATTTTTTTTTTTACTTTCCTTTATTTTTTTTTTTTTTGGGCCTATTATTTTTTTTTTAATTTTGTTTTATTTTATTTTTCTTTATATTATTATTAGTACTTACCCAAAATGATCCCAAAATTACCCAAAAAAAACCCAAAATGATCCCAAAATGATACGAAATTGAACCCAAAACGACCCAAAAATGATCCGAAAATGATACGAAAATAATCGCAAAATGATCCGAAAATTACCACAAAATTGTCCCAAATTAATCCAAAAATGAATCCAAAATGATTTCAAAACAGCCCCAAAATCATTCCAAAGTGACCCCTAAATGATCCTAAAATAATCCAAATATGATCCCAAAAATATACAATATTTTTTTTAATTTTCTTTTATTTAATTAAATTTTTTTTTACTTTCCTTTATTTTTGAATTTTTTGTTTGTTTTTTGGCCTATTATTTTTTTTTAATTTTGCTTTATTTTATTTTACTATATATTGTTATTAGTACTTACCCAAAATGATCCCAAAATTACCCAAGAATGATCCAAAAATGTTCCCAAAATAATCCTTAAATAATCCCAAAACGACCCCAAAAAAACCCTCAAATGTTCCCAAAACGACCCCAAAGAGACCCTCAAATGTTCTGAAAATGATCCAAAAATTACTCCAAAATGATCCGAAAATTACAACAAAATTGTCCCAAATTAATCCAAAAATGAACCCAAAATGATCTCAAAATAGCCTCAAAATCAATCCAAAGTGGCCCTAAATGATCTCAGAATGATCCTAACATAATCCAAATATGATCCCAAAAATATACAATACAAATACAATACGGTAAAATTGTAACCCTGGGCGCCTACCCTACTTGAAAATATTTTAGTTGGTATGTCGGCGAAAATACCTTTCATTTGATACCCATAATAGCATATCTAACTCCATAATTTAGAAAAATTGCGACACCCCCAAGTGGCAACCCCCAAATGGATAGTCTTAGAATCAATCATACTATCTATATGCCAAATTACAACCATAGGTGGCAACCCTACTTGAAAATATTTAAGCTAGCTAAGGTACAAAATTAAAAAAAAAAAATTATATTCAAAATTTCATCCAAATCGGTCAAGCGGTTCCCGAGATAGTCTGGATATACAAATATACAAGTTTAGATCGTTTAAAGTTATAAGATTATAATTTTTTTTTATTTTTTTCATTTTTAGTTATTTTATTTTTTTTTATTTTACGTTATTTTATATATTTTTACTATTGAAAATGTGTTTTTTTTGAGAAAAATTTACCCACGCGATGCAGGAACCAGAAAAGCCGACATATGTTTCGATGATACTGGAATTACATTTCTTCATGGCTTTTTCTTCCCGGCATTGTGCGAGTCGAACTCACAACACTGTAGTGACATGTATTCTAGTAGGTCTAACACCTTAGTCTAACTACTATTTTTATACCCAGCGGGGTATATTAATTTTGTTCACATAACGGTAGTACGTAACGGCACAAAATAATCGAGATAGATAGAGAGTTCCATATATGAAAGTTCTTAGGTTGAAAAGAGGAGTTCATTAAGCCATGTCCGTCCCTCTGTCCGTCTGTGTACACGATAACTTGAGTAAAAATTGAGCTATTTGCATGAAATTTTATATACAGGTTACTTTCTGGCCAAGGTAGGTTGCTATTGAAAATGGGCGAAATCGGATGATAATCACGCCCCCTTTTTCGATATAGAAAATTTCGAAAATCACACAAATTGACATATCTCGGCAGCTGAAATGGCTAAAATGATATAATTTTATAGGTCAATCCCCCTGGTTATTCTTTTATGATTTTTCCATAAATTTTTTATAGTGGGCGTGGCACCGCCCACTTTTAAGGGAGGCATTTTGGAAAATTTGACTGGTCGTAACTCTTAAACTGATTACGATAAAACGATGAAATTTGGCACAAAGAATACTAGTATCGTTGGGAGTATACCTGATGAAACTGGAAAAAATCGTCAAGTATTTTCTTGATACTCGCATACTAAGCTTGAGTTCAAAAGAAAGAGTTGGTGAAACTAAAAATTAATTTTTATTTTGCTGCTTTCGACTTACAGCACCAATATTCGATTTTCGAGAAGTCTGCGGATGGTGAACTACTTTTGTTAGCGAAAAATTTATCCAAGGTAAGAGCTCGCTTTTCCCGTAGCAACTGCAGTGTAAACCCTTTAACTCTCCAACTTCCAACTTAGTACTTCCGTCACAGTTTCTTTGCACAATATGACATCTTCAACATCACATCGGGCCAAATTCAACCGCTAATGATCAAAGGCGTACACCGCCTGCTACTCTTCGCACAATGGGCACCTGTCGGAAATGGGATCCTACTCAACTTTGATCGCAATCTATACTACAAACCAACAGCCTATGCGGAAGCGATCGCTTTAACAAGCGATGAAAATCCTGCCATCTTAAATGGCATACCCGATTGGGTGTACGAAGAGGAGGTGTTCAGCTCAAACATAGCAACATGGTTCAATCCGACTGGCACACATATTGCCTTCATCAAATTCGATGATTCACCAACACGTCCGATCAATTTGCCCATTTATGGTGAAGCGAATGATTTACGTTTTCAATATCCACTCGAAAAATTGGTGGCCTATCCGAAAGCGGGCTCCTCGAATCCGCGTGTTAGTCTCTACACTGCTGACTTGGCGCGCGCGGCAGATGGTTCAGATTTTCTAACGCAGATTCCGGTGTCTAGCTTCTTGAATACAGAAACTGATTATATAATAAGCGCAGTGGAGTGGTTGGATAATGAGCGTGTGCTGTCGGTATGGATGAATCGTATACAAAATATGGCGCACATGCAGGTGTTTGATGGTGTGCGACGCGTAGAGGTAGGTCAAGTTTTAACCAAAATGCGTCGGAATATTTTTTTTGAACGCGCTTATAATTTTCAGATCTATAACATCGAATCAAAGACTGGCTGGGTTAATTTGTTTACGCCTCCTTTCAAGAACCGTGATGGTTCGCGCATAGCTTTTATACTGCCACAATTACAAGATGATCAAACTTATTATCGTCATATTGTTACGCTGTCCAGTAAATCGTCTAGCGATACTGTGAAAGCGATTACGAAAGGAAAATTCGTCGTGGAAAATATACTTCATTGGGATGCGAGTAGCGATGTGCTGTTTTATACTGCCAATACGGAACAGAGCTCTCAGGTGGCGCACATTTATGCTGTCAAAGCGGATGTGGGTAAAACGCCGCAGTGCCTCACATGTGGATTGCATTCGTGGGATGGTGAGTATTGCTAGACCTCTGCTACATGCGGGCTACTTATATTTCTAACGCCTTAAGTCTCTTAAGTTATGGCAGGCGAGCCTAAAAGTATGCAACCACACAGCTGTCAAGCCGTCAGAATCAGCTGATATTTTTTTTTTTTTTTTTAATTAAATATTTGTTTTGGTTTTTTTTTTGTTTTATTTATTATAATATTTTCAATTATTTTATTATTATTATTTTAGTAAATTTAGTTTAAAATTATTTTAATTAAAAAAAAATGTATTACTTTTTTAATTTAATTTAATTTTCTATTTTATTTAATTATATTTTTTCATTTTTTTATTATTTTTTTATTTATTATGTTATTTTGTTTTGTTTTTTATTTAATTAATTTTTCATTCTTTCATTTTATATTTTACTTTTCTAATTTATTTTCTATTTTATTTTAATTTTTTTTAACTTTTTTAAGGTAATTTGGGTTTTTTTTAAATTTTATTTTATTTTACCTTTTATATACTTTATTTTTATTTTTTATTTGACTTTATTTTATTTTATTTTTTATTTAATTTAATTTTTTTTTTTTTTATTTACTTGGTTTGAGTTATTTTTTTTTATTGTTGTTTTTTTTAACATATATGACTCTATTATCGTTTTAAAGGCAAGTGTATACCCATTGCATACCTTTAGGCGCAAACGCTGTGATTTTAGAGCCTTATCGGGCTAGAAGTGTAGTCGAAATTCCTGAAATCTGAAAATGAATCTTGAAATATTTTTGACCCCTTTACATGTCATTGCATTAGGTGTGAATCAAACATACTACACCGTCTCCTTTAGCACGGATCGACAGTTAGCTATCACGTCGGAAGGTCCTGGTGTGCCATTAACCACCATACATGAATGGAGCTGGGAAAATGGTAACCATCTGCAATATTCTTTTCTCTATTCAACATGCTTCATTTACCCCTCTCTCCTACCTCAACCTTAGATCAAGTTGTGCTCAAAAAGCTTATGGATTGGGAACTGAACAACGAATTGCAAGCGAAATTGAAATTAAAAGCCATGCCCACACATGAAATACATACCTTCCCCATTGCGGAAGGTTTCACTGCCAAAGTGTTGCTACAATTGCCGCCCAATCTTGATCGTAGTGGCAAGACAAAATATCCACTACTTGTAGATGTTTATGGTGGCCCCGATTCGACCTCGGTAAATGAGAGCTCAAACTTAACTGCTTTAAATGTGTTTTAAGTCGCGTTTTTCTCTTCCCTTTTGCAGGTGCTCGATCGTTGGATGATTGACTGGGGCGTTTATCTCTCATCAAACCAATCTGTGATTTATGCTAAGATCGATGGACGTGGTTCAGGCTCACGCGGTGATAAACTTTTACATTCAGTTTATCTTAAGTTGGGCTCGGTTGAAATTGCCGATCAAGTTAATGTGACGCGGTGAGTTAAAGTTGTAGTTTTGGCCCCTTGCATTACAAAAACATTTATCCCAACAGACAATTACAACAAAAATTCCCCTTCATTGATGCAAATCATACTGGCATCTGGGGTTGGAGTTATGGCGGTTATGCCGCTGCTATGGCTTTGGCCAATGATGATAGTCAGGTCTTCCGTTGTGCCGCTTCGGTGGCGCCAGTAACCGATTGGGCGTACTATGGTGAGTTTGTACAAATGTTTACCCTTCTCTAGAATGGAATATATTTACCTCTTTTTTTAACTTCTCTTCCGTTTTCTCTGCTTTCTCTACTTCTCTCTGCTTTCAGATTCCATTTACACGGAACGTTACATGAGCTTGCCGAAATTGAACGAAGCAGGTTACTTGAATTCTCAACTCACCACACGCGCAAATCGTTTGCGTGGTAAGAAATTTATGTTGGTTCACGGCACTCTCGATGACAATGTTCATTATCAACAAGCTATGATTTTGGCGAAACAATTGGAACGCTTGGATATCTTGTTTAAGCAAATTGTAAGTGGAACATATTTTTTTTTATTTCACTTTACCTTATCTTTTTTTCATATTTTATTTTATTTTGTTGGATTTTATTTATATTTTTAATATTTTTATTTTTTTATTCTACTTTTTTAGTTTTATTTCGTTTTGTTTTATTTAATTTTTTTATTTACTTATTTTTTTTTATTTTTTTTATTTTATTTTTTATGGTTTTTATTTTAATTTATTTTATTTTGTTTTATTTTTTTTTTTTAATTTTTTTTTGATATTCATTTCACTTTGTATTGTTTTATTTTCTTTTATTTAATTTTATCTTTTTTTAACCAAACCTATATTTTTTTTGTATTTTATTTTATTTTGTTGGGAGTATTTTATTTGTTTTTTTTTTTAATTTTAAATTTTTTAGTTTTACTTTACTTTTCTATTGCATTTTATTTCGTTTTATTTCTTTTATTTATATTTTTTAATCAAATTTTTTATGGTTGTTTATTTTAATTTTTTTATTTTGTGTAAGTTTATTTTAATTAATATTTTTTATGTTTTTTGTTTTTGATTTATTTTTTTTTGTTTTATTTGATTTTAAATTATTTTATTTCGTTTTATTTTTTTTTTTTCATTTTTTTTTTATTTTACTTTATTTTGTTTTATCTTATTTCATTTTTTTTTAATTATTTTTATTTTTTTTATTTTTTATTTGATATTATTTTTTATGGGTCATTTTATGATTTTTAGGTCATTCTAAAATCAAATAAGGACTAGTTTGGCTTCAGTTTGGGACCCTTAGCATTTTTGATGCATTTTGGTAAAAAAAAGTGATCCAAAGAAGGTCCCAAAGTTAAATTTAAATTATTTATTTCAAAAAAAAATGGAAATAGGTGGCAACACCCAAAACGGGTTAGCTCTTTCTGAGATAGTGGTCGGTTATTTGCAACCTTAGGTGCCACCCCTTTCTTATAATATCTCAGATCGCCTTTCCTTTGATGCCCATATTGGCAGATCTTGCTCAATATTTAAACCAAACTATATAGGTGGCAACCCTGTAAACCGCCCCAAAAGGAAAATGTTTCCCGAAATAGTAGTGTTTATAAAAATATATAAAAATACGCCTTTAAATCTATACATATCCTTACTTCAAAAATGTTCCTTCTTTGCTCTCTATATTTCAGAGCTATACTGACGAAGATCATAGCTTAGCTTCGGTACGTCCACATTTATATCATTCGTTGGATCGTTTCTTTGGCGATTGCTTCAACAGCAAACGTATGATGTCGCGCTGGAACGGCAAATGATTGTTTCGTTATAACAAACATACCAACAAATACAGGAAGATTAAAGATAAACAAAATATTTAGCGAAGCCGAAAAACCGAAGAGGAAGAAGAAAAAGAAACAGAAGGATAATTGAGCTTGAATAAAAACAAATTCTAGTGAGTGCACAAAACTTAAAAAATAATAATGTGGGAACTACAAAAAGAGAGGAAGGAACTGGAACATGAGAATAAAAGGGAACACTAAGTGTAAAGATGATAAAGAAAATTAAATTAAATTTGATTGCGGCGCAGGCGAACGAATTTTTTGTACTTAAAAAAAAACAGTAAGTTAAAAGTTTATAATTTTTTTTTTTTTAATTATTCAAGTACATCAGCAGAAGTAGCATTTATGCAATAACGCAATGAGTATCTTTATACTTAGCAACAAAGAAATAATAAATCTAAGGAGCATTCTCAAATTCCTTAAGCAAAACGTAGCACAAATGTAGACAATTTTTGTTAGCATTAAATTAAAAATAAACAAAAGGTATTTTGCAAAAAGAGAAAAAAGAACAAATGTGGAAATTTCACACTTTCGAAAAATATTTCAAAATTATTTGAAAACAACTCATACAAACTATAGAGAAACAAAAAGAGATAACAGAATTTTCTGCAAAGTTAAAACATTGAGTCGAAAAGTGAAGATATCAAAAAAAAACGATAGATAACATTTTGTTATTGCTTAGAAAGGGCTAAAGTTCCTTTTATAGTGAAAATTCGTATACTAAATATAGTATATTCGTACAAACACACACACTCACACAGACATGGATATAATGATAATTAATAATTATTGCGAAACGATACATTTTTATAAGCATAACTAGTTGTTGTTGTTGGTGCCTATGAAATTTGTTTTTGCTATAAATTTAGTTTTTTGTTGCAAATTTATGCAAATTATGTCAAATTTGTGAAGGCAGAGTTTTCAAATTGGCTTTTGAAAAATAAAATTTTTTAATTTTTTTTTTTTCCTTTTTTTATCATCAAAAATTTTGTAAATAAACCCTTATAACATTTTTTTTAGAATTTTTTAACTAGAAATTATGAAATTTATGAAACCTGACCAAAAAGCTCGTTAAAAATTTCATTCAACATGAATTAATAACAATTGTATTATTTTCTTTAGTCACAAAGCTTTTACGCCTAACTCTTATTTGACAAAAATTGATAAAAAAAAAGATAAAAAATTTATTTTTAAAAAATTTTCTGAGAATCCCTCAAAAATGTCTTGCAAAAAAAGCTTATTTCACAAAACCTTTCGATTGTTTTATTTGAATCGAAAAACAAAATCCCTCAAAAAGCTTTTGCAAAAAAAAGCTCATTTCACAAAACTTTGTGATTAAATATCCAATATTTAAATATAAAATTTTTGGTCGAATGTTTTTGCACATGTATTTTATATTCCCTCTTTTTTTAATTTAAATTAAAAGCATTAAAAAAACACTCAACACACCCAAAAAACCGCGTTTTGAAAATACAAACAAAAAAATCCTTCGAAAAGCTTTTGCGAAAAAAGCTCATTTCAAAAAAGTTTTTGACTATTATATTTGAATCGAAAAGTTGAAAGAATATCAAAACAAAGCTAATACAAATTTGAAAAAATACAAACAAATCTTCAAAAAATTTTAAAAAAAAGCTCATTTCAAAAAACTTCTTTAAAATATTTTTATTTTTTCTTTTAATTGAAAAAGTTTTATTTTAAACAATTTAAATAAAAAATTTTATAAAAAAAATTATTTTTGTTATTTAATTTTTTAAAGAAACTTTGAAGTTAAAATACACGGCCAGTATAAGTCACAATCTTCAAGCTGTGGTTTATAGCCAAGATGTATTTAACTGTTAGTAGTAACAAGATTGATATATAAATACATGATCAGTATAAGCCAAACTCTTGAAGCTGAGGCTTATACTAAGAGCGTATTTTGCGCGTACATATAAAATACATAAGGCCGCTAGCTTTTGGCTTCAATAACACTGCATCAGCCTCTCTCTTTGAAGCGGAGGCTTATTGCATCAGTAATAGAAATGGGGGCCAGAAACAAGCTTATAATTTATTTATTTCTTTGTGGTAGCCGCACTTCTCAAAGTTGCGGCTAATACACGTCGAACGCATCAAAGGATAAAATATATAAAAATCTCAAAACTCGCTAACCTGATCTAAGCCTTGTGGCCGAGATATATAAAAATATATTTAGAAAAAATCCCTCTAAAATTTTCACAAGAGAGCTTAATCGCTCTTTAAATTTTTAAATTACGCCCACAATAGGAATTAAATGTCTTACGAAAATTTTAGTGCTTAGTTTTATAAGAGAAAATTTTCGTGATACATTTTTTCGTCTTAATCGATTTCTTATTATTTTATTTTTAGGTTTCACGAAAATCCCTTTGTAAAAGCTTTTACTGTACGAAGAAAACCTTTGCTTTATGAGAAAGCCTTTGTTGCATAAGCTTTTTCTGTATGGGAAAACTTTTACTGTCCGAAGAAAGCTTCTGTTATATTGAAATCTTTTGCTCGACTATGAAAGCTTCTGTTATATTGAAAACTTTTGCTCGACTATGAAAGCTTTTGCTGTATGGAAAAACTTTTGCAGTAAATTTTGAAAAATCTTTTAAATTTTTTCACTAAATTTTAACATTTTCTAGAGTAAGATTATTTCTAAAGATATCAATAAAAAGTTTGTTGTAGTGCTTTTAATACATGTTTTTAATGCATGCACTTAAAAACTCAAATCCAATAAAAATATAAATATTTTAATACAACTTTTTTTCTGATTTCTTTTAAATATTTTTTATTTTTTTACTTAAATATAAATCATTCAAAAAGTTTGCTTGAATAATTTTTTCAAACATATTTAATTTTTGAAAACACAATTTTTATTTAAGGTTTCAAGATTTTGTAAACTTTCGAAACGTCAAATAAACTTTTTCTTTCCAAAATCACTTAAGCTTTTTGCTTAAGTTTTTAAAAGGTTTATTTCACATTTCATTAAGATTTTTTAGTTTATTGAAATAAATTTTAGTTTTTTAAAAATGTTCTGAACTTCTTTGCATATTTTAAAATGAGTTGCAAAAAAGTAAAAACATTTTTATCGCTTTCAAAAGTTTTAGAAATAATTTGTTTTACGAAATTTTTTTCTTCAACACTTGGGACGCATATACTATTTTTTAAGTTGACTAAAAAATTTACGAAAAAAATTATTTCTTAAATTTTTCTACTTCTCAGAAAAATTATGCATCCATTTTTTTAATAAATTTTTTCCGAAAATTTTTAAGATTTTTTTTTTTTAACTATGTTGTTCATTTGCCCAATCAATTCTTTAGGCGCTTCATTTAGTGTGAGTCAATTTTTATTAACCAAATGAGAATGCCAAAAGAGCTTATTGGTTAGTCTTTTTTTGAGTACCTCCAGAAAAGCTCAAAAAAGCTTTATTCGCGTTTTCATTTATATTGAATATTAAAGAAAAGTTAGATTAATCTTTTTCAAATATTAAAAGCTTTCGAAAAAGCTTACTACGTCACATTTTATTCATTCTTTAAATAAATGGGGACTAACTTTTTAATTTATTACGATTTTCAATTTGACTAAAGCGTGACATATGTAGGTTTTTCCGACAAGTTTTTTTCTTAATTTTTTAAAATGATCAAGAGGTGTACATATGTGATAAATTGTGTTGGAATGTTAACTTTACTTGTTATTAAATTTGTTAGCATTTATACTACATTTCATATATTATCCTAGAACGTTTATATTGGTGAATATATTAGCTAAGCTTTTATTTAATCCTAAAATGAGCTTTTTTATAAAACCTTTTGGAAATAGATGTGAGTAAAAAAATATACATTCAGACAAACAAACAGGTATAAATTCTAAGAACTGTTTATTTAACTTAATAATGGCTTTATATTTTGAGTCCACTTTAATTGCCACCACTGTTAAATGGCGAACAAAAAAAGTTTCTGCTTTAAAAATGATCTTAAGTCAAAGATAAGATATCTCGTAAAAAATCCGTAAAAGTTTTATTAGATTCTATGCAACAGTTTTTGAGTGATGCGCGTACAAACATACAGACAGACAGACAATTTTATTCAATTTATTTCAAAAACTGATTGTGCTCCAATAAAATGTACAGGTATTTAAAATATTGCAGAGTATCAAAAGGCTCGAGCAATGCTTATAGATTTTTCATACTGTTGAATGAAAGCTCTGTTGAAAAAAATAATTATTTTTCAAACTTTTTGATTCTTTTTTTATTCAGTTAAATAATAGATTGTCCGAAATTTTAATCAAAATATTGGTAATTTAAATTTAGCTGTGAAAGAAGTTTTTTTAACTCATTTAGGCTTTTCATACAAATTTGTGAAATAAGCTTTTTTAGGAGCTCATTTAAGCTTTTTAAAAAACTGTGAAATAAGCTTTTTTAAAACTCATCTAAGTTTAAAAAAAAACTGTGCGATAAGCTTTTTCGAAAGTGATTTAAGCTTTTAAAATAATCTGTGCAATAAGCTTTTTTCGAAACTCATTTAAGCTTTAAAAAAAATGTAAGATAAGCTTTTTAAAAAACTGTGAAATAAGCTTTTTTAAAACTCATCTAAGTTTAAAAAAAACTGTGCGAAAGCTTTTTCGAAAGTGAATTAAGCTTTTAAAAAAAAATCTGTGCAATAAGCTTTTTTCGAAACACATTTAAGCTTTAAAAAATACTGTAAAATAAGCTTTTCGCAAAACTTATTGCAGCTTTTATTAATTTTGAATTTTCTTAAAGACCTAAGCTATTTTTGCTTTCCGGTTATTTTTGACTAAAATATATTTTTTATTTGTATTTTTCTAGGCTGTTGGATGCAATTTTTAGCAAGTATGTTCTTCCAGGCTTTTTTGAAAGTGTTTTTTTCTTTGGTTTATTTACGCAAAAAAATGTGGATTAAAAAAATCTGGGATGATCAATAAAGTTGATAATAATTATCAAAAATCGATGGTAGGGACTATGCCATGCCCAGAAACTGTCGAAACATTCCTCGTGCTTCGTTCATTTTGAAGTCGTTTCGTGGTCACATATGACAAAAGCTTGGTACATGGCTTTTTGTACACAAATTTTTCTTTGAATTTTTACGTATACAATTTTTTTTTGCGCGCACTGGAGCTCATTTAAATTTCTCTGATTCACGTGAACTATCATATCCTCTACTATCCTTTAATATTATTTTCGAACTCTTCTTAATTTACTTTTCACCCTTCTTTTAACAAAAATTGATAGCAATCTGTTGAAAATATTTTTAAAGCTAGTTTTAAGGAAAATTAAAATTCGTAGTATAATTTTAGGCGCACAAGTGTAATATGTAAATGATTTGTTATGTTTTCTAAATTTTTCAACTTGTTTTGTATAACAAAAAGTCAGTTACAAATTTTTTTCTCTCTTACGCTATATATTCATATATTATTCAGGATATGGGGCAAAATAGAGTAGTTTTAAACTAGTTTTAAATAAGTTAGTAGCATAGCTATAGTGTACTTACAAGCGTAGAGACCCCAATAAAGCATATATTCTAAATTCTTGATTAATAAAAAAAAAATAATAGATATTTATTCGAGATGTGCGGTTAATCGATAAAAAAGTGTGACTAATCAAGCAGATTAATCAATTAAGTCATTAAATATAAATTGATTAATCACGAATACTTTTATTTCGACAAAGCAAACGTGATTAATTTTTGAATTGATAAATCAACATATTCGATCAAATGTTTAAAACACATCTCTAGTAAATACGTATAACAAAAATTTAAATATTATAACAATGCAATTCACTAAAGTTATCAAGACGAAAAAGTAGCTCTAAAAAAAAATTTTTTTTATTTTGTATTTTGTGTGTCGTTTGAACGAAAAATATAAAAAACGACGAAAAATACTATTTTTTTTTAAAAAATGTTAAAAAGTAAATCATGTTAAATGGTAAATAAACAACATCCTTATTGTGTCAATTAAACTATGTAAAGTAGAACAATAACTATTATTTGCGAAAACACAAAAAAAACGCACATTTTGTATAGACAAAAATTAAAGAAAAAAAATTAAAAAATAAAAAAAAACACACACACGCACACAACACCTCAAACACCTACCTACATACGAACAGCTTCAAACAAAAAACTGACGCACAAATATTTGTTAACTACACTGCAAAAAAACTAGCTACATAGCGCATGCTGTTCGAAATTTTTTAATATTAAAAAATTTAAATTTTTAATAAATAAAAAATTTTGTACTACAACATGCCTATGTTTTGTAATTATTTCCCACTTTGTAATTGATAAATAAGCGCTGTAAAAAAGTAAATTAAATTATGTACGTAAATGATTTGTTTTGTATATGTAAAAATAACTAAGCATATATATATGTAAAAATACTTTTAAGTTTTTTTTTTGCTTAGCTCACGGCTTTCTTTAATTAGAAAATCAGGTTTGAGTGCATATGCAGCACAAATACAAAGTTTGTAGTTGTTGTTGTACTTGGAAATAATTGCTGCATCATTTTCAAAAGTTGATTGCAGTTTATGTATATTCTTTTTTGTTTATATTTAACTGTTTTTTTTTGTTTTCTAATCTTATTTCTAAGCAAATTCCCAATGTTATTGCTTCTAAAAAAAATAGAAAAAATGACAAAAGAAATAGTGATGTTACAAATGATAATAATAATTATAGTAACTAATAGTTTTTATTGTTAATAAACATATGTATGACTAAATTAATAAATCTAGAAATAAGCGCGTAATGTTTGTAAATTGGTAATAAAAATAATAAAATTGTACAATAAAGTAATATTTCATTAAAAATTATTTAAATAATCAAATTAGTTTTATTTCACATGGAAGAAGGTAAGTTGGCCGGGTCTGGAGTAAAACTTAAAAATTTAATTTTGTCGGATAATTTGCCTACAAATAAAACCTGGCCATCAAGCGGGCAGAAAATATGGCAGGTGTTGCATCACCTGGTGATCTATTTATCGCATCAATTGGCGAGCAAGATGTTTTATATTTTCTCCCGAATCCAGGGCACCAGATGATGTGCCAGCAGTCTTTGCGTCGAATAATTTGCCTACAAGTAAATCCTAAGCACCATCACCTGGTGATCTATATGTCACATCACTTGGCGATCAAGATGTCATATCATTTCTCACAAATACAGGCCACACCAAGTGATGTGCCAGCAGTAATTCCTTCGGATAATTCGCCTACAAATAAATCCGAAGCACCAGCCGCCCAAAAAAATAGCACCATTTGTAGGCAATTGATCCGAAGTAATGACTGCTGGCACATCACTTAGTGACTTGGATTTGTGAGTAATGATATGACATCTTGCTCGCCAAGTGATGTGACATACAGATCAATAGGTGATACAACACCTGCTATTTTTTATGTGCAGGATTTATTTGTAGGCAAATTATCCGACGAAATGACTGCTGGCACATCACCTGTTGGGCTAGATTTGTGAGAAATATTATAACATCTAGCCTCTCAAGTGATGTGACATAAAGAACACCAGGCGAGGCAACACCTGCTATTTTTTAT
Source organism: Campiglossa producta (assembly GCA_964058755.1). Taxonomy (NCBI): domain Eukaryota; kingdom Metazoa; phylum Arthropoda; class Insecta; order Diptera; family Tephritidae; genus Campiglossa; species Campiglossa producta. The sequence continues at coordinate 125,383,053 of CAXKVI010000002.1, read as the reverse complement.
GGGCGCCTGCTTCTGGGGATTTACTTGTAGCCAAATTTTTTTCGACGGAATGGCTGATGTCACATTACCTAGTGGACATGATGTGACATCTTATACAGATAATAATCATTATCAATGCTATTGGAAATTTAATAGGTATGCTTTAAAATCGTCTTCCGAAATAAATATGAATTGTACTTACCTTGATTTTCTGACACGCATACATTCCACTTTTTGGCACGCTTTTGTTTTCTTTTAACCAAAGCTGCAATGAAATTAGTAAAATGAGTCAATGCCAACGCGAAATCACAGAACAATACGAAATGAAATTTAACCAGCCAACGTAGTTAGATATGAATGCGCGTAGTAGGCATGTACTTAGTAGGCAACAGAGGACCCTTCAAAACAACAGCGTAGCATACTCAGCGAGACAGTCAAGGTAAAAAGCTGAATGAAGAGGATTTTCTAAAAAAAAAAATACTTCAGGTATCAGAAGATGTGCTAGAACAGCTTGCTTTTGTGGAATGACCACGGGCAATTTATGTCACACCTACCTACAAAACAATTGTTTACCTTTTACCATTTTACACCTTTCGCTGACTTTATTTGTTGATCTGATATTGTCTTGAGCATGCTTGTAGTTTACTGCTCTTTAAAAATTAAATTAAATTAAAGCATGTAAAAGCTTGATAATAAATAAAGTGTACACAGCCGCTACATATTTTTGCATTGCTTTGCAATGGCAACTCTGTCCAATTGACGTTCCTTTGTGTGTGTGTTTTTGTTTGTGTCTCTTCGAGTTGACTAAATGTAAATGAGCGTAAGTAAGCGAATGTGCAAACAATTTATTTACATATGCAAGCAACAAAATACAGTGTTGAGCTGCAGCACAACCATCCGTTCGTCACTGACACTTTGGGTTAAATCGGGTTAAATCAACAAAAGCATTCACAGAATCATCGCCAGTGACTCTGACTGAAGTGATGCAATCATTAATGAGTGAAAACAGATGGGTGGATAACAAGCACGGCTATTGACTGAGAGTCGAAAAGTATGCGAAGCAATTTTCAGCTTCTTTAAAGTATTTAACTGTGGATGCATGAAGCTTGGGTGCTGCAAAAAAGGTGGAGAATTTTATAATGGCCGGTTTTTGAAAAAATATAATTAAGCTAAACGAAATAAAATGAAATAAAAAAAATAAAAAATAAAGATGAAATTAAGTAATAATAAAAACAATAAAATAAAACAAATTAAAGTAAAATAAAATATAGCAAAAAAAAAAATAAATAAAATTAATTGAAGTAAATAAAATAAAATAAAATAAAATAAAATAAAATAAAATAAAATAAAATAAAATAAAATAAAATAAAATAAAATAAAATAAAATAAAATAAAATAAAATAAAATAAAATAAAATAAAATAAAATAAAATAAAATAAAATAAAATAAAATAAAATAAAATAAAATAAAATAAAATAAAATAAAATAAAATAAAATAAAATAAAATAAAATAAAACAAATTAAAATAAAATAAAATAAAATAAAAAAAAATAAAATAAAATAAAATAAAAAATAAAATATAATAAAATAAAATAAATTAAAGAAATAAAAGAAAATAAAATAAAATAGAAGAAAATAAAATAAAATAAAATAAATTAATGAAATACAAGAAAATAAAATAAAAATAAAATAAAATAAAATAAAATAAAAAAATAAAATAAAATAAAGTAAAAGAAAATAAAATAAAACAAAATAAAATAAAAATTAAATTAAATTAAATAATATAAAATAAAATTTAAAAACAAAAATTAAATTAAATTAAATTAAATTAAATTAAATTAAATTAAAAAAATTAAATAAAATGAAATGGAATGAAATAAAATAAAATAAATTAAAATGCAGTAAAATATAATAAATAAAATATAAAAAATAAATTTAAATAAAATAAAAAAAAATGTATTTTGCTGGCTCGAGGTCCGTGTTTAATAAGAAAAAACACATTTGGTTTTATTTTTCAAATACCGATATATTTCGATTGCACGTCTGTTCCGTGTAAGGTGGGGTATGGTACGTTAATAAATTTGTTTCTACCCAGAAGATGATTGCCGTAGTGCAATCGAAATATATCGGTATTTGAAAAATAAAACCAAATTTGTTTTTTCTTATTAAACACGGACCTCGAGCCAGCAAAAATAAAAATTTAAGCAAAAAAGTCGCCAAAAATTCTAACTTTTAAAATAAAAAAAATCTATTTAAAAAAATAGTTTAAAAATTAAATTAAATTAAAATAAACTTAAATAAAATAAAATAAAAATATAAAATAAAATAAAGTAAAATAAAATACTATTTTTGTAGGCAACTACCGTTATGTAAAAAATTTGTATTTGTTTTTTTATTCCACAGCTCAGTCTTTGCTTTTATCATCGTTTTAATTAAAGTACTGCACCTGACGACTGTAGCATGCTCTATAAAAATTCTTATGCAAATGAGATGACCAAGAAAAGTCAGACGCTAACAATATGTCCAAACTTAAAAACTCAGTAACTGAACACAAAAAGCAGTTTCAAGCTCTTTTTGCACACCCAATATATTGTACTTACATAGCAATTCAATCAACCGAGTCACCTAGTACTTATGTTTTTATTCTATAGCGAAAATTAAACAACTTCTAAAAAAATAGCAAACAGACAGCCAACAAACTTTAGCACTAACAAACTGACAGTTTATAGTCCTTCTTAATGAACGCAGCGAACAGACGTGAAATTTCAGATAGAGGAAGAATATGGACGAAAACAGAAATGGAAAATTAAAAGGATTAATAGAAAATTAAAAGGGGAGTTTCAAACGAAACTAAAGCAACACACCGAGCTTTTTTTAATATTTTTTAAGAAATAAAGAGGACAAAAAAAAATAAAATAAAATTCAAAGGAACAAAGGAACTGCGAATTCTTCTTACCACAAAAAGGTGTGAAAAACAAAAATTTGTGCAGTGACATTTGACGCATTCGTGCTATTTTCTTAATGAAAATATGCTGTAAACGGTGTGGAAATAAAAGGCGGGGTTTTTAAATGAGGTTCAAAGGCGCTTGAAAGGAATGCAATGCAGTTTGTAATAACGTCGACAATTTAAAGCTAAACAAATTATTATTAATCAAATCTTTATACGGTTCGTTACTAAATATTGGACTCTAACTACCCTGGCCATTATTTCACCTTTGACTATAACTTACTGCATTCAGTTGTTGTTTGGACAGTCAAAGATTTGTAAATTTTGAATTAAAAAAATTATATAAAACTGACAGCATTTTTTCTGATCAAACTAAATTTTGATATACATTTGTAGGTAAATACGAAAAATAGATACGTAATGTGGGATAGAAAGAAAGAGGGTATAAAGAAGGAGCATTTTACTTAAATTGACGTAAAAACACAACTTGCACCCATGAACTTTAGCATGTCCATATGTATGTATTCTGGTGTGTAGGTAGTTACGCTCTCTGATGACGTCTCTTTATACCGGCAAATCAAAATACCCGCCAAATTTCCGAAAAAATAGATGAAAATACAAATGCTCCAAACGATGACGTAACCAAATGACGAGCAGTGTGAGCGTAACAGCACCGTTACGAGTGCAACAAGTGGTGCTGTTATAAACTGAGCACACTAAATAGTAGCAGAATGAGTAGCAAACAATTTTTATTTGAATGTTGGACAAATTACATATATGCGTTTGTTGAGACTAACAGTAAACATGAATGTTAAATCTTGAGTATAAGAAATGTTTAAGCACTCTCTTCTATTACCGCTAAATTGAATTTATTTAAGTTCAAGGGAATTTAATTTTGCTTTAATTTATTTTATTTTTTATTTTCATTTTTTGTTTTGATTTTTTTTTTGTTCTATGTGTTTATTTATTTTATTTTATATTATTTTATTTTGTTTTATTTGGTTTTATTTTATTTTATTTTTATTTATTTTTTTTTTTTTTCTTGTTTTATTTATCTATATTAATTTTGTTTATTTATTTTATTTATTTCAATTATTTTATTATATTTTAATTTATTTTATTTCGTTTTTTTATATTTTTTTTTTTATTTTATTAAAATTTATTTCATTTTTTTTTTTTCATTTCCACGTTTTTCTTTTTTAATTTCATTTTAAAATATTTTTTTTTCATTTATATTTTTTTTTTTTTTTGTTAATTTTATTTATTTAATTTTATTTTATTTTAATTTATTTTATTTTTTAAACTTATTTTATTTTAACTTATATTATTATTTTATATTATTTTACTTTATTTTTTTTTTTTCTTTTTATACTTTTCTAATTTTCTTTTATTTAATTTTTTTTAAGTTTTTTCTTGATTTTATGTTATTTTTTATTTTTTTTTTTTTGTTTTTTTATATATTTTTTTTTTATTTTTTTTGTTTTATTTTATTTTTTTTAATTTTATTTTATTTAATTTTATTTTATTTTATCTTACTTTATTTTATTTTACTTTATTGTTTTTTGACTATATTTTTTAATTTATTTCCTTGATTTTACTACTTTTTGAATTTTTCTGTGTTTTTTATGCTATTTTACTTATTTTCTTTTTACACTTTTCTAATTTTCTTTTATTTTTTACTTTTTTTCTTGATTTTATGTTATTTTTTATTTTATTTTTGTTTTTTTTTTATATTTTTTATTTTATTTTATTTTGTTTTATTTTATTTTATTTTATTTTATTTTATTTTATTTTATTTTATTTTATTTTATTTTATTTTATTTTATTTTATTTTATTTTATTTTATTTTAATTCATTTTATTTTATTTTATTTTACTTTGTTGTTTTTTTACTATATTTTTTACTTTATTTTTTTGATTTTACTACATTTTTTTGTGTTTTTTATGCTTTTTTATTTAATTTATTTATTTTATTTTATTTTTTATTTTTTTACTTATTTTTGTATTATTTAATTTTTTTATTTTATGTTATTTTAAACCATTTTTTATTTTGTTTGATTTTATTATATATTTTTTTACTTTATTTTCATATTTTTTTTATTTTTTTATTATTTTTGTTGTTTTTTATTTATTTTCATCCTTTTTTATTTATTTTTTTTTTTTTGTGGAGAGAAAGATATGTATCTTTACAAAAAGGATCTCAAAGGCTACAGAGGATAACCAGGAATAAACTCGGTAGCATATGCTTCGCATGTAAATTTAAATTAAATTACATAATAAGTATTGAAGTAAGTGTAGAACGAGAGAAGAGGCAGAAATATTTTACGAAAAATTGCCTTTTTCAGCATTTTTATGGACAAAGAAATCAACACGTGAAACATTGAAGTGAAAAAGTAAAATTCAAAACGACCACTTGCTTCATACATTACGTCTTCCATCGTATCCCTAAAGCTCTGGCGACTTACGTGATGGCATGCCACACTTTACATGCAATAAACTTCTATGCAATATTACTCGTGCAGTCAACAAAGTGCTAATTTTGTGTGTCGCGGACTTAAGCGCGACATGAAATGCTCAACGAAGTCGAGCTGAGTTGTTAAATTTTTTTTTTTATGAAGTGCTGTATTTTGTAAAGTCGCGGCAGCAAAACTTGTGAGATAGTAGCCATGAAACGTATGAAGCTACGAAAAAATGTAAAATGCATTCAAAGTAGTTTTTATCTGTTCAAGCGATGCCACTGCCGTAACCAACTCAGGAATATATGTGTGCTACAAATTGGGTGCGACATAAAGTGGGTCCGACGAACCAAATATGTCAAAAAGACGTCTTCAAAATTTTTATACTTAACAAGCTAATATTTTTACATTTCGTTGTTAGTGATGGGCATTATTCAATGGAGTTATTGTCCTACAAAAGTTGTCGGACATGCAGCCAGTCCCTCAAATTACTAATTACATACATACATACATACATAGTAAGCACGTACCCACATATGGAAATTTTTTTACTTACAACGCTGAAGCTCACCACAATTCATTTAGTAGACATTTCAACACATAGCCATTTTCACTTTTTCTTCCCCTAACATAAAATGCCAGTGAGTAATTTATTTGATTACGCGCACAATTACAATGGAAATGGCGCTACGTTGGCTATGGCAATGTTACCATTGAGGCTTGCTTGGTCGTATATTACCTTTTAGGAAGTTTTTAGCACTGCCCACCAAAAAAATGGGGTTTAAAACTATGTACAAAAAAAGAGGAAGGAAAAAACGAAATTTCGCACACTTCAGAGTGTAAAATGTACTTTCGTTAAATTTATTTTATTTTTATCGCTTTTGCTTAAATTAATTTTTTTTCTTGCCATCACTAGAGAAGCAATTTTTAAATGGTATGTACATTAGTGCATATCGCCAAAAAAAAGTTTAAAATGTTCCCCCCTGTTTCGAGTGTTTACTTGTTGGTGATTTCAAAAATGGAAAAAAAAAAATTCGGCACCCTGTAAAAACAGCGAAATTCGAAATTTGGTCTTTGATTTCAACGAGCAATATATTGTTGTAAAGGTTTTAACCCGTGTCATTAACCTGCGACACCAACCTTAGCTTTTATTCAAATTTTTTAAAACCAACACCCTGTATTAAAAAAAATTTTAATAAAGTAAATATAGCCTTAGATTTTCTATTCCATTCTCAAAATACTGAGCGATTTCTTCACGTAGTAAGTGATTATTGTACAGAAGTTTCCGACGAGGAACTAAGTAGCCGAGAACGTTACAGCAAATTAATTAGAGTCAAAGAAAGATTTTGCATAAATACATTACATTTATTTCCTCATTATATGCCTGTAAAAATTCTTTTTTTCTTAGTTTTCAGCTAATTTTTTTTTTTTTCTTTTCAAATCAAACACCTTGTTTGTTTTAGTAAAGATAGAATAAAATCTGAACTTGGTTTGTATGGATGAAATATTGCCTTGGTGAATACCTTTCTAAAAATGTATCACTTTTGCAAATCGAACGTAAATTATAGAAATTATTGAAAAATAACTAATTTCGTTGTTTTTACAGGGTGACAAAAAATTAGAAAATTATGTCTAAAGGTATGAAATTGGCACGCTTATAAGAAAGTTGACTTAGAAATACTACAGGGCATCGTAGCTAATTTGTTATAAGCAATTGCTTTAACCGCTTCGTTGCAGACACAGTAGTTCTGTGTCCGAAAAGCCATCTGATATGGAGCCTAGAACATACATATGTACATTTTGGTTCACGGGAGTGGGGTATCCAGGACTGTTCCAAGAGACGATACGGAGTAAAATTTGGAGTTTTCCGTGTTATTTTATTATATTTTACTTTATTTCATGTTATTACATATAATTAAATTTGTTTTATTTTTTTTTACTGTTTTATTTCAATTTATACTTTTTTAATTTTTTTTAAATTTTTTTAATTTTTTTAATATATTTTTTTTAATTTATTTTCTTTCATTTTTTTGCTTTTTTCCTTTTTTGTTTTTTTTTTATTTTTTTAATATTTTTTTTATTTTTTTTTTTTGTTTTATTTTTTATATTATTTTTTTTTTTATACCTTTCATGAACATGAAATGGTATTACAACTTTGGTCCGATGTTTGTAAGTATGAGAAGAAGAAGAGATAGATCCACTAATAAGTATACCGTTATGATCAGGACGATGAGTTGATTCGATTTAGCCATGTCCGTCCGTCCGTCTGTCCGTCTGTTTGTACGCAAACTAGTCCCTCAATTTTAGAGATATCTCGATGAAATTTGGTATGGAGGCGTTATTTTATATGAGAATAATCATTCGTCGGAACCAGCAAGATCGGACCAAAACTACTCATAGCTCCCATACAATCGATTGTTCCGATAAACGGATTTCGGGCTATAACTTCTGTAATTAAAGAGCTAGTAACGTGAAATTTTGTAGGTATTGATATTTTTATATATGCAATAACGATGTTGAAAATCATTGAGATGGGATAAATATTTCATATAGCTCCCATACAATCGATTGTTCCGATAAACGGATTTTGGGCTATAACTTCTGTAATTAAAGAGCTAGTTACGTGAAATTTTGTAGGTATTGATATTTTTATATGTGAAATATCGATGTTGAAAATCATTGAGATGAGATAAATATTTCACATAGCCCCCATACAATCGATTGTTCCGATAAACGGATTTTTGGCTATAACTCCTATAATTGTAAAGGTAGGGTCGTGAAATTTCGTAACTATTGCTCTGTTAGAAAGTGGAATGTCGATGTTAAAAAGCAATGAGATTGGACCAACAAAACACATCACCCCCATATAATCGATACTTCCGATAATTTCGGTATGAGCTAAAGTTAAATTCACACAGGCTGTACTGGGGATCGAACAGTGAAAATCGTGACGCTTATTCATGAAAGATATATAGCCTTCGGCACAGCCGATGATAGCTTTCCTTACTTGTTTTTTTTTTTCATTTTACTTTAACTTGTTTTATTTTGTTTTATTTTTTTTTTTTGAAACTACATATAGTCCTTTTTAAGGACGAACTCATTTCAATTGCATTTAAAGCAATTCTCTTCAAACACACACAATATTTATATTTTTGCACTGCAAACATTTACTTAATTATTTTCTATTAAAAATGTATATTAAATTTTCGGTAAAGAATTGGTTACCCAAATAAATATTTTTTGTAACTTTAACACAATGCACTTAAAATTTTTGTTTTTGTTCTACGTATTTCCATTATTTAGCATCTGTGCTCATTCGTCTGTGCTGATTAAGTATTCAGGGCGCTTTTGTTATTTTTTTGTTGTCTCTTTTTTGTCTACTTTTAGGGTTAATTAAGTGTGTCCACCATTGAGTGAAGTGCAGTGATTGTATGCTATAATTACCGCTACATCTGTCGGACGCTAACTAGGCGGTCTCGTAATGTAATTATCTGCCACAAATACATAAATGAATAAGTCAGGATAACATCATAGGTGGGCATCGTATTGTAAAATTTTAGCTCACTGGAAAATTTCTAAACCAGTTGTTTTTCTCAATTTTTTATAATCGTTAAAATCAAAATAGTAACAAAGTTATATGCTAACCTAGTTGATTTGATTTTATGTGTTTTCCGACTAGGTGGTGTAGGTATATTGGAACGATTTTCCGTCATTCATTGACAAGGTATTTAAAAGGGGACCGTCGCTAAGTACTCTGTTAAGTACTGATATGTAAGTCTGGAGCTGGTACACTCCTTAATTTGTTACGAGTGGAAAAACTTAAAACTTTTTAAATTTGAGTTCGAGTTGAATTTTGGTGCACTATGCCTAACTATTGATAAATTAAGGTTGACATGGTAGTATAAATACTAATTGGATAATGTTTTGTAATCTGTGACGTATGACAGAGGGTGAAGTTCACAATCTAAAAGCGGCTAAGATATGTATTATGAGCTCTAGAAAATTTAATAGTACCATGGTGTTAGGTTTCAAGGAAATTTCTTATTTTATGTTCCTTTGTTTTATTAATTTTTTATATTATTCTTTCACGTTTTTATATTTTCTTTTATTTTATTTTTTTATTTTTTTTTATTATATTTTATTTCATTTTATTCTATTTTTTTGTTATATTTTTTTTTATATTATTTTATTTTATTTATTTTATTTTATTTTATTTTGTTTCATTTTATTTTATATTATTACATTTTATTTTATTTTTTTATTTTATATTTTTTAATTTATTTTTATTTTTTTATTTTATTTTATTATATTTTATTTTATTTATTTTTATTTTTATTTTATTTTATTTTATTTTATTTTTTTTATTTTTTTTTTTTTTCATTTTTTTATTTTATATTATTTCTTTTTATTTTATTTTATTAATTTTTATTTTATTTTATCTTATTTTATTTTAATATCTTTTTTATTATTTAATTTTTATTTTTATTTTTTTTATTTTAATTTATTTTTTTTTGTTTTATTTTTTTTTTATTGAATTTTATTTTATTTTATTTTGTTTTATTTTATTTTATTTTATTTTATTTTATTGACTTCTATTTTAGTTTTATTTTATTTTATTTATTATATTTTATTTTATTTACTTTTATTTTATATTATTATATTTTATTTTATTTTTTATATTATTTTATTTTATTTTATTTTGTTTTATTTTTTTATTTTATATTATTTCGTTTTAGTTACTTTTATTAATTTTTATTTTATTTTATTTTATTCTACCTTATTTTATTTTAATATTTTTTTATTATTTTATTTTTATTTTTTTTTTTATTTTATTTTATTTATTTTTTTGTTTTATTTTTTTATTTTATTTTATTGAATTTTATTTTATTATATTTTATTTTTTTTATTTTATTTTATCTTATTTAATTAAAATTTTTTTTATTTTATATTATATTATTTCATTTTATTTTCTTTTATTTTTTATTCTATTTTATCAAAATGTTGCTTCAATATCCACAACTTAACCTGGTTTAATACTGACATTAACTTCTCCCTTCCATATCCCAATATCTCTACCATTCTCGAATACCTTCTTATACTAAATTTTCTAGCACACTTAACAGTGTAATAACAATGTTAAGTTTATTTTTATTGTCACATACAAGATTCCCTAGAAAACTGCTCAATAACAATTTGTTCCTGGGTGACAACATTTTTACTTGTTCTCCCCACTTCGTTCACTGCATTCACTGCACTATTAAAAAGTCATATTTTTCATTAAGCAACAAGCGGCAATAAAGTGACAATGTAAGTATGAGTATATTTGTGGGACACATAACTGAAATAGCGTAATTACACAAAATGAGGAAAAAAGATTTAATTTACGATACTTAAGAACAAAAGAAACAAAAGCTGTGTTACTTACCATTTAAGACATTTTGCAAGAGTAAATATTGATGCACAAAAAAAGTGAAAACCGCAAATTACCTACACAATGAGTAAATAGTCGAAGATGGAGAAATGTTACAAGGACTCGGGTGTTATTGTCACTTTCAAAGCTGTAGCAGCGAGAATAAAAGGCACCAAAAGAGGTAGTAGAGGTGGTTAGCAAAAGTTAAATTACAAAAGTAATAAGTGAAAAGTTGTATGCCAAATTTATCTTTACAATAAGCTAGCGTGGTTATAGAGGAAATCCCTTCCCTTGCTATTCACCAAGTAGGCTCGGGTACTACCACCTTCCCATTACCATAACATTACCTTTCCATTACAATATCGTTACCATATCATTACCACACTCTTTACATATACGATTTTCGTTTTCCGTTTGGGCCCTATCAGGTATGTGTCCGCCCCGTGTACTCCCAAATCTTCGAAACTTAATCCGCTCCTGTATAAAACCTTAGTATGTTATTGTCATCCCCAGCAAATGTTAGCCTGTACCACAATGTTTGCCATTCCTATTTCTTTTGTTCTATAGCTTCGCTTGTCTTCCAACTATGCACACCACTACCACAACAAAGCCAGCAGCGCGCTCACTGAGGCGATAATATCTGTCGAAAATAATTTCTACAAAAATTTCATTATATTTTCACCGCGGCTCCTTTGCACTTCCTGTTGCTCGACACAAAGTACAGATTGGCTAGTTGGTCATTTACTGGCTAGTAATTTTCAGGTTTTCTTTTTTGTTTGGCAGTGAGCTGAAATTGAGCTCAAACGTGCTAGGCTGATGAAGTTGTATTAAATTTCAGTAAGTAACTTGTTCAAACATACTATGTGTGGAGAAATGTGTATACGCATGTATTGGTGCAATTTGGAAATGAAAGAAATTGAAGCTGTGTATATAGGAAAATTAATGCTGAAAGCTAAGGATTCCTAATTGACTGCGAATTGTAGATTCAAGGATAACCGCAGTCACAGCTGATGGTAGTTGGTTGGCTCACAGAGTAATCACTGTAGGTAGATACTAATACTGAGCAAAAGTGAAGTTTTAATACCAATGCCTTCAAAACTAGCTGAGGGTATCTATGAGGGGCGGATCCACGGAGTGGTTTACAGTTTCAAATCCTCCCTTTCGGGATCCAAAAAGTCAAATTTTTCACAGTAATATAGCAAAAAATATAGTAAAAATTACTCAAAGAAATAAAATTACACAAACATCTATATATAAATGCGCAATGTTCAAAAGTTTTCTCCCTTTTTTGCAATAACCACAATTCTAAGGTATATAAAATGTGATATGTGTCGATAGGTCGTCCGAGCAGGGTGTGCGACAACAAACCAAAAATTAAAAAAAAAAAAAAAAAATATGTGTGTTTGTAGGTATGACCACATGCATTGTTGTGTTTGCATTCATTGCAGTTGTGGAGAGCCTGAGTGTGAGAAATTTGTTTTGTTGGCAGCAATAATAAACATGAGCCAGCCCGTCAACTTAATTGAGTGTAGGTACAAACAGTGTTTACAAAAACAAAATCTGTGAGTTGGTATTCAGAGAATCAAATGCTTCGAAAGTATAGTAATAAGAGACTTGTGAAATAAAATAAAATGGAAAATTGATAAAATTAAAAAAAAAAATTAAAATACGAAATAGAAAAGTGATTGAAAGTAAAAAAGAAATTTGTTGGAAATGAAATAATATAAAATAAATCTGCCACTGTTGAGGCCTATGTTGAAAATATATAGTTGAGGAGTATTTCAACATTCCCTTGCCTAGGTTATAATAGAGCATCCCAGAATCATTTCAACAGTCCTAGTTTTCATTGAGTATGGCTTAATCGAAAACGAGGACAAGCAACAAACAAACAATTTTGGCAAATAAGTCGGTCACATATGGCGCCTGAATTGTTAATTGTTATTTTAAATTTAACATAGTCAATTTATGGCTGGAAACGTATTAGCTGGGTATTTGGGTGAAACTATTTTATTGGAACTTTTAAATTTAGCTACATATACTATGCTGAACTTTTCGATGAAGTTGTAATAAGATTGCCAAGAAAAAGCTACGTATACGCCATGTCACTTTTATGAAATTTTTTAGCCAAATTTCGACATAAAATTAAGAGGGGCAAATATGGGCAAAATTTTTTTGGGGGAATCGATAGAAAATATTCCTAACTTTCATGTTATTAGGGAAAGAAGGCGTAGCACGCTGTAGAACAAAAAATTGTTGTCTTTCCAAAAGGTAGCATTTAGAAAGTATAATTTTTGCTGGTTTATATTTAAGTTAATCGCGACCAACACAACCACCTGTCTACTTACTGTCGACAGGCCATTTAGGCCAATAAAGACTGAAAAGACATTTCCATTATATAAAATCACTATAACTTCATCTATCTAAAACTATGAAAGGTACTCAGCTGCCTGTGAAACTCAACAACTAAGCTGTTAGCAATTATCGTAACAATTTACATGCAAAACTTCTATTATTCTCAAACATAGCCCAAGCGTTTCCTGCCATAACAACAGCTTCCTGTACCAAAAAGTATGCAACACTAATTGAAGTCAATTGAAGCCGTAGAAGGTCTTCTGCTACGCGAATGCAGAATTCATAACTTTCAACGATTATTTCATTTTCCAAAAATCGTTTCACAGCTAACACAATAGTATAGCAAATACTCTTACTAAGAAGAGCTCATTCGAATATGCAGTGTTCTATCGAAGACTTCGGATGTTCGAAACTTTTATTATGAATAGTATGAGCCTAAAAGTAGGCTATGTACAATAATTCCATTTTCATTATAGTCACATTGTAAAACAACTTTTAAAACCTTTTTTTATTCTACCGTGCAAGTACTTTGTCTACACTTAAAAGAATGTTTGAAAGAAATTAGTTCTAAATTGGTCAACTTTGTAAATTTATAGAATTAATAATTTCATTTTTAATCACTGAACAAGAACTATTTTCACTGTTCGTGTTGAGTAAAATATTGCCAATTTGACCTCGAAACATTCTTTGGTGACTTTTCTTATATTTCATTCAACACTTTTGGAACGTTTGTAACTTTTGTCACTGCACAAACTCATATAGTAAGCGCCTATAGAAGTATGATGGCAAGTAAAGGGTGTTTCAAAATGATGTGAATATAATGAATAGTGCGTCATAAGAGTAAAATATCCTGACTTATATGTATGTCTGCTCTGTGGAGCGTCTCAAAAATGTATAGAAAAAATGAAGGTTCGAAATTTGATATGAGACCCTCTATATCGGTAGGAAAACGGCAACCCATGCAGTTTAGTTCAAGTTTTCGCTAGCAGGTTATACTAAGTTCGCAAAAAAGTACATTAAGGCCTCGAAAACTACATCATTTTAATATTTTGCTCCTATACAAAGCACTGTTTAACAAATCGAAATCTTAGAATTTGTATAAGGATAAAAGGATTCTTTACAATTATATTGAAAAAAAAGGTATTCACGAGAAAATGACTTTGAAGCTTCTAAAGTATTTTGGTATATTGCGTAACAATATGTTTTCTAGCAATAATAATTGTGTATACATATATGAGCAAGACATACATATCTTGAATTTTTGCAATTATAGTGCACACGGCGTATGAGTAATATTTAGTTAATCAAGTAAAAAAAGTTCAGACAAATTTTATTCATGTTTTGGTTGATATCTCCGAAATGGATAGAGATATCGAAATAAAACTTACAGTACGTTGATGCGCATATGAACTCCTTTCATGTGATACCCTTGTTGTAAAATCAATTTCTAGGATAACTTTTGATCCTAACATTTTTTTAATTTTCCCTTTGTGTGACACCCTATGTCCACATACCTTCACTTATGGATTAATACTCAAACAATTGCCATTATTCTCTTCAAACCCTATTGAGCACATAATAAAACAATAAATATTTTGAAAATCCATTGAAATTTTTTACATAGCACAGCATGGTATTGAAGCGAGCGCCAGCAGCACTGGAATCAAGTGAGTCTATGAGAACATTAAAATTCCTCTAAACTTTTTAGCAAATTCCAAATGAAAAGATATATTTGTATGTATGTATGTATGTGTGTGTGTGTGTGTGTGTGTGTGTGTGTGTGTGAGTTGAAGGTGCATGTGCTCGTAAAAGTCAACATAAGTGGCATAGAACTTTTTCTTATCAACGTGCACTCTCTAGTACGAACGTAAATAGTTATGGTAGGACTTTCATTTTACTTAGCTTACTCGGCTGTAAAGTAAACTCATAACGTTGTCTGCCGAATTGCCAAAAAACAATTGGCAATCAAAGAATAATCAAAGCCACACACACACATTCAAACTCACATGCAAGTTAAATGAAAATGAAATAGTTTACTAACTGGTAGTTGAAAACTTTTGAATTACACAAAATCACAAATGAATTATGCTTACTTTGAGCACACAAAACGATTGGTGATATATGCCAAATATTCAAATAAAGGTAAATAATCTGCTGCATGTGATTACAAAAAACTCATAAGGGCTTGAGGATTTGTAGATATTGTAATCACTTTCCAAAGGTCAATAATCTTTGATTGAATACTTGGCAAAGAACTGAGAGCACCGGAAGGACATGTATATACTAGAGCGTCCCAAAAATGTATGGAAAAAAATTTTGGTTCGAAATTTGATATGCATCCCTTCGAAATCGGTGCATTTTAGCCTAAGTAACATGTTGCGAAGTGTTATTGTTCTATGTAGAATAATGCCTTAGATCTTCGAAAAACACTTAATTTTAATATTGTGTCCATATATAAAGAACTGCGCCACAAATCTCTAGCTTTGAATTTTTATAAGGACAACAGGATCCTTTACCAGGCTATTGAAAAAACGTATGCACGAGAAAAGGACATGGTAATTTTAGAAGTAGTTTAGTAGATTTCGTAACAATAATAATTTAAACAAAACCTTGAAACCTTGCAATTATAGTACACTTTTTATAGGTAATACACGGCGTATGAGTAACATTTAGTTATTCAAGTAAGAAAAGTTCAGATATATTTTATTCATGTTTTATTATTTTGTTTTATTTATTTTAGTTCTATTTTTTTTATTTAGTTGAATTTATTTTAATTGAATTTTTTTTTTTTTAATTTCATTTATTTTAAATTTTTTATTCATTTTTTTTTTTTTTATTACCAATCTCACGTGCAATCCTGAACTAGAACTAACCAAACAAGTAAAACACTTGAAAGTTCGCAGCAAATAGAATTTAATGGTAAGGAAAACCCCAAAAAATATAACTAACACATGGACAAACATACACACATGCACATGAATACATGGGAAAAAATGCACTTAAGAGAAATATTTGTTGCGTTTAATCTCAGTAACTTTGCCAGTGTTGCTTGCAACAAGACAAAAAAATACAAAAAAATTACATACATGCACAGTAGAGCGCTTAAAACAGATTAAGCAACTATAACAACAACAAAAGGTTAAGAGCCAAAAATAAAATATCAACAAAATAAAGTCACAAACTTTCGTTGTTAGAAAAAAATCTCAAAAAAAAAAAAAAATAATTTGTATGTCAAGCATCAGCACGAATAGCAAACAAAATTGAGTGGCAAGTTCAAAAACGCTTAGAAGAGACCACAATTGCGATTTTGGGTTAAACAAATAAAATGCAACGAAAATAAGCTGCAAAAGATGATGTAAAGATGTTGATATTTGAAACTAAACTAACAAAATAAGAAGCACGAAAAAACACTGTAAGTAAGTTGCCGTTTAGTAAAAAAAATGTCTCATAAGTAACTAAGCACACTTACAAATATCTGTATATTAGACTGTTCCAAAAAAGCCAGGTTGTTTTATTTAAACGCATACCCCATAATTTGTACCATCATGCATCAAAAACTATCCTAGCAAAGTTGTATGCAATTCGGAGAAAACATGAATAAAATATACTTCAACTTTTCTTACTTGAATAACTAAATGTTGCTCATACGCCGTGTATGACCTATAAAAAGTGCACTATAATTGCAAAGTCTCAACCTATACACAATTAATTTTGCTAGAAACATATTGTTACACAATCTACTAAAATACTTTTAAAATTTCAATGTTTTTTTCCTCGTTAATACGTTTTTTGAATATCGTTTTAAAGGATCCTGTTGTCCTCATAAAAATTCAAAGTTTGTTACATTGTCCTTTGTTAATAGGTAAAGTATTAAAATCATGTAATTTTCGAAGCCCCAAGGTAGTTTTTTACGAACTTAGTATAAGCTGCTAGGTAAAACTTTAACTAAAAACCGGGATGGGTTACCGTTATCCTAGAACAATGAAACTTCGCACACAGCCAACATTTTTTTCTATAAATTTTTGGCCCACCCTAATAATATACACATATATATGAAAATGCGTACGAATTGAAAGATTATCTACGTGTGTTAGTGTATGGTGTATGTGCATATGTTTACTTACACAACTTAGTAAGCATTTTGTGTTTGCGTACTACGGAGCTTACCACTTATTGCACAACAACGAAAAAGTTTAGATTCACACACTTATTTTTAGTGTGATATGTATGTAGGTGTGCACACATACTAGTACGAATTATAGTGTAAAGCGTAAATGCGATTAGTAGCTGGAAAGCAAGCAAGCGAATATGAAAAACTCCATAACATTACTTTAAGTAGTTTATACCAACAAATTTATTTTAGGTTTTTTTGTGGCAAAATAAAGAAACAACTTTTTCAGACGCACTTGAGTTGAGGATAAAGTGCTAGGGAGAGAGTGGAGAGAAAAGAATAGAGGTAGAATTTCAATAAGGATACATTGCAGCTATTGAATAAGACAAATTTCTTTTTCAAAGTCTTGTTTCGGTCTAGTACGGGAATGACTGGGTTTTGATCCGACCATGGGTTGTTAGTTCGCTTCAACCTTATTTAAGTCGATTCCAGGGATGCATGTGCCATGAACTTAAGAGCAAATTTAGAGCGCTTTATTGGATACTTGGTCTTATTTGAGCAATTGAAAAAACTTCGACCATTAGATGTTGAAAAATATTGCTGAAATGCTAAGCTGAATATAAAACACTCCCCATCATTCACTTGCTAAAACGGAATTAAAAAAAAGGACATTCCATTTCAGTTCAATATTGAAATTGCTTTCCCTACTTAATATTTATGCGCCAAAATCACTTTTATTATGCAAATTCCAAAAGTTGTTTAACCTCTGTTTTGTGTAAATCCAGCACAAAAAATACTCAGGAGAAAACTAGTGAAGGGACATGCTAGCTTTAGCTTATCCCACAAGAGATATAAGTATTTACATTCACACATTTCCGGCAAATAAAAATTTACATAAAAATTGTATGAGCAGATTTGTTTGCGAATATTCAGCGAAAGGTCATGGAGTATGCTTTTGTATATAAATAGCTTTATTAGTATTTATATCGAGGTGTTGTTATTATGAAAAGCACTCGATTACTCTAGTGACTGTCACTCTACATATTTTTTTTTTCTTTTCTAGTTTTAGTTAATTGAAAGGGAAGGCCAAAAGTCTTGAAAAAATGCACAACATTTATGTTCAGAAATAAACAAACATATTAAGGGTATTCAAGAATGTTGAGGAAAGAATCGGGTAAACTGGCAGACTGGTTTAAACTACTTTGAATTAAATTTATTTTATTTTATTTTATTATACTAACTATATTTTTTTTTTAATTATATGAATTCAGTATTGTTTTATTTTATTTTACGTTTTTTATTTTTTTTTTAATATTTTTTCAATTTATTTAATCTATTTAATTTTATTCAATCTTATTTTATTTTATTTGTTTGGTTTTATTTTATTAAATTTTTTTTTTTAATTTTTTTTTAATTTTTTTTTTAATTTTTTTTTATTTTATTTTTTTATGTTTTTTTCGTATTTTAAGAAACTTTAATTCAATTTATCTTATTTTTTATTTAATTTTATCCTATTTTAGCATATTCAATTTTGAAATAAACCAGTATTGTAGCTCATGTCTTATCCTTTCGTCATTTGGGAGTTTATTTACGTCAAAAAAGCATCTCACACCACAACTACACACACACTACAAAAATATTTACTTAATTATTTAAATATTCTGGTCTCTAACCACAAAATGAGGCATATTCATTCCAATTTCCAAAGTCTCCTACGTGATCATGTTTTGTGTGGTATGTTCTGAGGCCAACAAATCGGTATAAAAAACATGAGAACACACATACCAACATACCAACATAAATATTTACAACAGAAGCTGCATAAACTGCGGCAAACAAATAACAAAAACTGGTTAAAGAAAAACTTTGCAAATGTTTCTCATTAAATTCTAAAAAAAAATAATAAAACTTTCCCACAACTCCTGTGATAAGCGGCTTTTTGTTTAAAATTGCAAAACTCGAAAGCGTACTTAATAATGCTTAATATAAATTCTGGTTCTTAAATATGTATTTTTCTAGTACTTACATACCAAAATGAACAGAAAATAGAAACTAGTAATATTTTTGATGTTATTATTGTTTTTTTATTTTATTTTTTTTTTACTTTGTTTTGTTTTTTTTTTTTTTGTTTTATTTCACTTTTTTTATAATCTTTTAATTTAATTTTTTTTTGTTTTTTATCTTTTTTATTAATTTTTTTTTTTTTTTTATTTTTTTTTTTTTTGTTTTATTTTATTTTATTTTATTTTATGTTATTTTATTTTATTTTATTTTATTTTATTTTATTTTATTTTATTTTATTTTATTTTATTTTATTTTATTTTATTTTTTATTTTATTTTATTTTATTTTATTTTATTTTATTTTATTTTATTTTATTTTATTTTATTTTATTTTATTTTATTTTATTTTATTTTATTTTATTTTATTTTATTTTATTTTATTTTATTTTATTTTATTTTATTTTATTTTATTTTATTTTATTTTATTTTATTTTATTTTATTTTATTTTATTTTATTTTATTTTATTTTATTTTATTTTATTTTATTTTATTTTATTTTATTTTATTTTATTTTATTTTATTTTATTTTATTTTATTTTATTTTATTTTATTTTATTTTATTTTATTTTATTTTATTTTATTTTATTTTATTTTATTTAATTTTATATTATTTTATTTTTTTTTAACTTTATTTTATATTATTTTATTTTATTTCATTTTATTTTATTTTATTTTTTTATTTAATTTTTTTTTGTTTTATTTTATTTTGGTTTTTTTTTATTTCGTTTTTTTTTCATTTAATTTAATTTTTTTTACTTTATTTATTTTTATTTTGTTTTATTTTTTATTTACTTTATTTTTTTTATTATTTGTTTTCTTTTTAATTTTTTAGTTTCTTTTTTTAAAATTTTTTTATTTTTTTTTTATATATGTTATATCATTTAATTTTTCATTTTTTTCTTTATTTTTTAATTTTTTATTTTGTTTTATTTTTTTCACTTTATTTTTTTATTTTTTTTTTGTTTTTATTTTTTATTTCTTTTTTCAGTTTTTTATATTATTTTATTTTATTTTATTTTATTGATATTACTTTATTTTATTTGGTTCTATTTTTTTATTGCTTTTACTTTATTTTATTCTATTTTATTTTATTTTTCTATTTTATGTTATTTAGTTTATTTAATATATTTATTTTTATTATTTTTTTAAATTTTTTATTTTTTTTTATTGTATTTTTTTAAATATTTTTATGGAAAGGAGACACTTGGTTGACTAGTTGCGCCTAGTTATTTAGACTGTTGGCTTGTTTTCGCTTAGAAATATTTTCATAAGCACATATTTGAGAGCATATATATTTATGCATGCATGTATTAAGTGTTCATATCTTTTTGCAAAATTTACCAACGTCAACATTTGTTTATTTGTTTGTTATTTGCTTATTTATGCTTCGGTGTCAAGTGTTCCAGGTCCCATACTGTTTTCTTACCAACAACTCCACACGCCACACTCCCCATGCCACTTGCCACCAGGGGATGCTGAAGTTTTCTCTACACACTGCAATGAGCTAAGAATTTTCAACCGTAGCATCAGCCGTTTAAAATATTTATGTTGCTGTTGTTGTTTGTTTATGTTGCCACAAATGCGGTTGTGTTACCCTTTTGTGCCCGTCGGTTGTTTTGTGGCCGTTTGAGGTTAGAAATGTTGTCATTTGTTTAGTCTCATTGCGTTACAAACGCTCTTTCTTACATACTTATTTGTTTTTCTTAGCAAAATGTGATTTAGTTTCGTTTTTCTTTTTTTAATAAACTCATGAGGAGTATTTTATTTATTTTTAGGGATTTGAAAGTGCATGGTTGTTACTCATATTAGATATGTTGAGTTTTATTTTACCTTCCTCATATAGTTTATATTTTTCAATTACTGAGATATTTAAGCTTTTCTCTCGCTCATTTAAATACTTAAATTACTTTCAAGTATCTTTCGAAATTTTTGCAAAAAGTTTATAAAACCTTTTTTATCGACGGTTGAGTGTTTCAAAAATGCCCTATCTAAGAATTTTTTTCAACAACGCCCTATATCAAAAATTGGTTCAAAAACGCCATATCTTAACTCAAAATGTATTGAATTTTCATTCATAGAGGGAGTTTTTATATTATTGATATAGGTTATCTTTTCATACCAATTTTCTGGTCCCTATTTTGAACCCTTTTAGAGATATTAGGTCTAAAAATTGAGAGATCCTACTCCCCCTTTTCCGATAACTCCAACTGTTTTATCTGATAATGGTATATATTCTCCACACACGTTTCAAGTTCCCTTCCATAAACCATTTTAGAGATATTCAGCCTTAAATGTTAAGCATGTCCCCTTTTTATATAACTATCATTTTTCCCGTATCAATGGTATTGCTATTACCCTTTTAGAGTGACCTATTTAGCTTCAGAAATTAATTTTATATAGGAGGTGCCAAGCCACCTTAATATTAAGTTACTTCTCTCTAATACTGTCCAAAGTAATGAGGTGGTATGGCTCAGATTCATGGACAATGTCAAGAGAAGATGAGATGGCCCTTGGAGTATTTGAGAGAAAAGTTCTCCGGAAGATTTATGGTCCTTCCCGTGATGCCAACGGCG
This sequence comes from Campiglossa producta, assembly GCA_964058755.1. NCBI lineage: Eukaryota > Metazoa > Arthropoda > Insecta > Diptera > Tephritidae > Campiglossa > Campiglossa producta. The sequence goes on along the minus strand of CAXKVI010000002.1, from coordinate 125,361,164 downwards.
AGTATAGAAGGAAATTTAACGATGAGCTGTACGAGCTCTACGCAGATCTGACCATAGTCCAGCGAATTAAAGCCCAAAGACTCCGCTGGCTGGGCCATGTTATGCGAATGGACAAAGAAGCTCCAGCACAGAAGGTTTTCCTATCGTCGCCTGAATTCGGCAGCAGAGGAAGGGGGAGGCCTCGACTGAGATGGAAACAACAGGTGGAGGATGACTTGAACTCCCTTGGGGTTTCCAATTGGCGTCCGTTATCGCTAAAAAGGAATGACTGGCGTGCTTTGATACGAAACGGCCAAAATCGCTTAGGCGGTTAAGCGCCAATAAATGATGATGATGAATGAGGTGATTCTGGCAGCAATTGTAGATTCGTGAACTGTGAGTTTTGAAATTTCAATTCAGCCAACAATTTCGAAACACTGCGAAGACGACTCAAAATAATAATTTGATAAAAATTATTCGACTGGTCAAAAGTTAACAAAATTTTCAGAGACAAAAAAGTAACCCTGACAACAAAGTAACCCTGACAACAATGTAACCCTGACAACAAAGTAACCCTGACAACAAAGTAACCCTGACAACAATGTAACCCTGACAACAAAGTAACCCTGACAACAAAGTAACCCTGACAACAATGTAACCCTAACAACAAAGTAACCCTGACAACAAAGTAACCCTGACAACAATGTAACCCTGACAACAAAGTAACCCTGACAACAAAGTAACCCTGACAACAAAGTAACCCTGACAACAAAGTAACCCTGACAACAAAGTAACCCTGACAACAAAGTAACCCTGACAACAAAGTAACCCTGACAACAAAGTAACCCTGACAACAAAGTAACCCTGACAACAAAGTAACCCTGACAACAAAGTAACCCTGACAACAAAGTAACACTGACAACAAAGTAACCCTGACAACAAAGTAACCCTGACAACAAAGTAACCCTGACAACAAAGTAACCCTGACAACAAAGTAACCCTGACAACAAAGTAACCCTGACAACAAAGTAACCCACACAACAAAGTAATCCTGACAACAAAGTAACCCTGACAACAAAGCAACCCTGACAACAAAGTAACCGTGACAACAAAGTAACCCTGACAACAAAGTAACCCTACAACAAAGTAACCCTGACAACAAAGTAATCCTGACAACAAAGTAACCCTGACAACAAAGTAACCCTGACTTAGCCAACTTCCCCTGTCTCAAGTTGAAAGATCCTGTTGACACAGAAGATGCTAAGATAATTACGAATTGTCATAATAAAACCGTTTAAAGGACAGCTAGTTGTATAATTGATTTCACCGCCTTTTGATTTGCAATCGCAGCAAATGTCACCGAAAATTTCAATTAGTTCAACGTAAAATGCAAGGACAAAGTTTTATGCCAACCATTCACAAATTCAGTTCGATTTATAAGTTTCCATGGCTTTTATCGTTTTGTAGTTTAGTTTTGACGGCAACTGGGTAATAGTGTTGGGCTATGGCGAAAAGAACCGGTTCATGGGTACCTACTCTTTTCCGTAGAAGCTGTACTAATTTGAATTTTCGATTTGGTGGAAAGATTTTTAATCTTCTGCAGGTTCTTCCTACAAGAAACTTGAAGTATTTTTCCCATGACAGAACTTTAGAGGAAAGCGCCATGAAATGAAAAAGGAGAGAGCCTCCATCCGGGTGGTTTATGTTTTGGTGAGGACAAAGACTGTCTATTGCAAAAAACCGTTTCTAAGGATCCACTTTGCAATGGCACCACTAGTAAATCGCAAATCGTAAAATCTTAATAAAATCAATGAACTATAAAATGGAATGCAGTTAGGCGCTGCGAAATGAAAATGGACAAATGAATTGTACGCATTGTAGTAGTTAAGCGAAAAAGCTTAGGTCAGCGATTTAGAAAGATCTTTCGTGCGGCAGGGCACATAGCAAATCGCATGCGGTGAGCACTGTGCTACACAAAAGTGATGTCGAGTGCTGTCGAAGTGCCGTCGAAAAGGCAAATACCGAACATTGAAAATTGAAAAGCATGCGGCGTTGAGTGGCTGTAGTTGGCATTAGGCCATTCAGCAGCTCGTGTTATGCTCCATGTAGTTGTTATTGTTGTCGAGCATTGTCTGCAGCTGTTGGTTGTACTGTCGGTTAACAGACGTTTTACTGCATTGTGATTTTACACTGCGGGTGATGCCTGACACAAACAATCAGACAGTGCGAATATGAACGCTTTTGGCATTGATTTTGAATTTTACACCCACAACTACAAGCACTTTTACACACACATACAAACATGCAATTTCTTGTGAAGCAATTGCTGCTACCACATAAACACTCTACCTTTAGCACACTATCAACCACTTGCACTCGATTGAGCCGGTCGAAGTGTTAACCCAAAAGTGCCAAAATGAATGAATGAATAAACGAATGAACGATTTTACAAATGTATGCAGCTTACTGTGCTTTCTACACATAGATGCAATACCTCTGTGTGCGTATAATAACAATGAAAACAAGCGCATAGCATGTAGCCTTTTGCGACAACAGTTAGGTTCATGCCAGGGTTAAAGTTCACAATAGTCATAGAAGATTTCATACCTTTTTGAAAAAATATTTTGTCATATTAAAATAATATTTTTTTCTATTTTAAAATAATATAAAAATTTGTATAGCCGTAAGTGACCCTGCAACCTTCGTTCAGATTTTTTAAAGAGTTCATTTTAAAATGTATTTTTGTATTTTTTTAATCAAAAAAATAAAGTTTGTCCTTTCCATGAACCCTATTAGAGATATTAAGCCTTAAAACTTTAGCATATATGGGAGGTGCCACGCCCCTTCTCCCCTAATTTCATTTTTTCGTAAGTACGATATTGATTTCATCTATCGCATTACCAGTTTTGAGGTTCCTACCCTGAACCCTTTCAGAGATACTCAGCTTTAAGAAATAAGTTTGTATGGCATGTGCCACGCCCCTTTCCCGATAACTCTCACTTTTATCTGTGAAAATGGTATTGATATCGTATATCTCCATTACAATTGAACCATTTTAGAGACTTTTAGGATTAAATATTAAGTATATATGGGAGTTGCCAGAGATTTTCCATAATCCAAACTTTTTTCGTGAGTATTGTATTTAGCATATCCTCAAACCAATTTTTAGGCTCCTGGCTTATTCTGTCATAGAGATATGAGTTCCGCCTCAAAAATTAAGCTTGTAAGAGAGGTCCCGATAAATCCCAAGAGGATGGTACTGATAATGTGAAATAATATAACGATTTCAGTTTTTTCGTAAATGTGATAATTATTTCGTATATCTCGTTACCAATTTTCAGGTTCCTACCTAGAACCATTTTAGATATATTCAGCTTTAAAAATTGAAGCTGCTAACTACCACTTTTTTCCCGTGAGAAAGGTATTGATATCGTATATCTCCATATTAGTTTCTGGAACCATAACATAAACTCTTTTAGGAATTTCCAGGTAATTTTGACTATGTATGGGCGAAGCCACACCCCCTTATCCGATAACTGCATCATTGCTCCATGGTAGCTGTATCTATGGATAGCACTTCCATAAACCGCTGGATAAAAATAAATTTTCTAAAAAATTTTGTAACTAAACGATTTGAATAGTCCAAAAGAACAAAGCGTTTGCACTTTTCAGGCTTTAAAAGTTCAAACATTTAATCACGCAAGGCTTTGTTACTGCCAATTGCCAAAAGTGCACCAACACATTCACAGCAATGACCGTCACTTTTTTGGCCTGGCATTGGTATGTACATAATAAGAGTTGTTATATGAAAAAGTTATACACATACACAGAAATACACCTTTGTATGTCGGCCTCTGTATATGTAAAGCGCTTTACCAAATCTATGCTAAGCTTAAAAGTTGTGTGCGCATGCGGTATAAATGCTTTAGTGAAAGTATGGCTTATTTAGCAGCGCCTAAGCGGATTTTTTAACGAAATGACTAATAGTTTTGGAACATTTGAATTGAAGAGCATGCAAGCATGCAACTTAATTTATGTGAATATTTAGATAGAGTTAGCAGTTGGTGCAGATTCTTGTGTGGAGTTGTTCTTTTTTTGGAAATAAAATGGGAAAATTCGCTATTAACTTTAATCGGCTGGTGTTTGGGTGCGATTTGAGAATATTTTTTTTAAATATAACTAAATACAAAAAAGCAAAATGAAATTAAAAAAAATAAAATAAAATAAAATAATAATTTTAGCTATTGTTATTATTGGTCATTATATTTACGAACTTTGAAAATTTGTGTGGACTTTTGACCTGTCGTATAATATTTATCAAATTATTCTTTTTGAGTTTTTGGCGAAAACAAGTTCAAAAATGCTACATACAATACCAACTACGATGATTGCAATTTTGATCTTGTTGAAGGATCTTGTCACCGCTTTGTATTGTTGCTTAAAAACTTTTAAATTGTGAATTTTTGGCGACCTTTTTTCCTTAAATACGTATTTTTAGCTGGCTCGAGGTCCGTGTTCAATAATTGAAAAACAATTAAAACACACTTTGATTTTTTCTTTTAAAAATCGATATATTTCTATTGCTCAACGGCAATCATCTTCAGGATTGTAGCAATTTTATTGACACGTCTGCCCTGTATGACGTGGAGTATGGTACTGGTATGGTACCATACTCCACGTCATACAGGGCAGACGTGTCAATAAAATTGCTACAATCCTGAAGATGATTGCCGTTGAGCAATAGAAATATATCGATTTTTAAAAGAAAAAATCAATCGAAATAAATCAAAGTGTGTTTTAATTGTTTTTCAATTATTGAACACGGACCTCGAGCCAGCTAAAAATACGTAATTAAAAACTTTTATTTTACTGGTCATCGAACCAAGGAGAGGAGATAAGGAATTTCTAAAAATAAAAATAATAAAAAAATTAAAAGATAATTAAAAAAATTAAATAAAACAAAAAAAATTAAAAAACCAACAACAAAAATATATAATAAAATAAGTTAAATTAAACCAAAATAAAATAAAGTGAAATATAAAAAGTGAATAAATCAAATATAATAAAATAAGATAAAATAAATAAAATGAAAAAGTAAAATAAAAAAAATAAAAAAAGGAAACAAAAATATGTATAAATAAATAAATTAATTAATTAAAAGAAAATTACAAAAATAAAAATAAAAAAATTAAATAAAATAAAATTAGCAAAAATATAATAAAATAAAATGAAATGAAATAAAAATGAATTGAAAAAAAAATTAAAAATAAATTAAATGAAATAAAAAAATAAAAAAATTTAATAAAATAAATAAAAATTAAATAAAAATATAATATAGTTAAGTTGAAAAAATAAAATAACATAAAGATAAAATAAAAAAAATAAAATAAAATAAAAACAAAATAAGTAAGAATAAAATAAAATAAAATAAAATAAAATAAAATAAAATAAAATAAAATAAAATAAAATAAAATAAAATAAAATAAAATAAAATAAAATAAAATAAAATAAAATAAAATAAAATAAAATAAAATAAAATAAAATAAAATAAAATAAAATAAAATAAAATAAAATAAAATAAAATAAAATAAAATAAAATAAAATAAAATAAAATAAAATAAAATAAAATAAAATAAAATAAAATAAAATAAAATAAAATAAAATAAAATAAAATAAAATAAAATAAAATAAAATAAAATAAAATAAAATAAAATAAAATAAAAAAATAAAAATAAATTGAATTGAATTAAATTTAAAACAAATAAAAATTATAAAAAAAAATTCACAAGTGAATAAAAAATGTTTTCAGCTTTTTCAACTTCTGAATTCAAATTTATTTATCTGCTTAGGTTTTTGTTTATTATTAAACCAAAACACAAATCATACGCTTTGTGTGAGATTAACACCCAATTCTGTGGCCATTCATTAATAACAATAAACCATAACTAATCTCTATAAATTCAATTGACTAAAAAAACATAGTTTTTTTATATTTAAATTGATTGCAAATAACACTTGCTTAAATTGCAATAAAGTTCAGCGAACTAAACATATAAAAACAATATCCGCTGGCGCGCACAATAAACATACATATTTATTGCTTCAAAATCAATTTGTTCAATTTTTTGTTTTTGCTTATTCCCACAATTGGAAGCATTTAGCGCAATCAACTGAATTATGAGCATTCAACACCATGCCACGCGACCACAAAAACGCACACAAAATCAACAACAATAAAAAAAAACAATGCAACAGATTTGTCCCACCACAAAGTAGAAAAATCAAGCAAAAAAAAAACACAAAAAAAATAAAATGCTAGTGTCAAAAATAACACAAACATGTGTGTATTAATAGTGCGAAAAAATGTGCACAACCAAACCAATAGCTACTGCCTAGCGCAACACCAACTGTTCGAAACATATTTCATGTATGTATGTATGTATATGGCAAGGCAGCAACGGCACACCATGGCGTATACGCAATCGAACAAGCAACTAACGAAAAATATGAATTGAAAGCAAAAAAATTGCTATGGTGTCGCTGACATGCGACAAGTTTTTATGATGACCACATTTATGGTAGCATGCTGCATTCTGAAACATGGACGAGTACATGCAAGTGTGGTGTTCATATATGAATAGTTATGTTATTGTGTGTGTAGAGGGAGTATAAACAAAAGTTCGGGTACAAAGAATTTAAAAATATTATAAAAGAGAACAAAATATAACAAAAAAAAATAATATAAAATAATTTTTTGCATTTTCTGAGAGGTGAGTAGTAGACTTAAGCAAACAAACTTACCAAAACATTTGCAAATCTACAAATGTATGAAGTGCATCATAATTCGACTTTGACCATTAATCTCTTTATCATTTTACAATGAGTTTTTATACCATTTCCACTCAGTTTAAGAAGCTTTATTCAGCTATAGTCGAAAATGTATTGCAACTGCCTGCAGTCCTACTTAAAAAGTCATCATCACTTAGCAATGAACAAATGAAGTTCGCATATGGAAAATCATTCTCTTATGAGCACATCACATGAATATTCTTACATATGTACATGCATCAGTCATAAGTAGTTGAAGGCTAAAACAAAATATGAACGTTTTGTTGATAGTAGATAACGTACATATGTACATATGTTTCCGTGAAATCACCACCGGTATTTCGAAATTAATTATGGTAATTATGTAAATTAATTCATCGTATTAAATTTTAATGCTGATAAAGCACTGATTTTATAATGATGGGTTTTTGATAAGTATAATTGTTCATATTAATGTCATTTTATAATACGTATACCATTTTTATTGTAAAGGTAAATTTCCAAATGTTACGTATCCACCACGGCATACCGACCAATTTTAATTAATTTACTTAAAAGTAAAATTTAATTAGATTAAACCAAACCAAAGCAAATCAAATTAAATAAAAATAAATCAAATAAAATAAAATTTAAATTATAATAAATTAAATCAAATTAAAATAAACCAAATCAAAACTAAATTTAATTAAATTAAATTAATCACTTTAAATCAAACAAAATTAAATTAAATTGAAAAAATAATAAAACCAAATAAAATAAAATAAAATAAAATAAAATAAAATAAAATAAAATAAAATAAAATAAAATAAAATAAAATAAAATAAAATAAAATAAAATAAAATAAAATAAAATAAAATAAAATAAAATAAAATAAAATAAAATAAAATAAAATAAAATAAAATAAAATAAAATAAAATAAAATAAAATAAAATAAAATAAAATAAAATAAAATAAAATAAAATAAAATAAAATAAAATAAAATAAAATAAAATAAAATAAAATAAAATAAAATAAAATAAAATAAATTAAAATAAAATAAAATAAATTAAAATAAAATAAAATAAAATAAAATAAAACAAAATAAAATAAAATAAAATAAAATAAAATAAAATAAAATAAAATAAAATAAAATAAAATAAAATAAAATAAAATAAAATAAAATAAAATAAAATAAAATAAAATAAAATAAAATAAAATAAAATAAAATAAAATAAAATAAAATAAAATAAAATAAAATAAAATAAAATAAAATAAAATAAAATAAAATAAAATAAAATAAAATAAAATAAAATAAAATAAAATAAAATAAAATAAAATAAAATAAAATAAAATAAAATAAAATAAAATAAAATAAAATAAAATAAAATAAAATAAAATAAAATAAAATAAAATAAAATAAAATAAAATAAAATAAAATAAAATAAAATAAAATAAAATAAAATAAAATAAAATAAAATAAAAATAAAATAAAATAAAATAAAATAAAATAAAATAAAATAAAATAAAATAAAATAAAATAAAATAAAATAAAATAAAATAAAATAAAATAAAATAAAATAAAATAAAATAAAATAAAATAAAATAAAATAAAATAAAATAAAATAAAATAAAATAAAATAAAATAAAATAAAATAAAATAAAATAAAATAAAATAAAATAAAATAAAATAAAATAAAATAAAATAAAATAAAATAAAATAAAATAAAATAAAATAAAATAAAATAAAATAAAATAAAATAAAATAAAATAAAATAAAATAAAATAAAATAAAATAAAATAAAATAAAATAAAATAAAATAAAATAAAATAAAATAAAATAAAATAAAATAAAATAAAATAAAATAAAATAAAATAAAATAAAGTAAAATAAAATAAAATAAAATTAAATAAAATAAAATTAAATAAAATAAAATAAAAAAAACATTGTTTTTAAATTTAAAAAAAATTTACAACTACCGATCTCTGAACAAACTAACCCCTGGCGAGAAAACTAAGGGGACCCGAAAAAAACTGGCTCCAGATTCGGATTCAGCACACCCAATAGCTTTACAAACCGAAGAAGACCCTTTGGGATTTTTTGGCTGTTGTACACTTTACTTTCTACAAGTTACTGACATCCCAAATTTTTAAAAATTAAGTTACTTTTGAGCGATCCAGGAGGGTTTAACAGATGCTTCTATTTTGGGCTGTTCTCAGTTGTATGTAGCGCGCGATATAATAAGGCTACATGTTATCATACCAAGCATAAAAATCGCATAACATCACAACAGGTTTCATCACATCGCAATATTTCAAATCCTTTGATATTATATCATATCATACATCACACGAAAACAACAAAGCTTTGCTTTTTAAGCGATTTACTCTAATGCCCTAATTAAATTGCCAAACTTTGCAACGCATCGATTTACTGGCATAATTTTCCAAAAGTTAAATGTTTAGTTAGGCAGAAAACTTAATGAAGAAAATGCTTGCACTTATTTCAGGAAAATATGCAACTATACATACATATGTGTAGTCATTTATGCAGAAATTTCTTTGAATTTCAGCGCTTTTAAACGCCATTGTCGAGTATAAGAAGATTCCAACAATCTGCTTAACCAAACGGTTTTATATTTCTTTTTTTGTTTCTTTTTGCTTATAATGCTTGGAAGGAGCAAAGTGAAATGCAGTCGAAAACGAAACGCATCATTGAAAGCACATACTTACTTGTTATATTCGCTTAAAAATATGAGCACGTTATATGTATGTATGTATGTATGTCTCTGTGTCATGTGCATTATGTTTGTAAGTAGCTACAGAATTTCATCTTCAAAATTTCGCAGTTGGTTTCCTCCATCATGTAAATGCTTTCGAACGAGCAAAGTTAAATGGTTTCAATTTCTGTTTTCGCTGCCAATGAAGAACGTGCTGAACATGAATTTCCCACACAAAAAAAAAGGAAAGGGAGAATTGTACAAGACACAAGGAAGTAATAATGAGAATAAGTTTAGCGAGTCAAAAGCTGATTGTCTGCCAACTCAGTTAAAATTAAAATGAGTGGCAAAATATGAGAAGCACGACGTTGTTTAAGTTTTCTGTTCAGATTTTCCATAATGGAGGTGATTTTAAATTGCAGTTGAAGCGTTTTATAGGTCGATCCATTTTGTTTTGACTCAAGGCAACCCTTTTATTTTATTTTATTTATTTACTAGCTGGTGCCCGCGACCTCGTATGCGTAGCTTAGGTATCGAAATTAATCAAATGGTTTATGACAGCATTCATAAACACCTTTTGTTTGATACCCATAATGTACTAACACATTATTGTGGAAATATTAGTCGATACCTCCGAAACCGGTCGAGATATCGAAATTTCAAGATATCTCCCAAATCATTTCAGATATTTCATACCATATTGTACTAAGGCATTTTTGGTCACCCCTGGTCCACATATTGGGCGATAACCCCAAAACCCGTTGAGATATCGCAAAAAATAATATCTTAATAATCCACCGATTCAATACCATTCAGTACTTTTAGAGTGTTACGACTACAAACATACAGACAGACATGGTCCACATATTGGGCGATAACTCCAAAACCGGTTGAGATATCGAAAAAAGTAATATCTTACATTTTAAGTTGAGCGTCGAAAAATCCAACGAAAAAAGTTCCATCCAATTCCATTCGTTACTTTCGGAGTGATACGGCCACAAACATACGGACAGACAGACAGACAGACACACAAAAATTTTTAAAATGGTTGATTTGGATTCTACTCGCTTAATAATGCTTCCCCCAATCAATTTTTTGTTGATATCTGTCATGTACAGACATCGACCTGTTACAGTTTTATTATATGTAGAGATTTTACTTTATCTATGCAAATCCTATAATAGCACATCAGATGTTTTAATGTCGGTGATATAAAAGGACATCCTCCACTGATTATTTTTTCTATCCTAGCTATTGAAATTAAGCATTATTCACTTTAGAAGAAATCATACCACATCACGAGAAGAAATAACACTTCACACACATCATATGATGTAATGTCACATCGAATCAATATCACAACCAATCATATTGCATTCTCGCTGATATACAATCGGGTGACATCTTGATATGTATGCTATTCTCTCAACCAATCATATGTCGCATGTTTCAGAGATAGAAAACCGCATCACATCATCTGTCGTTGTATCACAGATTAAAAATGGCATATGATATCTCACATCGAATCATATAATATAATATCACATTGAGTTGTATGTTATGATATCACATGGTATCAGATAATATAATGTCACATCGATTAATATGTTATATTATATTATCGAATTATATCACATAATATATCGCAATCTCACAGATATAAAATCGAATCACACCTTGATCTGTGCGCTATTCTATCAACCTCACCAAAACAGATCATATGAAGACATGCAGGGATGAAGGGGGTATATCGCTTTTTGAGTGAAACGAGAAAATCGGCTTTAAAGTTTTGCTTAAACATTTGAGGTTTTTTCGAATCTTTATGGAAAACTGACAAAAAAATTATGCAAAGCCATAAAAGACGTTGCATAATATGCAATAAAAAGCATAAGTTTATATTTAGTGTTTTATATGAAAAAATCGGAACATACCCCCTTCTTCCACAATTCATATTGAAAAGTTGTGTACATACCTCCTTCATCCATGTATTATCTTCTACAATTTTCACGATAGGCAGATTCTGATAAGACAGAAATATAGATCTGCATAAAAGCTATTGGCCAATGCCAAAAACAGAAATTGAGTGAGAATGCGACATACCCCCTTCATCCATGCATGTCTTCATATATCACTTGTGGCAGCGACACACATCATGCTGTTAAATCACAGATAACAAATGGCATATATTTTGTTATTGGGCATGACCTTCAAAGGCAAAGATGAATTATATGTAAAACTATTTTGAAGAGCGCCCTTAAGTATAGACTAAATACCTACAATAAAGGTATAGTTCTCTAATTAAGCTACAAAATCAGCCACTTCAGGGCAATTGAACCCTAAAGGCTAAGATTATGATTTTTTCTACTTACCCATGTGTTAACTAATTATCACGATACGTGTGAAAGTCCCCAGGTGATTTGTCACATCATTGAAGAGACTTATTTGTCACGCTTCCACTTCTCCCCGACAACAATGCCTAGCTCAGCAATGCTTAGTTTCACAGTTGCCTACGTGTATCGTATAATTAGCAGCTAGAGGGCACAGACGACAATCTTTCACAAAGGCATTGAAGAAAATATTATATTTCCTCCCTCTTCATTACTTATGTTACAGCACATTATGTATACGTCTTCAAGTAAGCTGGCTGCTGTCTAACACACATTTTAAGTACTCTAAGTTTTTTCTTGCTGCCACTTCACAATCTACTCATTCTCTTCATCTTTTAGCTTGAAATTTTTTTTTAAGTATCCTCAAATATTTGTCTAATTATTTTTTCTTCAAACCCTGGAGTGCCTTTTCTGTGGCTTATAATGCGATAATGACATTGTGGTGGCTTATTAAAGCTTGGGTTTAGTCAACACATCATAGTCACTTCACAAATCTTAAGCTTATATATATTTTATCTGCTTAAACAACTTTTGAAATCTTTTAGCCCTTTAGAAGTGTGCATTAGTGCGGATCGATCAGCATACAAAAAAAAAGTTTTTTCCAGTCCACCCCTAGGATTAAAGATATTTTTAAGGCGATCCCGAAAAAATTTTGTTTGCGATCGTCTTCAAAATATCTTTAATCCTAGGGGTGGACTGGAAAAACTTTTTTTGTCGATTCACCCTAGTGTGCATGTATAGTGTTGCGATACTTTTTATTGTACTGGAAACTTTTACTGAGTGACAACATTTTTTGAGTAACAAAACTCTTTTATTGAAAATTTGCGAGTAATCGAATGATGTGATTAAATGATGATGATGTGATTATACATATATTTGAGTGTAATGGTGCCAGCCTCGTTTATTGGCGGAAACTTACAAGACCCATCGATTTAATGAAATCCATACTCTAACTCAAATAGAGAGTAGACAACAATTACATACAAAAGTGAATATTTTAAGACATGCATGGATGAGGGGGGTATGTCGCATTTTGAGTGAAACGAGAAAATTGACTTTAAAGTTTTGCTTAAACATTTGAGGTTTTTTTGAATCTTTATGGAAAACTGACAAAAAAAATTATGTAAAGCCATAAAAGACGATGCATAATAAGCAATAAAAAGCATAAATTTATGTTTAGTACTTTATATGAAAAAAACGGAACATACCCCCTTCTTCCACAATTCATATTGAAAAGTAGTGTACATACCCCCTTCATCCATGAATTATCTTCTACAATTTTTACGATACCCAAGTTCTGATAAGACAGAAATATAGATATGCATAAAAACTATTCACCAATGCCCCCTTCATCCATCCATGTCATGAAAATTGAAAAAACTAGTCAGAAACACGCACAGTTATATGTTCGCCTATAAGTATGCTACAATTATTTGCACAATATTTTTTATATTTTTTTATTTTATTTTCTTTATTTTATTTTGTTTTAATTTAATAAAATTTATTTTTTTTTTTTCTTTTTAAATTTTTTTTTTTTTCTTTTAGTTTTAATTTATTTTACTTTATTTTATTTTGTTTTACTCAATTTTTTTATCCAATTGGTTAATTTTTGTGTTATTTTATCCTCTTATTTTTTTTTTTTTTTTAATTTTTCTGTTTTTTTTCCTCTTATTTTTTTTTAATTTTTTTTACTTTAATTGTTTTTTTTTTTTTTGTTTTTTTTTTTTGTTTTTCTTTTGTCACCCACTCTCTTTAGAGTACAGTCGCGTCATCTTTTGCGGGGTTATTCCGATTACTGCTACACCCGACTATAGCAATTCTCAATTAACAAATAATGGCGCAACATTGTAAAGATCGCCTTCAGGCAGCATGCAAAAAAGTTAGCAGCAAGTTATATGCAACACTCAGCTAAAGTTTAGGCGGGAAAGCTCATACATTGTATGCATGCTACTTAGTGGCAACTTAAGAGACTTTGAGCATATGGAGGGAGTGTGCGCGCCAACATTGTGTGCCAACACAAACAAAGCTACAGTCGATTGCGTTTTACGCTTTAGCAACGTCATTTCCGCACACAAAAGCTGTTATATTTGTTTAGCAACATGCAAAAACGAAGGAAGGAAAGGAAAAGAGAGTGAAGGGAAAGAGAATAAAACAGGCATTAAAAATCGAAACACTGATGATTAAAAGGCAAAAAAAAAATTAGCAACTCAATATAACGAATGATTTTGTTTGCTTATTTTCTATTGCGTCACTTCCATCTAACAGTTTGCTCATTATTTGCGACGTAATTGTTGTGACAGCGCCAGTGTCAGTGAGCCAAACAAATATTGAGTTCGTCATGACAGACACTTGCTCTATCTGTCACTTGCAACAGCTGGATTAAAAGTGGTGCGCATTTAATTTTCACTTTTGAACTTTTCTTTTGGAGATGCAACTTTTTCGCTGTTCTAGCGAATCTAGGCAAGCGAGATTAAGAGCATATTGATATGTATAAATAATTTATTTCAATTATCTTAAAACGTGGCTGATTGTCTCAAACTGAACATTTTTCATTGTTTTTAATTTTTTTTTTAATTTCATGTGAGATATGAAGACATGCATGGATGAAGGGGGTATGTCGCATTTTGAGTGAAACGAGAAAATCGACTTTAAAGTTTTGCTTAAACATTTGAGGTTTTTTCAAAACTTTTAAGGAAAACTTTTAAAAAAATTATGCAAAGGCATAAAAGGCGTTGCATAATATGCAATAAAAAGCATAAGTTTATTTTTCATACTTTATATGAAAAAAACGGAACATACCCCCTTCTTCCACAATTCATATTGAAAAGTTGTGTACACACCCCCTTCATCCATGAATTATCTTCTACAATTTTCATGATAGCCAAATTCTGATAAGACAGAAATATAGATATGCATAAAAACTACTCACCAATGCCAAAAACAGAAATTGAGTGAGAATGCGACATACCCCCTTCATCCTTGCATGTCTTCATTTTTGAGTGGAAAAATATTTTTTGACATTTTTATTGAGTGATTTTTTTTTGAAGAATGGAATTTTGGTTTTTTTATTTCTACAGTTTTGTGAGTGAAAACTTTTTTCGGTAATTCAAGTTCAAGATTAAATTTTATATTAGTTTTTTATATATTTTTGTGTGAAAAAGTTTGAGTGAAATTCAAAATATTTTTGAGTGAAAAAGTTTTTGTGACGAAGTTGGAACTTTTTTACAGTTTTTTAAGTGTCAAGTGAAATCCATGTTGAGTAATATAGCAATTCCATTTTCCACTACTAAAATTTAACCGAGTGACTTTTTTAGTTTATAAGGAGTACAGCGTTAGGAGAAAAAATTAATTTTTGAGCAAACAATGTTTGAGTGAAAAATGTTGGTCAAAATTGTATTGAGCGACACACTTTTTAAGGAAAAACGTCTTTTGAGCGCATAATTTTTTTTTAGGAAAACCATATTTTAGTCAGAGTATTTTGATCATTTTTAGAGTAAGAAATTTGTTTATTGACTAAAAAAATTTTACTGAGTGAAAAACTTTTTTGAGAGACAAATGAAGACATGGATGGATGAAGGGGGTATGTACACAACTTTTCAATATGAATTGTGGAAGAAGGGGGTATGTTCCGATTTTTTTATATAAAACACTAAATATAAACTTATGCTTTTTATTGCATATTATGCAACGTCTTTTATGGCTTTGCATAATTTTTTTGTCAGTTTTCCATAAAGATTCGAAAAAACCTCAAATGTTCAAGCAAAACTTTAAAGCCTATTTTCTCGTTTCACTCAAAATGCGACATACCCCCTTCGTCCATGCATGTCTCCAAATTTATTAAGGAAAAAAGGTATATCGACAAATTTGTCTTGTTAGAAGCTTTTTGAGTGAATACATTGTTTTAGAGAAAAATATTTAAGTCAAAAAGCGCTTTGATAATAATTTTACAGCAAAATTTTATAAATGCATACAATTTTTGAGTAAAACCTGGTTTTTCGCTAAAATAAATGTTTGAGTAAAATAAATTTGTTCGAAAATATCTTGAGCGTTCTTGTAAAGAGAAAACGATTCATTTTAAATTCTTTGCTCCTACAATTACTTCCTAACAACCGCAAGTGTAGATAGACATCAGACATGCAATACCAGTCAGACACATTCATTCAATGTCACTCAAGTACATACTGATAGAAATAGCTTCGTTACTAAATGTATTAGCCCCTTGTGTTCACTTTAATCTACTGACTGAAAACTATAAGCATTTATTGCATTTCAATTATTCAAAATGTGCTGATATACATAGCGCTCCCTAACTGATTGTTCTCCAGCGAACATGCATATTGCAAATTTACGCACGCATACATTTGTACTTACGAGTATAAGGGAAAGCAAATAATAGTTTGTCTATTTTTCCATATGAGCCGAGTCATTGCTACAGTGTTGAATTCTAACAACTACATATATGATTTTGTGTGGATACGTTAGTGCTGGGTAATGTTGTATTGCCGTAACGAACCAATTTAAATCAGTCTATTCATCAAATTAAAGTAATACAGTTTGGCAGAAATTGCGCTCACTTTTGCATTACAGCGCATAAAAAGTTGCGCCATCACACACCCCTAAACGCTCGCATTTGAAAATGTCACTCATACGCCATGGCTTACCATTTCTTTCTGCAACTTATTTGCTCGGCAACATTGAAACTATGTTCATACAAACTTGTGAAATGGTCTTTTAGTATTACTTTTCGCACACTCTGACTGCATAATGTATCAACTGTTTGCTTTAGAATGTGCAATATTTGCTTCATATACATATGTATGTGTTCGTATATGCTTCAGACGTTGCTTGTTACTTTTACATAAATTTTAATTTCAATACATTCCAGTAATGTCAGCATAGGGTAAAAGTAAAATTCAGTGGTAATATTTTTATGCTCACATTTATCATCTCTTGATAATAATTCAATTCTACTTACATCTATATATTAATAGGCTAACACTCTCCCCATACAAACAAACGCAACCCAATTTCGTATAGTATTTATGGATAGATCTCTATAAAATTTATAGTGGAAACTTAGAATGGACTAATCTGGTGTCTCACCAAAAAAAATTTTGAAAATTATTTTTAGTTTATTTGTTATTAAAGAAAAAATAGGTCTCCAAACTCTCCAGCTATTTTGTTATCTCCACATTCTGTTATACCCGAACTATACATCACTATTCAGCACTCTTATAAAACTCCCAAAGACACACCTACCGCTCATTCCCTTACACACACACGTACATATCTATGCAATGATCCAGCAGCTGCCACTTGCTTTTATTTTTGTGCCAAAAAAAACAACAAAATGTACCAAATTATATCATCTTCGGCATCTAAACACCATTTGTAAGCTAAGAAGTCCAGCTTCACTTCTGGCTTTATATATTTAACTTTTTGCCTATTGGTTAAAGTTTATTTTTTTAACGATATGATTTTGTAAGAAAATTCCACAATGTTAAGATCGAAATTTAAATATCGTACGGACTTTAACTAAAGAACAATTTTACATGACACTAATGCTGATTTCGTTGAACATGTTTATACCCTTGCACAGAATACTGTAAAAGTGTGATAAAAGTGTACCCGTTCTACATGAAACTGCTATATCGATAAAACGAACAAAAAACATTGTCCGTTTGCTATGCTATGTGCATGAATAATTAGTTTTCGCTTATCAACCATATTCAATTGTTATTGCAAAATCCAATTTTTTTCACCAAATTTATCGGTCAAATAAAATTTTCGTCAGCTGATTTTCAGTGCAACCAACTACCCTGTCAAAGCTTCAGAGGGTAAAAAGTGTGAGTTTTTTAGGAAATGAAAGCATATTCTGTTTGACGTTATACCTTCATTTTGCAAACGAAAACGGAAAATTGAAGAGTGTAAAAAATACGCATTTTTTGATGAAACGAAATCACCATAACTCTACTTTTTTTACGAAAAACATATTTTTGGGTATTTGTTTCCTTTAGGGGTCAACCGCTAATAAATTAGCTAAAATTATGGGAGATAGCTCAAAAGACAGGTTTTGGCCTCAGGATCACGAGTCCGGAAGCGCTTTTTTAATTTTTTGTTTCTATGGAAAGTTATGGTCAAAAAATCGAAAAATTACCCACGGCACGCATTTTTTCGCACGTTTTTAGGTACAGCCTAATAAAATTACAACAACCACATGAAAACTTGCCACTTTGATTGAAAATATCTCTTCAGAGAAGCAAAATATTAAAAAGCGCTTCCAGATTCGTGATCCTGAGGCCAAACCCCGTCTTTTGAGCTATCTCCCATAATTTTAGCTAATTTATTAGCAGTTGACACCTAAAGGAAACAAATACCCATTTTTACTTTGATTATTTGATGTTCTAAGCTTTTCTCGATTTTTTTAAAGTTTAATTCACTTATGAAATTTTTGGGGGTTAAATATTGGAAAAGTATATTTTCTAAGCAGAAAATATGTTTTTCATACAGTTGAAGATTGCCCAGAAAAATATCCCCAATCGTCTCATTTAAAGCAAATTCAATTTTCCTTGCTGAAAAAATAAAATAAAAACAAAAAATTAAAAAAAAAAACAAGTAAGGAAAGCTGTCTTCGGCTGTGGCGAAGGCTATATACCTTTCATGAATAAGCGTCACGATTTTCACTGTTCGATCCCCAGTACAGCCTGTTTCAATTTAACTATATGTTTTTCATACAGTTGAAGATTGCCCAGAAAAATATCCCCAATCGTCTCATTTAAAGCAAATTCAATTTTCCTTGCTGAAAAAATAAAATAAAAACAAAAAATTAAAAAAAAAAACAAGTAAGGAAAGCTGTCTTCGGCTGTGGCGAAGGCTATATACCTTTCATGAATAAGCGTCACGATTTTCACTGTTCGATCCCCAGTACAGCCTGTTTCAATTTAACATTACACCTCTTTGTTATAATTTAAAAAAACTTACAAAATAATAGGATCCGAGTTATCGGAACAATCGATTGTATGGAGGCTATATATTATACGTGTTCAATTTTACTGACTTACAAATCTGTTGTAGATATATCCTAATGTTTTGTCGTCAGCTTTTCTGTTGTACTGCTTTGCTGCACCACCCTAATGTGAAGATTGTTTGTATGGTATCACTTAATCCAAATTTGCATTTGTCACGAGGGAGTCACTTACTTGGTTTTGTTGTGAACGGGGAATATGTACATATATTAAGAGAGAGTTGAAGAAAATTTCAGATGGTCGAATTTCGACCACGGGCGATCCTAGTACCAGTTAATGGTTGATTTGTAGACTTGCTGTGGTTGTCGGTGTGAATGACTTCTTTGATTGCCCCACGGATTAAATGGTTTTAAAGAGTGAAATGTTCATGTAGGGAATTTAAAAATGCTCGAGTGAGGCGAATTATTTACAGAAAACTAAATAGTTTAAATGTTGTTGTCTTCAGGTTTTGCAACTATTATAAATAGTTTTTATATATAGAAAATTTTAAAATTGCAAAGAAAGTTAATACAAAAGATCTAATCTTAGCAATAAATGGATAATGGCAGTCTTGGTTCTTTTGAGTGGAAGCAGTTCATTGAGTGCAAATTCGTTGAGTAAGGAATATTTGAGTGGCACTTTTTTGAGTTTGATCTTCGAGAGATATGAAGACATGCATGGATGAAGGGGGTATGTCGCATTTTGAGTGAAACGAGAAAATCGGCTTTAAAGTTTTGCTTAAACATTTGAGGTTTTTTCGAATCTTTATGGAAAACTGGCAAAAAAATTATGCATAGCCATAAAAGACGTTGCATAATATGCAATAAAAAGCATAAATTTATATTTAGTGTTTTATATGAAAAAATCGGAACATACCCCCTTCTTCCACAATTCACATTGAAAAGTTGTGAACATACCCCCTTCATCCATGAATTATCTTCTACAATTTTCACGATAGGCAGATTCTGATAAGACAGAAATATAGATCTACATAAACACTATTCACCAATGCCAAAAACAGTAATTGAGTGAGAATGCGACATACCCCCTTCATCCATGCATGTCTTCAAATATTTGAGTGATGAATTTTTTGTGTGAGTAAAATATTTAGAACTCTTTGAGATACATAGTAATTTCAGTGATAAATTGTTTGAGTGAAAATAATTCGCCGAGTGAAAATTTACTGAGGAAGTAATGTTTGAGTGATGAATTTTTTGTGTGAGTAAAATATTTAGAACGCTTTGAGAGACATAGTAATTTCAGTGATAAATTGTTTGAGTGAAAATAATTCGCCGAGTGAAAATGTACTGAGGAAGTAATGTTTGAGTGATTCATTTTTTGTGTGAGTAAAATATTTAGAACGCTTTGAGAGACATAGTAATTTCAGTGATAAATTGTTTGAGTGAAAATAATTCGCCGAGTGAAAATTTACTGAGGAAGTAATGTTTGAGTGATGAATTTGTGAGTAAAATATTTAGAACGCTTTGAGAGACATAGTAATATCAGTGATAAATTGCTTGAGTGAAAATAATTCGCCGAGTGAAAATTTACTGAGGAAGTAATGTTTGAGTGATGAATTTTTTGTGTGAGTAAAATATTTAGAACGCTTTGAGAGACATAGTAATTTCAGTGATAAATTGTTTGAGTGAAAATAATTCGCCGAGTGAAAATTTACTGAGGAAGTAATGTTTGAGTGATGAATTTTTTGTGTGAGTAAAATATTTAGAACTCTTTGAGATACATAGTAATTTCAGTGATAAATTGTTTGAGTGAAAATAATTCGCCGAGTGAAAATTTACTGAGGAAGTAATGTTTGAGTGATGAATTTTTTGTGTGAGTAAAATATTTAGAACGCTTTGAGAGACATAGTAATTTCAGTGATAAATTGTTTGAGTGAAAATAATTCGCCGAGTGAAAATGTACTGAGGAAGTAATGTTTGAGCGATTCATTTTTTGTGTGAGTAAAATATTTAGAACGCTTTGAGAGACATAGTAATTTCAGTGATAAATTGTTTGAGTGAAAATAATTCGCCGAGTGAAAATTTACTGAGGAAGTAATGTTTGAGTGATGAATTTTTTGTGTGAGTAAAATATTTAGAACTCTTTGAGATACATAGTAATTTCAGTAATAAATTGTTTGAGTGAAAATAATTCGCCGAGGGAAAATTGATTGAGTAATATTTGATTGATACATTTTTTGAGTGAGTAAAGTATTTGGAGTAAAAATTTATTGAGTAAGAAATATTTGAGTGTTGCATATTTTGAGCGAGTTAAATATTTAGCAATTGAAGACATGCATGGATGAAGGGGGTATGTCGCATTCTCACTCAATTTCTGTTTTTGGCATTGGTGAATAGTGTTTAGTGCTCGCAAAATATTTAAGAGATAAATTGTTTGAGTGAAAATAAGTTACCTAGTGAAAATTGAAGACATGCATGGATGAAGGGGGTATGTCGCATTTTAAGTGAAACGAGAAAATCGGCTTTAAAGTTTTGCTTAAACATTTGAGGTTTTTTCGAATCTTTATGGAAAACTGACAAAAGAATTATGCAAAGCCATAAAAGACGTTGCATAATATGCAATAAAAAGCATAAGTTTATATTTAGTGTTTTATATGAAAAAATCGGAACATACCCCCTTCTTCCACAATTCATATTGAAAAGTTGTGTACATACCCCCTTCATCCATGCATGTCTTCAATTTTGTTGTCGTTTAATTGTTACTCAATTAAATTTAAAAAGTGTGTACACCATGGCGTATGAGCAAAATTAAATTTTTCATTACTGATTTTAATGCTTCAAATTTTTAAATCAATTTGAATGGAAATGTGTGTGAGTTTCCATTAGTATCAAGATAGTTCCACCGGCCCATTTCTGGTATCGATAACATAAAGCAAACACAAAAAATGTTCCGCATACGCCCCGACCACGCTTCCATTAAAAAAAGCAACTCAAATATTTACATTTGCATCATATTTAGCGTGATACATCTTTATTGTAGGTAAACAATGATTAATGTGCTCAATTTTTTCTCCCAACGCCTAGACCAATAAATCTACTACTTCACAAACATTGGGAGCTGTAAATATGCATATATTAATTTATGTAAATAAGTACGTAGAAAATATTTGCATGTCATTAAAAGCAAAAGAGCATTCATATATCTATGTGTGTGACCGAAATTTTTTATCGTGCGATAGTACATATTGCACGTGTTGAGTATAAAATGAATACCCTCTTTGTTTGTAAAGTCATTTATTATGCGCTAATGGCGTAAAAATTTGTTTACTCATGGTGTTTAGATGTCAGAAAAAAGTATGCACTAAAAAGTGAGAACATATTTGTTTGATATTTGCATAAAATGGAGTAGAGAATATATCAAGATATGAACAGGTGGTAAAATGGTGTGACAACCGTTTGCAGATTGAAAATAGATTAGTAAAAATTATAAGTGTGAATTTATAATATGTTAAGAAGTGGAGAAGGTTTCAGCGTAAATTTTATGGCGCGATTGTATTCCGCAGAAATAAGGCTTTTAAAGTGGACGCCTGCATATAAACACATCGCTGAAAATTTCCTTTAATTACAAGCAGCGGGTTTAAACTTTAAAGCAATGCGTGAACATTTTTTACTTTCTTTTGCTTTTTTTATTTTATTTTATTTTTTTTTGTTTTAATATAAAAAAAGTAACTAATGGCGGCGATTACCAACAGGTTATCATACCCCTGTGGTGTGTTGCTTTTTGAGTTTTTCCTACAAGTTGGCGGGACCTACAGTTTTTTGCCGACTCCGAACGGCACTTGCAAAGCAAATGAATTTTTTGCCGAGAAGCTTCTCATGGCAGAAATACACCCGGAGAGTTTGCCAAACTACTGCCGAGGGGCGACCCCGGTTAGAAAAATTCTTTTTCTAAATAATTTTTTATGTTACTTTTGCCGGGCATCGAACCACCACGACTTGGTGTAGAAGGCCGAACACTTAACCGCTACACCACGGCGGTCGCCGTTTAATATAATTAATTTAAATAATTTAAATAAATTAATTTATTTTATTTATTTTATTTGTTTCATTTTATTTTATTTTATTTTTTTTATTTTATTTTATTTTATTTTATTTTACTAGAGTTTGCCCAGTGGTTGAAATTCAACCACAAAAGCTTATTTTATTTTCCTACCTTTTTGCTGTTTTTTAAATTTGTCATTCTTCATCTTTTTTATATTTTTGGTTTCTATACATTCCTGTTCATTTTGCCTTTTCCTCCCTCTTAACACCATTCAGTAATATAGTTTCAATGTTGATAATTATTTCTTCTTCTTATGTAGTCTTCATACGTATTTCCCTTCCTTTCCTTTCCTTTTATTTCCTTTCCTCTCCTTTCACCTCATTTTGTCTCTTTTGCTTTTCTTTCCTTTCCTACCCTTTTCTTTCCTTTCCTTTTCTTCCCTCTATTTTCTTTTCCTTTTCTCTTCTTTCATCTCATTTTATTTCCCTTCTTTCTTTCTCCCTTTTCTGTTCTTTCCTTTTATTTTCCTTTCTTTTCGTTTCTTTTATTCTCTTACCTGACTTTTCTTTCCATTTCCATTACATTCCTTTTTTCCTTTTATTTTCTCTTTCTTTAATTTCCTTTCGATTCCTTTGCTTTAGTTTCGTTTCCCTTAGTTTCCTCCCATTTTATTCTTTTTTTATTTCATTTCTTTTCTTTTTATACCTTTCATGAACATGAAATGGTATTATAACTTTGGTCCGATGTTTGTAAATATGAGAAGAAGAAGAGATAGACCCATCAATAAGTATACCGCAATGATCAGGATGACGAGATGAGTTGATTTAGCCATGTCCGTCTGTCCATCTGTCCGTCTGTCCGTCTGTCTGTCTGTCTGTCTGTCTGTTTGAACGCAAACTAGTCCCTCAGTTTTTGAGAGATTTGGCTGAAATTTCGTATGCGGCCGCCATTTTCCAATATAGGAATCATTTGTCGGAACCAGCAAGATCGGACCAATATAACATATAGCTCCCATACAATCGATTATTCCGATAAACAGATTTTGGGCTATAACTCCTGTAATTAAACACGTAGGAACGTGAAATTTTGGAGGTATTGCTATTTTTATATGTGAAATATTGATGTTGAAACTCATAGAGATGGGATAAATATTTCACATAGCTCCCATACAATCGATTATTCCGATAAACGGATTTTGGGCTATAACTCCTGTAATTAAACACGTAAGAACGTGAAATTTTGGAGGTATTGCTATTTTTATATGTGAAATATCGATGTTGAAAATCATCGAGATTGGATAAATATTTCACATAGCCCCCATACAATCGATTGTTCCGATAAGCGGATTTTGGGCTATAAGTCCTGTAATTAAACACATAGGAACGCGAAATTTTGGAAGCATCGCTTCGGTAGGAACGTGAAATTTCGTAAATGTTGCTATTTTAGAATGTGGAATGTCGATGTTAAAAATCAATGTGATTTTGGTAGATAACTCCTGTAATTGTATAGGTAGGAACGTGAAATTTTGGAAGTATCGCTATTTTTATATGCGAAATATCGATGTTGAAAATCATTGAGATGGCATAAATATTTCACATAGCTCCCATAAAATCGATTATTCCGATAAGCGGATTTTGGGCTATAAGTCCTGTAATTAAACACATAGGAACGCGAAATTTTGGAAGCATCGCTTCGGTAGGAACGTGAAATTTCGTAAATGTTGCTATTTTAGAATGTGGAATGTCGATGTTAAAAATCGATGTGATTGGACCAATATAACACATCGCCCCATATAATCGATAGCTCCGATAATTTCGGTATGAGCTAAAGTTAAATTCACACAGGCTGTACTGGGGATCAAACAGTGAAAATCGTGACGCTTATTCATGAAAGGTATTTAGCCTTCGGCACAGCCGAAGACAGCTTTCCTTACTTGTTTTCTTTTATTTTTTTTTTTCTTACCTTTATTTTCTTTCACTTTTTTTCCTTACCTTTCCTTCCCTTACCGTTCCTTTTCCTACCTTTTCTTTCCTACCGTTTCCTTACTTTCTTTTTTTCCTTTCCGTAACTCCTTTAATTTTCTTTCTTTTCCATTCATTTCCTTTACTTATTTTTTTAGCTTTTCATTACCTTTCTTTCCTTTATTTTTCATTCTTTTTATTTTCAATTATTTTCCGTACCTTCCTCCTCGCTACCTGTTCTTTCCTTTCTTTTTCTCTTCTTTCCGTTCTTTGTCTTCTCTATTTGCCTCTCTTTTCCGTTTCTTTACCTACATTACATTTCCTTTCTTCCCTTCTTTTTTTTCTTTTCCATTCCTTTCCTTTCCGTACCTTTATTTTCCTTTGGTTTTTCTCCCATATTTTCCGTTCCTTACCTTATCTTACTTTTATTTTCCTTTTAGCCATTCCTTTCCTTTCCCATTCTTTCCTTTCCCATTCTTTCCTTTATTTCATTTTGTTTTATTTTATTTTATTTATTTTATTTTTTTATATTTTTTTTAATTTTATACTATAATATATATATAATCAATAAATCTAAAAATGTATTATTCTTGGCTTCGAGCTCATCCATATGCATAAACATAAATTGAAATATTTTTTTCATCATTTTGACGAGATAAATAGCACAAAACCTCTCACAGAACACACAAAAGGGACTATTTCCAATAAGCGAAATTGCCAAATAAAAAACTAATTTACCTTTTGCTTAAACACATACAGAGTAGAGCGTCCCAAAAATGTATGGAAAAATGTTGGTGCGTTTTAACCTAAATTACGTATATGTATATGGATGTATATCGTTACACTAATATAGAAAGGCCTCATACTCCTTTTTCATTTTCAATCAAGTTGCTGGTGGATTTTTATTAATAACTTCTGAATGAAACTTCACTAAAATCTTATTACTATACTATATCGTAGTTAAATATTACAGGCATTGATATTTGTGTTTTTCAAACAAACCATTGTTGCTATGGTTTACTTTACATGCAATTTTTTCGATTAATTTTTCAAGTTAAGAAAATATGAGTTAGGGCCTTTCTATATTGGGGTAACGATATGCGAAATCGTATTGTTTTATTTTAACGGTAACCCATGCCGATTTTCAGTAAAAGTTTTATCTAGCAGCTTATACTAAGTTCGCAAAAAAGTTCATTAAGGCTTCGAAAAACAGATCGTTTTAATATTATTTCCATATATAGAGGAGTGTGCAACAAATCTTTACCTTTTAATTTTTATAAGTACAACAGGATCCTTTATCAAAATGATGAAAAAACGTATTCACGAGAAAAGAAGATTGGAATTTCAAAAGTATTTTGAGTAGGTTGTGTAACAACTTATTATCTGCAAAAAAAATTTAGTCTTGTAACCTTGAAATTTATCAATTATCGTGCACTTTTTACGGGTCATACATGGCGTATGAGTAATATTTAGTTATTCAAGTAAGAAAAGTTCAGGTAAATTTTATTCATGTTTTAGTTGATATCTTCGAAACGGATTGATGTATCAAAATAACACTACGTTTAGGCTCTCATGAACACCTTTTATTTGATGCCTATGTTGTAAAATCAATTTCAAGGATATCTCCCGTGCATCCTTAAATATATGTATATACTTTTTCTGTAGTTTTATTAGATTACAACTTTTTAGAATTTTTTCAGATAAAACTTTGTCAGAATAGTTTTTGGTACTTTATAATAAAAATTATAGGCTATGCGTTAAGATAAAACAACTTTGATTTTTTGGGACAGTCTAATATATATACATATATACACATTCCCCACCCATTTGTCATAATTTGAGGCTCCATTGTCTGCCTGCGCGTTTTGCTATATTTCAATTCGGCACTTACAAGCGATTGATTCATATGCCTCTTGTGTGGTTGTACTGCGTGTGGGTGTAATAAATCACAGAAAATATATGGCTCACAAGTGAACGCGCTTCGATTGAGTTTGTTACACCTACACATACACATATTTCAAGCAACTTTTTTTTGTGAAAGTTCTGAAATTGTGTCAATGCAATAGTATGCTGAAGTTCGCAACAAGGCTGAACAAGATTGTAAAAAATGCGTATTCTCAGTAGAGTATTTATATGGGTTAAATTATTAAATTAGAGAATTTTTTTTAAATTCGATCAAAAACTGCAATTTTATAAGCAATTGAAAATGGACTATGCAAATGTGTGGGTTTCGTGTATTGAATTGGTTTCTAAGAATTCTTGATTTCTTTATTTGCTTTAATATTTTTTTGTTTTTCCTTCCTGTTAACTAAAACGCTTTAAAGCATCTCCTTTAATTATCAACGAAGCGTGTTTCTCTCTCGTTACTATTGGAAGAAGTGCTCTTGACTCAACTTCAAATAAGTGGTTAAATCGTCTCAAATGGATAAAAAATAATAAACTTCAATTAGAGCTGCTACTCCGCTACCGCTAACTAACAACACATTTGGATTAAGTAAATAGAGGGATTGTTTAGCGAATGCTGAGCTAGTGCCGGACTGGACCGAGTGTCTTTTTCATTACATTACTTCATAGAACACGAATTTGCCCCCAGAACCAGGACCGAAACGGAGAAAACCCGCTCAGAACCGAAACCGAAACAGAAATCGAACCTGCACTATTCCATTTATTTTATTATACCTTTCATGAAGATGAAATGGTATTATAACTTTGGTCCGATGTTTTTAAGTATGAGAAGAAGAAGAGATGGAACCATCAATAAGAATACCGAAATGATCCGGATGACGAGATGAGTTGATTTAACCATGTCCGTTTGTCCGTATGTCTATCTGTCTGCTTGCACGCAAAACTAGTCCATCAGTTTTTGAGATATTTGGCTGAAATTTTGTATGCGGCCACCATTTTCCAATATAGGAATCTTTTGTCGGAACCAGATATTACATATACCTCCCATACAATCGATTGTTCCAATAAACGAATTTTGGGCTATAACTCCTGTAATGAAAGAGGTAAAAACGTGAAATTTTGTAAGTGTTGCTATTTTTATATGTGAAATATTGATGTTGAAAATCATTGAGATGGGATAAATATTTCACATAGCTCCCATACAATCGATTGTTCCGATAAACGCATTTTGGTAGATAACTCCTGTAATTATATAGGTAGGAACGTGAAATTTCGTAAATATTGCTATTTTAGAATATGGAATGTCGATGTGAAAAATCAATGAGATTGGACCAATAAAACACATCGCCCCCATATAATCGATAGTTCCGATAATTTTGGTATAAGCTAAAGTTAAATTCACACAGGCTGTACTGGGGATCGAACAGTGAAAATCCTGACGCTTATTCATGAAAGGTATATAGCCTTCGGCACAGCCGAAGACAGCTTTCCTTACTTGTTTTTATTTTATTTTGTTTTATTTAGTTTTTTTAATTAATTAAATTTTATTAACATACTTTTATTTGAGTTTTTTATTTTATTTTTTTTTTTTCATTTTATGTTGTATTTATGGTTTTTTATTTTATTTTATTTTGCTTTTCTATTTTATTTTATTTTTTTTTTTAATTTTATTTCTTTTTTTTATTTTATTGTTTTATTTTATTTTTTTTAATTTTATTTTTTTTATTTTTTTTTAATATTTTTCTATTTTATTTTATTTTTTCAATTAATTTTTGTTTTTTTTTTGCTATTTCTATATTTTTTCAATTTTGTTTTTTTTTTATTTATTTGTTTTCATATTTTTATTTTTTGTTTTAATTTTTTTTTTAATTTTTTTTTTATTTTTACTTTTTTTTCTATTTCTACTTTTGTGTAGCTATTTTTTTAGATTTTGTTTTACTTATTTGTTTTTATTTTTTTTATTTTATTTAAATTGTATTTATTTTATTTTATTTTATCATATTTTTATTTTGCAGACATCTTTAATCTAACCGCTAGACATTGTGACGCCGTATACACAGCGACCTCTGCATGAACGCCTGTAAATAGGCTAGGTAGTTATTTGTCGATAGCAAAAATGTTTGGCTATGCGCCAGAAATATTAACACACACACTCATACTTTCCGACAAGCATAAAAACAGACGTTTATTTGAATTTTTATTGCGATTTTTTAGTATAATTTTTGTGTCATTTCCTACGCTCAACTTGGCATACTTTTTGGCGCGATTTTCGGTGATGTTTATTTGCCTGGAAGACAGTTTATATGATGAGTTTAATAAGAGTATGATTACAAGATAACCATGTAAAGTAAAGTAAACAATAAAAATATATTTTCTTCTTGATGATTTTACTTAAAAAAGATCGACTCAGCCAACATTGCATACTTTTAGGCGTAACCTAAGTAGACAATAAAATAAAAAATAAAAATAAGCCCAAAAATATCATTTTTTTGCAGTATTTTAAACAAACACCTTATTTTAATCACACAAATTAATTTATTTCCCAAAGAGTAATTATAATTATTGTAGGGTCACAAGGACAGCGTACCCTCCTGTAAGGCCAAATCAATACAAATACAGTCGCATAAAAGCTTTGTAATCCTACAGTGATTGTTTGTATGTATGTATTTATATATTTCATTTGATTACTTTGAACCCTTCATATACAATTTCTAATATCACCTATTGCTAGCATTGAAAACGATTGAAAGGATTTCATTTGCTGCGGTTTTAATCTTGTCGTGTGCTGGCTTAGAGTAATTGGCAGTAAATGTCACATTAGACCACAATTAAATTACCAAAGAGAGAGCATGGGTGAAATGCAAGCAGATCAAGGTTGGTGGTGTATTAGCCAAAGTAAATGAACATATAGATGAATGTATCTATATGATTTTATGAACATAATTGATTGTATGTATGTAGGGTTGTTGCTTAATAAATTCTTCTGGTTCCGATTTTGAATAAAAATTACCCTTTTCGAAATCATGCATTTATTCTAAACACCAAACAAAATTTAAATAAAGGTAAATTTGCTATTGCATGATATCATATGATATTGATGATAATATTGTACTTGTAGTAGTAGATATGTCATAGAAACACACGCGTGTCAGTCTGCTCAGACTTTGTTCTCAAATTTCTGATAATTTAGGAAAGAGAAATTGATTTTTGTTTATTTATACGACCCATTCTTAATTCGCATTCACCGATGTGATATTATGATATGATCATATGATTTGATATCTCGTAGCATCGCGATATCATATCATCACAATCCCGTAAAGCTTTATCTACTAGATTTTATTTTATTCTGTTTGTTTTAATTATTTGACTCAACTTCGCCTTCACCGGCGACATATCATATGATGTAATATCCTTTAGCACCAGGATATATATGAACTGATTCCACAAAGCTTTATGTATCGATCTTACAACATTTTATCTAACTAAGGTTATTTCGATTATGGATTCTTTGAACGCATTGACCGGTTTGATATCATATCTATGAAACGACATCATGTCTTATTTAATTTGGTGTGTTTTTCAGTATGACAGTCTATATCCATATGAGCAGAGCTAAGTTTGGTTACAACAACAACAGTTTAAAACATAACTTAAACAGCATTAGAAGCTCAAAACTTATTAGAAGTCCCATTGGGTGGAAACTCTCTGAATTAGCAGCCTAAGTTGTGGACTTATCCAAAGTGATAAGATATAAGGTGATTTCATATGGGATGATGTGATTTTATTGTTATGTGCAGATATCATATGATCCAGCTGAATGTTCACTATCATGGACTGGACATGAAGCAGATGTTAAATAAAACGGCAACTCTGATTAAATGTGCCAATAAGGGCAACATTTTTCTGTGAATTGAATTAAACAGAATTCATTTGGTTTCGAAAGTAAAACTTAAAGATTTGTAAATGCTTCATTCATTTCTCATTCAAGAAATACCAAATCCAATATATAATAACATCAACCTTGATTCAACTGCCATATGCAACATGAATTGTGATCTTTGAGTATATACGAATGTGTGTAAGTATATTTTGAAAAGTGCCAAAGTAGTCTAACTGTTCAACAAATGGTTGAAAGCCAGCATCAAACTGTAGAGTTCAATGTTGGCATGCATACATAATGATACATAGACACATACGTTGTTACAAACACAATGAAAATCCCATCAAAGCTTTGTTGGCTGATTGCGCAATGTTGGTCAGCCTTTAGTGGCCGAGTAGATATGTTATACATCATGTTTTCATACATATTTACGTATGCAAATGCGGGCACATATCCGTGATTAAAGGGTTTATTCTTAGATATAAGCACCTCGCTCATTTTCATTCCTCTACTGCAGTAAATCGCTGATTAAATATGGCGATAAAGAACGCTTTGATAAAATGAAGAGACAGTTTTTGCTGCAATTACGAAATGAAGAGATGCATTGGGTAGCCATTTGATGTTGTACCAAAAAAATTAAGTTGCATACTTTTAGCAACCCAATTTGTTATCTTTCTTTCAATTGACTCTTTACTTTGATTCCCAGAGTATTAACCGTGACGTAATTGGGTCCAGGGTACACCCGAAAAAATGTCATAATATCGAGGAAGATAACTATGAAATCAAGGAATCATCTTCAGTTATCAATGAAAGAGAAAGTAAGAAAAAATGTTGAAATTTATCTGCTTTTAGATTTCTAACCAGCGACCCTGGATACATTTTTTCAATTTTTTCTCACTGTATATTACTATTCTGCACTTTAAAAACTTCTAAGCTAACGCTAAAATCAACAACAAAGCACACACTCCATATCAAAGCTACTTAACACTACCATAGAGGCCAATTAATTTCTAAAGTACACCTGGGGCGTATGAGCAACTTTATTCTATAGCTAACGTATGAGCTTAGTTAGTTGGGTGGGCATGTATGTATGTATGGATGCTTGTTGATGCTAAACCGAGATAGGTACTAAGGTACTATGCAAGGAAGCATAAATACTTAAGCGTGCATCAAATTAGCTAAAGCTTGTATTGTTTGGATGGACACGAGTATTTGTAAATATTTATGTATGTATGTATAATGGGCAATCGAATTACGTGTAGAATCACTGCTTAGTAATTGGCTGTTGTCTGTGCCGTGCGATTTCTTGTGCTAGAGATAAATTTTGTAAATGATTCGTGGAACTCGTGTAGAATTTCTAAGCAAAACAATTTGCTTAAAGATGGTGAGCGGGTGATGAGTCTTATACAAATTTGAACTAACTGACTTAGTATCTTGGATGAGTGGTGGTAGAGTATTAAAGGAATATAATAAAATAGACTTTAATTAAATTAAACTAAGGAAGATAAAATAATATATATTAATTTAAATTTCACTTTATTTTGGTGAAATTTTACTTATTTTATTTATTTTATTTTGTTTTATTTTATTTTTTTTTTTTTTCATTTTACTTTTTATTCATTTAATTTTATTTTTTTTCACTTAATTTTATTTAATTTTTTTTTTTTTTTTTACTTTTTCTATTTTTTCTTCTATTTTTACATTTTAATTTACTTTATGTTGTTTATTTTATTTTTTATCTTATTTTTTTTTTTGTATTTGATTTAATTTTATATATTTTTTATTTTATTTCTTTGTTTTTTTTTGTTTTATAATTTTTTTTATTTTTTACTACCCACCATAGTAGTTACTTATATGGTGGTCAAAATAGATTTTTGTTGAATTCATTTCCAAAATTCCCGATTACGTCCGTATTTTCTCTATTCGAAAAAATGATATTGATTCTTAAAATATAAGTGCCGATAAAAATACCTTCTGGGCCGGAGCGTCCTCGTTAATTCGCACCACGTGTCCTAGCCAGTGGAGCCGCTGGGTTTTATTTCGCTGAACTATGTCCACGTCTGCGTAAAGCTCATACAGCTCATCATTATATCTTCTTCGGTACTCGCCGTCGCCAACTTTTAGGGGTCCATAAATCTTTCGAAGAATTTTTCTCTCGAATACTCCCAGAGCCGCCTCATCAGTTGCTGTCAGTGTCCATGCTTCTGCACCATATAGCAGGACGGGTACGATAAGTGACTTATAGAGTGTTTGTTTTTGTTCGTCGAGAGAGGACTTTACTTCTAAATTGCCTACTCAGCCCAAAGTAGCATTTGTTTGCAAGAGTTATCCTTCTATGGATTTCGAGGCTTACATTGTTGTTGGTAGTAATGCTGCTTCCCAGGTATACAAAGTCCCTTACTATCTCGAAATTATGGCTGCCAACAGTGGCGTGGTTGCCAAGGCGCGAATGCGCTGACTCTTTGCTTGATGCCAGCAGGTACTTCGTTTTACCTTCGTTTACCACCAAACCCATTTTCGCTTACGTTTCTAATTAGATGACCAAACAGAATTTTAGGCTTTTTGACTTTCAGATAAAAAAGTAATGTCAATTGAATAATAGAAAAATCACTTTTTCTGATGTTTAAAGTGTGATCTTAAAGAAATGATTGCATTCCCTGCTAGCCTTTTTAAGAGCGTTTTCTCTTCCATATCACATAAGTAACGCCTGCGTCACTTCCAGAAGGTGCTTTATATTGTACAACAAAAAAAAACATAAATATCGCGTATCTAACTTCTTGGCGTCACTTGGAAGTTACTCCGTTACTTAGTTACTCAGTGTCGCATAAGTGCCGGTAACTTGTGTTTTGAATACATATTGTTGAATTTCTATGTAAATATCAGACAATGCCTTGGCTAGAGCTAGCGTGATCGCCTGGCATGCGTAGGTCTCGAGGTTCGAGTCGCGGTAAAATGGAATTTTTTAAATTTTTGATTTTTTCCATAATTTTTGCTATCCCCCAGCTGACACTTATAAGTCACCTTCCGAAGTGTCGCCTAAAGGGCGTATGGACGTCACGAAATTAAACTTTTTGAAGTAACTTTATGGGCACATCTGCGATAGAAAATGTTGGCCGGGTTAAGGCTTATTGTCGGTAAAACACCGGGATCCTTAGTATGCATAGGAGGTGCTATGGCATTTCCCCATAGCCACTGGCGTGGCCAGGATTTTTCTAAGGGGGGAGGGGAGGAGATTTTGTTAAGTAAAATTTAAATTGAAGCACACACAACTAAGCTCATCATATATTTATACGCCTTCGTAAACCAATCATACTTACCATTATATACACATGTATCTAAATTCCTGTACTTATACTAAATTCTTTTGTTCTTCTATACGTATACGTTGCAAACTACCAGGTGGGTTGTTAATAAGTAGTCAAACAGAGTCTCGCCTCTGGATATCGGAGCTTCCCCAGTGCAGAAATTCCTCCACGAAGTTCTCTTCGCCTGCCTCAGGGTTTTTTTTTAGGCCCTTAGTTTAATTTTATATTCGAGCCATTGAGGGTCTGTGTCGAGGCTTTTAGCCTTATTAAATTGTTTCCTGCAGGTTTTGCGGAGCGAGTCTAGGCCGTAGGTCCACCAATGTAGCCTATGATTACCGCGTGGGTTTGGCATTGGACAAGCTTGTTCTAGGGTATTCGAGAGCGCCATAGTATATGTCGTTACCAGATCCCCCAGCTCCTCAACTGATGAGGGGGCTTGTGGCGGTAGTACCTAGGATTCTGGCTAATATATCATTGTGTAGCTGCCAATTGGTGTTGCGTGGATTGCGATTCATAATTGGTTGCTGTACACAAAAGTCTAAAACTATTTCTATATATAGAACACGCCATTTTCTAACCTACACATAAGTTCCTTCACTACAATAGTGAGATCTATGACCTCCCTACGGGTGTTAGTAATAAAAGTAGGCGCGTTACCCACGTTGCAAGCTACCAGGATGGCTGTTAGTAGGTAGTCAAGCAGAGACCTGCCCCTGACATTGATATCGGAGCTTCCCCATTGGACGTGATGAGCATTAGCGTCCGCTCCTATAATACGATGACCCGTACAAAAATTTGACACCAGATCTCTCACCTCCGTTTGTGGTGGAGGTTCCTCGGCGTTATAGGGCACATAGACCGACGCCATGGACAGGCTGGTGCTGCCGACTGTTAAAGTGGCAGCGGTAATGTCACCATTGGTATAGTTAGGTAGAAGAAAGGTGTTGAGGTCAGACTTAACTAAAATACAGGTTCTTAGTCCCCAATCCGCAAATCCTCGAGCTATTGACCAAGGGTTCTTGGATGAGGACCACATCCACGTCGCCTTTAGAAAGACGAGGCTACTTTAGATTTGTGCAGGTTTATCTGAAGCACCACCAACATGAGAGCGATCAGACTTCCCTGCCGTCCCCATATCGTCGAGGTCTGCCCTGTCCCGAAGGCTGTCTCTCAACGACGAGTTCAGAGCAATTGCGCGATTTGGCGTAGCAGGAGCCCGTTGACGACCTCGACTTTTGCACCTTCGTATACTTCACCCAGTCTTGCAGCCGCTGCCTTGTGCCAACCCGCATCCGTAACCGCCGCCGAACCACCTGGAGACTCCAAGTAAACGTCGATGAGAGCGTTCCGGACGTGCCCACTTCGTGGGTGTTTTGATGCTGCTTGGGATGGGATTTTAACTCCACGTCCGATCTCTGGCGTCTGAAGGGTTTCCTTTACCCTCTTTGGCACATAACTGCTTTGGAAATCCGATATCAGAGATTGTGCTAACTCCACACATTTCCTGGAACTCATCGACAGCGTTTCCTGCGGAACTCCCTCATATTTCTTCAGGATCCTAGCGGCCAATCGTTTTTCCAGGTACGCAGAGCGGCGGGGAGATGTCTCTTGGGAGTCCGTACCCATAATGTTTTTCTCGGTCGCTCCTTTTGCTGATAGCCCATTTACTGCTTCTCTTTCCTTTGGATCTCTGAGGCCAAGTCGTGAGACCATTGCCACAGGCGTTTAGAGACTGGTTTTCATACCAGCGATTGATGGAAGTTCAGCATGCGCCGTTGTCCGCTTAGCTGCGTAGTCAGCCGCGCTGACTTGATAGAGATTTATAGGTTGACCGACCCGTAGTTGCCATCGCTGTCGGTACCCCGGTTGGTTTTGAAGTGGAGGTTGTCCCCCGACGCTGTGCTTTCGCTTGATCCAGCATAGCTCTCCTCTGCTGAGGAGTGAACGAAGTTGTTGATTGTTTAATGTTTTGTTTTGTGTTTTTCATCTTCTTCGTAAGACCCATCGCCGAACAAGGCCAGCTTAGGATCAAGAAAAGAGTGAGGGGAAAGTGTGTCGTCCGCCGCGGCAGAGCCCCATACCGCGGTAAGGCCATAGATACTCTCTGAGGCGGCCCGGTATCAGAGAGGCTCCGTTCGACTATAGCCTCGATTTGCCTCCCGGCTGCAAACGTCCAATGGGCACGGTATCGCATAACACCCTGGAATGGGAGGGGGAAGATCTTTGTCGTCGGGCAGAGAGGCTAGGCTGCTCTCGTGATGTAGTGTCATGCGGCTCTATGATCACAAGGGTAGCGTAGCCCTGTGGCTATCGACTTAAGCCCTCGTACCGCGGCAAGGTGTCCACCCTTCACGAGGGTTTTTTTCTTAACTAGAAGGAAATTTGATAATTCTACTGTACAATTTAAATTTGCAAAATTATTCGAGTGACGAAGGGGAGGGATCTATCCCCCAATCCCTCCCCCCCTGGCCACGCCACTGCCCATAGCCCCCATATTTTTTGTGAGTATGGTCGCTCACCTTCATACCAGTTTTAGTGGTCCCACCTTTACCCCAAATAGAGAATTAAACTTAAATAATTACGTTTGTATTAGAGCTGCCACGACTCTTTTGAGATAACTCCAACCAATTTCTCTGATATTGATATCGTTTACATCCATACCAATTTCAATGCCCCCTTGTTCCATAACTCAATTTTTTTTCGTGAGTAGAGTAGTGATATCGTATAAGTATCTCCTTACAAAATTCTAAATCTAAGAACCACACCCTGTTAAAGCCCCATATTGGCAAAACCCTTTCTAGGGTCACACCTTGTCCACATTTTGGTCGATATTTGGGAAACGGATTCGTACATTGAACTTAGAACCCTTCCTTGTTAAGAGCCCCGCAAATACCTTTTATTTGATATCCATATCGTACAACATCTTCGGAGTCACACTTGGTCCACATTTAGCTCAATATTTCGGAACCGCGTTCGCATATGGAACTAAGAACCCCAACCCGTTAAAACCCTCATCAACACCTTTCATTTGGTACCCATATTTTACTTTTTATTCATTTATTATTTCTAGTTTTATATAATTTTGTTTTTTATTTCTTTTCTATTTTTTCCTATTTGATTTTATTTTATTTTACTTTATTTTATGTTATTCATTTTATTTTTTTTCTTATTTTTTTTCTTTATCTTATTTTACTTTAATATACTTTATTTTATTTCATATTATTTCTTTTAATTTTTTTTTCAATTTTTTTATTTTTATTTTATACACTTTTTTATTTTATTTCTTTATTTTTTGTTTTTTTGACTGTTACATATCTTGTTTTATTTTAAGTTTTTTATTTATTTCTTTATTTGATTTAATTTTATTTTTTTTTATTTGATTTAATTTTATTTTTTTTTTCTTTTTTTTCGTTGTTTTTTTTTATTTTTTTTTATTTGATAGTTTTTTTTTTTTCTTTATTTTTCTTTTTTTTTTTATTTTATTAGATTTTATTTTATTTAATATTTTTATTTTTATCTTATTTATTCTGTTTTTTCTTTAATATTTTTTGTTATATTTTTTCTAAATTTTGTTTTATTTTATTTTATTTTATTTTATTTTATTTTATTTTATTTTATATGTTTTTTATTTTGCCGGCTCGAGGTCTGATTATTCGTAAAATAAAACACGGATGTTTTAAATTATTTTTCCAATATATTTCGGTTATACACGATAACCGTCCTCAGGGTGAAATTTTTGACACGTCTTTCCCTATCTACGTGGAGTTGCTAACGGTTATCGTGTATAACCGAAATATATTGGAAAAATAATTTAAAACATCCGTGTTTTATTTACGAATAATCAGACCTCGAGCCGGCAAAATAAAAAACATATAAAGTAGAAAGGTCGTCAAAACTAATATTTATTATACCCAGCTGTACTTGTACACAGGGTATTATAACTTTGTTAGGATAACGGTTGGTTGTACAGGTATAAAGGAATCGAGATAGATATAGACTTCCATATATCAATATGATCAGGATCGAAAAAAAATTTGATTGAGCCATGTCCGTCCGTCTGTCCGTCCGTCCGTCTGTCCGTTAACACGATAACTTGAGCAAATAATGAGATATCTTCACCAAATTTGGCATGCGTACTTATTTGGGTTCAGAAAAGATTGCTATTGAAAATGGGTAAAATCGGACCATAACCACGCCCCTTTTTCGATATCGAAAATTTCGAAAAACGTATAAAATGGGTTAATTCAATATTAGAAGCAGCTACAATGATAAAATTTGCAATATGTATTGATTTAGATGTTCTAAGGCCGATTTTATAAAAATTTTTGAAGAAATTTTAAAATTTTGACTCTTAATAACTTCAGAACAGTTTATGCTAGTATAACGAAATTTCGTAGAGGACATACTATTGTTGTGGTAAATTCAGCTATAGAAAATAAATGAAATCGCTTCGCGACCACGCCTACTTTTTCATAAAAGTTATATTGAAAGGAGGTGGAAATATTGAAAAGTCCATATCTAATTAACTGATTTCGCTATAACAATATAATTTGGTACATACATCAACTTTCATATTCTTTACATAATTTTTTCAAAATTTTGGAAAGTGGGCGTGGCACCGCCCACTTATGAGTCAAGCAATTTTTAAATTCGACTGCTAACAACTTCAGAACGGTGTGAGATAGATTTACGAAACTAGGTACCAGGCATGTTATGTTTATGTAGAGTACTACCACAGAAAATAAGAAAAATGGGTGAACGATCACGCCCACTTTATGTGCACAGCTGGGTATGTAATGTTCGGTTTCACCCGAACTTAGACTTCCTTACTTGTTTTATTTTATTTTATTTTATTTTATTTTATTTTATTTTATTTTATTTTATTTTATTTTATTTTTTATTTTATTTTATTTTATTTTATTTTATTTTATTTTATTTTATTTTATTTTATTTTATTTGATTTTATTTTATTTTATTTTATTTTATTTTATTTTATTTTATTTTATTTTATTTTATTTTATTTTATTTTATTTTATTTTATTTTATTTTATTTTATTTTATTTTATTTTATTTTATTTTATTTTATTTTATTTTATTTTATTTTATTTTATTTTATTTTATTTTATTTTATTTTATTTTATTTTATTTTATTTTATTTTATTTTATTTTATTTTATTTTATTTTATTTTATTTTATTTTATTTTATTTTATTTTATTTTATTTTATTTTATTTTATTTTATTTTATTTTATTTTATTTTATTTTATTTTATTTTATTTTATTTTATTTTATTTTATTTTATTTTATTTTATTTTATTTTATTTTATTTTATTTTATTTTATTTTATTTTATTTTATTTTATTTTATTTTATTTTATTTTATTTTATTTTATTTTATTTTATTTTATTTTATTTTATTTTATTTTATTTTATTTTATTTTATTTTATTTTATTTTATTTTATTTTATTTTATTTTATTTTATTTTCTTTTATTTTATTTTATTTTATTTTATTTTATTTTATTTTATTTTATTTTATTTTATTTTATTTTATTTTATTTTATTTTATTTTATTTTATTTTATTTTATTTTATTTTATTTTATTTTATTTTATTTTATTTTATTTTATTTTATTTTATTTTATTTTATTTTATTTTATTTTATTTTATTTTATTTTATTTTATTTTATTTTATTTTATTTTATTTTATTTTATTTTATTTGATTTTATTTTATTTTATTTTATTTAATTTTATTTTATTTTATTGTATTTTTTTATTTTATTCTATTTTATTTTATTTTACTTCATTTTATTTTATTTTATTCTATTTTATTTCATTAAATTTTTGTACATTTTTTTCAGTTACCTCTTCGCATATGGAACTAAGAACCCCAACCCGTTAAAATCCTCATCAACACCTTTCATTTGGTACCCATATTTTACTTTTTATTCATTTATTATTTCTAGTTTTATATAATTTTGTTTTTTATTTTTTTTTTTTTTTTCTATTTTTTCCTATTTGATTTTATTTTATTTTACTTTATTTTATGTTATTCATTTTATTTTTTATCTTATTTTTTTTCTTTATCTTATTTTACTTTAATATACTTTATTTTATTTCATATTATTTTTTTTTATTTTTTTTTCAATTTTTTTATTTTTATTTTATACACTTTTTTATTTTATTTCTTTATTTTTTGTTTTTTTGACTGTTACATATCTTGTTTTATTTTAAGTTTTTTATTTATTTTTTTATTTGATTTAATTTTATTTTTTTTTTTATTTGATTTAATTAAATTTTTTTTTTTCTTTGTTTTTTTATTTTTTTTATTTGATTGTTTTTTTATTTTTTTTTTCTTTATTTTTTTTTTTTTTTTATTTTATTAGATTTTATTTTATTTAATTTTTTTATTTTTATCTTATTTATTCTGTTTTTTCTTTAATATTTTTTGTTATATTTTTTCTAAATTTTGTTTTATTTTATTTTATTTTATTTTATTTTATTTTATTTTATTTTATTTTATTTTATTTTATTTTATTTTATTTTATTTTATTTTATTTTATTTTATTTTATTTTATTTTATTTTATTTTATTTTATTTTATTTTATTTTATTTTATTTTATTTTATTTTATTTTATTTTATTTTATCTTATTTAATTTTATTTTATTTTATTGTATTTTTTATTTTATTCTATTTTATTTTATTTTACTTCATTTTATTTTATTTTATTCTATTTTATTTCATTAAATTTTTAAATTTTTTTCAGTTACCTCTTTATTTTATTTTATTTAGTTTTTTAATTTTTTTTTATTTTTTTATTCAACTTATGTTCTAAAAATCACCTTTCACAAAAAAATAAAAAATTGGCCTATAAATTCAACACACAGCTTTTAAATCACTCAAAAGGAATGAGCTCAATGGCATTCAAATAGATTACTGTGCTTTGTGCAAAATGTCCAGATTTTCATTTTAATCTAAATTATTATTTTGGAATATTTAAAAGTGATTTTCATCATTTATTTAATATGCAAATAAAGCATAGGTATTAAACCTTTACCTTTGAATTAGTATAAACATCAATGAACATTCAAACACTGTACTTGAATTATATGCAGAAGTTCATATGCGTGAAAGTGCAAACACATCTGTTCAAATAATATAATATTTACTTATATCCTTATTGATATCAGTTTCTGATAGCTAACTAAATAACAAAATGATTGTAAAAATGACTCACATATCAAAAAATCATATACTCTTACTTACAACCAAATTTGAACAAATAATATGCATACTTTCTCTTCGATGTATGTAGTAGCTTGCTACTTGGCCAACCAACTGCCGTGACTAGCTTCAACTAGTCGGCTATGAACTACGTTGGACTTACCTGAAAAGTGACGAATTGACATCCGTTATGAGATAACACTTCCGCCAATGTTGTTTACAGACAAAACAGATATATTTGTATTATTTACAATGGAGGTATCATGTGTATGTGTGTAATGAAGTTAGAAGCAAAGGGGTGTAAGTACCTTTTTTCACAAAAAACGAGTTAAGTGCACCATCACATTAATAAAACACCATTTTATTTGGTGGCAAAAGGATATATATAAATTATATTCGTGCTTACCAATTTCTTCAAAGTACTTGGAGGCAAAGGGATGTATGTGCAGTACATTTTTAAATGGCTGTAATTAATTTAAAAGTTTATATAATCGCACACGGTTTACCGTTTTGGAAACTTCAAAGCCTTCACTTTAAGAATATGTAAAAGTTTTCTGAAAAAATTTCAAAAATTATGAGAAAAATC
The DNA here is from genome assembly GCA_964058755.1 of Campiglossa producta. Classification (NCBI taxonomy): domain Eukaryota; kingdom Metazoa; phylum Arthropoda; class Insecta; order Diptera; family Tephritidae; genus Campiglossa; species Campiglossa producta. The sequence continues at coordinate 125,319,406 of CAXKVI010000002.1, read as the reverse complement.
ATTTTGAAAAAATCCCTATTTTTCCCATAGAAAATGGCAACAAAAAATATGCACCCCTAAGGGTTAAGTTAAAGAGCTAATTTTTTGCAAGGCTTATTTTCTCATCGATACCTTACTTTTCAGGGGGTAAGACCATGTCGACCTTTCATTTGAATCACCCCAGTGTGCATCCTATGTAATTTTTGATATTTTTTAAGTTTTTGGGGGTCTGGTGGCACCTGAAGACAAAGCGTTAGGAATCTGAAGTTTTTATAGGGTAACTAGTATGCCAAGGCACAACTTTTGCGCACCCAAACTAGTTATTCACAAATTAAGTGGTAAATCATAAAAAAGACATTTCGTTTAGATGCAAAGGGGTGTGAGTACTACCCCTTCACTTAAAGCTCTGTATTTTTTAAATTACAAACTTAAATGCATTAAAATTTATTAAAACAATCTTCTAAAATATATTAGAAATAAAAAATAATAAATTTGAACATTTTTAAATGCTCCTGATTTTTTTCCAGAGCTTAAACTTTGAACCTGTTTTTCTCAAATTGACAAAAGTGGCACTTACACCCCTTTGCTTCTAACCGCCTCACATACATAATATTTACTTACTGGTACAAATGTAGAAATTAAATGCATCGGAGCCGTTTTATAAGTTTTGTGACCAACTGGGAATCAAATCACGACATGTGATATCATGTGAATATCATGTCATATGAGGTGATATCATATCATAGAATCTGTCCAATTCTAGAGAAAACATTACAAATTACAAATTACCAAAATGGCTATCAAATTACAACATGATGTGATATAATGTGAATACCATGTCATATCATTACATCACACCAAATCTATCTATTATATATAAATGCGCAATGCTTAAAAGTTTTCTCCCTTTTTTGCAATAACCACAATTCTAAGGTATATAAAATTTGATATGTATCGATAGGTCTCGCCGAGCAGGGTGTGCGACAACAAACCAAAAATAATTATAATATGATTTGAAAATCACACCACTACAAGTGCTAAACACCCATTCACTTTATAGAGCCGCTGTTATGTGTGTATGTAGGTTCCCGTCAACTTTATTGAGCGTAGGTACGAACAGTGTTTACAAAAACAAAACCTGTGCGTGGGTGTTCAGAGAAGCAAATGCTTGGCAACAATATCGTGAGGCAAAGAAGGAAGAGAGACGCCTTTTCAGAAAAAAGAAAAGTGAAGCCGAAAGGCGTGAGTGTGAGGAGCTTGAGATGCTGGCTGACAGGAATGATGCGAGAAAATTCTATGAAAAGATCCGGCGGATGACGGAAGGTTTTAAGACCGGGGCAAGCTCCTGTAAGGACAATAATGGCGAGCTGGTAACCGACGTACAAAGTGTACTTAAATTATGGAGGGAGCACTTCTCCTCACTGCTAAATTGCGAGGGAGACGTCGAACCCGATACCCCAATCCCTGACGATGGAAAAGTCGTCCCACCACCTGACTATGATGAAGTGAGGATAGCTATATGCCGGCTCAAAAACAACAAAGCGCCTGGAAAAGACGGACTACCCGCCGAGCTGTTCAAACACGGAGGCGAAGAGCTGGTAAAAAGCATGCATCAGCTCTTATGCAGAATATGGTCAGACGAATGCATGCCTCCGGATTGGAATTTAAGTGTGCTTTGCCCAATCCACAAGAAAGGCGATCCCGCTAACCGCACCAACTACCGCGGAATTAGTCTTCTTAATATCGAATATAAGGTTCTTTCTAGCGTGTTGTGTGAAAGGCTGAAGCCCATCGTAGACAAACTGATTGGACCTTATCAGTGTGGCTTTAGACCTAGTAAGTCTACCATCGACCAGATTTTCACGATACTCCAAATCCTGGAGAAGACCCATGATAAGAGAATCGACACTCACCATCTCTTTGTCGATTTTAAAGCCGCTTTTGACAGCGTAAAAAGGAGTTGCCTGTATGCCGCCATGTCGTTTGAAACCAAACGAGGCTTCAGACAGGGCGACTCCCTTTCGTGCGATTTCTTCAATCTGATGCTGGAGAAGATAATTCGAGCAGCAGAGCTAAACCGCAATGGTACAATCTTTTACAAGAGCGTGCAATTGCTGGCGTATGCCGATGATATTGATATCATTGGCCTTAACAACCGCGCCGTAAGCGCTGCCTTCTCTGGAGTGGATAAGGAAGCGAAAAAAGTGGGTCTTGCCGTGAACGAGGACAAGACGAAGTATTTTCTGTCATCAAAGAAAGAATCGGCGCACCTGCGCCTTGGCAGCCATGTCACTGTTGATAGTTACAAATTTGAAACTGTGAGGGACTTCGTCTAGTTGGGAACCAGTATCAACACCGAAAATAATATCAGTCTAGAAATCCAGCGGAGAATCACTCTTGCCAACAAGTGCTACTTTGGACTGAGTAGGCAATTGAGAAGTAAAGTCCTCTCTCGAAGAACAAAGATCACGCTCTATAAGTCTCTCATCATACCTGTCCTGATGTATGGCTCAGATTCATGGACAATGTCAAGAGAAGATGAGATGGCCCTTGGAGTATTTGAGAGAAAAGTTCTCCGGAAGATTTATGGTCCTTCCCGTGATGCCAACGGCGAGTATCGAAGGAAATTTAACGATGAGCTGTACGAGCTCTACGCTGATCTGACCATAGTCCAGCGAATTAAAGCCCAAAGACTCCGCTGGCTGGGCCATGTTATCCGAATGGACAAAGAAGCTCCAGCACAGAAGGTTTTCCTATCGTCGCCTGAATTCGGCACCAGATGAAGGGGGCGGCCTCGACTGAGATGGAAACAACAGGTGGAGGATGACTTGAACTCCCTTGGGGTTTCCAATTGGCGTCGGTTATCGCTAAAAAGGAATGACTGGCGTGCTTTGATACGAAACGGCCAAAATAGCTTAGGCGGTTAAGCGCCAATAAATGATGATTATGAATGCTTGCTAAGACATGATGTTTTGAAAAAAAAAAAAGCACAAAGCCCTTCGTGGCTAGACTTAGTGAAATAAAATAAAAAGGAAAATTGATAAAACTAAAAAAGTAAAATAAGAAATAGAAAAGTGATTGAAAGTAAAAAAAGAAATTTGTTGGAAATGAAAGGAAAGGAAAGAATATAAAATAAATAAAAATAAAACAAAATGAAATAAATAAAAGTATAAAATAAAGGAAAGAATGGGAAAGGGAAGGAATGGATAAAAGGAAAATAAAGGTAAGATAAGGTAAGGAACGGAAAATATGAGAGAAAAATCAAAGGCAAATAAAGGTAGGGAAGGGAAAGGAATGGAAAAGAAAAAAGGAAGGGAAGAAAGAAAATGTAATGTTGGTAAAGGAGTGGAAAAGAGAGGCCAATAGAGAAAGACAAAGAAAGGAAAGAAGAGTAAAAGAAAGGAAAGAAAAGGTAGCGAGGAGGAAGGTACGGAAAATAAATGAAAATAAAAAGAATGAAAAATAAAGGAAAGGTAATGAAAACCTAAAAAAATAAGTAAAGGAAATGAGTGGAAAAGAAAGAAAACTAAAGGAGTTACGGAAAGGAAAAAAAGAAAGTAAGGAAACGATAGGAAACGAAAGGTAGGAAAAGGAAAGGTAAGGAAACGAAATGACAGGAAAAGAAATCTAAGGAAAAAAGTGAAAGAAAATAAAGGTAAGAAAAAAATAAAATAAAAGAAATGAAATGAAAAAAAAAAAAATGAAATGAAAGGAAACTAAGGGAAACGAAACTAAAGCAAAGGAGACGAAAGGAAAGGAAAAAAAAGATGGTAAAAGGAAAAAAGGAATGTAATGGAAATGGAAAGAAAGGGCAGGCAAGAAAATAAAAGAAAGGTAATAAAAGAAAGAACAGAAACGAACAAAGAAGAAAGAAAGAAGGGAAATAAAATGAAATGAAATGAAAAAAAATTAATGAAATGAAAGGAAACTAAGGGAAACGCAACTAAAGCAAAGGAAACGAAAGGAAAGGAGAAAAAAGAAAGTAAAAGGAAAAAGGAAATGGAAAGAAAGGTCAGGCAAGAAAATAAAAGAAAGGTAAATAAACGAAAAAACAGAAACGAGCAGAAAAGAAAGAAAGAAAGAAGGGAAATAAAATGAAATGAAAGAAGAGAAGAGGAAATAAAAGGAAAGGAAAGAAAAGGTGAGGGAAAAGCAAAAGAAATAAAATGAGATGAAAGGGGAAGAAAGGAAAGGAAATAAAAGCAAAGGAAGGAAATACGTATGAAAACGACCTAAGAAGAACAAAAAACATTGAAACTATATTATTGAATGGTGTAAAGAGGGAGGAAAAGGCAAAATGAATAGGAATGTATAGAAACCAAAAATATAAAAAATATGGAAAAGAAAGGAAAATTTAATAGCGAAAAGGTAGGAAAATAAAATAAGGTTTTGTGGTTGAATTTCAACCACTGGGCGAACTCTAGTTTACATTAAAAACGTTACTTGATATATGTACATATGTGTATAAGTTTAGTTGTTGTGCTCAAATGTAGGTATGTACCCACAATATTTCAAAATACTTTGGCAGTGCATGAAATTCTGTCACTTTAAATGAATTTCCTCCCTCGTGAAGGGTGGATACCTTGCCGCGGTACGAGGGCTTAAGTCGATAGCCACAGGGCTACGCTGCCCTTGTGATCATAGCTCCGTACGGCACTTCATCACGAGAGCAGCCTAGCCTCTCTGGCGCGACGACAAAGATCTTCCCCCTCCCAATCCAGGGTGTTATGCGAAACCGTGCCCATTGGACGTTTGCAGCCGGGAGGCAAATCGTGGCTGTATTTGAACGGAGCCTCTCTGATACCGGGTCGCCTCAGAGAGTAAGCATGGCCTTACCGCGGTACGGGGCTCTGCCGCGGCGGACGACACATTTTCCCCTACTCTTCCCTTGACCCTAAGCTGGCCTTGTCCGCCGATGGGTCGTACGAACAAGATGAACTCAAATAACGTAAATAAAAATGAAAAACATAAAAAACAAACAACGCCAAATTTCACTCCTCAGCAGAGGAGAGCTGTGGAGGAGCAAGCGAGAGAGCAACAACAACGCCGGAGGACAACCTCCGTTCCACAATAAAGGGGGGGATCGACAGCGATGGCAACTACGAGTCGGTCAACCAACACTCTATCGAGTAAGATTGACTTGATGGGAGCTAGCACCAGTGCGGTTGCCAACGCAGCTAAGCGGACAACGGCGGATGCTAAACTCCCATCAACCGCTGATATGAAAACCAGTATCTTTACGTCTGTGGCAGCGGTCTCACGACCTGGCCTCGGAGTTTCCAAGGAAAAGGAAGCTGCAACTGAGATTTCGGCAAAGGGAGCGACCGCGATGGCAACTACGGGTCCGCACTCCCGGGAGACATCTCCCCGCCGCTTCACATACCACGAGAAAAGATTGGCTGCAAAGATCCTGAAGAGGTATCTACGGGTCCGCACTCCCGGCATACATCTCCCCGCCGCTTCACATACCACGAGAAAAGATTGGCTGCAAAGATCCTGAAGAGGTATGAAGGGGTACCGCAGGAATCGCTGTCGCCGAATTCCAGTAAATCGGTAGAGCTAGCGAAAGCTGTGATACCGGATTTCCAAAATTCTTACATGCCAAAGAGGTTAAAAGTTAACCCTTTCAAACGCAAGAGATCGGACCTGGAGTTAAATCCCCCTCCCAAGCGGCATCAGAATACCCCTGGAACGGGCAAACTAAGCTTTGCTGAGGTAACCAAGGACAGGATCCTTATAGGCGTCCTTGACCGAGGCAATGACCGTCTGGCCATCCCCAAGGACCGGTGGCGTTACGTGCGAAATGAACTCGGCAACATTCTTCTCAACGTTGCTCCGGAGTTTCCGAGTAGTTCGGCGCGAGTAACAGATGCGGGTTGGCACCAGGGTCAGATTAAATTACTGGCATGCGAGGATGCAAAAACCGTAGCACTGTACAAGGCAGCAGCTGCTAAACTGGGTGAAGTCTACAAGGGCGCAAAGATAGAGGTCGTCGACTGGAAGGACATTCCAGCTCGTCCAAGGGCAAGGGCGTGGATTCCGGCCATCCCTGTCGACCCCGAGAGAATTCTCGGGATGCTACGGCTAATGAATCCGTCCCTCCCAACGCATGACTGGAGTGTCAATCTGGTCGGGGATGCGGTAGGGCCCGACAGACAGGTGGTGTTCACCATGAATAAAGAGTCAATCGAGCCCCTCAAAAGGTGCAATGGCCTAGTACACTACAGCTTAGGCCAGATCGTTATCCACGTATATCGTGGTGATGTTCAGCGCCCTGCCTTCTCGGCTGCTCCGGGGGAACCGGAAAACGAATTACCAGAAGAGGAAGCGGAGGATTCCGATGCGGAAAGCATGTTATCCGCCACGTCCCTTGGCGATAGTGCTGTGAACAACTCGGAGATGGAGGACAGCCTACAGGACGAGGAATTCCTCGACGTCACGGTGGTAGCAGCCAACGCTGAGCGATTAACATCTAACGCTACAGAAAGCAGGACTCCCGCAACGCCATATCGGGCAGTTAATCGGAACAACTCGTCGTTGATAGGCAACCTCCGGGATGGGGCAAACCTCGACGATATGGGGACGGCAGGGAAGTCTGTGCGCTCTCATGTTGGTGGTGCTTCAGATTAATCTGCACATATCTAAAGTGGCCCCGGCTGCTTTAAGTAGTCGTCTTTCTAAAGGCGACGTGGATGTGGTCCTCATCCAAGAACCCTGGGTCAATAGCTCGAGAATCTGCGGATTGGGGACTTAGGGCTTCAAGCTCATTCGAGCCAGCGAGGAGAGCAAAGTCAGAACGTGTATTTTGGTCAAGTCTGAGTTGAACTCCTTTCTCCTACCTAACTATACCAATGGTGATATTACCGCTATCAGTCTAACGGTCGACAGCACCCGCCTGACGTTGGCGTCGGTCTATATGCCCTACGACGCCGAAGAACCCCCACCACACTCTTATTATTGGAGCGGACGCTAATGCTCACCATGTCCAATGGGGGAGCTCCGATATCAATGCCAGGGGCGAGTCTCTGTTTGATTACCTCTTAACAACCAACCTGGTAATTTGCAACGTGGGTAAAGAGCCTACTTTTATCACTAAGACCCGCAGGGTCTCCGACCACCGTTACATAAAAATGGTTTTAGACTTTATTGTAGAACAACCAATCATGAAGCGCAATCGACGTAAGACTAATTGGCAGTTACACAATGAAATATTAGACAGAGACCTACCAGTACTGCCCTCACAAGCCCGCTCATCAGTAGAGGAGCTGGAGGATCTTGTTACTACATTTACATCGGCGCTCTCAAATGCTCTAGGACAGGCTTGTCCAGTGCCAAAACCACGCGGTAAACACAGGCAACTTTGGTGGTCCTACGATTTGGACTCGCTCCGCAAATCATGCCGGAAACAATTTAACAAGGCCAAGAGCCTCGGCTCTGAGCCTCATTGGCACGAATATAAAGCTAAACTAAGGGCCTACAAAAAAGCTCTGAGATAGGCGAAGAGAACCTCGTGGAGAAATTTCTGCACTGGCGTCGAAAAGGTCGACGACACAGCGAGACTTAGACGAGTCCTCTCGAAAAGTCAAACAACCATCAGCTATTTGCGAAAACCTGACGGATCCTGGACCAGCACGGAAGAGGAAACCCTTGAGCTGCTCTTGAATACACCTTTTCCGGGGAATCTGCATGACGCACCACTAGCACCTGCAACATACCAGGCAGTAAATATACCCATCACTGAGGAAAGGGTAAGGTGGGCAGTTAAGAGCTTTGAACCGTATAAGGCTGCCGGGCCGGACGGGATTATCCCCGCGCAACTTATAAACACGTTGGAGACATCAGCTAAATGGCTGGTATTTATCTTCACAGCCTGTCTGTCTCTCAAACACATTCCGGGCTCCTGGAGAAGCGCCACGGTAGTGTTTATCCGTAAGGCTGGGAATCCATATACACCGACGGCTCGAAGTTGGACGGCACAGTTGGAGGAGGGGTTTATTCAAGGGATTTGGACCTTGAGCTCTCCTTCATACTACCTGATCATTGTAGCGTCTTCCAGGCGGAAGTCTCGGCAATCCTGGACGCCGCGGCCTGGTTAAGCAAACGTGTTATCGGAGAAGATATCGCTATTTTCAGCGATAGCCAAGCGGCCATCAAATCCCTTGGCTCATACACGTTCAACTCTGAACTGACGCTCAGCTGTCGTCGATCTCTTCAGGAGATGGCCCAACAGAACCGCGTAAACCTCATATGGGTCCCGGGACATAGGGACATTGAGGGAAACTGTAAGGCAGACGAGCTTGCCAGGCAGGGCACGACCAAGCAGGTTCTTCAGGATAAAGAGCGCTTAGGTATGCCGTTTGCCACATGCAAACTAATGCTGAAGGAGCACACACTCCGTCAAGCCAACGAAAGATGGCTGCAATCCCCAGGGTGTCGGATATCGAAACAAACCTGGCCAAAATGGGATCTTAAAAGGTCTAGACGCATTTATGCCCTAACTAGGAGGGAAATCTACATATTGATAGGGGTATTAACCGGTCACTGCCTCATTGGAAGGCATGCAGAAAAGCTAGGTGTGCCCTACCGACGATGCTGCAGGAGTTGCAAAGATGATGCACCTCATCTGCAACTGTCCGGCTTTAAGCGGCGCGAGAACGCGCTTTTTGGGAGTTCCGTTCCTGGATAGCCTAAGCCAGATCGCGGAACTGGACATAAAGGACTTGATGGCCTTCATAAAGTCATCTAAGTGGTTCGAGGAGGAGTAACGGTGTCGGTTTAGGAGTGTCAGTCCCGGGATTCTGGGATTCAGGGATTTTCCATATGGCTGGGTCCCGGGACTGACTTCCCTTGTGTTGGTGGTATCACAACGGGCCTTTCAAAACTGGTCTAAGTGTGCCTCTGCGGCAGCCACTTGAACCTAGCCTAAATGAATTTCCTAGAGAAAACTATGTTAGTCACGTGGTAACGGTTGCTGTGGTTATAGAGCTGCATCAGTTACTGTTTTGCAAAGTTCATACACATTTAGACTTAAGCATTAGGGCGTGCTGATTATGATTTTATTTTTTTTTTTTTCGGTAGGACATTAATATTCACATGTGTCAAGTATCTGCATCAGATCATAGAGTTTTGCACCCTATCCTTCTCTTTGTTGCTAAGCAATCTGTCGTGTGGTTTTTCACTTGGCTTAAAATTGAGAATTTGCATCGCTGTGGGTGCTTTTAAAAGTTTTGCATATATACGTATATGAGACCGCAAGTGCCACTTCGCATTGTCTTGTCCTTGTGTCGGGTTTGACACTACTTAGCGCCACATGTTTGAGCATACTCACAGCATTGCGTTTAGCCGCTGGCACTTCTTTTGAAAAGTGTCTTAGTTTTATTTGCATTTTTTTATTTATTTATTTTTATACCCAGTGTACTAGTACTAGTACAAGGGTATATTAACTTTGTTCACATAACGGCTGTTTGCAACGGCACAAAATAATCGAGATAGATATAGAGTTCCATATATGAAAGTTCTTAGGATTAAAAGAGGAGTTGATTAAGCCATGTCCGTCCGTCTGTCCGTCTGTCCCTCCGTGTACACGATAACTTGAGTAAAAATTAAGATATTTGCATGAAATTTTGTACACAGGTTACTTTCTGGCCAAGGTAGGTTGCTATTGAAAATGGGCGAAATCGGATGATAACCACGCCCCCATTTTCGATATCGAAAATTTCGAAAATCATACAAATTGACTTATCTCGGCAGCTGAAATGGCTAAAATGATATAATTTTATAGGTGAATCCCCCTGGTCATTCTCTTTTGATTTTTCCATACATTTTTTATAGTGGGCGTGGCACCGCCCACTCTTAAGGGAGGCGTTTTTGAAAATCTGACTGGTCGTAACTCTTAAACAGATTACGATAGAACGATGGAATTTGGCACAAAGCATACCAGTATCGTTGGGAGTATACCTGATGAAACTGGATAAAATCGCCCTTCAACCACGCCCTCTTTCGACATCGAAAATTTCGAAAATCACACAAATTGACATATCGCGGCAGCTGAAATGGCTAAAATGATATAATTTTATAGGTGAATCCCCCTGGTCATTCTCTTATGATTTTTTCATAAATTTTTTATAGTGGGCGTGGCACCGCCCACTTTTAAGGGAGGCGTTTTTGAAAATTTGACTGGTCGTAACTCTTAAACAGATTACGATAGAACGATGGAATTTGGCACAAAGTATACCAGTATCGTTGGGAGTATACCTGATGAAAGTGGATAAAATCGCCCTACAGCCACGCCCACTTTCGATATCGAAAATTTCGAAAATCACACAAACTGACTTATCTCGGCAGCTGAAATGGCTAAAGTGATATAATTTTATAGGTGAATCCCCTTGGTCATTCTCTTATGATTTTTCCATAAATTTTTTATAGTGGGCGTGGCACCGCCCACTTTTAAGGGAGGCATTTTTATACCAAGCGTACTAGTACATAACTGTACTATGTACCGGCGCAAAATAATCAAGATCCATGTATGAAAGTTCTTAGGTTGAAAAGAGGAGTCTATTCAGGCATGTCCGTCCGTCTGTCCGTCCGTCCGTCCGTCTTTGTACACGATAACTTGAGTAAAAATTAAGATATTTGCATGAAATTTTGTACACAGGTTACTTTTTGGCCCAGGTAGGTTGCTATTGAAAATGGGCGAAATCGGATGATAACCACGCCCCCTTTTTCGAGATCGAAAATTTCGAAAATCATACAAATTAACATAACTTGAGTCGACGACGCATGACCATTACATACGAAAAATACGATGCGCGTGCAGAAAAATGCCTGTAACTTTCGTTGTATGGTAAACTAACACTTTTTTTTTAGATTATTTTTTGTTATGAATTACACAATAAAATAAGACTAGTAACACAATTGAAAGCGATTGAGAAGTTTTTTTTTTTTAGTTGTTTAAAACAATGGCTAATAACTTTTTTTTTTTTAATTATTTATTGTAAAAAAAAAATTTATTTAGGAGACTTATTCATCCTCTTTAACTGTACCAAATATGAGCAAAATCGGTTAAACCGATCGCGAGTAAATAAATAAAATCCAAAAGCCTTCGAAAAATTTCGAATACCCATAACTTCGAAAATAATTCGAATTTCGAAAAATAAAAAAATAGGGGTCTTTTTTTTTGATTGTTAACCGAAAAAAAATTATTGCGCAAAAAAAGCTCGCACATCGAAAAAACGTTTGCACAGTTGGCAGATTTTGACTCTTTTACAAACATTATTCGCAATTTTTAACTTCTCCATCGTGGCTAGATGGCACTTTTGCATGATGTTGTTGGGCATTGCATTAGTAACTATTAGCAAAAAAAAAAATTTTTGCCACTTTAAGGGAGCGGAAGTTATTTACATCAAAAAGTAAGGAATTTCGAAAAGTGGTGATAGCTATAACTTTGAAAATAATTTGAATTTCGAAAAACGGGCCCAAACATATTTTTTTTCTATTTAAAACTTTGTCACAAATTGGGCGTAAGTATATTAGAAGTAAGAAACTAATAAATTTATTGAGTTCGTTTTTCCCAAATTATAATATATATAGAAAATATATAACTTATAGGTACTACTATTGTTTTCATACACTGGGTATTTAATGTTCGGCTTACCCGAACTTAGACTTCCTTATTGTTTATTCTACTTTTCTTGGCAAGTAAAGTTTTTTTCAGCTATCGTCGATCTCTACAAGAGATGGCCCAACAGAACCGCGTGAACCTCACATGGATCGCGGGGCGTAGGAACATTGAGGGAAATTGTAGGGCAGACGAACTTGCGAGGCAGGGCACGACCAAGCAGCCGTTTGCCACATGCAAGCTAATGCTGAAGGAGTACACACTCCGCCAAGCCAACGAAAGATGGCTGCAATCTCCAGGATGCCGGATATCCAAAAAACCTGGCCGAAATGGGATCATAAAAGATCAAGACAAATTTATCTCCATACTAATAGGCGCATTAACTGGGCACTGCCTCATTGATAGGCTATGTGGAGAATCCCGATAATACCGGGATTTTCCATATGGCAGGGTCCCGGAACTGACTTTCCTAATATTGGTGGTATCACACGGGCCTTTTAATACTGGCCTAGGTGTGCCTCTGCGGCAGCCACTTGAACCTAACCTAAAGTGTTTTTGCTAACATACATAAAATCTGATCCATGTGTGAATTTAAATACCAAGATATTTTCAGGTAGTCATGAGCATATGAAGCACTACTGACTGCAATTATACTTACCTTAACCTGTAAAAATCACTAATAAATACATACATTAGGGTGATTAAAAAAAATGTCGACTTGGTCTTACCCCCTAAAAAGTTAGGTATTGATGAGAAAATAAGCCTTGCAAAAAATTAGCGCTCTAACTTATCCCTTAGGGGTGGCTATTTTTTTTCGCCCTTTCCCATACATTTTGTATGGGGAAAATGGCATTTTTTTTTTTTCAAAGTGAATTTTCTTTTAATTTTTGAAACTTTTTTGAAAATATTTTTACATACTCTTAAAGTTGAAGCTTTGAAGCTTCCAAAATGGTAAGCCATGTACTATTGCACACACATTCACATTAACACGTATAAAATTTATTAAATTTTAAATGGCTGTAATTATTTTAATAGTTAAGATATTTGCACATGGCTTACCATTTTGGAAGCTTCAAAGCTTCAGCTTTAAGAGTATGTAAAAATATTTTTAAAAAAGTTTCAAAAATTGAAAGAAAATTCACTTTGAAAAAATACCATTTTTCGCCATACAAAATGTATGGAAAAGGGAGAAAAAAAAGCCACCCCTAAGGGTTAAGTTAGAGCTCTAATTTTTTGCAAGGCTTATTTTCTCGTCAATACCTAAAGTTTCAGGGGGTAAGAACGAAAAAAAACCCTAATTTTTTTTATTTGAATATATTGGAACCTCGAACATACCTGCGATCTATACAAGGACTTCGTTTTCTAGGTCAACAGTGACATCTACATTGAGTTGCTGGTTGCTCCAGAAAATTTGGCTGGATCAGAACTAATCTAGAGATAAACCATTAGACGATGGTACTAGTTGTAGCTCAATATCCAAGCAATGCTTTCAACGGTAAAATTCCAGATGGCGACGACATTAGAGAAGCATACTTTAATGAAGAGATTGAGACATAAGTAATTTCGTTTCAATTTTTCGAAGTTAACCTCCAAACCTTAATTATGGGCTTTCTCGAAGTTGGAAATTGCTAAAATGTGGGCGTGGACTACTGGTACCTCTTGTTTGTTTAGTGTGTGTTTTTTTTTTATGTTTTGTAAGTTTTGGAGCTAACTTCGAAAAGCGGGGAAAATAACAACAGCCAAAAAAATCCCAGGGGCTTCTCATCGGTTTCTAAAGCTTTTGGGTGTGTTGAATCCGAATCTGAGGTCAGACTTTCCGGACTGCCCTAAGTTGTCTCTCCAGTGGGTAGTTTTTTTAGTAAAAAATATTTTTTTTTAATTTTTTCTTTAATTTTTTTTTATTGTTTTTTTAATATTTATTTAATCTGTTTTTAATTTTTTGTTTTTGTAATTTTTCTTTTTAATTTTTTTTAATTTTTTATTTTTTTTAATTTTTTTTTTTAAATTTTTTTTTTTTTCATTTTTTTTTCTATTTTTTTCATTTTTTTTATTTTTTTTTTCATTTTTTTTTCTATTTTTTTCATTTTTTTTATTTTTTTTTCATTTTTTTTATTTTTTTTTTTCATTTTTTTATTTTTTTTTTTTATTTTTTTATTTTTTTTTTTAATTTTTTTTTTTTTTTTTCATTTTTTTATTATTTTTTTTATTATTTTTTTATTTTTTTATTTTTTTTTATTTTTTTATTTTTTTTTTTTATTTTTTTATTTTTTTTTTTAATTTTTTTTTTTTTTTTAATTTTTTTATTTTTTTTTAATTTTTTGTTTTATAATTTTTTATTTTTTTTTAATTTTTTTATTTTTTTTTAATTTTTTTATTTTTTTTTAATTTTTTTATTTTTTTTTAATTTTTTTATTTTTTTAAAATTTTTTTATTTTTTTCTAATTTTTGCTTACTTACTACACCACCCCAATTGTTCGCACTATGGAACTTCTGTATGCCGCCCAATATAAAAACCAAAGTTAAATTACGGTTCCTTGGCCGCCGAAGAATGGTTAAATTTAAACAAAAAATTCCAAAAAACTTCAGTTTTGTTGTACAGTGTATTTTTTTACTAATGAATGCATGTCTCAATCTCTTCGAAAAAGTTGGTTCGGTCCAATATGCAGAAAAAAGTTGATTTTGTGGTGTAGTATTATTTACTCAAAAAGTTATTAATTCAATTTAATTCAAAAACACAGATTTTAGGTTTCAATATATTTAATTTTTATTTATTATTAATTCATAAACGCTAAACTTACAGTACTATTTCTATTCATAAAATGAAACTTTTGGGTCTGTCTTCAATTATTGCAAGTATATATATATTAGACCGTCACACTCACCATACCTCAAAAAAATTAGTAACTAAGCTCACCTGTTCATAACTAAACTATTTTCTATTGGGTGTCGATAGATATAACAGGTTGTGAGCCAGACCGTTTTTAAAATTTCCTTGGTTACTCCAGGCAGAATTTTCGATTTAAATATGAAGCAAATACATTTTTTCGTTTTATAGCCGTTCACAGTAAGACCTGGCATATTGATTCTTCCTAAACAGGGGTTGCCGATCATATCAATATCATCAGCTTAATTTTTTTTAGACAGAGTGTTTCCAAAATTTTCAAATGTGACAGTCTAATCTACATATCAGAATTATATACCCACAGACATTTAAAATTATTTTGCACTTTCATCTTACATTCAAAAAAGTAAGATATAAAAAAATTTTATATTTAATATTTATATATTCGCACAATAATATTCGTTTATGAAAATTTTAAATAAACAATTTAAGTAGAAAGTATATATTAAGTGTATATACAAAAGTAATATGTATGTATCATCTGTAAATATGTAAGTATGAATTACTGTATATAATGTACATACATACATTAATACAAATGCTAATGTAGAACTGCTATACTATATGCAATGATATAAACTATATATAGATTTATGCAAACATACACAATTTTTTATCTTCGTATGCGCATAAAATAAATCATTTTTAATGAGTTTTTAATGAAACACTACAACTGACACTGGACTTGCGTTTGTCACAAAGAGTTTTTTTTACAATTTTGTATATATAAATATAAATTTATGCTGATATATAAAGTTGTAAATATTTATACACTAAAGTATTTACAAGAGATTCTAAAACCTCTAACGAGTCATAAATTGTATTACTTAAGTGCTATTTAAACCGTTTGATACTTCTTTTTAATAGTATTTTTTTTTTAATAATGATTTGGGCTAGTTTTTTATTATTTTTTAAATTCATGATTTAATTTATAGTTCGGTCAAATTAAACATTTGAAATAAGTAGCAATAATTCCCACAGAGCCAAATTTTGGTAGAGGACCTAGGTTCGCTGTAATCAAGAAAACTTTAAAAGTCCCCATCGATCCCATGAAGCAATAAGCTTCGTATCACTTAATTTCATTACCTCTTCATTTAAATTTTTTGTAAAATTTTTTATATTTCCTTTATTTTAATTTTTTTTTGTCTCCTTTTTTATTAGTTTTGTGATCTATTTATTTTTTTTAACCTCCTTGTTTTATCAATTTATTTTATCTTGTATTTATGTAGTTGTTTTATTTTTTAAATGTTTCCTTATTTTTAATTTTTTTGCTTTCATTAATTTTTTATTTCTATTATTTTTATCCTTATTATTCGTTTTTTTATACCCAGCTGTACTTGTACACAGGGTATTATAACTTTGTTAGGATAACGGTTGGTTGTACAGGTATAAAGGAATCGAGATAGATATAGACTTCCATATATCAATATGATCAGGATCGAAAAAAAATTTGATTGAGCCATGTCCGTCCGTCTGTCCGTCCGTCCGTCCGTCCGTCTGTCCGTTAACACGATAACTTGAGCAAATAATGAGATATCTTCACCAAATTTGGCATGCGTACTTATTTGGGTTCAGAATAGATTGCTATTGAAAATGGGTAAAATCGGACCATAACCACGCCCCTTTTTCGATATCGAAAATGTATAAAATGGGTTAATTCAATATTAGAAGCAGCTACAATGATAAAATTTGCAATATGTATTGATTTAGATGTTCTAAGGCCGATTTTATAAAAATTTTTGAAAAGTGGGCGTGGTACCGCCCACGTATCTTTAAAGAAATTTTAAAATTTTGACTCTTAATAACTTCAGAACAGTTTATGCTAGTATAACGAAATTTCGTAGAGGACATACTATTGTTGTGGTAAATTCAGCTATAGAAAATAAACGAAATCGCTTCGCGACCACGCCTACTTTTTCATAAAAGTTATATTGAAAGGAGGTGGAAATATTGAAAAGTCCATATCTAATTAACTGATTTCGCTATAATAATATAATTTGGTACATACATCAACTTTCATATTCTTTACATAATTTTTTCAAAATTTTGGAAAGTGGGCGTGGCACCGCCCACTTATGAGTCAAGCAATTTTTAAATTCGACTGCTAACAACTTCAGAACGGTGTGAGCTAGATTTACGAAACTAGGTACCAGGCATGTTATGTTTATGTAGAGTACTACCACAGAAAATAAGAAAAATCGGTGAACGATCACGCCCACTTTATGTGCACAGCTGGGTATGTAATGTTCGGTTTCACCGGAACTTAGACTTCCTTACTTGTTATTTCTATTTTTTGTTATTATTTTGTATTTGAAATTTTTTTATATATGTATGTATTTATATTAATTTAATTTTTATTTTTGCTTCTTACTTTTTTTTAAATTTAAATTTAATTTTTTTTATAATTTTAATTTGGTTTTTTTATATTTTTTTATTTTTTTTTATTATTTTTTTATGTTTTTATAATTTTTTTATTTTTTTATTTTTTTTTTATTTTTTTATTATTTTTTTTTTTATTTTTTTCTTTTTTTTTATTATATTTATTTTTTCTCTTTCATTAATCTTTTATTTCTATTTTTTTAATCTTATTTTTTAGTTTTTAAGAATTTTTATTTCTTTTTTTGTTATTATTTTTTATTTTTATTTTTTTTATTTTTATTTTTATTTTTTATTTCTATTTATATTACATACATTAATTTTTATTTTTGGTTCATATTTTTTTTAAATTTTTTTTTTTCTTTTTATTTTTTTTTCTTTTTACTTTTTTTCTTTTTATTTTTTTTTTTTCTTTTTATTTTTTTTTTTCTTTTTATTTTTTTTTTTTCTTTTTATTTTTTTTTTCTTTTTAGTTTTTTTTTTAGTTTTTTTCTTCTTAGCTTTTTATTTTTTCTCTTTATTTTTTTTTCTTTTTATTTTTTTTTTCTTTTTTATTTTTTTTTTTTATTTTTTATTTTTTTTTCTTTTTTATTTTTTTTTCTTTTTTATTTTTTTTTTTCTTTTTTATTTTTTTTTCTTTTTTATTTTTTTTTCTTTTTTATTTTTTTTTCTTTTTTATTTTTTTTTTTTCTTTTTTATTTTTTTTTCTTTTTTATTTTTTTTTCATTTAAATATTTATTATTTAGTTTTTTATCTTTTTTCTTTATTTCTCTTTTTTCACATTTTCCTTCTTTAATTTATTAATTTGGTACTATATGTATTTCTATTTTAAATATTTTTATTTTTTTTATTTTTTATTTTTTATTTATTTTTTTTTTTTTAATTTTTTATTTATTTTTTTTTTTTTAATTTTTTATATATTTTATTTAATTTTTATATCCATTTTTATTTATTTTTTGTTAGTTTTTATTTTTTGTTTTATATCAACTTTTTTTATCAATTTGGTTGTTATTATAATTTTATGAACTTTGAAATTTTTTTGGACTTTTGACCAGTCGAATAATTTTTGCAAAAACATGTTGAAAATGCTACAAACACACAATACCAAGTACGAAGATTGCAATTTCGACCTTGTGGAGGGTCTTGTCAAACCGCTTCTATTTAGCAATTTGCCGGCGGGCATACTAAGCATTGTTTGGTGTAATGGTTCGATAATCAAAGTGGTTTGACAAGACCCTTCAACAAGGTCGAAATGGCAATCACCGTAGTTGGTATTGTGTGTTTGTAGCATTTTCAAAATGTTTTCGCAAAAAACTCGAAAAAATAGCTTGACTGATCAAAAGACCACAAAAGTTCTATTATCAATTTTTAATAATTTTTTATACCAATTTTTTTTATTTTATTTATTTTGTGGGTTTTTTGTGTTATACAAAAATTTTATTTTCTCGCCTTTACTTATATTTAAAATTTTTCTAATTCGCTTTTTTAAAATGTTCAACGTTTTATAAATAAATCCTGGGGGCCAATTCGTGTTCTATGAAATGATAAAAAGAAAAATTTTTCATACACAATTTTTCACAAATTCATACAATTTTTTTTTTGCTTTCGGCAAATATCATCTGCTTTTTTAATTCAAGGTATGAAATTTTCCTACAATAACTTACATTAGTATTAATTAATTAAATAACATATGTATGTCCTACAACTACGTAATATTACTTATTCCTAAATATATTTGATTTAATGAATTTTCATTCATTATTTTAATGATTTTTTTTTTAATTTTTGTATTAAAATTTTTTAAATATACTTTTTTTTTTTTTTTAATTATGGATTATTTCTACTAAATATTATAACTAAGTTGAGAAATCAATATGAGCTTAATATACCTACATGCAAAAAAAGTTGAGCACTTGCTCAGAATCTAGTTTTTAAGTAAAAAAGTATAAGACGGATTTTTACAAAAACAAAATAACTCGCCTATTTCAAAAAAATGAGTCTGAGCAAATGCTCGTCCTGAATTTCCTCACTTTCTATATCTACCATATACTTTTTTTACCCGGTTCTAACCACCATCAATTTATGTTTTATGAATTATTTCCTTAGTTTTATATGCATTTACAAAAAAACTTTATTCTGATTTACATACAGACATGATGTAACACAAACTTATGTACATTTGTATGGAGAAATATGGCTCATTCCAGGGTGACCGATGTGAGGTTTTTACTTTTGATTTAATTTTAAATTTTTGAGTTACTAAAAAAAACTTGTAAATAATGTTTATTTGTAAGGTGGACTTGAGGTGCAAATCAAAAATTATAATACTAAAACAATAAAAAATAAAATATTAAACATAAATATTAAAAAAAATCAACAAAAGAAAAAATTTTCAAAAATTTAAAAGCAAAAATTAGGAACAAAAATATAAAAAATACAAAAAATAAAATCCGCAAAAAATACTGAAAAAAAAACAAAATTCTACAAAAGCGAAAAATAAAAAAAATAAGAAATATCTAGTAAAATAACTAAAAAGTATTAAAGAAAAATTTTTTTTTAAATAAAAAAAAAATTTTAAAAATTAAAAAAAAATAAAAAAGGAAAAATTTATTAAAAATAAATGAAAAGGAATAAACGACTTTTAGAAAAATGTTTCCTAAATTTCTTTTATAAGGAAAAAAGAATTACAAAAAATAACAATCCAAAAAAATGTTTAAAAAAGTTTTGAAATATGTATAAATAAAAAAAAATTCTTAAAAAAATAAAAAAAAATAAATAACAAAATACTAAAAAAAACTTAAAAAAATGTTAAAAAAATAAAAAAAAAATTAAAAAAAAAATCTAAAAAAATGTATGTATATAAAAAAATAAAAAAGTATATAAAAAAATTTAAAAAAAAGTTTCTAAAAAACCATTTTACACTATTAAGGATGCATTTTCTTCTAAAAAAGGTTTTGTGTCCTAAAACCATATCGATTACATTGGTATGCGCCATATATCCGATATGTGAGTATGTATTATATGTACACGATTTTTTACGGTTTTCATCAGCGATATTTTCCTATAAAACTATATTTTTTTTTTTTTTTTGATATTAATTTCTAAAATTTTGTACACGCATTTTTATACAAAATCAGTTTTGCTTTCACTCTTATTTTCCATCTGCCTTCTACTCATCGCCGTTACAGCAGCCATCGCAACTTCTCAGCTCCCAGCGACGGCGCTTTCAGTTCAAATAAACTTCCTCCACTTGCTCGCCATCGCATTCTTGCTGTTCTTGCACTTCCTGCAGCTGCTGCAAGTGATGCTCTTCCACCTCATCTTCGTCGTCATATTCGAGCAGCTCCTCTTCGTGCGTTTGCTGTTGTTGCGATTGCGCATGCTCGATAACAATTTGTTGATGTTGTTGCTGTTGATGATATTCTTCTTGTTCTTGCAATTCAATCGTTTCGAGTTCTGTCGTTGTGGTTTGTTGTTGTTGCTGTTGCTGTTGCTGTTGTTGTTGTTGTTGTTGTAGTTGACGATGTGTTATCAGTTGATGTGTTTGCTGTTCAACTAGTTCGTTATGTTGTTGTTGTTGTTGTTGTTGTTGTTGTTGTTGTTGTTGTTGTTGCTGATGATGGTGCAACTCGCTGTGCGCCGTCGTTGTAAAGACCAGCGGCGGTGGCGAACTGCTGCTCACATGATGATGAAGCTGTTGCTGGTGTTGTTGTTGTTGCTGTTCATTTGCCGTCTCCGTGGCAATACTATGATTACGTACAATATGACCGGCGGTCGTTTTACCAGAACGTGTCAATGTCACCGTCACCTCAGAACCGAGACCGGCAAACGAGACGGGTGTGGCGGTGCTGACGTTGGCGTGTGTCGCAGGCGCTGCTCTGGCATGAAGGATTTTGCGCGTTGTTGTAACTGCACCGCCACCACCACCACTACTAGCAGTGCTGACCGTGTGCGCATGCGTTTGGGTGCTAGGCGATGCGGCAGCCGATGCACTTGGCGACACATAATTGATGAGCAACACACGTTCCCC
This sequence comes from Campiglossa producta, assembly GCA_964058755.1. NCBI lineage: Eukaryota > Metazoa > Arthropoda > Insecta > Diptera > Tephritidae > Campiglossa > Campiglossa producta. The sequence goes on along the minus strand of CAXKVI010000002.1, from coordinate 125,298,502 downwards.
GGTGGTTGTTTGTGCTGCATGACCGCGTAGTATGCGCGTACGATGTGTTGTTGTGCCGCTGCTGGTTGCAATCGGTTGGGCGCCAGTGGCAGCTGCGGCAATGGCGGCTAAACCGCTCGCGCCGCTGCTTTGCTGTTGGTGGTGTTGCTGTTGTTGTTGAGCACGGCTCAGACGTGTTGCACTTACCACAGTGCCGCTGATGTTGTTGCTGTTGCTGCTGCCGTTGGTGCCACCACCACCACCACTACTCCCGCCGCCGCCTATCCCGCCGCCTCCTCCTCCTCCACTACCGCTGATCATATCGTTGGCTCATCATTACGTATTATTACCGCCTTTCAAAATGAAAACTTTCTTTACCAAAATGTTCTTATTGTTACCCTAGATTATTTGATTTTTTTTTTGTATTCATTATTTGATTTTCGTGGTTTTTTGAGTTGTTTGTTAGATGTGATTGTATGCAAAACATGTAAACATTTTTTTAGTTTTTTTTTTGTTAAATTTGGTGAGTTACGATGCAGCCATGGTAAAAATTTGTATTAAAAAAGAAAGAGAAGACAAGAATAAATTGCAAAGTTAATGAGATTTGTTAAATCCAGATGAGATAAACATACTTATATGCAATAAATTAGTCACGTACATATATTTAATAAACAATATTAATAACATGAGATTAATATCAATAATAATTTTAATTTTACACATATATGTTGAGAGACATTGAATGTTGTATATGGCGATTGTGACGTTTGGCGGAAGTCACTTAATATTTTTTTATTTTAGGTTATGTTTTATGTGCTATGGACACTTTTAGGTTATGTACATACATAAGTGTTGCGGACCCCAAAATCTAACGTATGTCGCCCTACAGACATATATGAAAATACTTAGGCTATTTTAAAAAGTGTAATCTCTGGAATTGTATGACCAAATAAATAAATCAAAATTACTGGAAACTAGTACACGTGAAATCTTTTTTGAGGTTATAACAGAAAAGTCACCAAACCAAAAAAGTACCTTATCAGGTCAATTCTATATAAAAAAATCCGCACTAAATTTTTTCCCTCTCCCCTATTCTAGAAAAAAATGTCCACTGCACAAATAACTTATACAAAATTTTTCAATATTTGAAATTCTTCTTCAACTACTTATTCTTCTCCATCCAACCAATTACACCATACTGTACTAAAATTCGACTCCAATCCAAGTAGAACGTTTTTTCTTACCACGTGGTGAACTCTTTACCCGCTATAGCAAGCTATGTTTTGCATTGGTGCCTTATGCTGCTCCATGGTCGTTTTGAAATACGCTTTGATTTCAATATTTCCACCACACCACATTCAGTTTCATCGTAATCCCGATTACTTCAATGATAACGAGCATTATTGTATTAGATATGTCAACGCAGAGCAGCGCATGCTATCAGTCTAAGTGTAGTGAACTCGCCATGTGGTAAGAAAAGTTAATATCAGTAAATTACCCTACCGACCATGGGCATCCATGGTGAAAACAAAATACCAAACCCTGCTGCTAACCAGCAGCTGTTAAAATTTTAGGAAATTGCTGGGTTGCGCTTATCAAAAAAAGACGATAAAAATGTGGGCAATTTTGTTCATCGAGGTTCCTTTTCGAATTTAGCGTTGGTATTTCGATGCCAACTTTTACCCAGTGAGTTTTGGTATTGCCGAGCATTAATTTTTATTTTGTTGCCATCGTGGCTAGCGCTGGTTGGCAGGGAAAATTACCACCAACGCATATTTATGGAATTTGCATGAAAAAATTACAGTGCCGGTTTCGAGAAAAAATAGCAATTTCAATATGGGTAGGAAAAGCACTTCGCAGAACAAATTTAGTGACGGTGTGGTGAGTTCCCAGTTGTTGTTACAGTTCAAATGATCTTTGAGGTGCAAATAATATTATGATTTTTTTAGGGAGAACGAGAGGGCGAAAGAGAGTAAGATAGGGGCGAGAGAGAGAACGAACGTAGATTGTAATAGTGCCAAAAAGTGGGCGATGAGAAATAAAGATAAATATGTATATTCGAATATACGGAGGCGGGAGTGGAAGACACATAACTAGAATGAGAGGTAGGTGAGAAGAGAAAGGTAAAATAGAGAGAAATTGAGGAAATAGGACTGATGGGGATAGTGAAGGGAGCTGAGAGAAAAAGATAGCTAAAGAAATTTGAAACAAACTTTGGTAAACTGGAATTTTTATATTATAAGGGATCTTACAGAGTTTACAGTAAACGATTTGTAGCGTAAATGGGAAGGTTTTTCATCAAGATCAAGCTTTGTGATATGTTCAACGAAGTGCGAAGTCCATCTACCATGCTAGCATTTTTATAAGCATTTTTCCAATGTGAATATACATTTTTTAAAAGATGTTTGAAACTCTTCGCATACCTCACACATACTAACTTATGGGCTAACAAAAAATAGTTGAAAGTTATGATAAGCACTAAATAGAAACCATTTTACACTTATATACATTTGCATTAACATGCAACCATAAACATACACTTTAACCCCAATATTCATAAAAAATAAAATAACTATAAAGTTTTTTGAATGGCATTTCCATATACATACATACATACATATTAGAGATTTATAAACCAATTTTTTTATGAATATGTGGGGAAAATATAACATGTCAATTAATAGTGATACAACAATTGGTTTAATACAAAGTCATACATGTACATTTATTGTCAGACAATCACACATACATACATACATACGTACAACAAAAAGCCAAGAAAGAACCCAAGCCATAGCAAAATTATAATAACATGAAAGTAGACCAATTATGAGACACAAAAACATTACAAAAAAATACATACAAAATTAGGAAAAGGTTAATCAGGAGTATAACTAATAGAAATTTCAAGACCCAAAGGCACATAAAATTGGAGTAGCTGTGTTGGGATTGAGATACATAGAGGGATATGTCAGGGTAGCAATACAAAGAAAATAAATTAAACCATAATATTTTTTGTTTTATTTTGTTGTTTTTTATTATATTTATAATTCAAATTACGCTAACCAAACTAGGGAAAGTGGAAATAAAAATTACAAGCGTATTTTTAAGGTTAAGTTAGAAAATTATATATCGACATGGCATACGAAAACTAACACTTTTCAAATTTTTACGAAAACTAACACTTTTGGCTAGTACATTTTCTTCAGAGAAAACTGAAAGTGTTAGTTTTCGTCAGACACAAATTAAAAGTGTTAGTCTTTGTATGGCACGTCGATATGTAGGGTTTGTATACTAAAACGGATTTATTCATTTTGTTGTGCCAAATTTATGGAAAAAGAAAGAAAAGTAGCGAGACAGAAATATTTCGCTTGGCATTTCTGATATATTTTTAACGTAATTTTTTGGTTAGAAGAAGAGGTTATGTTCAGCTGGGAAATAGATTATGTTGAAATATTTAAGTTTTTGAAAGTGATCAGTTTCACATGATTTGAAACGTTTAATTGCAACTTTTAAAATTTTTGAAACAATTGAATCTCTTTGAAAACACAAATCTGGCACAACTTTTTTTAATTTTAGTGTCTTAAATATCAATAATAAATTTTTTGTTTGTCTGTATGTATGTGTGTCTTTAAGTGTAAATTAAATTTAACAAAATTAAAAATATAAATGTAAAAACATTATTTTATTACAAGCGTTCTTTACTTTTTTTTTTAGATAACTAACAGCGTTATATTGTGTACTAAACCACTACTTAAATATCAAAAATAAAATGCTAAAAAAAATTATTTAATTTAATAATAAGTAAACTTTAAGTAGACAACAGTTAATAGCATACTAAAATTAAGTTTTATTTTAAATACAAACTTATAAACATACATGTGTTTATAAATATAAATATTTGGAAGTTGCATATTAGGATGGGTCGAAAATATTTTTTGCAATTATTATTTAAATTTTTGATGCAATTTGTAATTTTTTTTTTTTTTTTTGTTCGAACACTGCAAAATATAATCGAGTTATCCTAGCGCATAGGTATGCCTAAAAAGACAGGAAGAATTGTATAACCTCTACCAACGCAAACAAAGAACGGCATATAAAAGCATGATAAGGTTGCCGTATTTGTTTGCAGCATATTTTTTTCCTAAAATAGTAATATGTTTTTTTTAAGATTAGAAAATAATAGTTTTTAAAGTAAAAGAATGCTATATAGTACCGAGTACCAACTTAAAACTACTTACAACCATTTGCTAATTTTTAATTCTGTCCACTTATGTATGGGTGTGTGTTTATTAGAGTGGAGCGAAAAAAAATTCAACGTGCAAAAAAAAAGGGAAATTAAAAAAAGGGATGTAAAAAATAATTAAACAAATTAAACAAATTATTTAAGAAAATCAAAAAAAAAAAATTGAAAAAAATTTAAAAAAAATGGAAAAAATTAAAAAAAATTGGAAAAATTAAAAAAGTACATTTTCAAAACCAATTTGAAAAAGGGGTTTTTGGAAAATACCAATTTTTTATGTTAAAAAAATTAAGGACGTTTTGAATAAAAAAATAATTGTAAAAGGACATTTTCAAAGACTATTTGGAGAAATGTTTTGAATAACTCTTTTTTTAGGTAAAAAAAAATTTTAAGAAAAGAATTTTTTCAATTTTTTTCAACTTTTTTCCTTTTTTTTAATTTATCCATTTTTTCTTTATTTTTTCCATTTTTTCTTTAATTTATCCAATTTTTTTTTCATTTTTCCATTTTTTTTAATTTTTCCATTTTTTTTAATTTTTCCTTTTTTTAATTTTTCCATTTTTTTTTTTTTTTAATTTTTCCATTTTTTTTTCAATTTTTCCATTTTTTTTTTAATTTTGTCCATTTTTCCCAGTTTTTTTTTTAATTTTTTTTTTATGTTTCGAAAATCATCATGATGAAATTGATTTCATAATTTGGAAAATCTTTTTATTAATTGCTCGTAAAATATTTTTTTTTTTTTAATTTTCAAAACAATCTGGAAATAAAAACCGATGCATTTCAAAATAAATTTTTTTTTTCAAGTTGTCTTAGAACTTTTTTGATATAAAAACTTTTTTAATTTTAAATTTTTTTTTTTAAAAAATCATTGGAAAAAATTTAAAAAAAAATCCATTTCAAAAAAAGTTATACCAAGATAAGGTTTTGGAAAAACAAGCATTTTTTAATGTGTTAAAAAAATATTGGGTTGTTTTCACAAAAGTCTCCAACCCGGTTAGCGGAATTAATTGACACCTTTTGTACGTTGAGCCATTAACGGCTTTTATTCAAGCGGCGCTTAGTAATATAAAAATTATTTGGAAAACTGATCTGCTTAGAAGAACTTGAACACAAAATTGATTTTTTAATTTGTTAATTTTTGAATAAAAAAAATTTAAGTTTAGTTTTCACTCCACTCCCGTGTACAGAAATATTTATGTATGTAATTAAAGTGTTAATTAAGGCAAACAAATTTTTTTCAAATTTAAGTAAATAAGGAGTTTTTTCAATTAAAGTAAGTTTGTAACAAACAATTATTATAAAAAAAGAAAAAAGTCATTCAATGCACGCATAAATAGCACAGGAAATGGATACATAATAAGTATGTAAGGCAGCGAAAATCTAGTTAAAAGTGCATTACTAAGCTTATTTTGAGAAATTAAAAATTTTCGAATTAATGGGGTCCAAATTTTTTTTTTTTTTTTTTGTTCTGGAATTTTTTTATTTTTTAGTTAATAAAATGTTTTTACGCTGGCTTTTGGATTAAGCTATTAAAAATCTGCACTAATTCCTTTTTAATCGTGCTCTTTTGCCACTGCTTAGTTTTTTTTTTTTTCAATAACTTTATTTAACAATTCTTGAAGAAAATTTTCTAAAGTTATATGTAAAGCATACACCAAAAACAAAAACAAAATATCGATATTATTGAAATACATATATTAATTAATTAAGCAAATAAGATTTGTGTTAGTTAATTTGCTAGCAAATAAATATTCATGATGCGTTTTTAAAATATGGGTTTGTGCATTGCGTTTGGTTTGTCTTAAGAGTTTGGTTAAAATGTTTTGGCCGCTTCTCTGAACTTTTCTATATTCATTGATTTATTATAACGTTAAGCTATTATGTAATATGAGGAATTACTAAGTTTCTAGTGACACACCAACAAGAAAAGCAAATTTGGAGACTTAATCAAATTCTTGTTTAAATTTTACGATGGGATTCAAGGTATTTTAAAATGTTAGAGTATCGAAATTGAATAAAGATTAAAAAATTGGGAACTTGAAATTAAAATTTCGAAAGTCTGCAAAGTGGAGACTTTCAAAAAAAATATATTTATAAGATTACAAGTCATTTTAAATTGGGTAGTATCAGAATTTAACGTTATAGAAGGAGCGGTAAAAAGGTAACAACTTAAGATAAAAATTTCGCAAGTCTCCAAAAATATAAGACTTCTAAAATAAACGGCTTAAAAAGATAAATCTGGATAGTATGGAAATTAAACAAATTGACGCGAGTAGAGTATTGAAATTGAACAGACAGAGTTATAGGCGAAAGATTAGAATAACCAATTCTTAAGTCTCCAAAAACGGGAGACTATCGATATTCAACAAAAGGAGATAGCTGTGAAAAGTTATAAATATAAGATTAAAATTTAAAAAGTTTCCAAAAGTACTGCAAAAGTTAAAGATTTCCAAAAGATAAATCTGGAAATTATCGAAGTTGAGCAAAAAAAGTTTTTAAGTTTTACGATGGGATTCAAGGTATTTTAAAATAATAGAGTATGGAAATTGAATAAAGATTAAAAAACTAAGAAATTGAAATTAAATTTAAAATTTCGAAAGTCTACAAAGTGGGACTTTCAAAAAATATATATTTTTATAAGATTACAAGTCTTTTTAAATTGGCTAGTATCAGAATTTAACGTTATAGAAGTAGCGATAAAAAGATAACAACTTAAGATTAAAATTTCGCAAGTCTCGAAAAATATAAGACTTCTAAGTAAACGGTTTAAAAGATAAATATGGATAGTATGGAAATTAAACAAATTCAACCGAGTAGAGTATTGAAATTGAAAGGACAGTTATAGGCGAAAGATTAGAATATAAATATCTTAAAGTCTCCAAAAACGGAAGACTATCGAAATTCAACAAAAGGAGATAGCGGTGAAAAGTTATTAACTTGAGATTAAAATTTCAAAAGTCTCCAAAAATACTGCAAAAGTTAAAGATTTCCAAAAGATAAATCTGGAGATTATCGAAGTTGAGCAAACAAAATTTTATTTTAATTTCTTAATTTTGTTTTCATGGTTACGATGCCAATTTAAATTGCAGTTTATAATTTTAGAGTTTTGCAATTAAGTATTTTGTAATACCAGGTTAAGTTCAAGTATTTCTAGTAGTTGGACAGACTTAGTGGCGGGGTCCCTCGCTAACTTAGGCCGCACTAGAGTTAAAAAACTATCGATAGTTTTAAAAACACCATCGAAGTCTTCGATATTTACAAAAAAAAAATAAACCATCGATATAACTATCGTATATACATAGATTGTTTCTCAAAGAAACTTTTTAAGTTTCATATACATGGCGATAATTGAAGCATCATCGTTCATAACGTTCTAAGTGTCATTTTTTCAAAACCGGGTTTTTGCATATAACATTGTGTATTGCTCCAGATAACAAATTTTCTAAAATTTGACACACCAAAACTGTAAAAATGCATTTAAAAATAGTAGGTAAATTTACATAGTGACATACATTATTTTGCATAGAAGCGTCGAAAGTGATTCGTAACGGCACTGGAAGATCACAAGGAAGATGTACTACTGATAATATAAAAGATATAAAAGAAAAAGTTAAGGAGACAGATGAGAAAAATAAATTTAAAAAATATGACTTTAGCGTTTTTTTGCTCTCCTGACAAATGCTGATTTTGTAACTTAGAACGTTATTCGCGATGATGCTTCAATTTTCGATAGCTTTAACACCATCGATTGGCTTCGTAGGTATCTCAAAAAACATTAACTTTCTAGGCCACACATAAATTTTACAATAATCTCAAAAAAAGTATCCGAAAATTGGAGACTTTTTAAAATTTGCCTGATTCGAAAATTGGAGAGTTACGCACTTTTTTTTAATTATCAGCCACATAATACCTCTCCATTACACAATAGCTTTCCATTACTATGCGCCTATCCCCCATATTCATAAAAAATAAAATTAGTTTCTAAATGGTTTAAAATGACATTTTCATAAAAATGTTGCGCCATAAGAACTTTATAGACCTGCTATATTTTTTATGAATATGGGGTTAATATTTTGTTGTGGGTAGTTGGTTGTGTTTGTTCTAACTATATACATACATAAATATACATAGGTTTTCTATTTTCTCATAACCTTTCCTCGTATATATTTCTAATTAGGTATCATATTTTATATCATCATCAACATCGATTTTTACAATTGTGAATGTGTTTGAAATTCATTCATATTCACCTGATTTATATTGCCCAATATTTGATGACCTTGCAACGTTTGCACTTGCGCAATTGATAATGATGTTGTGCCATCTGTATTTTCGGTTTGTGTTACAATTTGTCCACCACTTTGTTGTTGTTGCTGTTGTACTTGCTGTTGTTGTTGGCCGCCTGGTTGGGTTGTAGTGGTGGTTGTTGTTATATTACCCGATTGATCAATAATTTGATGATGTTGTATTTGTTGTTGTTGCCCCTGTTGTTGTTGTTGCTGCTGTACGGTGGCCTGTTGCACTTGTACTTGTTGTACTTGCTGTTGTTGTTGCACTTGAACTTGTTGTTGCTGCTGTTGTTGTTGTTGCTGTACTTGTTGCTGTTGCTGTGCCCCACTACCACCCGCTGTCGTTACTGTCATTGTTTGCTGGCCTTGTTGTTGTTGTTGTGCATCCGGATCCTTTTTCACTTGCACAGTATGTATGGTATGTAGCGATTGTACCGATTGAACTTGTGGGATAGTGCTAATAGCCGTGATCGTTGATGTGCCTGCTGCATTGCTAGTACCGGGTGCTGCTGTTGTTACTATTACCTTTTTGGTTGCGGGGTCTGCGGTGAAAATGAGTGAGTAAAAAAGAAACGGCATTAATTGTTTGCGCTCAAGGAAATGTAGAGTGCTAGTTTGTGTTTTTTTTTTTGTATTGTTAATATCAGAGGCAAGTAGCGGTTGCTATAGTTTTATTGTGTTTTTTGATGCACCTAGCAAAGCTATCCTTTAACTTTCGGCATAAATTAAAGTCTCCAAAAATTGGAGAGTTTGGAGTTTGCGTTTTTAACAAACAGTTATTCTAAAAAAATGTGTGGATCAAAGCAACAAACCCCACACATAACGTTTTCTGCTAAATTTGAGTCACCAAAAAATGGAGAGCTTCGAAATCGTGAATTTTTCACGAGAATCAAGCCTGAAAAAATAGGGAGCCAACCCCCAAACCAAACGCCTAACGTTTTTTGCTAAATTGGAGATTTTGAAAATTGTGCGTTTTTATTACGCAGATAGTCAAAAAAAAGTGGGGATCGAAACCTTAAACCTAACACATACCATTTTCTGCAAAAATTCAAGTCTCCAAAAGTGTTAGAGTTTGAAAATTGTATATTCTTAATTGACAGCAAGCATTAAAAGAAGGGATCCAAACATATCATATGATGTTTTCTGCAAACATTGAGAGGTCTCCAATAATTGTAAAGCTTGGAAATTGTGCATTTTTAATTAATAGCAGGTCTAAAAAAATTGTGAGCCGAAATCCAAACCTATCACATAACGAAATCTGCAAAAATTTAAGTCTCCAAAAATTGGAGAGTTTGAAAATTATGTATTTTTAATAAAGAGCAAGTCAACAAAGTAGTGGGCGAAACAGAAAACCCAAAACAACAAAAATTTTCCAATAGTTGGAGTTTGAAAATTGTGTTTATTATTGAGAGAATGTAAAAAAAAAGTTGGGAGAATCTAGGTTAAAAATTAAATAAGAAAAATTAAGTTTATTTTCTTAACCCGATGGATTCTGAAATATGAGCCAAAAATACTCCAGATATTGGTTCTCATGCATAAAATGCGAGCATTTGTTCAGACTCGATTTTTTTAGTAAAGGCTAGGAATTTGTTTTTGTAATAAAAACAAAAAAGCCACCTTTTACTCACCTGAGCAAAAGCTTGTCTTTTATTTATGAGGCCCGTATTGTTTCAAAAAATTTCACATCTAATTAATAACGTATACTGTGAGTAAATTTTTTTTTTTAATTAATATCGCCTCGACAAATAAATTGCAAGTATTTTCTCTATATAATAATAAACAATAAAAAGTCCAAAACGCACATATCCTTGAGCGCAATGTTGATTAATATAAAACTGAAAATGTCTATCTACAGAAATTAATACAAAACAAATTTAAAAAAGAAGGCGTGTATTGTTTTTTTTTATCAAACATTCACATTTTATTCAATTGAAATATATATTTGAGGTCGCCTTTTATAAACACCGCTATTATAGTTGTCAACATTAACAAAAACACACCGTGTTGGTCCATATGGCCAAACCATAATAGCGATGAATAGTTCTAAACAAAAACGTAAGTAAATATAAAGCAAAATCTTATAAATAAAAAACACAAAAGTAATTAAAATATAATTATTTAATGAAATTCCATTTGTGTTTTGTACAAACTTGTTTTAAGAAAACAGAGCGTTAGATTGAACTTTTTATTGCTATTATTATTATATATTTAAGAAAATACTGCATGATTTTTTTTAAACTACTTTTGAGTAAAATGTTCAAAGCGTCAAACTTAAATGTAATGGGCGTGAGCACCCTCTCGTTACTATTCGATAATTTTTGTAACAAATGCTTACTTATCTATTACACTTTTTGTAGCTGACCATTAGGGGGATTTACTTAATTCTATTTTTTTGTAGATTTTCCCCTGAAAAGTTAATATTTGATGAAAAAATTTACCTCGCAAAAAATAATTTTTTTATAGGAAAAATTTGGTACTTAATAGTTCGAAATTTTCAAAAGGCTGTAATTAGTTTTGCAGTTATGATAATCGCACTATGTAAAAAGTTTTTGAAGGTTCAAAACTTTAAATTAAAGAATATATAAGGGTTTTTGAAAAAAAAATCTGAAATTATGAGAAAGTTCTCTTTAAAACCAAATTCAACGTGTTACTTGCAATAGTTCGACATTTTGTAATTTTCTAAAGGCTGTAATTAGTTTTGTAGTTATGATAATCGCACTATGTTAAAAGTTTTTGAAGTTTAAAAATTTCAGCTTTAAGAATTTGTAACGGTTTTTTGAAAATTTTAAAAAATTATGAGAAAATTCAATTCAAACTTAGTCATTTTTAAAAGGCGGTAATAAGTTTTGTAGCTATGATAATCGCATTCAATAAAAAGTTTTTGAAAGTTCAAAGCTTAAGGAATGTGTAGCGCTTTTTTGAAAATTTTTAAAAATTATGAAAAAATTCGCTTTAAACCAAATCAAATAATATCTTACTTGCAATAATTCAAAATTTAGACATTTTCAAAAGGGGTAATTAGTTTAGTAGTTATTATAATCTCATTCTGTAAAAAGTTATCGAAAGTTCAAATCTTCAACTTTAAGAATATGTAACGGTTTTTTGAAAAAACTTTCCAACAATTATGAGAAAACTCACTTTCGAAAAAAACTCATTTTTTCCATACAAAATCTATTTATTTATTAAACAAAAATAGCTGCAAGAGGTTGGTTACAGCGCTTATCTTTCGCGAGGCTTAAGGGTCGAATACATAAAGCTTTGTTAACCTCGCCTGACATTTGCTACCTCAAAACTTTGCGTCCAACTTCAGAGGTATGCTACAATGAACGCCTTGACGCTTCTCTTTTATACATTTGTTCTCGTTTTTTTTTTTTTCTTTGCATTCGTAGTGTTTTAGTTAATTTATTAATTTAATAGAGAAAAAATGAATTAATTATTATTTTCTCCAACATTTTATTCTTTAATTGAAGCAAAGTCATCAACATCTGATTGTCAAAGCAAGCAAAGCAAGCAAAATTTGAGAGTTTGCCAAATTTCAACCTCGCTTCAACTTTGAGGTCTCCAATTTGCCATGCTTGGTTTAAATACGTATACTGAACTTTTCTGTCAAAGTCAAAGTTTGAGGTAAAGCCAAAATAAAGTTTTATGTAACTGACCCATTATATTCTTATAACTTATTAACTTATAACAGTCAAAGATCCAGAAGACATTTTTCTTTGGATCACCCTTTTGTACAAATATAAAGAAACAAATTTTATACAGAAATGGAGTAACTTAACAACTTTTAACAAGCACATGGAAAGAATAACTTTAAAATTTCTTGTTGGTATAAAGAGCTAACATGAGTAGACTACTGTTAGAAACTGATGCATTACTAATAACAATAATTAGTGTAATTTTAACGGTAATATAATGCAGCATAAAAAAAATTGTAGAAAAAATTGGTGGTAGTGCAAAGTATCACTGCGGCTAACTGTAAAGAGGTGTAAGCGTCTAACTTCGTCTATTTAAGACCCATAGATTTCTTCACTAACAAATTGTATAACATTTTGTATATTCGCCTCATTATTGGCGCTGCTATTGGTTGTCATATTGGACTGCGGCTCTCGCTTAAGCGTTGCCACATGAGTGACTGTCGCAGTACCATCTGCAGGATTTATATTTGGTGTTGTAGCATTGGCATTGGACATGACAGCGGCGGGTGCAGTGACATTACACCCCTCATTCGTACGAAAATTTACATCTGCTGTCATCGCTAAGTCACTTACATTTGTCGCTGACTCAGCAATAACGCTACCTGCCTCTGTCGTTAACGATTCTAGGAATTGTGAATCCGCTGTATCATTAGCTGACTTACTTTTCTTTTCTTTTTTGACTCCAGGTTTAGCAAAATGTCTCAATTCCAAATGACGACGCAAGTTACGTGACTGTCTTATGACGGCATAACAAATGGGACAAGTAGCTGGTTGTTCGGATTGTGAGCGTGAACGTGATTCTGTAGAAGAAAAGAGTTGTTTAATATAAGGAAAACAATTTTATAATTTGTTCCCGTCCACTCACCACTCTTAGGGCGCTTGGCTGTTTTGGTGCTGCTTGCTGGTGTACCGCCTGTGCTAGCATCGCTCGTATTTACTGTCGATATCGGGGTCATATTTGGGTCTACAGTCACAACTGTCTCCACTTTAGACATTTCGCTCTTGATGTGTGGTGTTGATGTGATTAACTGTACCTCATTGCCATTTTCGATGCCTTGTTGATGGGTCTGTACCTGTTGTTGCTGCTGTTGTTGTTGTTGCTGTTGTTGTGGTGCTTGATGTTGTACAACGGTAGTGGTTGTGCCAGGTGTAGTAATAATTGTTTCAATACCTTCAACTTTAGCAATTTTCGGAGCAGTGGCTGTAATTTGAAGGAAATGTTGTTTATTCAATGATTTCAAAACCAAAACTTCAGTACTATATGGTTGTCAATATTGACCAAAACTAACTTCAATATTGTTTTCGTCAATATTGTTTTTGTCAATATTGTGCTGTCAATATCGTTCTTGTCAATATGGACAACCATAATAGTGTCTTGGTCTTCAAATTCTTCACATAAGAACCCAAACTGACTGTTCGGTCTTGTTGAAAAAATCCTTGCAATAGCTCAAATTACTATCCAAATAAACTTACGTGACATTTTCTTGACGCGTGGCTTACGCTTGCGTGCTGGCAAGAATTGTTGTATAACATCCTTTGGCGATTCAGCGGTCACAATAGTCTGTTGTTGTCCAGCGGCATTAGTATGAGTAGTGGTCTGCAAAATTTGTCCAGCTTGATGAATATCCTCGACGACGTGAGCGTGTACGGTTTGTTGTGGTGCGGTAGCAATTGTGGCAATCAATGGGTCTTGGTCCTGAAAAGTATTGAAATTTATTACAACTTTTATTATAGATATGTTATTATTTATTTTTCGGTTGTATCTCAATTGGCGATTTTCGATCATATGACACGTTTTTCACTATGTGCTGTCACATCGTAATAGATTTATCTGCCAAATAACATTCGCATTCGGATTCGTACAAAGCGGACGGGAGTGTCTGTAGATAACTCTGTAGTTGATTTCATGCAGTCGTTTTGTCGAATACGTACACCAAGCACGTCAACGTCATTATTGAAATAGATTAATGGCTCAGCTAATACTCGAGAATAAAACACTTTTTAAAGTCGACTTTATAGAATTATCGACCTAACTGACTGCAATACACGAGTTGACTTGGAGCTCCTGCTTTGTAGAGTCTAAGATTCTACTACAGAAAGGTGATGCCTTATTTGTAATAGAATACTCGCCTAAGTAATAGTAACGATCGAGTATAAATGCGATCTAAGTGACTGTCCACTACCCTGTAGAGTCCATATTTCTCACTAGCGGAAACTTGCCTTAAAAGCTTCCACCAGAAAAAGATGATGCCCCAATTGTAATAGATCACAGGTTTGATTATATTAGTAGGTACTTACATGGTGTTGTTGTGGTATCATATGTTGTAGTTGTATCGAATGTGTTGTATAATCATCTTTTGTTACGGTTTGTGGCGCCAAACCCTGTATATTCAAACATTGGGCGGCCTGCAATAGTGACGGCAATTGTGCATGATCAACGCTCACCTCGCCACGGTAAACAAACTCCAATAGCGCTTCCAGGTCGTTGGCATTGACGCCGGCCAACATTACTACTGGATGCTTGCATGGTGTATTCTATTGTGTGGAACAGAAAAGAAAAAAGTAGTGAGTATGTGAGTAGGTATGAATTTATTTGAGAGTAGGGTGAAAGCTATGAAAGAAAATGTCGTCCCCTTTTTGCGTTTTTATCGTAACCACCATTTTTTCGAAATTAACTTTTTGATGCAAATTTGTTCATCATCCCATAGCGCATCATCTGGTAAAATTTTATAGCTGAAATCCTCACAGTTATGTCAAAAAATGGCTATCTTTTTTATCGTATCCACCAATTCATAAATGAAAAAAATAAAAAAAAAATTTAAAAAATGCTCTCCTGTAAAATTTCCTTTTTGGCGTTTACGATAAAAACGCAAAAAGGGGACGATGTATGATGATACGAGTTGTTGACTTGTTTAAAAACGTAAACAGAGAAAACGTCATGAAAAAATGTAGGTAAAAGAGTTGATAAAATTGCTAGAGCGTATCTTCCCAATTTCCCACATTAGGCACACTAAATCAGCTACACCTAGTGTCTCATATCAGCATCTCCCATCGCTGCTACATCACACCGCTTTACAAAAACGCATGCTCTTTTATGCTCTTTCAAGTGGTCGCAATATGTGGAGCTTAGTGTTGTAGAATGCTGGATAACCGGATCTTGGATAACCGGTTATGTGAATGAGCCAAATCGATCTGATCGGGAAAACGATTCAAAACATACGTATATCGTCCAGTGGCGTGCCTTCCATATAAGCCGAAAAGCCCGGCTTGCCTAGCTAATCCCCTATGAGCTGCAATATGTTCATTTGGGTTCTCAAAAGGATATCCGGTTTTTATTTCCCTGCCTGCCACCTACTACCTAATAGCATAGAAACATACCTACAGCTTTACCTGCCACCTGCTAGCTGATAGCTCATTTACATAAAATTATTTCAGTGCGTGATGGCCATCTCTTACTTACTTACTTAAAACAGCCTTAAACCGCCTAGGCAAGGACGGCCATCTCGCTTTTACTTATTGGCTTTTACGGGGCTTTCAAAACCAGTACGAATCTGCGTGATGAAGCAATTGTTTTTTTTTTTAATTTGGAAGTAATTTTATATGAAACTTTGAAGCCAGCTTCTGGCTGGTGTTACCATCATTGTATACCTTAATAATAGGGATAAACAATGGTTACCATACGCTATAAATGCCAAACTTACGATAAAACGAAAATGAAATTTGTTTATGTATGTATCTACAACGTGCAAAGCGCTCTACTCAAAAATTATTGGCGCATATTTTAAAGTCGAAAAAAAGAATTCAATAGTGGTAGGTGCTGTAATTTTTTTTTTATTTGCTAGGCACTATACAATTTAAAAAATATATTTAAGGTTTCTTAGCTTCTGAAATGTACCTAAATGGGAAATAGTGCGAATAAAACGTTTCCTTTGGATTGGAAAAGCTTAAAAAATCTGCAAACAATAACGTGCCTATTAGCGGAACCTAAAAGTTTAAGTTTTCCCCGTCTGCAAAAGTCGATAAATATCCTGAACTCTTCTTTGTCTGAAATGTTCTCTGGCAGCAGTATGTGCTTTCGTTGGGTTATAAAGACTGGGGCTTGCCTCGATTGATATACATACGTAGGCACGCCACTGATATCGTCATCATTTATAGGCGCTTAACCGCCTAAGCGATGTTGGCCATTGCACACGTCAGTCTTTCCTTTTTAGTGATAACTGACGCCAATTAGAAACCCAGGGTAATTCAAGTCATCCTCCACCTGTTGTTTCCATCTCAGTCAAGGCATCCAGCTTCCTCTGCTGCCGAGTTCGAGTAAGAATGGGAAAACCTTCTGGGCTGGAGCTTCTTTTTCCATTCGCATGAGCCTAGCCAGCGGAGCCTTGCCTTTGAGATTTATTTCGCTAGGCTATGGTAAAATCTGCGTAATTTTCGTTCAGCTCAACGTTAAATCTCCTTCGATACTCGCCGTTAGGGTGATTAAAAAAAATGTCGCCTTGGTCTTACCCCCTAAAAAGTTAGGTATTGATGAGGAAATAAGCCTTGCAAAAAATTAGCGCTCTAACTTAACCCTTACTTAGTATGGGGGAAAAAATGGCATTTTTTTCAAAATGAATTTTCTTTTAATTTCTTAAACTTTTTTCAAAATATTTTTACATACTCTTAAAGTTGAAGCTTTGAAGCTTCCAAAATGGTAAGCCATGTGCGATTATCTTAACTATTAAAATAATTACAGTCATTTAAAAATGACTGAGTTCTGTACTATTGCACACACATACACGTATGTATAAAATGCAGTGAATTTTGAATGGCTGTAATTATTTTAATAACTAGTTAGGATAACCGCACATGGCTTACCATTTTGAAAGCTTCAAAGCTTCACCTTTAAGAGTCCAGTACGTACGTATCACCTCCATACCCACCTAGCAGGATCTTTTCGGTAGAGTTTTCGATAAGATTTCAAGCACACGTGCCGAAAGACAACCAAATCGAATCATAAATACGGATTTTTCCAGCGCTACAAAGGCTATATTGCCGAGATAGGAAAAAAATTTGAAAAAACGTTTGTACATACATACAATTTTATAGAGGATTTATATGGCTCGCAAAAGAGCCTTAACAAAACCTCTCTAGTACCGGTTTTTTTAACACCGAACCGCACATCACTAATCGATGTAAACAAAAACACGTTTTTTCGTCGTCCAAGAAATTACATTTAATCTTAATTTGCTCAAAAGCGTTTATTTTTTGCTTATAACGCGTACTCGTGGCTATCCTCTCGCTTTTAAAGTGTGTCGACTTTATTGCTCCTGCACCTCGTGGACACGCTCACTAATATTGTGCGCCATTGTCATTCATTGCTCTGAGTAGCTGGCCAGCACACGAAACGCTCAACAAAACTTGGTTGACAAGCGTCGAACATCTCAGCGCCAAAAAATCAAATGCTTAGCAGTGAAACACTATGAAAAGTCAGCTCACTTGGGTTGTTTATTTGGGGGAGAAATTATTTCCATTTATTGGTTTATATGTCGCTAAGCCGAGTAATAGTATTATTCAAAAGCCGGCGGAATCAACCCGAAAACTTCCTTCCGATTTCCCTTCACTTCTTAATATTTTAAACAAAAACTACACATTTTCACAAGTTATTTCTTGGATACTTCCTCTCGACATAGGTTAGGTATATTTTGTCCGCTAGATGGCGCTATTGCCGCGATATATGCAAAATCCATATTTATGGTGTGATTCAATTAATTTTTGGCAGGTTGGTTTGTTTTAGTATAATCACAAACTCTTTTACAAAAAAAAAAAAAACTGCTAGGTGGCGCTATAGTCGAGATATTCAGAAAATCCCTATTTATGCCCCGTTTACGACAGGCATTCAGCTGCAATATTGAAATTACCCTCACCGCTGGAGAGTTCTTTATCTCTTCCTTTTAGTTAGTTGGGTTATTTTAGTCACCTAACCTGAACAAATTATTCGACACTTGCAGTTCGCTAGAGAAAGCTTATGAAGAGATAGCATACACATTTTACATGAGCATTACAGGGACTTTTAATTTCTTTATTTTTCTCATACTCGAGAGTTCACTCTGATTTTGTGAGGGTTGGACTATTTTATGTGGATGGAGTATAAACATAATTAGTTCTTTGGCCAGTGAGAGTTTGTATAGGGTGCTCATATGTATATGCTCATCCTGCTTAGGTGTTACACTCATATCGGCATTCATAGAAATATGTGACTAATTGCGGTAACGAGCTACTCTGTTTATAAAGAGCATTGTTTACATGTGACATAAAATATGTGAATTCTTTGATTTATGAACCAGCACATGGCCGCGACTTTGTCTGAAAAGAGGCCATATATACGATTGTTTCATATATCGACTTCAGCGCTAACTCATCATCATTTATTGGCGCTTAACCGCCTACGCGATTTGGTCGTTCCCTATCAAAGCACGCCAGTCATTCCTTTGTAGCGACAACTCACGCCAATTGGAAACGCCAAGGAAGTTCAAGTCATCCTCTACCTGTTGTTTCCACCTCAGTCGAGGCCCCCCTTTCTCTGCTGCCGAATTCGGGTGACGATAGGAAACCCTTCTGGGCTGGAGCTTCTTTGACCATTCTCATGACATGACCCAGCCAACGGAGCCTTTGGGCTTCAATTCGCTGGACTATGGTCAGATCTGCGTAAAGCTCGTATAGCTCATCGTTAAAACTCCTTCGATACTCGCCGTTGGCCCAAATGTCAGACAGGGTCACCCCGAGTGTATTGCTTTTGGCCGGGTCGATATAAGAAAACGGCCCGGGTCGTTTCGGCACGATGGGTACAGCAAAAGTACTGGTACCGTTCTCATAGAACCGGCAATATAAGAAACTAGCCGTGTTGGCCATGTAGGTCATTTAGCGTTATCCAGGGTGCACCAGCGGGGAGGCGACCTGCTCTTACTTACCTCTTCTTTTGCAATTGTTCATGAATTTTAGCCACCTAGTTTTATCTTTTTCTTATACGTATTTGTATTTGTATTTGAATTTTATGGTTGTACAAGTAAGACTTTACGTAACCAAAAAAAAACAGAATTAAATCATAAATTCAAATTTTGCAAATATATACTTTAATGCCATTTAGCGGCAGAAATATAGCCTATGTCGAGATGACTTATTCAAAGATAGAAAGGCCAAAATTTTTCACAAAAAGTGGCTCAGTTTGCTCCGCGAATAAAAGAAAATTTTAAAATAACATCAAAACTCTTTAGGAAAAAGGTTTTTCTAAACAGGGTCAACCCTCGACCATGTCAGTGTCAGTGTCATGGAAACACATACTGGAGAATCTTTAATAATGTTGGGTTAGTCATAAAAATGTGGTCCTCAAACAACTCGAAAGAAAAACTGGTGAGTTGAAGACCGCCCTATTGCGAAATATTTCGCATACGGCATACCTCAGAATTTTTTTCAATAATGCCCTATTTCGCAACTTCGTTCCAGAACGCACAATCACACAGAATGAATTTCAAAAAAGTTTCACCACATTTTCAGATGAGATAGACCGTTTTGGAATATAAAATATAGAGAACATTTTTGAAACGAATTCTGAAACAAACAGTTTCCGCTCGAGGGCGACAGTAGAGAGCTACATTAGAACTCGATTAGGGATAGGTTAGAGAACTAGGCAAAAACACAAATCACATTAGAATCCCATTAGAGAATGCCATTAGAATTCAAGGAGAGAACTATGGTTTTCTCGATTTGAGAATTATGTATGTCGCCTTTTGGTGGAGAACACTATTTCTTCGCTCCCAACAAGGACTGGCGCGGTTCGTAATTCAGTTGGAAGACTACATACTTCGCGTGGAAAACTAACATGCTTCAGTTCTCTGCGTGGGAAACTAACACGATTCAGTTCTATACGAACAACGAAGTGTGTTAGTCTTCGTTGAGAGCGACGAGTTTTCCCCAGTGTTTCACGAGTCGTCATCTAACTTTAGAGATTTGAAAATGGGACTAGTTCTCTAATGTATTCTGCTATGTGGAAAATCCCAAAAACTCAGGGATTTTCCATATGGCCGGGTCCCGGAACTGACTTTCCTAGTGTTGGTGGTATCACAACGGGCCTTTAAAAACTGGCCTAAGTGTGCCTCTACGGCAGCCCCTTGAACCTAACCTTAGGACCGTTTTCATAAAAGTCTCCAACCCGGTTAGCGGCGTTACGTTACGTTTTGTACGGTTAGCTGTCAAATTAATCACCGAGTAGCCATTATCGGCTTTTATGCAAGCGGCCCTAAGTATTTCCTAGCACAGCAAAGTTGCAAATTAACGGCCACCCTAATGTGCATGCGTTACAAGAGCTAAAAACATCATCGAAAGAGGCGGGAAGAAAATTTGTTTAACTTTAGCTACCTTTATTGGAAAAAAATGCCCAACCAGAGCGATTATATGTACCCACTTTATGGCTTGTCGACTCGCCTTATCGAGCATGAGCGACTACAAAAGTAGGGGAAATAGCAGCTACGTGGTATATACATACTTAGCACGTACTTTGTCAACCCCAAATGGGCACTGTTGCGAAGAACGAGTGAACCGAGCACAAAATAGCGTGAGATGGTATATATACGATGGCAAAGGCATGCGCTGTAGAAAGCAACACTTGCCCTTCACTGCCGGTACTCCCTGCTATTCCACAAAAGAACACAGTTCAAGAGCACTTATGCATGGAGGTATATATTTTTAATTTTTTTGTTGCTCTTGTGTACTCTTTTGCGCTCTCGTTCTGGCTTTCATATTTCTATGCAGAAAAATAGCCGCAGGCAGAGTGTGATTGCTCATCGCTCTTGCTCACTCACTCACTCATCCGATAGTCGGCACGATAAAGGCCAGGAGCGGTTAAGAGAGAAGGCGGAAAACCCGTGTGACTACTTTGAATTGTGTGGTACGATTGTCGTAAAACAAAAATAAGCGAAATGTATGTGAGTCGGTATGAACTACAATGTTATAGATACATACCTAAAAGATACATTGTAGGTATAAATTTAGAAATTTTCAATTAAAATATTATAAAAAAAAAAATTTTATAAAAAAAAAACACAAAATAAGGAAAAAATATTTCAAAACAAACACTGGTTTTAATTTCAATTTTTTCTTTATTTATTTAGTTTAAAAAAATAACAAACAAAAAATTAAATAAAAACACTTTCACAAATCCGCCGGCATTTCAGCCATAACACGACTATATTGTTATTGTCGCCGCTCTGCGCTGAACTCACAAACCAACAAAAAATCGAGACAATTATTTTAATTGAAGGCGAGAATAAGCAATAAATGTGTGGAATCTTTCTATACCTGTTCAAGAGGCAATGATTGCAATCATGTCATGGCGCAGCACATGGCACTTACAACAAAAAAAAAATGAGGGAGATATTCCCTCATTCGCCTCAATTACGTATAGAAATCTTTAAAAGAAATCTCTAAAAATCTGCCATGGTAGAAAATTAAAGTGGTGCTGCGTCGAGCCGTGCTGTTTGCTATGCTCCGCCACTCATCTCCAACACTATAGTTGTCGAGCTGCTATCTACATATTGACAATCTGCCTCTTAACGCCTCCACTCGCTCAGAGCACTCTTCAGAAAAAGTCATTTAATAACAAACAAAAAATTGTTTGACTTGTAATATATTTTACTCCCTAAACCTCTGGACAGCAAATAAAAATGTAATTCAATATTGATAACAATAAAAGAAAAAGTGGGTGAAAAAATGCTTTTGACAACAATGTATAGTGCTCTAACACAGCACAGAGATGCATCAGTTGTTCACAAATGCTGCACGCATTGAATTTTTCATTTAATTTCTAAATTGCTTTAGTTGCTCACACCAGATGATTGTTTGTGTGTTAGTTGCGACTGGCTCGTCACAAGCCCAAGTCAGAAGTCTTGTAAGTCCTCCTCAGAGTCAAAGTGGACAAGTGAAAATCTCAGGAGCAACACATTACATTAGCAGAAGGGTAGCACATGGCAGAGCTGCGGAGCGCAAAGTGCAAGTGGCACGGAGTGCGGGTGAGCGCGTTTTCCACCACGACTATTTTGTTGTGAGTTCAGTTTTATATGAGTTTAGTTGAGCATATATACAGAGAGATTCTTTTGACGCATCATACTCTGATTGAGGCCTAACTACAGCTACTTCCAACAGCTAACAGATTCTCTAGAAGAAAAAAGGCATCAAACAAGAATCAACCCATTTGAAATATTATCTCTGTTTACAAACAAATAATACCGCTTTCATTGCGTTCTTTTACAGCTGATTTTTTGTTTAACGACTTTGCTATCTCAATTTCAGAGCGGTGTGAGCTTCAAATTGGTTTTCCTTTAATATCTTTCACTTTTTTAATATTTCGTTTGTTTGGGCCGTCCGTTTTGTCTCAGTTTAGGGCCGCTTGCATAATAAAAAGCCGTTAACGGCTAATCGCCCGGTTAGCGTCGTTAATCGACGTATTTTGTATGGTTAGCTGTCAAGTTAATCAGTGATTAGACGGCTTTTATGCAAACGGCCCTTAAAGTGGGGATTTTCATTCGAAATTTTTCTGTACAAAAATGATAAAACTATTGATGACTACACCAAAACAGTTGCGAATTCCACTTCTGATTTATGCGAAGACTTCAGTACAGTATTCCAAAATATTTGTCTGCTATAAAAAACAATTAGATAATCCTTTCGCGATAGTATTAATAACTTTTCTTGGGGCTGGGTGGCTTTTATTTTTCTCCTGAAACCTATGGCTACTTTTTTATTTTGTCTTACTGTTTGCGATCCTTATTTCCAAAATGCGCTATCTTATAAATGAATATTGTGATTTTATAAAATCCCTATTAGCAATCAACTTACCTTTAGCAGCTCCAATAGAAATGGCGAGGCTGCACATAATACGATTTTATGCGCTGGAAAACTGCGCCCGCCAGCGGCCAAAGTGCAATCCACCAAGTCATTATGACAACGTAAAAGTTGAATGGCCGTCACGAGTGACGAGCCATAGTCGCCCCATGTAAGGGAGTAAAGTGAGTTCATTGGTAATGCCATCATTGGGCCAACTTTACAACGACGGCGTTAAACGTCGTCGTTGTTTAACAGTATGTAAATATTTCAATAATTAATAGTTTCAGTTTGTTTAAATTCCAAGTGGAAGCTTTATATTCACGTAAGCCCGAGCACTTCAGCAATTTGCTATGTGGCTTAACGACAAATGCAAAACTGTAATGAAAAAAAGAAAATATAATTAGTTTGCTTTATATGTAGGTACTTAGTATGCAATGAAATGTATAATGTTTTCTAATGATCCATACAAAGTTCATCACAAAATTGTTAAACCCAATATATAAATATTTCGCCTACTAAACCCCCACTGTTGCGCCTAATACTTTAGTAAAATGTATGTAGATACCGTGCACTTGTATTTTTCTTTATTACATGTGTTCTTGCATTTTTTTATTATTGTGTAAAACCTGAAAACGCGAAGTGAAATTTTCAACTTTGCATCCGCCACCGTCGCAGCCCCCTTTCATTTGATAAACAATGACCAACCCAGCCACTGCGACTAGTTATCCACATGTCTCACTCGCTCTCATGTGCTCATGTTCACTCAACGTAGGCATGGCGGTAGGGGAATGTTGGCTTGAATTACATTTGCCAAAGTAGAAATTGTCGCTAACGACTCTCTCACACCCTCCCCGTCGCTCCAACTTAAAAATTCAGTCGAGAACCGCGACGACGACGCATATTTAAGTAGTGATGCCAGAAGCAAAGAAAAAATATATCCACTATTTTTACAGTTTTTCGGTGAAATTACGTTTAAAACCCGGTTTTCAGTTTGAACTACATCAGTAAATTTGTTTCAAAATGGACAAAGGTGCAGTGACTTTGACTGTAGCTCAAACATTGACAGAAAAACCGGGGATTGCTAAAAGAAATGATAAATCCTCGAGTTCGATGCACCGTAAGATTTTCTGAATTCTCGGAAACGGCGATATTTTGCGAAAAGTGAAATTATTAAATAGATTTCCAAACCATAACATTCCAGGAAAATCCACTCAGCCAAAGCCCTATCTCAAACATTTCTTCCATCCACCTATTTAAGCATTTGAGTCACAAAATATTGAATTTTCGTCTAGATAGTTCTCAAACAAATTCTGAGATAAAATCGACTGCTGAGTGAAAGATCACCTAATTTTGGAGTACTCCGGTATTGGAATAGGTATTTGTTTCCTTTAGGGCTCAACTGCTAAAAAATTAGCTAAAATTATGTTTTTTTTTTTTATTTAAAAAAGTGTTTTGGGAGCTGGATCACGAATCAGGACGTCCCTTTTAAATTTTTTGTTTCAGTGAAAAGTTATTGCTAAAGAACTGAAAATTAACCCTGAATATGAATATGAATATGAAATTTGCAACTTACCAAATATCTCTTGACAGAAAGCGCTTTGATTATTGTTACCAAAGTCAAAACGCGCCTTTTAACACCTTTCCCGATATTTTAGCTAATTTATTAGCGCCTAAAGGAAACAAATACCAAAATTCCTAAAACGTATGGGTCATTTGACGTTAACTCTGAGTTACATATATAAGTTTTCGTTGTGCAAGTGGACCGAAGCCGATGAAATAGTAAATAAATTAGGTCAGGCTGATTCTAAATAATTTTTCACTTTGCGGATTTTCTCAGTCTGATATAGTTTTTGAGCAAACATGAAAGAAAAAGGTGAAAAATTATTTTGGGGCTATTCTGAAATTCGATATCTGTCGGAATCGGAATTAACTTTTTTATTCAAAAACGAAGAAAATAAAATAAGAAAACGTATGTTTAAAAAGCCTTCCGATACACAACATTTTTGGTTTTATTTTCTTGCGGTGTATAAATATACAGTAACAATGGTTTCCCTACTTAAATCTCTATCCTAATTTTCAGCCACCTACCTTAACCCCATTTAGAGACATTCAACCTCAAGGAATTAAGTGTGTGTGGTAGGGGCCAGGCTCCCTTTTCACATAATCCCTACTTACGGTTTTGATATCCTATAGCTCTATACCAATTTTCAGGTCCCTACCTTGAACCCTTTCACAGATATTCTGCTTTAAAAATTTAGTTTGTATGGGAGGTGCCACGCCCCTTTTTGTGATAACCTCCCTTTTTATGTGTGAGAATGCTTCTGATATCATATATGTAGGTCTATACCAATTTTTAGGTCCCTACCTTGAACCCTTTCACAGATATTCTGCTTGAAAAATTGAGTTTGCGTGGGAGGTGCCACGCCCCCTTTCTGATAATTCCCATTTTTATGTGTTAGAATGCTGTTCATATCATATAGGTCTATACCAATTTTCAGGTCCCTACAATGAACCCTTTCACAGATATTCTGCTTGAAAAATTTAGTTTGTATGAGAGGTGCCACGCCCCCTTTTCTGATAACCTTCCTTTTTATGTGTAGAAATGCTTTTGATATCGTATAGGTCTATACCAATTTTCAGGTCTCTACCTTGAACCCTTTCACAGACATTCTGCTTTAAAAATTTAGTTAGTATGGGAGGTGCCACGCCCCCTTTTCTGATAATCTCCCTTTTCATGTGTGAGAATGCTTTTCATATCATATAGGTCTATGCCAATTTTCAGGACCCTACCTTGAACCCTTTCACAGATATTCTGCTTTAAAAATTGAGTTTGTATGGGAGGTGCCACGCCCCTTTTTCTGATAACCCCCCTTTTTATGTGTGAGAATGCTTTTGATATCATATAGGTCTATACCAATTTTTGGGTTCCTACCTAGAACCCTTTCACAGATATTCTGCTTGAAATATTGAGTTTGTATGGGAGGTGCCACGCCCCCTTTTCTGATAACCCGCCTTTTTTGTGTGGGAATGCTTTTGAGATCATATACGTCTATACTAATTTTCAGGACCCTACCTTGAAACATTTCACAGATATTCTGCTTGAAAAATTTAGTTTGTATGGGAGGTGCCACGCCCCATTTTCTGATAACCCCCTTTTTTAGTTATAAACCTTCTCCACATGTGTCTTTTCAATGTGGCAAAGTTTGGTTAAAATCGGTTCAGCCATTCTCCGTAAAGTTTATTACAATACGAAAAACGGTTTAATTTTTATATACATATATAAAGAAAGATGAAGGAAAAAAACACAAGATTACTTATTTATTATTTTTTTGTTTTTCTCTACTTGAATTTAATTTTATTTTGATTTATTTGATTGTGTTTAATTTTGTTCAGTTTTATCTTATTTTATTTTATCTTATTTTATTTAACTTTATTTTATTTTATTTTATTTAATTTTACTTTATTTCTCTTTCATTTATTTTTAATTTTTGCCTTTTTTCTTTTATTTTTTATTTTACCTATTTCATTTGAATTATTTTAATTTTATTTTACTTAATTTTTTCCTTTATTCTATTTTATCTTACTTTAGTATAATTTATATAATTTCGGCATAAGTGCAGAATACATACATTTCGCAAATCAAAAAAATATTTATATGGATCGAT
The DNA here is from genome assembly GCA_964058755.1 of Campiglossa producta. Taxonomy (NCBI): domain Eukaryota; kingdom Metazoa; phylum Arthropoda; class Insecta; order Diptera; family Tephritidae; genus Campiglossa; species Campiglossa producta. The sequence continues at coordinate 125,271,774 of CAXKVI010000002.1, read as the reverse complement.
AGCAGTATTTGCGAAAAGTTGAAACATATAATTTTTTTTTGGTGCAAATAAAAACTTTAGGGGTAATTCCACGTAAAAGGGCAATTTTTAATTTTTTTAAAATCGAAATATCTTTCAAACTACTTATCGGATTAGAAAATGTTAAATACCAATAGTTAGGTAATAAAAATACCTTTCATTTAATGTATAACACTCCCAACTTTATGTAAAATTTTTATATGAAAACTATGTTTTTTATAAAAAAAAACGAATGGAATGAATGGATGAACTGTTTAAAAAACGAAAAAATGTCCGGTTAACGGTATTATTAGATGGTAAAATATTGTAGATAATGCAATAAGCTTTCATTTTACACACATATTGCTATATGAAAATTGTATATTTCCATTATAAAAAGGTAAAAAAAGTAATCGGCTTAGGGTTAATATTTTTTTTTCGAGTAAAAAAAGGGACTAAAAGTGGTTTAGAAAGGTGTTCTGCACATAAATACCATGGAATTTTTACTTTTACGAAAGGTTAAAATCACTAATAGTGGACATTTCGTAATAGGAGAAACCATAATTTTGTAAATTATAAAATAGTAGAAGGGAATTTTTCCTTTTACGAAAGATTAAAATCACTAATAGTGCACATTTCGTAAAAGGAGAAACCATAATTTTGTAAATTATAAAATAATAGAAGGGAATTTTTCCTTTGCGAAAGGTTAAAATCACTAATAGTGCACATTTCGTAAAAGGAGAAACCATAATTTTGTAAATTATAAAATAATAGAAGGGAATTTTTCCTTTCACGAAAGGTTAAAATCACTAATAGTGCACATTTTGTAAAAGGAGAAACCATAATTATGTAAATTATAAAGTAATAGAAGGGAATTTTTCTTTTTACGAAAGGTTAAAATCACTAATAGTGCACATTTCGTAAAAGGAGAAACCATAATTTTGTTAATTATAAAATAATAGAAGGGACTTTTTGCTTTTACGAAAGGTTAAAATCACTAAGGGCCGCTTGCATAAAAGCTGATAACGACTAACCGGAGTTTAATTGACGTATTTTGTATGGTTAGCTGTCAAGTTAATCACCGATTAGGCTTAATCGGCTTTTATGCAAGTGGCCCTAATAGTGTAAATTATAAAATAATAGCAGGGAATTTTTTTTTAATAATCGTAAGATGGCCATTCTAAAAGAAAATTAAGTATTTGATCGTTTTTGAATGAGTTAATAAAATATCAAAGCCTGCGCCTTTCGTATACTGGCCGTGTGTAAGAAGCGTGTCAAACATTATTATATGAATCAGTGCAAATGTGAGTTCTGCGCATGCGCAAGTTTTGTTTGTGTTAGTGAATTGTAGTAGCGCGTTTAAAAAAAATATCAAAGGGCTCAAAAAGGGTCACTATCCCCATTACACAAATTGTGCATAGTTTTAGTTATAAAATCTTTGATTAGTCGATTAAATAATGAAAATACCAAAATAGTAAATCACAAAATAAATAAATAAAAATGTTCGTATTTGTTGTTTAAAAAATAATAATAAGCTACAGAGAATTTTTTCATTTGGTAAAATAATGTCATATCCGCTACCTTGGGTATTTTTGGCATGGTTTAATGTTAATTAGTGAAAGGAGTGATAAGAAAAACGAAGTGAATTTATTTACATTTTGTTCAAGTATGCATTTATTTATGCCCCTTTGTTTACAAAAGTTTAACATCCTTGAGATTTTGTCTCCTTCTCTCATGGTATATCTGTACTGTAATGTTTGACACGCTTCACTGTTCGGTATTATCTATATAGAAGTATTACATATATGTAAAATATACATTGAATGAAAGTTATTTCGAAGAGAAAATTTAGGAACAAACAATTTTAAAAATCCATTCAACAGTTTGCAAGATATTTTGAAATGAAAAAAATATTTTTGAGCTTTGACCTTGAATATATTTTTAACCCTTTGAGTGCACCAAAAAAAAAAGTACCGTTAAATTCAGCGTAAAACCCTCTTTCAAGCCCAACATATTTTTTTTTTTTTTTTTTGACAAATGTATGTATTCTGCACTTGTTCCATTATTTAGCACTTAAACCTCCATGAAATTTTTACAATCTTTTTTCAATAATTCCAATTCAACAGAAGAAACAGCTGAATTTTGACAGTTCGCATCGGATTTGCACATTGTCGAATTTATTTGATTTCGATAGGATTGGGGAACACCGTTTTCAATCCCAATCGGAATATGAACTAGATGCGGAGTCAATTCCGGATCGGATTTCAGAACAGCCCTGTATAATAGGGTTAGTTAGAAATATTTTGGGCACTTTTAGAATTATTTGGTGGGCCTTTCGAAAAAAAAAAAAAATTGGCATCACCTAGTCCTATACCACATACCCCCGACTGCGCTGCCCTAAATATTTCGCAACTGCGCTTTGCTCAAATCGACGTACAAAGCAAAATTCATTCGCTCAGACATCCGCAGCCGCATAGGGAAAAAACCAAACCTTGCTTTGAGCACAAAAGCAATCATGAAAAAAAAATCGTTTGCCAACGTAATAAGAGTGGAAAAATATCATGAAATACATGTTCTCCCCTCCACAGGTACATATTGTTGATTCAGCTGACTGCATGATGGTGAGTAAAAGGGCGATTGAGTGTGTTTGTGCATGCGCTCCTTTACGAGGTCCACAAAATACATACCGACATACATACAGTGATAGTTGTTGGAATGGAAAATAAATGTACGATGTGAAGATGTTTGTATATTAGCAACTCATGCATTAAAATTATAATTAGAAATAACTAAAAACACAAAAGGATTTCACAATGTTCCCTCAAGTGAAATATAAATTTTGCAAATAATTTGAAGCCCTTTAAAACTGAAATAACACTCGTCAAAGCCAGCCCACCAGTTTCTGAATGCTTGCTTATACGTGTTCACAAACTGTACAGTTTGTGCTGGGCAACAATTCAATAATTTTTTTCATCGTGCAGTGAAGTAGCGAATTGTCGATTTCTCTATACCATAAAATGGAATGGATTGAACCATGTAATAGATATAATACTTTATGCACTTGGTTATAACATATTTCCCATTACAAAGTAGTTCAATAAGATGTAAATTTTTAATAAATTGCACTCACTTTCTTTAAATCACTTTTCCCTACAAAACGGACTTTATTGTTTATTGGAGACACAAAAACAAAAAAAACAGCGGTTTATGTCTCTGTTTTTAAAGTTTCCCGCTTTTACAAAATCTATGAAAGAATCTTCTGAATTAAAATTTTTGTTCTCAGAGTGGGCACACACTAAAAATTGATGAAAATCTCACAGAGCAGCTAGCCAGCTAAAAAAACTCTGCTTTTGCTGCTGCTGCTTTCACACACAAAATTTTTTTGGTGCTTTGCTGCTCTATTGCTCACGACTACTCGCCAACGTAGAAAATTTTCAACTGAAAAATTTGAGTTCGATCGAATTTCGTTCGCTAAACTCGCTCACTCTTCGGCTCTCGCTCGGCGTTCATGATGATGACAAAAGCCGCAACGAAAATACCAACGACGACGACGACCAGATATTTCCCCTCCGCTGACGTTGCGCAGTCGATGGAAGCAAAATGTTGACGTTGCTGGGTTGCCACGGTGTGTATTTAATTTTAAAGATAATTGAACCATTTGGGTAAAGATTATTATTTTATGTGATACTACGGAAGATTTATAAATAAAGGTTGAGTCGTTGTGTTTTTAGTGTGTTTGCTGTTGTTGTTGACATTTTCGCCCTCTGTCAAATGAGTGTCAAATCGCATTGCTTTGTTTACAAATAAACAGAAGTAATTTTAGGTTTGTTTACTGACCAAAAAAAAGTTCAGAGCAGATTAGAGCAGGGCAGCTGTCAAAATAGAAATAGAGCAACTCAGAGCAGGAATGCCATGAAACACTGGAATCTCGATAGTTTCTTTTTATTTGGTTTTTTTTATTTAAATCTTCAAAATTAATGCAAATTCACGTATACAAAAACATTGATTTTCTTGCAAGCTAATTTTTTTGAAGTTTTCAAAAATTTATTTTTTTCTAACTGACAATTGCTTCTCTGCTCTAACTTACTCCATAAAAGAAGCTAGAGCAGAAATTTGTGATCAGAGGGTGAATTCTGGTTCTATGATATGATAACGTGAAAAAAAATTTGTATGAATATGACGTTTCTTTTCACAAATTTTGTATGAAAATTCTTTTCATTTTATCATTTCATAGAACCAGAATTCACCCTCTGGATTACTCTAGTTTTGTTTTGAGCGTACTCGTGAAAGAAAAGATAGAGCAACCTAGAGCAAGAAAAGTGTTCGTTAAACACAATTTTGTGAAATATCTCAATCTGTCGTAAGCTAGAGCAGCCCAATAAACAAACCTTTTACTAACTGATTTCTGCTTGAAAAAAATTTAGAAAATTTTATTATATGTATTCTTTTTTTGTTGAATAATATGTAAGATATCTATGCATCGAACGCAATGAAGTTGGATCGCATATTCGCTAGGCCATTTTTAGTAACATAAGTGAACACCGCGTTAAAGTTGCAGGATTTGCATTGAAAAGCATAAAGCAAACAAATTTTAAAAGGAAAAAAGTTTTATTTTTAATTGTTATGCGCCCAACTTCTGTTTTTCACTTATTTTTTTTTCCAATTTCACACAAAATTTCTAAGAAACCTTCGACACAAATCCAAATTAAGTTTTTGCCCGACTTTGAATGTTTGAAATAAAAAACATAATGGCTGTTGGCTTTGGCACCAATTTGACACCAGAAAGTCAATAAAAAGCAGAAAAAAAATTAAATAGCTGTTCATTTGCTGTCACCTTTCTTATATTTCATGATGATACTAGGTGTGTACGTTTAAAGCTTTCCCTGCGGGTTAGGGGTTTAGAATATGCCCGAGGTAGGCATACCGGTCGTAAGAGGCGACTAATATGCACATAGGTAATTGACGTGCTAACTCGATGGTTGATCTACGGATATGATGCCTCTCACCTCTCATTACCTATCTTCTCCTTCCTCATGGATGGAGGGATGCCATGACCTAGAAGGTTCCACTGGTCATACCAAATCGCTACCACGACAGTCGGGCAGTACCGCAAGGGAGTACCGCAGCGTACCGGGGTCATATCCGGCCAAGGGCTGTCAACTTCGGCATCACTCTCCAAAACCTTCGGGGAGTGTTTTGTTGTTAACAACAACAACAACAACAACAAAGCTGGCCAACCAGCATCCAGCAAAAGAGAGTTATTTAAAATCCCAAATTTTCTAAGCTTTCACCGAACAGGATTCAGTATAATTTTGCAGAAAAAACAGCTGTTACGTATTTGATTGACTAACAATTTTAATTTAATTTTTTTTGTTGTTGTCTTGCTATGTCACGATCAGCTGTTCAATAATTTGCAGCGAATTGCAGCTCTCTCTCAATAAAATGTCTAAAAGCTGCTGAGTTCTCTGCAATTAGCTATCAAAAAACGCTGTTTAGGTATAATTATGCAAACGAACGGTCCTAATAGCAAATGAACGCTAAATTTTAAAAACGGGACCATACCTGCAAAGATCGAAAGTATTGAGATCAATATCTAAAGGGTACTCCAATTAGACTATCAGAGTACTCCAAATGTAATCCTCTTGCATATAAAAAATGTGCTTCAATTAACATAGCAAAGTCCTAGGACTGGACCATGTACTCCAACTTCGCTTTGTTTCTGGTACTCAAAAGTGTACATACAGTCTGAGTACATTGCAATGTACCAGAGTTACTAGCAAAGTTCTCCAAACTCGTTACTCCTTAGAGTATCTACGGGAGATTACTTTCCAAAAGTCGTAAAACGAACAAAAAGAAAAAGCTGAACAAACTTAGTTTATTCAAATATTCCTCAATAAACCTAGAGAGGCTACATTTTCTCTTCTATAGTTCTTAATTTTCTGTTTTCTTTTTTTAAATTAATAAGCAAGTAATTTTTCTCATTTCAAACAGCTATCGTGTCGTAGTTTTTATCGATAAATCGTGGGCAATGATCGGCTTTCAATAAGGTGCTCCGCTAAGGCATTGCAAAGGATTACTATTGGAGTACTCCAATATCACAAAATTTTAACACAAGATCAATGATACGGGTTTCTTTAGTATCTTGATTCAAGCGGCACAGTAAAATATTGCATCAACCAAAAAATGGGAATACCTACGGCCCATAATTTCAACACTCCTCATATGAGTGTTCAGGTATGTTGTAGGTAATAAGATGCAGCTTGAATGAAAAGAAAACCCCAATAAAGAGCCAAATACAAATTTTCAATTGTTAAGACTGAATTACAATGGTTGATTTTCTGGTCGATTTTTATCGTTCCACCAAAGAGAATATATCAACAAGAGCCGTCACTCGTTATAAATGCAAGGAAAAAGATGGATGCCGTTTTCTTTCAGGGTTTCGGTAATTTTGTTTTCCTCAGTTTTATAAATTCGACAGCTGGTAAATTTTTGTTTCGACTCTTGTGTTATTTCAGTTCTCGTCTATTTTCTTTTACACATTTTGTTTCGGTTAGACAATAACATTACCGAAACCCTAAAAGAAAACGGCATCCATCTTGTTCGTTGCTTTCATAACGAGTGGTGGTTCTTGTTGATATATTCTCTTTGGTTCCACTGCCTTCAAATATGAGGTGCCGATTGATCGAATTGCTATTTACACGGTGGAACGACAAAAAATCTACTAGAAAATCGACCAGTGTAAATAAGCCTAAAGTACGATGTATGTAATTACCCAGCTAAAGCGGGCTACTCACCTGCCAAGAAATGCCTCAAGAAAAAAACGAGCATATATTTCTTGTGCCTGGTCAAGAAATTTTGACGTTTACCAAATTTTCCATTTTATTGCAATTTACGGTTTTAAAAATTTATAAAACTTGTGTCACGAAATATGTACTCACCTTTGCTGTGAATCTGCACGTTTTCCTCAAGAAATATATACGAGCATATTTATTTCTTGAGGTAAACCGGCGTTGCCAACTATCGAAAAGTGTGGTATTTTTTCTTATGAGCTGAGTATTGGCTCAAGAAAATTTGACGTATGAAAACGTTTCTTGACCATTTCTTGAGCGTTTTTTTATATGGAGTTTGACATTTCTTGGCAGGTGAGTAGCCCGCTTAACCAATATTCGGAAGAAAGGCTCCATTTGGAGTCAGAAAACGCACATATCTCGGCGCTTCAACCTCAGAAATGAGTTTTTTATTTTTAGCCCCAGAAAATGAAAAAGAAATGTTTCCGAATTCAATTAATTCGGAGCGTTTTCTAACCCTTTTTAAATGAACTTCGGAGGCTTTTTGGAGCCTTAGCGATGGTTTTTTTTTTAGCTTTTTAGGCATATTTTTTCTTTCATTTTGATTATTTTTTAATGATTTTTGCTTTTTTACTGGGCTTTACTGATGCTTTTCAGAAGCTTTTTTGAAGTTTTTTTTTATCTATTTAAAGCACATTATTTATACATTTTGATGTTTTTTTAGTCATATTAGCTCTGGTCCCTTACACCAATTTGACAGTCAGAAACAGTCACGAACTACAGGAAAGTGATCCCGTACGCCACTTTTCTGACTGGTGAGAGCAGAAAATTGAGTTGTTTCCAGTCTGAGAGTTGCAAAATTTAGTCAGCAGATTGTTTGCTCGTAAGTTCTGACTACTTGTTGTAGAACTGTCAAGCGTTCTGGTTTGACAATTCTACCATTTTAGCGATCCCGTACTCCTTGATGTTGCTCTCGCACCGAGCGCGGATTTTCGCATTTTGACTGTTCTAGTAGTTTTAGTCAGAAAAGTAAGGGATCAGAGCTATTTATACTCTTTTCTAAAAATTATTATAACATTTTAAGATTAATATCTGCGTGCTACATAAGAAAGTTTTTTTTTCGAGTTACCCAAAAATATGTAGGATCAGCCACAACGCGCGTTGCACCTTCAGCTTTATTTGGATCTTTGAGCGTACATAGGCTCCACAAAAAAATTGAGCTCATGGCAACCCTATAACAAGTTTGCTATCTCTTGCTCGTTTAACAATACAAGTTTTTAGGTCTCTACACGAGTGAAAATATAATTGTTATGCTGCTGCTGCACCGCCTTCATGCTTTTATTGTTGGTTGATGGATTGTATGTGAGTACGCATTTTGTAAATAGAGCAAGATGGCCGCTCTTCTCAAAGTACAGTTTTATAAAATACACACTGTGAGAGCGTTACCAGATATATGCGCTGAGAGGGGAAGAAGAAAAAATATTCCAATTAGAATTGGTCAAATTTGCTAAATATTTTCATGAATGAAATAAAAAGAAATGGGATAAAAAACTTAAATTGTGTTTTCCCTCATCGAATTGTGAATTATGCACTCTTCTCAAACTCTCTATATTGGCTCTTGGAAGAGATTACTATTTGATAAGGTGTCTCTGTTGTTCTTATTATCTTTGAAGATACTACCTATTTATTATTTAAGCCAGAATTCAGGCAGTTTTCCTTCCAGTACTAGGTATCCTATTTTGTTTTAACCTTTGGTTCTTTTGTTGATCTCTCAGACCACGACCTACCTACAGTGTTAAGATATAGAAATTTACTGCTATTTTATTTTATGTTACTTTGGTAATTTATACCTTTCATGAACATGAAATGGTATGATAACTTTGGTGCGATGTTTGTAAGTATGAGAAGAAGAAGAGATAGACCCATCAATAAGTAGGTATACCGAAATGATCAGGATGACGAGATGAGTTGATTTAGCCATGTCCGTCTGTCTGTCTGTCTGAACGCAAACTAGTCCCTCAGTTTTTGAGATATTTCGATGAAATTTTGTATGCGGCCAACATTTTCCAATATAGGAATCATTTGTCGGCACCAGCAAGCTCGGACCGATATTACATATAGCTCCCATACAATCGATTGTTCCGATAAACGGATTTTGGGCTATAACTCCTGTAATTAAACACCTAGGAACTTGAAATTTTGTAAGTATTGCTATTTTTATATGTGAAATATCGATGTTGAAAATCATCGAGATGGGTTAAATATTTCACATAGCCCCCATACAATCGATTGTACCGATAAACGGATTTTGGTAGATAACTCCTGTAGTTATATAGGTAGGAACGTGAAATTTCGTAACTGTTGCTATTTTAGAATGTGGAATGTCGATGTTAAAAATTCAATGAGATTGGACCAATATAACACATCGCCCCCATATAATCGATAGTTCCGATAATTTCGGTATGAGCTTAAGTTAAATTCACACAGGCTGTACTGGGATTGAACAGTGAAAATCGTGACGCTTATTCATGAAAGGTATTTAGCCTTCGGCACAGCCGAAGACAGCTTTCCTTACTTGTTTTTTATTACTTTTTTTATTTGATTTGATTTTATCTTATTTTATTTAATTTTAGTTAATTAAATTTTATTTCACTTTATTTTCTTCAAGGTGTAAACCGATTAAAACAACGTTCCGGTTTCGGTCTTGTAAAGTGTTTCGGTTTCGGTTACAGTTTCGTTCTTCAACATTTATTTCGGTTTCGGTTACGGTTTCGGTTTCCAAAAAAAAAAACACGAACACTATAAATTTTACTATTAAAAGACTTAAGTACCCTGCCAACCAGATCTGGGCGGGGATTCTCTAACATTGAGTTTTGAAATTTTAACTTTTTCACCATTTAAAATACCTATATGGGAAAAAAGTGTACATTTCAAAACTCACAGTTAGAGGAGCCAGGGCCTGGCCATGGTAAAAACAAAATCAGAAATTAGAGCTGTGCAATACCAAAAATGACTGTGTGCCAAAGGTATGTATAAATCTATAATTCGAAAACTTCCAACACTACTTAGCACCTTCAACATGGGTAGAACCTCGGAACCATAGAACCTTGCTGATCAAAATTGCGCACTTTTTTGGTAAGCGCCACCCAGTAATTTCCCAAGATTTTATCCGGTACTAGTTAGCAGTGTATGCAGGTCTGCATTTTTTTCCTGCGGTCATGATGGAATTTCTCCTATATAATAATAAACATTTTTGACACAAATTCTAAAAATCAAATCTACTTTTTTTTTATTAGGAAAATAATAGAATGGAAAATTAAATATGTAAATCGTCAAAAACATAACTTTTCCAAACTTCCTCTTCCAGTATTTTGATACTAAGGTCAAAAAGTGACTTTCGTAACCTTCATCGACAATCTTGCATGGAAATTTTTCGGCGTACTTATTTGTTAAAGAAAATACCAAAATAAAAAATTAGCCATCAAAAAATTCAAAACCGGGTGGAACCGGTATCGGCTTTTGAAACGGTTTTGTACTTTTTCAGATCAAAATAACGGTTACGGTTTCGATTTTGGTTTTAAAAAATTAATCGGTTTTAATCGGTTACGGTTTCGGTCAGTCCTTGATTTTCTTTTAATTTATTTTATGTATTTTTTTTGTTTTTTAGGGTAAACCCTAAGAAACCAACTCGGACTAGAGATACACTGCGAGGCCCTATGCCAAATGGCGGAAAAAAGTTTTTACAAACCAATGGTAAATTCTGACATCGATACTCATAGCTAGGTATGAATAAATACAAATGTTTTTCAATTTAAAATTTTTTTATCAAAATATGAATTTCAACTGTCGAATAAGATGGCATCACCAAGAGATTGTTGCTAGTCGCCGACTTCCACCAAATCGAACAAACAAACGGTAAAATACCCAAGTACTGCCCCTCCTGACTTTGCACACATGTAGTAGGCAACCCAGTAAACATTTTCGTTCATAACAATTTCAAAAGCATTTGTGAACTTGGCAAATTGCTAAAATTCTTACATATAACAAGATCCCAGAGCCGCCAGACACCACTTAGTTTATAATGAATGAAGCCATTACTCCTGGATAATCCTCCCCAAATCTAGAAATAATGTGAACATTTCAAAGCTGCACCATGATACATGAGGGGCCCAGGAATAGGGGAGGGGGAGGTCAAAGTCGACAAAAAATTCCCCTAACTTCAGTTATTTGTCGCAAAATACCACCCAGACACCCTATGCTCGCCGATTTTCCTATGGAAATAAGTTCTGTGTTAACAATTTAACGATTTTGGCCAACTTTGGCTGTTATTAAATAAACGATTTTTCCCAAGTTTTTGTAGAGCACTACCTTAAGTAGCATCAGGCGTTTTCAGACTTCGTCCAATGGCAAAAATTTCAGTACATCTCAAATCTAAGGACTTTTTATAATTCTTACTGCGCTTTCACATGTTTAAGTGTTTTTTTTTCAACTTTGGCTGCTTTTAAATGGCGGAACTTTACTAAGTAGTGTCAGGTATTTTCAGACTTCATCCCATGGCAAAAACTTTAGACAAACACCTCAAAGCTCGGAGACTTTTCATCATTCTTACTGCGCCTTCACCCGTTAAGCGGGTTTGTCCAATTTTTGCTATCTTTAAATGGCGATCTTCACTCATGTATCGTTGTTGTTATTGTTGTTGTTGTTGTTAACAGCAAAACACTCCCCGAAGGTTTTGGGGAGTAATGCCGAAGTTGACAGCCCCTGGCCGGATATGACCCCGGTACGCTGCGGTACTCCCTTGCGGTACTGCCCGACTGTCGTGGTAGCGATTTGGTATGACCAGTGGAACCTTCTAGCTCATGTCATCCCTCCATCCGTGACGAAGAAGAAGATGGGTAATGAGAGGTGAGAGGAATCATATCCGTAGATCAACCATCGAGTAGCACGTCATTACCTATGTGCATATTAGTCGCCTCTTACGACCGGTATGCCTACCTCGGGCATATTCTAAACCCCTAACTACGCTTAAGTGGTATCAGGCATTTTTAGACTTCGTCTTATGGGTAAAACTTCAGGTAGACACCCTAAAGCTCGAGATTTTTTTAAATTCTTACACGATTGCTGATTGGAATATCGTGCTTTCTCAAAATAATTTTTAAAACGCCCAATCTCAGAATTAGTTTGAAGCATGCTAAATTTCAATTTCTTTTCAACAACGTACATACTATTTAAAAACCGGATTCAGGAAAACTCTTTTACAAAATGTGTTTCAAAAACAATGCAATGAAAATGCAATACATTTGCAGCTAAGATAGGCCGTTTTTGAATCAAATTTCAAAATTGTGGATTAATGAAAGGAATTCTGAGATCGGGCGTTTTCGAAAAGAATTTTGAAATAACGTGCTATTTAAAAAAACATAAGACATTTTTGAAAAATATTTTCGAAATAGGGCGAACTTCCCTTCATCCGTCGATATCTTGTTTATTGGGAAGATGGAAGAAAACTCGGTGAATGTTTGCCGGCCCAAATGCCAGCACAACTGAAAACTAATCCCGCCACCAACAACATAAAAGAGGGCAAATAAATATCAGCCACCACAAGTTTGGTGTCTGCTCCAACAAGCTCACCGATTTCTTTTATAGTCAGCAAAACACGTACAACGAAATCAAATGTTCTGTCTCATTCTCTTGTGCGCTCGTATATCTCCTAAAAATGTTCAGAATGGGGGGTTTATGGGGGACGTAGATAGGTATGTAGGCATGGGAATGTACCTATGTACATTTCAATTGCAAATATATGCCTTGTATTGTAGATAGAAGGTTCATATTTAGTAGTTGCGAGTGGCGAGTTTAGCTAAAATGTGGCCTCCACGGTACGAACGAGTACAACAGTATTTGTAAATGGAATTTTACGACTGAACGTTGTGGGGAGTGCCAATGTTGGAAACGCGATGTCTGCAGTAGTTGTTTTTGGGCTTTGATTATGCGAAGAGCTAATGGGCGCGTGTATATTTCATGGGTATTAAGGAAATACAAAAAATTGATATGTAGACAGCAACCCAGTAAACATTTTGAAACATAAACGATTTAAACTAATTCAACGAATCTTCATTTTGGAATTCAAAGCCTAGCCCTTGGTATACCCGAGTTTTCGCGGAAATCCACTGTCCTTATAAGCGCCCCAGGGTAGACTTCCTCCATTTACGCTATCGTCAACATCGCGGCAGACCGCGAATTCTCACAGGCCACTATCTTGACCGCCCGCTGGAGCCACCCCACTTCTTTCCAGGAGGGGATGGCACCGAGGTACTTGACCAATACCTCGTGGACCACCTCGGTACGCACCCATTCCCAATTCGGTCGTAAGGACCTCTCACCTTTGGGATTAGCGTCAAAGACCCCCATAAAAATACTACCTTTAATATTTTTTGACAACGAGGGGCCTAGGACTCTAACCCCTTTGGGGTTTGAGGTACCTGCCATGACCTCCATGAACCTGTTGAGTTTCGCGCTCCCCTCTTCGCCGGACAGACAGCTACCAACAAAGTCTGGGACGATTGTCTTATCCAACTCAAGCTCCGCTTTGAGTTCTGCTACATCAGCAAAGCCTTGGCTAGCAGATCTAGCATATGTCAGGACCTCCTAAGGATCCTAAGCGCTGTCCGCCCATGCTTAGAACGTGCGTCTTTTAGAGGTGGCCTCGAAAACGCAGGGGCGCACCAGCTTCAGCGTTACCCCCAGTATCGAGCTGCTTACTGGGTACGTCTCCACCGGCAGACAAAACTCCTTTGGTTGCCCCTCCTGCATTCACTGCTAATATGTAGTTGATTGTCTACAGCTCCTAAAGCCTACGTACACTCTACAAATCAGTCGCAGCGCGACTAGTACAAGCAGCCTGCATCACAATGGGGGCCTCTATATCTTTTTTATTCTTTTTAGTTTTTTTTGGTTTCGTCCACCCCGAGCAGAGATCCGCAGTACTCGGGGTAAGGCCAAGCATGCAACTGGGAGTGGCAATGCTGCCAGAGGGCACTGTTCGAGACTGGGCTATTGAAAGGGGCTCCAGCCAGACTGATCATCGGCACGGTTCATGACACATCACACCTTGATCTGGCTTCTTACCTCGCGACCATAGTCGAGAACCATCTCCTTACGCCAGGCCCATTGAGGGGCTAAGACGTATAGCTGTGATCCCTCCTTAGCTGGAGACCATTCAGTACAGGAGGGTACTAAAGTACCAACCTAACTAGAACGACTTTGTCATCCATTACAAGTCGGCGACCTCTTGCAGGGTTCATTCTGAGGATTTAAGCCAACCGTATTTAAGACGGTTGGAATAACTCCTGCTCCTCGTCTTGACTTCGACTTTCAAAAAGCGCTTTGCTACATTTTAAATTCATAGCACCATTGCCGTGACAGCTTATCAACTACTGTTGAGATATGGTTGTACTTTGGTACTCAGAAGCCAGAGCATTGTATAGTCCTCTATTAAAGTAAGTTCATTTGTGCGACGGAAATGTGTGGTGTCTCACACTTGTTGTTTTGGGAGCAATCGTATTTTATGCTCCTACAGAGCGTGCACCTAAACGACATTGCGAGATATGTAATAGAGACAGGCCAAAAATGTCAATTCGATTCAAGTTGAGTTCATATAAACAAAATCCCAAATACATAGCACAATCCTATTATCAGTGGTGCGTTCTCAATAGCAACGCTCGAACCAGAGCAGGCTAAACGAGCTGTGGATGTAGGTACGAGTATGTGATTATACGGCGTCTCTTGGCATCTCAATGAAAATAAAGTATTTTTACTCATCGAAAAAGGTTTCATTTTTGTGTATTTTTGTTTGAAAAATCAAAACAGAGAATCTTGCACATTCGTATTGAGTAGGTAGGTACGAGATAATTCTGAGCAATGACCGTATTGAGGTACCCAGGTAGATGAACGAGAGGTAGACTAAATTACATGAACACATTACCTGTGTATATCAATGTATTTTATACACAGTTGTGGTTCTCATGCAGAGTTATTACGGCTGTGAATTAGGCCCCAAATTTCGTATACGGATTGAGGGATGGGGCACGGGGGCAGGCCCGTAGCTTCACCAGACGGTATTTTTTATGTCTGTGGATACTCCATCACTATGCATTTTTAATCGAAAAGGACAAAAGTATTTGAATTTTTATGTTTATGTTCCTGTACTTGTGAAGATACACTGAGGCCTGGCCTTTGAGTGCAAGTTGTATGAGATAAACTCCAGTCAACTTTGTCTGTGGTTTAAACTTGAACTGAAAAACCGGGCATAAGTATAGTATACCATACTGCCGTCCTTAGCAAAAAGGCAGTATGTTATAAAAATTGATTATCGAGAAAACTGAAGTTGAAGTTGGGGTGTGTTCAAACTAAATAACTAGCTATTTTACTACATAACAGACATAAATGAATATTGAGATATTAAAAGGTTTCATGCAGAATCATTTGCATCTGATTATGTGCGAAAATTATCCCTGGGGCCTTAAAGGATCAGCGAACTGCCTTTCTGCTTTGTAAATCGAAAAGCAGTAAAATATCATTTACTGCTTTTTTGGATTGTAAAAAAAATTTATTATTCTGCTTTGTAAATCCAAAATAAATAAAAATTCTTTTACTGCTTTATTGGTTTGTAAGTCAAAGTTGCTGCCTTTCTCTCCATATATTCCAAGCAGAATTCTTTACTTTGTGAGCATAAAGGCAGTACATTTTCATTTGTACTGCCTTTTTACACTGTGACACCTTTATACTGGTACCTTTATTCTAGATGTATCACTAACTTAAACCTTGTTTTATCTTTAAAATTGCATTCTGACCGATACTTTTTATAATCAGTGAATTGTAAGACATTGAAATAATGTAATGGTATCAAAATTCCTAAAAGGCAGTAAAATGATTTTACTGCCTTCTTGCTAAGGACGGCAGCATAAGTAAGTATACTTATTTTATCTGTATCAGGTGTTGATATTTTTTCATTTTCGCTCTTGGGGGGCCCCAGAAAAAAATCTTGGATCCGCCCTTGTCATTAGGGTTAAAACGGGTTTTACTCAATTTTTTAAACGGTCTTTCTGCAATCGTCATTTTTCGAGTACTAAATTAACCGTTTTTTTTTACGAAGCTGGAAGGCATTTACCGCCGTATTTTGTAAGGCATCACTCACCGTGACTGAATTTTTGATGACGTATAAAAGTTCAATCAGAGGAGATAGGTCGCCTTGTTGTAATGGATATTGTTAACAGAAGTAAGGACTAACCTTACTATTTAAAATAAGGATGCCAAATTGTGTCACTCTCCATTTATACGTCATCAAAAATTCATTCACGGTGAGTAATGCCTTACAAAATACGGCGGTTAGTCTTTGGGAATAAATGCAGTACTGCGTTTCTGTAACTCAATTCGATCGATCGTCTCGAAACAAATAGTCGAATTTACGTCATATTGACGTCACACTCATTTTTTTGTTTCTGTAAAAAAATTTTATTCTGTCGATTTATTTTCTCACTTGCTTTTGAGGTAGTGAGAAAATTTTCTTTTTTAAATTTTGAATCGAGTCGAGTGTGGCGACGGGGTACAGTTATAGTTTCACACGAACTAGTTTTGCAATCATCTTATTTTTTATGAAATTGTAAAAATATTAAAAAAAAATGTATGTTCTATTTCAGAATGAAGAATTTGACGAAACCCAATTTCAAAATTTAGTTCCGGAACGCTATCTTAACCAAAATTTATTAGTTATTGAGTCAAATTTTAAAACATCGCGTTTTTGAAAAAAAATCTAAATTTTGGAAACTCAGACGTTAAAATATTTAAAATTTGTGCTTTTTCAAGGTATTTCACCTATCACATTAAAGTTCCGGTTTCGTTTTCGGGTTTGTAACGTGTTTTGGTTTCGCTCCTCGACATTTATTTCGGTTTCGGTTGCGGTTTCAATTTCCAAATAAAAACACAAACAAATTTTACTACAAAAACTTAGCTTCGAAATAGATCTAAATTTTCATACATTTTTTTTCGGATCTCGAGAAGAATTTTGATACTGATGTCAAAACGTGTCTTTTTAACCTTGCTCCACAATCTTCTTTTTTTTATAAAAGAAAATAATAACCTTGCTCCACAATCTTCTTTTTTTTTATAAAAGAAAATACCTATATAGGTAACACAACGGCTGACATCACCGCCCTGCAGGAGATGCGATGGACGGGACAAGGAAAGACGACCATCGGACCTTGTGACGTATACTACAGTGGCCAGACACGTTGCAAATCGCGTGGTGTAGGATTCGTGGTAGGAAAGAGACTTCGCCGCCAAGTACTAGCGTTCACCCCCGGGGACGGGCGTCTCGCTGCGATCCGCATCAAGGCGAGGTTTTTCAACATAATATTTATCTGCGCCTATGCGGCGACTGAGGAAAATGACTCCTACGATAAACTTGAACATACCTATGTTCGCTGCCCCCAACATGATATCAAAATCGTGCTAGGCGACTTTAATGCCAAGGTGGGCAAGGGAGGAGCCTTTGGTCATAAGACCGGGGCAAGTTCCTGTAAGGACAATGATGGCGACCTGGTAGCCGACGTACAGAGTGTACTTAAATTATTGAGGGAGCACTTTCCTCACTGCTAAATTGCGAGGGAGACGTCGAACCTAATACCCCAATCCCTGATGATGGAAAAGTCGTCCCACCACCTGACTATGATGAAGTGAGGATAGCTACATATATCCCGGCTCAAAAACAACAAAGCGCCTGGAATAGACGGAGTACCCGCCGAGCTTTTTAAACACGGAGGCGAAGAGCTGGTAAAAAGCAGGCATCAGCTCTTATGCAGAATATAGGTAGACGTGTGCATGCCTCCGGATTGGAATTTAAACGTGCTCTCCCCAACCCATAAGAAACGCGATCCCGCTAACCGCACCAACTACCGCGGAATCAGTCTTCTAATATCGTATATAAGGTTCTTCATAGCGTATTGTGTGAAGGACTGAAGTCCATCGTAGACAAACTGATTGGACCTTATCAGTGTGGCTTTAGACCTGGTAAGTCTACCATCGACCAGATTCTCACGATACGCCAAATCCTGGAGAAGACACACACCATCTCTTTGTCGATTTCAAAGCCGCTTTTGACAGCGCAAAAAGGAGTTGCCTGTATGCCGCCATGTCTGAATTTGACTTCCCTGCAAAGCTTATACAGCTTTGCCAATTGACGTTGAGCAATTCCAACAGCTCCGTCATAGTCGGGAAGGACCTCTCTGAAACCAAACGAGGCTTCAGACAGGACGACTCTCTTTCGTGCGATTTCTTCAACCTGATGCTGGAGAAGATAATTCGAGCAGCAGAGCTGAACCGCAATGGTACAATCTTTTACAAAAGCGTGCAATTGCTGGCGTATGCCGATGATATTGATATCATTGGCCTTAACAACCGCGCGTAAGCGCTGCCTTCTCTGGACTGAATAAGGAAGCGAAAAAAGTGGGTCTTGTGGTGAACGAGGACAAGGTGAAAAGAAAGAATCGGCGCACCTGCGCCTTGGCAGCCAAGTAACCGTTGATAGCTACAAATTTGAAACGGTGAGGGACTTCGTCTATTTGGGAACCAGAATTAACACCGAAAACAGTATCAGTCTAGAAATCCAGCGGAGAATCACTCTTGCCAACAAGTGTTACTTTTCACTAAGTAGGCAATTGAGAAGTAAAGTCCTCTCTCGACAAACAAAGATCACGCTCTATAAGTCTCTCATCATACCAGCCCTTATGTACGGCTCGGAATCATGGACAGTGCCAAGAGAAGCTGAGATGGCCCTTGGAGTATTTGAGAGAAAATTTCTCCGGTAGATTTATGGTCCTTCCCGTGATGCCAACGGCGAATATCGAAGGAAATTTAACGATGAGCTGTACGAGCTTTACGCAGACCTGACCATAGTTCAGCGGATCAAAGCCCAAATGCTCCGCTGGCTGGGTCATGTTATGCGAATGGACAAAGAAGCACCAGTACAGAAAGTTTTCCTATCGACACCCGAATTCGGCAGCAGAGGAAGGGGGAGACCTCGACTGAGCTGGAAACAACAGGTGGAAGATGACTTGAACTCCCTTGGGGTTTCCAATTGGCGTCAGTTATCGCTAAAAAGGAATGACTGGCGTGCTTTGATACGAAACGGCCAAAATCGCCTAGGCGGTTAAGCGTTAAAAAATGACGAAAGCCAAGATTAGAAAATCCAACTTGAAATGGTGTAGACCTTGACACTTATTTTGGAATGTTGAAAGCTTGTTTTGTGTCCTTTAGGGCCGATTTGACAGTGTATTGACAGTGAACTTTGGTGTTCTTATGCGATCATGCAATGTTTAATGGTGAATTAAATTTAAATAGGAAATAAAAAAGGGGACGGAAATACACAACGGAAGTGAAAAATAAGATTGGCTGAACCATTTGATCCAAATTTTTCATCTGACCTTCGGGTGAAATCGGATGAAATCGACACAATCCAACACATACATATGTGCGGATGTGCATTTGCTGCCGGACGACAAAAGTCGGTTGCAGTGTGAGCGTAGCCTAATTCTAAGACTTTCCACTTGGGTGTTGCCACTTCGGCCGTATTCAAACGACGATTTTTCAGGCCGGCTTGTCACCCAACCTCATTTTAGGTTTGTTTACTGACCAAAAAAAGTTCAGAGCAGGTTAGAGCAGAGCAGAGCAGGGCAGCTGTCAAAATATAAATAGAGCAACTCAGAGCAGAAGTGCCATGAAACACTTGAATCTCGATAGTTTCTTTTTATTTGTTTTTTTGTTTAAATCTTCAAAATTAATGCAAATTCAAGTATACAAAAACATTGATTTTCTAGCAAGCTAATTTTTTTGAAGTTTTCAAAATTTTATTTTTTTCCTAAAGCGGGCTACTCACCTGCCAAGAAATGCCTCAAGAAAAAAACGAGCATATATTTCTTGTGCCTGGTCAAGAAATTTTGACGTTTACCAAATTTTCCATTTTATTGCAATTTACGGTTTTAAAAATTTATAAAACTTGTGTCGCGAAATATGTACTCACCTTTGCTGTGAATCTGCACGTTTACCTCAAGAAATATATACGAGCATATTTATTTCTTGAGGTAAACCGGCGTTGCCAACTATCGAAAAGTGTGGTATTTTTTCTTATGAGCTGAGTATTGGCTCAAGAAAATTTGACGTATGAAAACGTTTCTTGACCATTTCTTGAGCGTTTTTTTATATGGAGTTTGGCATTTCTTGGCAGGTGAGTAGCCCGCTTGACTGACAATTGCTTCTCTGCTCTAACTTACTCCATAAAAAAAGCTAGAGCGGAAATTTGTGATCTGGATTACTCTAGTTTTGTTTTGAGCGTACTCATGAAAGAAAAGATAGAGCAACCTAGAGCAAGAAAAGTGTTCGTTAAACCCGATTTTGTGAAATATCTCAATCTGGCGTAAGCTAGAGCAGCCCAATAAACAAACCTTTTATTTATTCCTTAGCATATCGACCAACATCTCGGGAACGGCTACAGCGATTTGAATCAAATTTGGTATACAGATAGTACGCTTCAATATAAGACTTTCTACCACTTTTTTTTTATATTGAGCAAGATATGCCAATATCGGTTTAGAATTAAAGATATTATATGGGTTTTAAAAGAAAGGTATTTTCGGCCAATGAAGAAATCCTCAGACAGATTTGCCACCTAACGACAATTTATTTATACCTTCGTTTGCTACACGCGGTTTTTTGCCTTTGGTTGTTTCTTTTAGCTTTTTTAAATGAAAAATAAAATTTATTTTTGTTAACAAAGCCCACCTGAAACAAATCTCGCTATAAATTGCATACAGTTAGGCGCAACTGAGTTAATACAGTTGTAGCGCTAACAAAAAATCACACGCCACGATACAACCATGTGTTTCGGCGATTGCGCGTAAAAGGGCGCTGTCAAAATTGTTGTCATAATTTTGCCATACAGATACGAATGTTGTACAAAACATAATACAAAAAATGCAAAATTCTTGTGTGACGAAGTGGGGAAAGTAAGTGCTGATGCGTTTAATTAAAAATAATTGAATATTAACAATAAAAAAGAAGAAAGTTAAATGTATTAACTTAACGTTGATTGAGTGTAAAAATGCCCGAAGAATAAAACGAAAACCAAAAAACATTGAAGATTTTAATGGTGGAGTTGAAGTAAAATAAGCGGATGTTGAAATGTTACTAAACGTAAGTGATGTGTAAAATACTGAATTTATAAACAAACAAATTGCTTCACAATGAATGTGTGCTAAGAAATGCTCTGCATTGTGTTACCTAAATAACTGTACGATTGTATTAATTATTGATTTTTCAGGTAAGGAATGCGTACAAATTGGCCGAAAATCACTGTGCAATATGTGAGTGTATGTGTGTATATACGAACCCAACAAAAAATGGCGTAAGTGATTGTAAGCAATAAAGAATACGCTCTCGAACAAACAAACGAAAGCAGTGCTGCATCGGCGGATGTCTGATGAATTTTATATTCAGGTAAATATTGTACACCCAATGGCGAATTCAATACAAGATGAAACTATCCAACTAGTTGAACCACACAGAATGATTCCACAAATTTCGAATCGACTTGAATCATGTTAAATCAACCAGAAATATCATGTTAAATTAACATGAGGAGTTACTTAAATCAGACAGATAATGTTGTTTTATCAGAAAGTCATACAAACCTCATTTTCTAAATTTGGAATCACTTTTGATCAAATTTGCCGAACAAATTCATCCTGAATTCATCCAAATAGCAACCCTGGGGTGTTTCATTTATAGAGCTACCCTGCAAGAACACTAATACATAAATGACGTGTGATAACTTCAGTATTACGTCACAGCTGTAAATAACAATTTAAACTGTTTTTTTGTTTTTTTTTTATGAAAATTGGGCAATTCTATTTTTTTTTTCTTGACTCTTCTATTATTTTTACTCTACAGGAGTTTAAAACATCACGCTATTTTCATAACTAATTTTCTCAAAAACTGATATAGTTTAAATTTTAAACCGAATTCGTTTTAGTCACATGTTAAAAAATTGAAAATTCCTATTTTTTTACAGTAGTCGTTTTTATACACATGTATGTAGAACCACAGATTCACCGGATACGGAAAATGTAGAAATTTAATAGATTTACAATAACTAGTATCGCTTGTGATCGAAAATTCGACCAATCAAATCTTTAGGGGGTCTTGGGATCGCTAGCCCCGTACCCCCATCCTGAATTTCGGTAACGCCCCTGAAAATATACCGCCTATACCTCAGTTTTTCAATTTCCTTTCCATCGGTGCATATTTCATTCATGGTCATGCATCGGTCAAACGGTTCGCTCACAGGAGGTTCCTAAAGTTTTTCAGGGGCGTATTTATATATACATACATAGATGCCTTATGTTATCCTTATATCACATGGTCCATCAGCCTTATACCTGAAATTTAAACTTAAGGGCCCGTTATCATCGTGATTGCTTGACAGGACTTCTAGTTAAAATTGCTACTAAGCTTAGGGCCATTTTCTCATCTTCCAAACAAATCTCACCAAAACTTACTTAAGTCGGAGAAGGGGGGTTTTATTATGCTTCACCTAAGGTGGGAGGAAAGGGTCTAAAATTTCTGAAAACTGGCTCATGTAATTTTGGATTCTTGGTGCTGTTCAGAAAAAAATTGTTTAGAAATATTTACCCCTAACGAAAAACATAAATTTTTGGTTACACAATATATTTATGTGTGTATGTTGGTACTATCACAATAACCAGTCATTTGACCTAGTAAATCAGTGTTAATCTGCCGTCACTATCGATTAGTTCGCAACACTAAAAATAAAAGTCAAAGCGAGTGTTAACCTACACTCCACTTTACGGACGTAAATATATATATATAGGTAATGAAGAAGGTTAAGTCATAATCTACCAAGGAGAACACACCTTCCAATTCTGAAGTCACTGATTTGATTCAATATGTCATACATATTCCTGTTTTGTTTCATGATTGTATATTTGCCTGAGTTGTCGTGAACTTGTGCATTGCTCTTTTCCGCTTCCGTTGAGTGTCATTTACCGTTACACAAGTAGTCGTGAATGTGTCTAGTGTACTAGGGTGTTCCCATTGTAGTAAAACTTTTTGTGTTACAGCCCTATGCTGCGCGTTACCGGTAAAATTGCCATCGGCAAACAATTTTCCCTAAAATACGTTACCAAATAAAGTGGCTGCGATTCTGAGCAGATGGTAACCATTGTTTATCCCTCTATAGTTTGGCAACTTCTTTTCTTCTTCTTACGAATTTGAGTGGAAGGCACTGGCTGAGTGGCTCCAAATGAAATGGAATGAAGGAATAGTATGAAGCCCAATAAGCCATTTTATTTGATATCAATCTGAGACGCATTTGAGATGAAACCTTCAACGTCAATTCTCACTTTTTAAAAACTTAATATCAATTAATCAATCAATTAATTTTCGATTTAGTGATAAACTACCTGTAGCAGGTAAACTTTTTTGCTAAATGAGTATTAACTTGAGTTATAATTAAATATAAAAATTATAATATAAATGTCCGGCAGTTTCTACCTTCACAGTTTTTATACATACGACCCCCTCTACCATTCCCTAAAATAAATTTTGTCCAAATCGTGGTACATTATTGACCCTCATTATTCACCAAACGTTTGAGAAAATATTTTTCTGTGCTTATGGGGAATATGCAGTGCGTGTGTATTAGTGTGTTTTTTCGAGTTGCGCTACTATATAAGGTATACAATGATGGTAACGCTCTAATGGCAAAAAAACTCACCAGTGTGTATGGTGAATTGAAAAGCAAACCACCACTCTTCTATGAGCATTTTACAGGCTTCTTTTGGCAAACGAAAATGTTGCTTGAAAATATTGGAAGGAAGTTGCAACGGATCATGACTGTCCCGAAGGCTTTTCAAGTTGTGTCTCCGCTCCAAAATTTCATCATTTTCATCTTCTTCAGCCAGCAGCAATAGTATTAACGCGGACATTTTTACTATATTAAAGGAATTACTGGCGTTAGAAACGTTATACACAGTTTTTATTGTGATTTATTAATACTATATACCTGTTTATTTGTTTGATTTTCACTTTGCTTTATTTATTTTGTTTAATTTTCACTTTATTTTGTTCAATTGCACTTTCGCTTTTTTTATTTTTCAAAGTAAACATCAGCTGTTTTATATTGATGTTACCACATGTTACCACCTATTTTGGTGGTAACGGTGTTACCAGCAAACTTTTGCCCTCAGAATACAAAAAAGGAGTAAAAGTTGCCGAGTGAATTTGTTTGCCGGTAATAATAAAGTTATTACCACAGTAGAATTGACCTGTTAATCGGCATTTGTTTTCGTCCGAGTAAAAAGAGGTGAATAAATTTCCTATGGTGAACAAATATTTGCCATTTTGCTGTGCCAAACGAAAAGGTAAATTTTGACAGTAGTAAATTTTGACGTATGGAAAAAGCACGTGCAAAGGCAAATATTCTGTGAATAAATTTTCAATTTACGTGGTTTTCAGCATTTATATTGCTGTATTTTAGTGTTTAATAACGCGTGTGCGCATAATTTCTTGTGAAATGATATGATTGCCAATAGGAAATGCATCTCTGTGCTCACATTTATGGTTGTCAAAATTTGACCTACCCCTATGGGCTAGGGTAAATTCTGACGTTCATATTCACTACGATACCTATCAGAATTTACCATCGCTCTCTCAAAATTTACGATTTTTAAACGTTTGGCACACGGCCTAAAGAGGATTTTAAATTGCACAGAAAGTGTCAATTCGTCAAAAATCAATAATTTGCAAATTTTAGTTTGTTTTTTAAATCTTAAAATTGCCTGTCAAATTTTGTGCGTATCAAAACATATATTTTATAAATTTTCCATGATTATATCAACTTACACACATCCTTTTATTATGCTCACTAACATTACAATCACACACCTTGTATCATAATTTATAGGGGTGTTGCATGCTAAATAGCAATTATTCACCTGCTCTAGCCGTGCTCATTCTATTTACTCCCGAATGACATTTATTTTTCACACCTTTATTTTGGTTAAGCTACTTATATTTTTCTTATGCACGGTTGCCATTTTTGGTACGAATTTTTTCTCCGGGTACGTTGGTACGCAACTTCCAAATTTGGTACGTTTTTGCCGTTTTAACTTCAACTGCTACAAATATAAAAACCCACATTTGAATGACTACAAAAAAAAATATTTAGTCATGCTGTTGTGTATTTTTCACTCCCCTTCTTCACTGCAGTAGAAGTGAAGTGGTACCACTTGGAAAAGGGCGAAAAATTTTCTTATATTTCAATCACCATATGTACATATGCATATTAAATCCCGTTTCTGTGTTAAATTATGGCAGCAGATGAACTGCTTAAAATTGTTTTAATAAATGTTATATTGTTTGGCTAGCAAATTATTTTGGTACGTTTTTTTCGGTTTGGTACGCAAAATTTTGAACAAACGGCGACCGTGCACCTATGTATGTATGTTATGAAAGTAGGCCTTCGGTTAACACAAAATCTATGTCACTGACGAAATAAGAAGTGAAAAATTTTAGTATTCACTGTATGGATATGTGCATTAGGGTGTTTTATATTTTTGGAGACATTTTTTTCTTTGTGCTACCTGGAAATTTGATTTCTTATAGATCATAAAAATTGAAATTAACAAAATATCAAAGTGCTCATTCAAAACTTCGATTTTCATTATTTGAAAAAATTAAATGGGTTCTCTTTTATTATAGACCATGAAATTTGCTACAAAAACAGCCAAATTCATATTTTTTTATTTTTTATAAGAAATACGATTTTCAGATAGGTCAAAGAAAAAAGGTCACTTCAAAAGAAACACCCTAATGCGCACAAAAATATACAGAGTTCAGCTTTTTCTGAATTTTTTATATGGGTAGCATTATGTTTTCCTTTCATTAGTCGTCTCACCTTTTTAATTAGTTTAATGCATTGTTCATCACCTAATTGTTGTTGTAAAATGTTTTTGCGTAAGGGAAGTAAACTGTCACCTTACCTAGTTGCAGATAATCGCACAAATGAGTATATATTTTTATTTAATGACCTAGATGTGTTTTTGTTTTTTGCATTTGAATATCGTATTTCAGCTAAAGCTACATTTACACTGCACCAAATGCCAAGTTTTTTCGAGACCGTTCATCCGCAGATTGAATTTGATCACCAAATTAGGTCAAATTAAATTAAATTCATCTAATTTAGCAAACAAATTGATTCTGCGGGCAAACATTCTCGAAATAACTTCGCCAAATGCGACGCATTTGGTACAGTGTAAATGTATTATAACAAATATTTTGCCAACAACCTTTTGGCTAGCGTAGAATATTCATAATATAACATAATAATAAGTTTCAGCTGAAAAGTTTTAATAAAAAAATGCAAGAAAACAGGATTTGAAGACTCTTCGATATTAAAAAAAAAGATAGGTGGCAAGTAACCGTCCCAAGTTGAAACACCCAAGTAGAAAATCTTAGAATAGAGCGTGCTATCCATTGTCAAATTGATCAGAATCGCTTCATACGATCCCAAGATACTGGTAGATATACATACGATGGAATAAATAAAATGCAGTTAGGTGGCAACCCTGCTTCATATAATCGCCGTTGTTATACGGCCGAAAATACGCTTCATTTGATTCCCATATGAGCATATCTTAATTTGAAAAAAAATAGATAGGTGGCAACACTAAACCGCCCCAAGTGGCAACACCCAAGTAGAAAATCCCTCAATGAAATATACGGGCCAAATGTCTAACCCTGTACCATGATTCTGAAGCAATTAGAACTCTTAATAGCAAACAAATGCTTATGACAATTTGCAAATTGGCAAAGGACAAGAAAACTTTTGTAAAACTACCTTGTACAAATAGAAACTTTATTATTTACATTTCCACAACGCTTCATACATACGTCAAATTAAAACAAATACAGACATATGAGTGGGTGGGCAGAGACCACTTGACCAGTTCATTGCTTTTTTTTATTTTTATGCCTTCAGCGTCTAAGCGTCCACTATGCCTCATACTTCAGCTCAATTGATGTCATTCGCTTCATTCAGCAGTTAATGTTCTAACGGCACTCAATGTTAGATAGTGATGTATATAAACGAGGAATCGGAACCGGGTACTTGCGTGAACCGATAATTTTGAAAAAATTTAAAGGGACTGACTTGGTACCGAAAGATCCTAAACACTAAAGAAGAACTGAAGAGCCCTTAAGTCTCGGGAAACCTTTCTTGAATAAGGAGTGGATTTCAGAAAACTCAAAAAACTTCTCCAAGGAGCTAATAAAATCCGTTTCAAAAAGACCTGCAAGTTTAAAAAAAAATATAAAATGTTTTTCTTGCTCTTCCATCCATCTGAATATTTTTGAACGTGGTAATACCCGGATTTCCGACAGAACCAGCTACCAAAAACCGCACATCACTACTGTTAGGCCTGAAGGCTAAAAACATAGACTTTGCGAGTCAAGTGTCACTAGCTCATCATCACTACGTTTTGGCATACGTCTGCGACGAGTTGTTTCTTAGCATCTGTTAGACGGCTAGCTCAAGAACTACGGACTTCAGTTAAACAAGCGGTCTTATTTAAATAAAACAATTAAAAATACTTTTTCTTACTTCTGTGCAGTGAAGATTTGAATTACAAGTGCTGATAAATCGCTACAAAATTATATATGTGTGTATAAGTATGGATAGAAGTGAGGGTGAACGCAAAAAAGAAAAAAAAATTGGTAGAATATATCAGAAAAAGTGATATACAACTCCGAAAATTTAAACTATCCCCGAGTCTTTTGAATCCGTCAGCACTTGTTGAAACCCAGCCAACGAGAGTAGGCTGCACAGCTCTCTGTTACGACTCCCTAAGAGGAAAAAGGCTCCCAACGGAGGGTGACCGACGGAACAAATTGTCTTTTGTTATGTCTGAAAAAAGTGCTCCTCTGGGACTCGAAAAAGGTTCATTAAAATGCTCCTTGAGATAATAAGCAAAGGTATCGTTGGGACTCTCAAGAAAAAATTCTGAATTGCTAACTGAGTAGAAAATTCTTTATTCTCAAACACTGCTCTTGGAGGCGTTTTCGGTTTCCTTTTACACCGCATTTGAAACGCTTCGTCGAGGGAGTATTCTCGCATTTCTTTTTTGCTCATATTTCGGGGGCTGGGCT
Source organism: Campiglossa producta (assembly GCA_964058755.1). Classification (NCBI taxonomy): domain Eukaryota; kingdom Metazoa; phylum Arthropoda; class Insecta; order Diptera; family Tephritidae; genus Campiglossa; species Campiglossa producta. The sequence continues at coordinate 125,243,719 of CAXKVI010000002.1, read as the reverse complement.
TTCTTTCCCATATCTGTTCTTTTTAAGCCAAAATATTCGATTCTGTTAGAGAACCTGTTCTCGGTGACTGATTTCAAAGCCACATCTGATAATTGGTGCCGCGGAAACAAAGGAACTCTCAGCAACTTAGTTCTATCCCAATTTGTCAATTAATGCTTGATAATGAATGAAAATACGAGATCTGGCAGAGAGACTCATAATCCTCGTTAGGTCTTCACAGTTCCAGTCAGAAGTTTTCAGAGGTTACTGGAAACTCATACCGTACTCGGTTCGCTAACTACTGAGAGATCAAAAAAGAATTCTTATAAAATTTACCTTACTCTGCCAACTTTAAACCAGTAGAGATCCTCAGCTGACCATCTCAACAGTTCTACAAACCAATTAAATCCCAAGCGATCCATTTTACTTGACAAAGCCAAAAAAATGGACAAAGGTCGATTCCCGTACTTTATCTAACTTATGGTGTAAAAATATTAGCATAGTCCCTTTTAGGACCACCCTAATACATAAACTTTGTATGGCCGGAAACCCCTAATACCATATTTTGTCATTTTGTTATGAAGTCGCTCGTTAATCGTTGGACGTTGGATAAGTGCTTAACTAAAATAATAAAAAAAAATAATAATTAGCGAATTAAGTTTCTACACTCAAAAAAAAAAAAAAAAATTACACAGAAAAAAATTTATTTAAAAAAATTAATTTTACTTTATTTTAAATTTTTTCACAGTGCATAAATTCTAATCAACAAAAAAACTGTCGAAAATGGTGAAAATACTGCAAGCCTATAACTTTGCCAAACAGCACACATATTCGCTAAATGGTGACATCCTATCCGCCTCACTGATCGATTCTAGTCGAATTGCTGTGAGCAGCGCTGAACAATTTATCGAGATCTATGATATCGGTGGCAAGCAGCGACGTAATGAATTGAGCGGCATTGATTTGAATGCAATTACCACGGCCAGTGAATATGCGGCAGCTGAAGCGGAAGCGGCAGCAGCAGCAGCTCAAGCCGCCGCAGATGAACGTTTGCCCACCAAATATACGCTCGCAACAGTGGGCGAAGTGGTGCATTTGATTTATTGTGAAGCAGGTGAGTTAGATTTGATTTTTTATTAAAGGTGTTTTGGGAACCTAAGAATGTTTTTATGTTTATTAATTTTTTTAAATTTTATTTTGTTTTATTTTATTATTTTGTTACGTTTTATTTTGCTTTGTTTTAAATTATTTTTTTTTTTTCATTTTATTTTAATTTATTTAATTTATCCATTTATTATTATAATTTTTTCATTTTTTTTTCTCATCTTAAACCTTACCCTACCCCAAACCAAAAAAAAAAAATAAATAAAAAAGTGAGTACCAAGTACTCGTAATTTTTGATGTGTAAACATGTGTATCGAATTGACCCCAAAATGTTCCCAAAATTACCCTAATATGACCTTAAAATAAGCCCAAAAACACCAAGAATGATCCAAAACTTATCCCAAAATGATCCGAAAATTACCCTAAAATGATCCAAATATGACCCAAAAACGATTCCAAAATTACCACAATATGAACCTAAAATTTTCTCTAGTCTGACTCCAAAATGATCCCAATATGAACCTAAAATGATCCCAAAATTACTCCAATATAACCCAGAAATCACCCCACATTGACCCCATAATAATCCTAATCAAACTCCAATATGAACCCAAAATGATTCTGAAATTACTTTTAAAATGATCCCAATATGACCCCAAAATGACTCCAGTAAAACCCGAAATTTACTCCCAAATTATTAGCGTTGGGCAGTATCGATTCCAAAAGTACTCAGTACTCGGTGCTGAAAAGTATCGACAGTTCCCGATTATTAAAAGTAACTACTACTACTACTAATACCCGAAAAGTACTGTGTCTAACAAGTAAGGACAAGTAAGGAGTACTCAATACCGAAAATGTATTCAGTACAGAAAAAGTACTCAATTGTTAAAAAGTACTTGAAACCAAGTGTTTCTCAGTAGAAAAAAGTACTAGTACTAAGTACTCAGTTACTTGTCGAAATTTCCGGATTTTGTGCACTTAATAGATATGGATTTTTGTTTTTTCTACGTTTTGTCGTAACGTGTGATTTTACTAAGTTACATAGCTAATTAGCTAATTAATTAATTTAAATTACAAGTTAATGGTTATTGTTTTAAAATCTAGAGCTACCAGAAGAACTTGACACAAAGTCAGTATTAAAAGTACGCGATGCGTGAAAGTATCGATACCAAATAAGTAAATACTCAAAAGTACTCGATGCTGCCCAACACTACAAATTATCCCAAAGTTGCCCCAATATGAACCCAAATGATCCCAAATTAATTACTTACCAGAAAAAAATACCTAGGATGTAACTTTTTTTGGATAGACCCCCCAGCGAAAATATGTTTACACATCAAAAAATGATATTTCCACTTTTAATAATTTAATCTTCATCTTATACATCATTCCACAACAGGCAAATATCTAGTCACACTGGAGAAAGAAACTCTCGGCAGCCCGGTACAAACTGGCACAACCGGCATCAGTTGCACCAGCAGCAGCAGCAATACTGCCGTCATCTGCCCTGAGGATGATACAAAAATGTTTGTGCGGATTTATGCCAACTTCTGGAAGTTTCCTGAATCCAAACTCATTGATCTTCCCATAACGATACGCATAGCCTCTATGACTACACCCAAAGCGCCACTAGTCGAAAGCATCGATGTCATCGAGTTACCTTTACGTAGTCCACCCGATCTTATACAATGTTGTCAGACATCCGGTAATATAATTGTGAGCAGCAAAGAGCGCATCTATCTTTACGAATATACGCAGTGTATACATGAGACGACACAACCAAGATTTTCCTATATCGATTTTTTACCTTTTAAATTTTTTGTTAATCTAAATTTTGTGCCATTGCGTTTGTGTCTCGCTGAGAATGTTATTGCGGCAATGAATAATCGCTACTGTGTAGCTTTCAAAGTGGTCGATGTGGTGGGCAGCAGCGCTGCTGGTGGTGGTGGACATTGCAGTGCGCTCGATAATGAGTATGCGGGTGGTGGTGGAGGGGGAGCTGGCGGAAGTGTGGGTGGCTGTTTAGACGATGTGGCCGATGTTGATGTGGACGAGGCAATTTCGAGCACTGAATCGAGTTTGATGAGTAAAGCAAGTGCCGGGCCCTCGAGTCATAATAGTTTCGAAACTGATTCGCTGGAAACGTCATCGAGTGGACGTCCGTTGGGTGCGGCTGGATTTCCAGGACGTACACCAATCGATTTCAATGTGGCGCGTATAGTGAATTCAGCTTGTGGACGCGAGTTCGAAGTAGATTTGAAGTCACAATGGGAGCTGGGTGATGCCGCAAGTGTGGGCGGTGGTGGTGTTGGACCAACATCAATTGCTAGCGCTGCCGATACACAAGAGATAGTTATTATGCCAGCAAGGGCTAGCGATATAAAAATTAAATTGGTTAACGAAGCGAAAGCGATGAGTGTGCAGGTGAGAGGCAAAAGATTTCCATAACTACTCTGTTTTTCAGCTTCACAATCTTCTTTTCCTGCAGCGCATCTCCAGTCATGGCAATATGTCTTACGCTTACAACGATGATACGAGTGTCCAATACGATGTACGCAAGCTTTTGCAAATTTGTATGAAATCCTCAGAGCCTAATGGCCGCATTGTAGATATTTTGCGTTGCATGGATTTGAAAGCGATCTATCAGCGTAATCCGAGCGGTGATGGTATGGAGGACTCTGAATACGATATGGGTAATCAACAAGTGCCGGGAGCTGTTACCACAACTAAACATGCCAATCGACGTACACTCAAATCGGGACAACATCAAAGTTGTGTTGGCTATGCCTTGTTGGTGGCGAGCAGTGTGGATGGTTATCTGTATCAATTTTGTGCTCAGGGTAAGTCTAAAATGGAGGTGTTGTGTGCGTTTAATGGTATAGCATAGGTCGTCCTCTACAGCATTGTCGTCGACTTTCACACAGCTGCCAGACAAGAAATTCTTCAGAGGAAATAAATTGGTCAGGGAGATCTTTCCAGTACCTACTTCAGTACTTGCTTCCCCTACAAACGAAGTTTCGGAACCGTGTACTTCCCACGGTGAATATCACTTTGTGATACTAGCTCGACTGTCTTGGGAACGATTTCGTTGACCCCGTAGGCGGGACCGAAGCGGATTTTAGTCGCCTCTCACGACAGGGATACCTACCTCGGGTATATTTCAAACCCTTAACCCGCAGGGGTAGAAAAAAAAAATTATGTTCTTTGGCCTCCTATCCCTTCTTATTCTGCATATCTCTCCTTCATTTCGTATCACTATCTGCCAACCAGCGCTAGCCAAGGTGAAAAAAAATCACAAATTAGTGCTGTGTAATACCTACCATAAATACTTCAGTACCACTTTTCCCCTTTTTCTTCAATATTCTACCGTGAACATTTTCAGAGTTAGGATTAAAATTAGAGTTAAGATTAAAAGGAATAAATATGTCCTTTTAAAACCCGAATTAGAGTAGTCGGGCCATTAGATTGGCTGATTAGCTCTTACAAACTTTCGGTTTTCAATTTTTTTGTAACGAAATGGCTCAAACAACTATGAACGGATTGTTGACAAATTTTGACAGTTTATTCTTTGGATAATTCCTCTCGGCAAAGTCTCTATATTTGCTCGCTAGATGGCGATGTAGTCGCTATATTTGCCAAATCCGTATTTCTGATCCGATATTGCTCGTTATTGACACGTATGTTTGATATGTAACCAAAATCTCCGTTACAAAAAGAAACCTCCGCTAGATGGAGCTGGAGTCGAAATATTTAAAAAGCCTGTGTTTATGGTCTGTTATTGTCAGACAACCGACATCTGCTGTGTTGTAGCGCTATTTCCCAACAATAAGAAAGTGAGAACTGAGCTTCTGTCAATTTAATGAATATTTTATATTTGTCTCTCTTCCTCCTTAGGCAAATGGTACAGCGAAAACGAGAAACCAATTGCGACCTACTCCTTCACCGCACCCGTGCTTCGAGTGCACATTAACGATTATGTCATCTATGCCATCACAACAGAGTCAGTGGAGACGCACACCTCACGCATTGGCCACAAACTTTACAATAATCGCTTTGAATATCCCACACTAGGTGGTCTCTTCCCCGAGGAATCTAGTCCCGATGTTAATTCGGCGATTGCTGTCATTGGCCTTTGCGCCTTCATGCATGTACAATATGTATGCGTGAATCGTAATAATTTGGTGTTAATCAGCAATAGCGCCTTGGCTAACGATGCCGTAAAGAGACGCAGCGGCGGTGCAGGCGGTGGTGGTGGAGGGGCGACTACCAGTAGTGGACGTAATATAGCAGCACGTTTACTTGCCGAAACTAAGGTGAAAAATTTACTGCGCAGCAGTAGTAACAATGCTGCACAACAACAGCAGCAAAATGAATGGACATTGTACAATTTGGAGGTGCCACCGGTGGAGCATGTGATTGAAGATTTAGAAGCTATTGCCGAGTCATATCGAGCAGCAAGTAGCACAAACTTTTATGATTTAATGGAGGAAGCACATGTAATGTTACGTTTGACGCTGTCGCTGCAGTGCGAGCAGTTAATTGAGGAACGCGAACAACAGTTGCGCAGTAAATTTGTTGAGAATTGCAGAAAATTGGCCGACTTTTCAATACGGTGAGTGTATTGCGAGGGCTGAGTGGAAGATTAGACTATCGTTTTTTTTTTTTCAAAAACTTCTAACAAAGATGCCCTTGAAATGAAAATGTATGGAATTTTCCTTCAGGTAGGGCGTTTTGTATCTCTTTCTGAGAACCAAATTTTGAAATATCGCGTTTTTGAAAAAAAAAAAAAAATATGATCTAAATCATTCTTCAGTCAAGTTCTGAGAAAACTCCCATAAGAACTAATGAAATGGACAGCTGAGGGGAAGATTTGAAAATATTTTTTGGAAAACGCCTTATCAAAATTTTTTTTCGAAAACACTTCATTTCATAATCAAAAATGCCAAAAATATATCGAACTTTTCTCACTCTGGCGTTTTTGGAACTCATTATCAAATGGAGCTATCTTGAACAAAATTTTGAGTTCGGGCTTTATTAAAAAAAATGTGAGTAGGGCAGTATTCAAAAAAATTCTGCGGTAGAGCGTTTTTTAAAAATATTTTAAAATGGAGCTATCTTCCACTCAGATCGCAAATATTTTTATTTAATTTACAATTTCTAATGTTCCATTCTCAATTTACAGTTCACGCAAGAAGGAAGTATACCTGCAGGCGACGGGATTTTATAAAATGTGCAATCTACAGCTAGCCGATATCTACACGAATTACATCAACGCTTATGTGCAACCCCTATATAATGTCGATCACCAGCAACAACAACAATTGCCATTTGGCAACTGCAACAATCCAACACCCAGCAGTGATGATATGCAATTAATCGGTCTAATTTATACCGTTAAAATGTTTTTGCTCGGTCTGGGCACTGATCGTCAATTAGCCTCTTTTCTCAATCAGCTGGTGAAACCGTTTTTCACATCGCAACGCGTCATTGAACAAGGCTATACACAAGTGCCTCTATCATTGGAATTTCTAAATATGTTTATTAAATTTTCACCAAGCGATATACCACAAATAATGTTGAATTCGCCAGTGGTGGCCGATGCGATAAGTGGAGAGTTGGTTAATTATCTAAAATATTTGACGAAACTGTGAGTTTTTGAAATGAAACTTTTTTTAATGCAGTGAATTTTTTTCAACTCGCTACTTTTTTCCTTTTTTCTCTTCCAAAAACCAGCAATCCCGACGAAAATCTTCTACTCGCTGTAACCGCTTGCCGCATGTCCAATTATCTACTCGCTCAAGAGGTAGTCGCTCGTTTAAGTCGTCGCGAATTGGCTGTGGCTCTCATTAAGCATAAGAATGTGCTTTTCGATGATAGCACTGGACTGTTTCAACGTCGAGTTTCTCAAAATTATGATGCGCTAAAATTACGTTATAATTCCACTGGTGGCGCTCAGCTACAAAAGTCTACAACAGCGCCCTCTAGCTCTGCACGTAACCAACAAAAACGTAAAACCTCATTTGGTCAGCAGCAATGTGCGAACTCCCAGGGGCAAGGAGTTATATCATTTTCTGATTTTACTGAAACAATTCTGTTGGCTACAGAGAATTCAGATTTGATTGAGGCTATCAGTGATGTGTTCATACATGCGTTGTGTATTGAGCATAGCATTACATTGGAAATTATTTTACAACTCTTCCTTAATTATATTGCCTCGCATATTGGCCATAAGGGCTATCAGACGTCGCAAAAGGTTTTTGTAAATATTTTACAGGTGAGTAGATTTATATTTACTTGAAAGATAAACCAATTCAAATTTCTTCTTCTCGCCTTCAAGGTCTATTATTACGACTATTTCGATGTAAATCCAATGCAAAATCCGCACGATATGCCCTCGCATACACCTCCGCATATAGGTGGCGCTAGCGGTTGTGGCGATGAATACGATGAAAATTCTTCAAAAGCTCCATCATTAAACAGTGAACGTGATAATGAATCGTTAGCCAACTCATTACCCGATTCAAATTCTATTGCCAGCTCATCAATGGACGAACGCAGTTACTCGCTTCCTACAAATCGGAATCGCATCATCTACGATCAGCTGCACGATCAAAATTCACCCCATAAACGCACGATCACATTATCGCCCAGTCATCAGTTGAGTAACGACACAAACGGACAGCAGACGCCATCACTAAGTAATAGCGATGCTGAAACGAATCTCAAAGGTCTCAAAATACTCTTTCGCATGTATATGGGACGTTTGAAGGCCTTGAGTGATCTTATAACTGATCTGCAATCGGCTGATATTGAACAACAACCCGTGAATGAAGAATTTGTGAGTTTACGCATGGAATGTATTAAATTTATGATACGTCATTTACAAGAAATGCGCGCCCAGAAGCAACAAAATGCCTTGGCGCGCCACATTACTGCTACGCATCAATATTACTATCCGCGTTCTGTAAATAGTAGTATTGCACAACAATCGAATGGTGGCGAGGAACGTAAAGTGGTTTATGTACCATTTTTGCCGGATTATAAGTTGAGCTGTGTGGAATTTGAGCGTCACATCAAAACATATTTACGACCGATTCCATGTTTGCTCGATCGTCCGCAATATTTGAATCGTTTGCCGCCATTTCGCCGAGACGATTTTAGTTACCCGAATCGCGATGAAGGCGAATGTGAAGTGAGATTTATGGGTTGGCATAATGAACTACTCACGCTGACGCTTAAAATACAGGTGGGTTGGCGTATATGAGTTTTTTTTTTGTAAAGATCGAGCGACCAACGGTTTTAAGCAACTTTCGAAATATTTTCGAAGAACGCCCTAATTCAGATTTTTTCAGAATTTGGTTGAAAAACGTCCTATCTCAAAATAAGTTCCAAAAACGTCTCAATATGGTGCATACCAATGAGAATTCTTTAATCAAATTACGATTAATCGTCTGCGAAAATATCAAAATGTGTACACTAGAGCGTATCACCAAAAAAAAGTCGGCCGTACCTCCCCTCATATGAAGTGTTTTTGAAAAACATTAATAAAATTTTTTTTTTCTGGCAACCCTAGATGTCGCCCAATTGCATTTTTATACCCAGCGTACTAGTACTAGTACAAGGGTATATTAATTTTGTGCACATAACGGTTGTATGTAACGGCACAAAATAAACGAGATAGTTATAGAGTTCCATATTAGAAAGTTCTTAGGATTAAAAGAGGAGTTGATTAAGGCATGTCCGTCCGTCTGTCCGTCTGTGTACACGATAACTTAGTAAAAACAGGTTACTTTCTGGCCAAAGTAGGTTGCTGTTGAAAATGGGCGAAAGCGGATGATAACCACGCCCCCTTTTTCGATATCCAAATTTTCGAAAATCACACAAATTGACTTATCCCGGCAGCTGAAATGGCTAAAATAATATAATTTTATAGATGAATCCACCTGGTCATTCTCTTATGATTTTTCCATAAATTTTTTATAGTGGGCGTGGCACCGCCCACTTTTAAGGGAGGCATTTTTGAAAATTTGGCTATACGTAACTCTTAAACTGATTACGATAGAACGATGGAATTTTGTACAAATCATACTAGTATTGTTGGCAGTATACTTGACGAAATTGGATAAAATCGCCCTCCAACCACGCCAACTTACGATATCGAAAATTTCGAAAATCACACAAATTGGCATATCTCGGCAGCTGAAATGGCTAAAATGATATAATTTTATAGGTGAATCCCCCTGGTGATTCTCTTATGATTTTTTCATAAATTTTTTATAGTGGGCGTGGCACCGCCCACTTTTAAGGGAGGCGTTTTTGAAAATTTGACTGGTCGTAACTTTTAAACTGATTAGGATAGAACGATGAAATTTGGCACAAATCATATTAGTGTTGCTGGGAGTATACCCGATGAAAGTGGAAAAAATCGCTCTCCAAACACGCCCACTTTCGATATCGAAAATCACATAAATTGAAATAATTCGGTAACGGAAATTAAGTAAGTCCTTCTAGGGCCTAATGATAGTTATTCCGTTCTAAAAATTACCGCTGGGTATTAAATGTTCGGTTCAATTGAACTTAGACTTCCTTACTTGTTCTTCATATCTTCGGCATTTATTGTCGGATTTTAAAGTGTGATACATCAATTTTTTGTCTCTTGTGGGTTTTTCCTAAAAAAAAGCTCATTGAGCTCATGCGTTTCGTTGTGGTACTTACCCACCATATCTCAGTTTATACCACCCTAATGTAACGACCTAATGTCAGTTAATTGGAGACCGTAAAAGATTTCCGATTTTTACGGTCTTTAATTTGCTGTTATTAGATCGGTACATTTTTTTATAAATGTTTTTCAAAAACGATTCATATAAGAGGAGGTACGGCCGATTTTTTTTCATGTAAGGTGAGACTCTCTAGTGTACACTGTCGTGTTTTGTTCAAAAAGGACATTTTGTTTGCCAAATTTGATTGGTATAACTTGCAAAATAAACGAAATATCGCTATTTAAATTTTTTTTTTAAATCTTTTTGTGATATCTGGAACGGGCTTTGATTTATAAATAATATTTCTAAAATTGACTTAATCAGAAGTGGACGGTGCCATGCCTATTTTTAAAAATTTCTTTAAAAATCTATAGTCTGCTTTACATGTCAAATTTGAATCAAATTCCGAAGTAGGGTGTTACTGAAATAACACGGAGATAGGGCGATTTTTAAAATATTTTTAAATCAATTGTCGATATTCGAAAATTCGAAATTTGTTTAACCAAAAAGTCTTATAGAAATATTTCGAAATCGTACCGAGTACATACGAATGTTGCCGAAGGTAAAAAATGCACAGCTCAGTCGCTCCTAAATCTTTTATAAAAACAGTTAAAAAACAATTTCTTTTCCTTTTCAGTCGCTTTTGGCATCAACAAAAATCGATCGTGAGATAGTTGAAGAATTCATTGCTTTCATACAAAAGACGCCGGATCTCATTGGCATTGATAGCTTCTTGGTGATTGTTTTGCCAAAACATTTAGCAATCAATTATATGCTGAATTTTTGTCCCGAATATATGTGGCAGTACGGAAAGGTAGACTACAAATAATAGTCCTTTATAATTTAAAATAAATGAAAAATTTGCTTTTTTAGTCTAATGGCTTTACGCCCAAACACTGGGAGTCGCTGTTAAAGAAAATATTAAGCAAACAAGATATGGTGCCCAACTGGAAGGCGCATATAACAGGTAAGCAAACTAGAAATAAGGCCCCTATTATATTGTACAGCACACGGCGGGTTATTGAACCAAACAAACTTTTTGATATAATAAAACTACAGCAAAATCAATTCTTTTCTGGGTATGGGATCTAAACAACTTTTTTTTGAAGAGATTGAGACAAACATAAAAACTACGTACGCCGTTTTTCGAAGGTAGCCTCCAATATTTAGTTATGGGCTTTCGAAGTTCGAAATTAGATCCTTTAAATCTTGCTTTTCCAATTGCTGTAATTAAAAAAAGGATCTAACTTTTGGAGCCTTTGACAACTTTTAAAACAAAAAGTGGATACCAATCGAACAAGGAAGTCAAGCAGACGACGCCCACATTTTTCATCTTTTAATTAAAAAAACAATTAGAAAACTACTTTCGAACTTCAAAAGCCCGTAACTAAATTTTGGAGGATAACTTCGAAAAACGGGGTACGTAGTTTTTTTAAGTTTGTCTCAATCTCTTCAAAACAGGTGGCTGGGTCCCATACCCAGCCGGTTTACACTATAAGTAAACAAGTAATTTCCCGGTTTTTCGAAGTTAGTCTTCAAATTGGACCCTGGTTATTTGTATTTAAAAAATTTTAAAATAAGGAAGTACATCAAACAAGTAAGAGACAAAAAGGCCCACAATTTAAATAACGAAGGGTTTAACTTTTCGAAATCGGGGAATTACGTTTTTACTTATGTCTCACTCCCTCACTTCCTTCAAAAAAAGTTGTTTTCGTCCAATACCTTGCCGACGCTGTACACCGTAATAGGGGCCTTATTTTTTTGTCTCAAACAAAGTCCTAAAACCCCTGAAACACTCACACACTTTGCACTCAATTTTAATTTTAATTTCAACTTACAGAAATCCTAAACAATCTAGTGGCTGAACTAACGTTCGAAGAGCTATTACAATGCTTTCCCAGTGAAGCTATCAAACATCATAAAACTGAAGAATTTCTCAAAGAATTCAATGAAACACGCATTAGTTTTGTAAATGACAAACTAATTTTCGAAGAGCAGTCACCCAAATCACTAAATAATGACGAAACTATATCGACACGCGATCATTTACCAATGGACAATATCGACGAGAATAATGTTTTTGAATTGACATTACGTAAAGCTGTGTCCAAGCAACGCAGCATCGCTTTGCGTTCAATGATTGAATCGACGGGTACACAACTCTTCGATGCTACAAGCAATCCAATGTATAATCTATAAGTTAATTTTACTAAATAGTACAATGGAGAGAAAATCGAGATAAAAAATGGTGATGTGATTCGACGATTGTAATAGGAATAGCTTACAGCCGATAGTCGGGAAAATTATTGTCTGAAGTCGGTTTTATAAAAATTTCGACAGTCATTTAGATTGACAAGGAACTGTCGTTAAGTGTGCGTTTATTGTTTTTCGAAAAAAGCTACAAAGTGAAAACATTCCCTAAAAAGTGGCATAATACGTAAATTATTACTCTATACAGCACCCGGTTGGGTAATGAACCAAACTAACTTTTTTGAAGGAATTGAGACATAAGTTAAAAAGTAATTTCCCCGTTTATCGAAGTTAGCCTCCAAAACTTAGTTATGGCTTTCGAAGTTCGAAAAAATAAAAAGCCGCATGTTTTGAAGAGAGGCAAGGACCACTCACACATTTTACCTTCTAAAATTTATTAAATACAAAAAGAGAAAAAAACAAAAATTACGAAGGGTGCAATTTCGAACTTCGAAAGCCGATAAATAAATTTTGGAGTCAAACTTCGAAACGAACGCGAAAATTACTTGTTTACTAGCATCTCAATCTCTTCAAAAAGTTTTGTTTGGTCCAATGCCCAGATAAAAAGTTGATTTGTCGTTTAGTATAACTGAAGTTGATTGATTTCAATCATTAGCTAATTCGAGTTGGAATTACTTATTGTAAAGTACACAGCCTACATAGTTCCGTTAAGCGCATAAAGTTATAAAAAATATATATATTAATAAATTTGACGCTAATACCATATATTTACACTTAGACCATGAATAGCTGCATGAATTATTATGAAATTGTATACTTATTAGATCAACTATACACTCCACATGCAAGTTTATTATTCGAAATTAAGTTTAGAAAGTAGAACACACAAGCATACATACTTTTTATACATATAATATTATGTGAGTTGAATTTTGTGAAGTGAGCCCCTTTTTTCGAAGTTGTACTATCTTTCTGAAACTTTTTTGTATGGTTCACAACAACAAGAAAAAATACGTTTGGGCCAGTTTTTCGAAATTCGAATTATTTTCAAAGTTATAGCTATCAACACTTTTACATAATTGTTAATTTTTTATGAAATTTTTTTTTTCTCTACGTACTGTGTACTATGAAGACAAAAAATGTAAATAATTTCCGCTACCTTAAAGTGCCAAAAAATTTTTTTTTTATAATAGTTACTAATGGAATGCCCAACAACATCATACACAAGCGCCATCTGACCACGATGGAGAAGTTGCGAAAAATGTTTGCAAAAAAAATTGTTTTAAAAAAATTGGGATCGTCGTTTGGTAGAAGATATCATCTTTTATGTATATTTAAAAAATTGGCAAAATCGGTTTGACCAATCGTGAGAAAATCATCAAAAAGTGAGGAATTTCGAAAAGTGTTGATAGCTATAACATTGAAAATAATTCGAATTTTGAAAAATTGTTATATACATACGTATTTTTGTTTAATCGTCGTGAGCCATACTACCAACTTTCATTAAAATACATGGCCGTCGAAAAAATTGTAGGTGGCTCAGTTCAAAAAATTCAACTCATGTACTAACTTAAGTTTTTCATCGAAAACAAAGCATTTAAAATACTCTTTTGTAGATTTTTACTAAGCCGAAATTTGCTTTTTTGATCTTAGTTGACGTTTTTCAGGATATGCCCATATGAATAAATAATAATTTTATTTTAATATAATTTAAGGTATAATAAACTGACATTAAGCTATTTTTTTTTAAATATGTAAGGCTAATTCCATGTAAAGTTGACGCATGCATTTTCCTTAGTTAGAAAATGTTGCTCAAGCAAATTTTTTAACTTTAATTTTAATTAAAAAAAAAAAAAACTGATAATACGCTAAATTTTTTACCACAAAACTGCAAATATTCTACTTTAAGCCTAATTCCACGTAATATTTACCAGCTGTTGAATATGACTACCTTTGAATGTAAAAACAAATGTTTTCAAAAAATATTCTTTAGTCAAAAAAATTTAGTATCAGTAAAATTTTGTTTCTTGTTAAAATTTTTTCAAAAACTATTATTTTTAGTACATACTTTTTCTAAAACTGTGTCGTTTCCAAACGGTACAGAGAATAACTGAATAGTTAAAATATTTCTTTTACTTTTTAAATTTTTAAATCAATCTATTTTTAAATGAAAATCGTTTTTGGTGCATTTTTAGTTTTCGACACTTGATCTTTTCCATAAATTATTATTTAAATACAGGGTTCAAAAATGCTTTTGCTTGAAAAAAAAACCCACAGCGACAGCAACAGCATGAAAAATGCTGTTAGCAATTGATCGATTACTATTAAGCAAATGTTCAATGCTTCGCAGCCTACGAGCTAGCTGTTGCTTGCTTATTGAAAATGTCAGAAGCACAGCAAAAGCAATGGAGAGGCTTTTGATATATTTTGGTTGCTGCTACTGCCAAGAGTGAATAGCGACTGCGTGGTAGCGGCTAAGCAATAATTAAATCGATTGATGTAAACGTTGGATCTTTTTGATACCGTTTTGGGACCTTTTGATACACTATGGGCCTATTTAGAATATGACCATGATTTTAGGGTCAGTTTGGGACACTTTTGGGATCATTTCAGATCACATTCTCCTCCGCCATGCAGGCGAAAAAGTGGTTGGTATCGTGGGGAGACGAGGCGCATGTCGGTCACTCATCCAGCACGTCGGGGTTCAGCTTCGATAGGTAAGAGTTAAAGCTGTAGGTGCTTCTGATTGCAGGATGGAATTCACCGGACGGCAGCTGACAAAAGAGTTTACTGACTCTGTGTCTATGTGATTGTTGTTGGAATTATTTAATTGAAAGCGGCCAAAAACGTCTGTTGTCTGTCTTTTCAATAAGTGTGTTCGTCTAAAAGTTCAGTACGAATCATCCAGCAACGAAATGTTTCTCTTTTCTGTGACATTCTCTCTCAATGAGTGATGATTGATAATTTTTACGCGAACGCGAAATGTACAAAAATTTTGCAAGTTCAGCTGTCATAGGTTGCATGTCATACAAAATATAGGCGCGAAAAAATATTATTTCAAAATCAGCTGATTTCCGTGATTGCTAGTTCGTGCTGGACCAAATTTGTCCAGCAAGAATTATCAGCTTCTCTCGAAATTAAATGTCATTTTGCTCTCTCAATTCCTCTCTCCTTGCTGGATAATTTTTCATCGCGTACAAATTATTTGCATGGCGAACGCAACTAATATAAAAAAAGTATACATATTTTTTTTTTCCGAGATGTTTTTTATTTAAATTTTTTTAAATATGCCAGAAGCAGCAAAGCTTTCTAAATTTCAATTATAAAATGTCAGCAATCGATCGTTTGCATTTTTATGCTGCTACTGTGGCTGCTCGTTGTTTTCAATAAAAGCAAACACTCCTGCTTTGGCTGCTCATTTTTTTTCAAGCAAAATGAAAAGCAGACATGCTGCTTTTCCAGCAAGACAAACTTTAAAGCTCAGCAACAGCAAATTTTCGTTGCTTTTGCTATTTCTGCTGAAGCATTTTGAACCCTGTTTAAATACCTTTACACGAAAACATTACACTGTACAACAGCCGACTGGGTATGGAACTAAATCAATTTTATTGAAGAGTTTAAGACAAAAGTTAAAAAATGTCGTCTCCCGTTTTTCGAAGTTCGAAAGTGGTTTTTTAATTGTTTTGCTTAAAAAATTGAAAAAAAAAAAAAATATGGGCGTGGCCTACTTGGCTCTCTTGTTTGTTTGGTGTCGTTTTTGTATTTAAAATGTATGTGAGAAGTGCTATACAGACCCAAAGTGAGATCTTCGAAAAA
The DNA here is from genome assembly GCA_964058755.1 of Campiglossa producta. Lineage (NCBI taxonomy): Eukaryota > Metazoa > Arthropoda > Insecta > Diptera > Tephritidae > Campiglossa > Campiglossa producta. The sequence continues at coordinate 125,227,850 of CAXKVI010000002.1, read as the reverse complement.
ATTAAAAGCCTCATACATATTTTAATTTATATAATAATAATATTTTTTCATACATACACTTTTAAATATAAAAAATACACCACATTTAACTATTTAAAATTTTTTAAACAAAACAATTAAAAAAACCAAATCTTAGAACTTCGAAAGATCGTTACTAAATCCCTAAGGCTAACTTCGAAAAAAGGGGAATGCTATTTTTTTTATGTATGTCTTAATTCCCTTAAAAAACTTGTTTTGGTTCCATACCCAGAAAAAATGTTGAATTTTTAGACTGTCATTGAATATGTACTCGTATTAAGAAATTAAATTTTGTTTGATTTTCGAAAAAACAGAAAATTGTTGCATTATGCAATGTATATTCGAAAAATTATGTTAGTAAAAGTATATATTAATTATGTATAAAGCTATAAACACTTTAAACACATTTCTCAAAATAAAGTGATATTTTAAATTAATAATACAAAAAAATGTATCTTTAATTTTGTTGGTGGTTTAAGGGTTGAGTAGCTAACTGGAAGATCAAAAGATATCAAAATATTTTCAAAAAACTGCATACCTATCTCAAAATTAGTTTGAAGAACGTCGTAGTTCAAAATTAATTCAATAACGCCCTATTTCAGAATGAATTTCATGAACGCCCTATCCAAACTAAAGTTCAACACATTTTCAGCGGAGATACTTAGGACGTTTTTTATACAAAGGCAAAATGTGGTCGTGGCTTCCTTGCCTCTCTTATTTGATTGATGTAATTTTTCCAATTAAAAAAAGTATGTAGGAAGAGCTATGTAGAGCCAAAGTGAGATCTTCGAAAAAATTAAAAGCCACATATTTTTAATTAATTATTTCTACATACAATTTCCAATGGGAAGGGCAAGAAGTCCACGCCCATATTTGCTTTTTTAAATTTAAAAACAATTGGAAAACCAAATCTTTGAAAGTTCCAAGTTCGAAATCCCATAACTTTTGGAGGCTAACTTCGAAAAACTGGGAATGCCATTTTTTACTTATGTTTTAACCTTAAAAAAAAAAACAGAAAAAAGTTGATTTTTTCGTATAGTGCCATAACAATGAAACTCCACTCATGCAAGTGGTAATATAAATGGAATTTCACTATAAGTAATGCTTGAACGGTAAGTACGCCTAAGTTAACTCAATATACATTGCCAAAAACATGATTTTGTGATAAACAAATTGGTAGTAGCATTAATTAAATGTTTACACATTGTCAAAATTTGTTATAATAGTTTATCTTGTTTATAAAAATCGGATATATAAATTACACAGTGCAACAGCCATTTTACACTTTTGAAGCGACCTACCCAGCCAGCAAGGTACCGTACATTTTACGAGCTATTCTCGAATAAAAAAACAATAACAAAAGAAGCTTTTCTGTCACGTCAAACAAAAAAATTAAAATAAAAAATTTCAAACAAAAAATTTTGAACGAAAATTTTCAAACTGATATTTTAAAAGTAAGTATGCTTGTAAAATATCTAATTAAAAACACAAATAACATAAAATATATCTTTTAAATTATTACTAGCGTGCTGGAAGGTGGATTTGCGGAAAAAGAAAAAGGGACAGAGAAAGTAGCTGCTATTCTGGGATCTCGGGATGCCCTCTGGGTTGTATGACCCACTATTTATAAGTTGTGATGCCTAACATGTAAACCAATATCAGTATGTACTTGCACGCTGGCAAAAAGGTACACAATTTTATTATTTAATAAAAAAACTTTATACCTAAAATTTAGGTTTGTTTATTTGTATTATTTTTCGCATTGAAATCAGTCGGTAAGGCAGTCTAGAAAGTCGGTTTTTCTATCGAAAATTAATTGTTTACGAGTACATTTACGATAAAAAAAACGGACGTAAAAAGATTCATATACGAGTGCTTTTTCGATACTTTTACGACAATCGTAGGCAAAAAACATTTCAGAGCGAAACCGGATTCGTAGGCGAATCGTAAACGGATATCATAAACGATATTTTATCAGAGTTTTCTTCGAGAAAACGTCAGTTTACGAGCTCGTTTACGATGATTTTGCTGGCTGGGTAGTAGATATTGTTCATCTGGTCGAGGTATACACAAAACGCCCTTTAAAAAGATTTTCAGTTTCTTCGTAAAAAAAAATTCATTAAAAATCCAATTTTCAACCGATTTCAAAATTCTAAACGGTTTTGGCTAGAGAATTGTTGACACTTTGGATATATGTATATACAGTGTTTTATACATTTGAAAAAGTATGATATGTTTTTTAAGCCAGAAGTTGGAATATTTGGAAATTTCATCCGGTTTTCCGGTTTTGACGCCATTTTTTTGGCACTAATTGACAATGAATGAACCTTGTTGGGCATGTGTCATCGAGAGGCATTTATTACTTAATTATACCATTTTGGTTTTTTTGGAAAGGATTTCAAGTTTTCAAGATATGCAGCCTAAACCAAAATCAAATATTTTGGTTCCAAGCTTATGTTTCAAAAATCCAAATTTTCAAATTTTACAGGAGTGCTTTCAAAATCGCCCAAGTGAAAAAGAAAATCGTATTTTAGGGACCAAATAAGTTACTTTACCGAAGGAAACATACCTCTAAAACCAATTGTGATGTCCCGACTTTTTACTTTTGGCCTTGAGCGCAAAAGTTTGAAAAATCCTTAGTTGACCCTTTTAGAATGCCCGAATTGTGCTGAAATGTATGACCGACCCCCACTAACTTTGAAGGGCTGACGGACCCATGACAATGGCAGACCCCCTAAACCACCAACTGGTGGGTTCCCCATACAAACATTTAAAAAAAAATAACCATTTTTGGCGTCAAAACCAAAAAACCGAAAAAGAATTAAAAAAATTCAACTTTTCGCGTGAAAAACATGTCATAACCTTTTCAAATGTAGAAAAGACTATACATATTACGAAAGTGTCAACAATTCTCTATCTAAACCCGTTGTGAATTTCAAAATCGGTCGAAAGCTTGATTTTTAACGATTTTTTTCAACGAAAACTCTGAAAAAACGGGTTTTTGGCCTTAAAAGGGGTGTTACAAATCTTTTGAAGGGTGTTTCGTGTATAACTCGACCAGATGAACAATCTCTACTAAGTTGCTTCAAAAGTGTATTCCACTTTTCCTTTTTTGTCGCACTGTGTTATTGACGCAAGCTTATCGATATATGTGCAAAAATTCAAAGTGGAATTGCTCCATAATGATGCCAAAATAACAGTCCTCAAGTTATATCTGCACGTCACGTGCAGACGGGCTGCTAGCAGGGTGTTTGGCGAAGCATATTTTTTATGAAAAATTAGATTTTAAGCACAAAGATTAAAAAGTTCATTTGAAAATGGAGCACACTAATGCTCATATCAGAGTCATATTGATGGCCTCAAAAAGTTTTCTAATGATAAGCCTCTCTATAACAATTAGAATATGCATACCGATATCGCAGATCCCGAAATCCCGTACACTTTTCCATGTCTTTAAATCCTGGTACATCGTTGAAGTGAAAAAAAAAAATATTTTTAAAAATTTCAAAAAATTTAAAATTGGGAAAAAATTAAATTTAAAAAATCCGAAAATATTTAAGTGTGCTCTAAAACCTCCAGGTCATCATTTTGTGCGCCAATTGGATACAATTTCGAACAATAAAAACTTGTGACGCCTTTCTGGTCTGTAGTGTGTCAAGATCGGTTTTATATCGCTGATGGCGAAAAAAAATCAGCAAAGACTTTGACCCTCACATTAAAAATAAATAACGGAGCTAAAATAAAAAAAAATCAACGAACTCTAAATTATATAAAAGTGTCATTTTGGAGCCACAGGAGCAGTAATGCCGAAATATATCTAATGGCCGTACTTTGTAAGGATTCACTCACCGTGGAGGAGATTGGTCGCTTGGTTGTGATGGAGATTGTTGACAGAAGTAAAAACAAACCTTACTATTTGAAATAAGGTTGCTAAATTGTGCCACTCTTCATTTATACGTATTCTTAAATCCATTGAGGGTGAGTGAATCCTTACAAAATACGGCCATAAATTCCGGGAATTTGAATTGATGGTCACAATACATGCTTCGGGATTGTATGTCCTAATAGATATGTACCTAGTACATCGATGCAGATTATCGTAAAACGTGTGTGAGCATCATTGATTACATAGTTTGGTTTACAATAACAACAATCGGAAAGGCTAAAAATAGTGATAACAACTGTCGCTATCAATAATAAAGTCAGACAAAGAGAGTTTGTTAGAGAGTTGCTCGGTGTTTGGTACTTGTCATATTAACAAGAAACATATGTATATAAACTCGCGACATTTTTACACAAAATTACCCAGTAAACTATATTTATATTTACTTTTTTTTATTATTTTATCTTACTTTATTTTATTACAGCCGCAGCCTTTGTATGGGAACAAACCAACTTTTTTGAAGAGATTAAGACATAAATAAAAAAAATGGCGCTCCCCGTTTTCGAAGTTAGCCTTCAAAACTTAGTTACGTGCTTTCGAAGTTCTAAGTTCGAAAGTGGTTTCGTATTTGTTTTGTTTGAAAAATTTATAAAAGGTAAAATGTGCCTCCCTTGTTTAATTGGTGCCCTTTTTCTATTTAAAAAGTGTATGTAGAAGTGCTATACAGGCCCAAAGTAAGATCTTCGAAAAAATTAAAAGCCGCATATTTGTAATTATATAATATTTCTTCATACATACACATTCAAACAAAAAAAGTACACCAATCCAGTAAGATGAGCGCGAAGGCCATACCCACATTTAACCTTTTTCAATTTTTTAAACAAAATAATTAGAAACCCAAATCTTCGAAGGGTCAAACTTCGAAAGCCCGTAACTAAATTTTTGAGGCTAACTTCGAAAAACACTTGTGTCTTAATCTCTTAAAAAATCAGAAAAAAAGGACGGGGACTGCCGCGGTAAAGGTATTGCATATCACTTTTTATCAACTTATGCAATTATAATATTTATGAAAACTCAATGAGCATATTTATGACTTTAGAGCAGTACAGCCTTAACCAAAGAATGTAAATTTATATAATTTATTATATAATTTATATATATAAATTTACATTCTTTGTCGTTACTACGAACTTTTTTAACATTAACATTTTTTTCATTTCACTACCACCGCCAAAGCAGTGGCGTGCCTTCCATATAAACCGAAAAGCCCGGCTTGCCTAGCTAATCCCCTATGAGCTGCAATATGTATGTTCATTTGGCTTCTTAAAAGGATATCCGGTTTTTTTATCCTACAGCTTTTCCTGCCACCTGCCGGCTGATAGCTCATTTACATGAAATTATTTCAGTGCGTGATGGCCATCTCTTACTTACTTACTTAAAACAGCCTTTAACCTCCTAGGCAATGACGGCCATCTCGCTTATACTTATTGGCTTTTACGGGGCTTTCAAAACCAGTACGAATCTGCGTGCTGAAGCAATTGTTTTTTTTTTTTTAATTTTTTTTTAATTTGGATGTAATTTTATATGAAACTTTGAAGCTGGCTTCTGGCTGGTGTTATCGTACGCTATAAATGCTTACGATAAAACGAAAATGAAATTTGTTTATATATGTATCTACAATTTTAAAGTGCAAAGCGCGCTACTCAAAAATTATTGGCGCATATTTTAAAGTAGAAAAAAAGAATTCAATAGTGGTAGGTGCTGTAATTTTTTTTATTTGCTAGGCACTATAAAACTTAAAAAATATATTTAAGATTTCTTAGCTTTTGCAATGTACCTAAATGGGAAATAGTGCGAATAAAACGTTTCCCTTGGATTGGAAAAGCTTACAAAATCTGCAAACAATAACGTGCCTATTAGCGGAACCTAAAAGATTAAAATTTTCCCCGTCTGCAAAAGTCGATAAATATCCTGAACTCTTCTTTGTCTGAAATGTTCTCTGGCAGCAGTATGTGCTTTCGTTGGGGTTATAAAGACTGGGGCTTGCCTCGGTTTATACTCGTAGGCACGCCACTGCGCCAAAAAAAAAAAAAAAAAAAAAAAAAAAAAAAAAAAACTAATGGCGGCGATATACCAACAGGTTATCATAACCTCTAACGAGATTTTTAGCCGAGCTTCTCTTTCCAACTTGTGGTGTGTTGCTTTTTGAGTTTTTCCTACAAGTTGGCGGGACCTACAGTTTTTTGCCGACTCCGAACGGCACTTGCAAAGCAAATGAATTTTTTGCTGAGAAGCTTCTCATGGCAGAAATACACCCGGAGAGTTTGCCAAACTACTGCCGAGGGGCGACCCCGTTTTAGAAAAATTCTTTTTCCAAATAATTTTTGGTGTTACTTTTGCCGGGCATCGAACCGCCACGACTTGGTGTAGAAGGCCGAACACTTAACCACTACACCACGGCGGCCGCCACTGCGCCAAAGCGTACGATAAAAACTATGCAATAGCTTAAAAGTTTTTTTATCATATAAAGGTTTGTTTATTGAGCCGCTCTAGCTTATGCCAGGTTGAGATATTTCGCAAAATTGTGTTTCATGGACACTTTTCTTGCTCTAGGTTGCTCTATCTTTTGTTTCATGAGTATGTTCAAAACAAAACTAGAGTAATCCAGATAACAAATTTCTGCTGTAGTTTTTTTTTTGGAGTAAGTAAGAGCAGAGAAGCAATTGTCAGTCAAGAAAAAATAAATTTTTGAAAACTCCAAAAAAACTAGCTTGCAAGAGCAGCAACGTTTTAGTATACGTGAATTTGCATTCATTTTGAGGATTTAAACAAAAAAACAAAAAAAAAAAAAACAAATAAATAGAAACTATCGAGATTCAAGTGTTTCATGGCATTTCTGCTCTGAGTTGCTCGAAGTTGCTCTATTTCTATTTTGACAGTTGCCCTTCTCCGCTCTGCTCTGAACTTGTTTTTGCTCAGTAAACAGACCTGTAGTGTTATTGAATTTTTTTTTTTTTTTTTTGTATTTTGTTATTTTTTATTTCATGAATTTAATTAATTTTAATTTTGTTTTACTGAAATTATCTTTTGTTTTTAATTTTATTTCATATTGTTTTGTTTTTTATTTTGTGTTATTTTTTTTTTTTTTAGTTTGTGTATTTTTTTGTTTGTTGTATTTTATTTAATTTCTTATATAGCGCTTACTGGGTTATCGATAAATCCAAAACCTTGTATGCCGATCACACCAACGCACCGGTCACGTCAATTTAGATGAGCCAGTCGAGATTACATTTGCTCTCAACACCTCATTTATTCACTCGTCGGGTGCGCGTCGCACGAGTGTGTTTTGTTGTTAGCACGCGTAATAACGTGCGCTACAAACTCAACCCGTAACTAGTAACTAAAATTAAGCGCCAATACAATAAAAAGGTGCTATAAAAATACAAGTACCTGTTATTTTTTTAGTTTTATTTTCAAACGTAATAAAATAGTTGCATGCGACAAATATGACAGCTGAAATTGAAATAACGACTCACCAAGCATCGCCTGCGGTACACAGCGTTGATGAAGAAAAACAATCAAGTGCTAGCGAAGGCGGTGGAGCGGCCGATGATGCTTGTACATTGGATGGTATATTGGTGCGAATTGGGCAATTTGGACGCTTTCAACTTTTAAATTATGTGCTATTATGTATACCGATGGTTTTTAATGCATTTTTCTCAATTTCTTATGCATTTACGGCGAGTACGGTGGTGCACAGGTGGGTAGCGGTTGTTGTTCTTGACTTTTGTTTGTAATGATTAGAAAGATTTTTATACAAAATTTAAAAATACAGATGCAATGTGACGCAATGTGATAGTCCAACAAGTGGTTATTATGAGCCATGGCTAAATTATACAATACCCATGAAGGGTTCTAGCTATGAGCAATGTGCACAGTTTGTCACTAGAAATGGGAGTGTGGAGAATTTTGAAACACAATATACAAATCCAACGAGCGAATTTTGTACACCTGATTATTTTAATCAAAAGGAAACGGAAATATGTAAAAATGGTTATAAATTTCGCGATCAAGAATTTACTATTTCTAATGAGGTATTTAAAGAATATAGATTTTTAAAGTGTTATCTAATTATAATGAAAACATTTCAGTTTTCTATATTTTGCTCAAAAGTATGGATGTTGTCAATGGTTGGCACTGTAAATAATATTGGACAATTTGTTGGTATCCCACTGGGTGGATTCTTTGCAGATCGGTAAGTGTAACATAATTCGAATCACTTTCATCACTATTGCCGATAGTAGACAAAAGTAGCTGTCGACTGCTGTTGTTGTTGTTGTAACGAGGTGTAGGTAGCCCTACCCAAATGTCAGACAGGGTCACCCCGCGTGTATTGCTCTTGGCCGGGTCGATATAAAAAAACGGCCCGGGTCTTTTCGGCACGTACTCGTACTGGTACCGTTCTCGTAGAAGCGGCAATGCGAGAAACTAGCCGTGTAGGTCATGTAGGTCATTTAGCGTTACCCAGGCTGCACAAACGGGGAGGCGACCTACTTCTACACCCCTGCTCGAAAGTGGCGTTTTATGAACAAAAATAGAGAACGACCGAACATAGATTAGCCCTTAACCGCCTAGGCGATTTTGGCCGTCCAACATGTTACGCCAATTGGAGACACCGCGTGTTCTCAGATTTGCCTCCTCTTGGCCCTGCCATCGGAATGGTGGTCTGCCTCTTCCTCTACATCAACCGGCGGGTGCCGATAAGAATACCTTCTGGGCCGGAGCGTCTAAGTTCATTCGCACCACGTGGCCTAGCCGCTGAACTATGTCGACGTCTGCGGAAAGCTCATACAGCTCATAATTATTACTTCTTCGGTACTCGCCGTCGCCAACTTTGAGGGGTCCATAAATCTTTCGAAGAATTTATCTCTCGAATACTGTCAGTGTTCATGCTTCTGCACCATATATGAGGACGGGTACGATAAGTGACTTATAGAGTGTTGTTTTTGTTCGTCGATTAATTTCTAACACCTCCAAAAAAAGGGGCTAGGGTTAGCGATTGAGATAAGGATAGAGATAGGTATAAGAATAAGACTGAATGTAAGGGATAGGGATATGGACAAGGAAAAGGAAAACAATAAGGATAGAATCCATCTTTCCAACATGAAAGAGAAACATGAAACACAGAAAAGGAAGGTCAAATGACAAAAACAGTCAATTCCAATATAGCCGAAACCGAAGTTCGGTCGTTCCCTAAAGTGAACTATCAAAGTGCTTAATCGGTATTGTAGACGGCTTAGTGGAAGATCGCCCTTGCTGTATGTAGGGTGTCCTAGCTCAACCACTTTTCAAAATAATTTTTAAAAACTATTTGATAACACTATACGACAAAATCAACTTTTTTTCTGGGTGTGGGACCATATTCACTTTTTTTTGAAGAGATTAAGTAAAAAATTGCTTTCCCGATTTTTCGAAGTTAACCTCTAAAATATATCTACCGGCTTTCGAAGTTGACCCCTTCGAAGATTTGGTTTTCTAATTGTTTTGTTTAAAAAATTGATAAAGGTTAAATGTGGGCATGGCCTTCTTCTTCCTCCTATGCGGCTCTTAATTTTTCGAAAATCTCACTTTGGCCCTGTATAGCTGTCCTTACATACAAATTTTAAAGAAAAAAATGACACCAATCAAACAAGAGAGGAAGCAGGCTAAGCCCACATTTTGCCTTTTTAAATTTTTTAACAAAACAATTAGAAAACTACTTTCGAACTTCGAAAGCCCGTTACTAAATTTTGGAGGCTATCTTCGAAAAACGGGGAACGCCATTTTTTATTTATGTCTTAATCACCTCAAAAAGTTGGTATGGTTCTATATCCAGTCGATTGATGTACAGTTCAATTGTTTCAACAATGCCTTATCTCAGAATGAATATCAAAAACGGCCTATCTAAACGAAAATTCGATGCATTTTCAGATGGTTGGCTTGAATTAAAAGCTCATATACATAAGGCGTTTCTGAAAAATATTTTTGGATAGGGCGTTTTTAATTTAAATTCTTAATTAGAGCGTTTTAAATCTGAGATAGCAGGTTTTTGAAAAATATTTTTAAATAGCATATACTTCCGTCAGCCGATATGTGTAGATTCTGTCCCTAAAATTAAGTTACAACTCAGCAAGAAAGCCTGTGCTACCTATATTCATACCCAAACCATTTAACCCATATTTTTCTTCCTTCTATCCACAGTTTTGGTCGTCGTACAATGCTCGCGGTATGCGGATTTCTCAGCGCTATTATGGGCATGTTACGCTCCATATCGTATAATTATTATATGTTTATCGTTTTTGAATTTCTCGACATGGCTGTTGGTAGTACACTTTATCCAACATCCTTCCTGCTGGCCATCGAATTGGTTGGACCGAAGCGACGTGTTGCTGCAGCAACAATAATAACGATTTCCTATGCGTTAGGCGAAGCACTTTTAGGCGTATTAGCACAACAATTTCAAAATTGGCGTGATCTTCTGCGTGTGCTCTATACACCAGCACTCTTACATATCGTTTTTCTTTTAATTTTACCAGAAAGTGTACGCTGGCTATTGAGTCAAGGTAAAGAGGAAGAAGCGACGCGTTTGTTGAAGCGTGCTGCGCGTGTTAATAAACGTGAAATACCAGATGAAGACCTGAAAGCGCTGGTACGGGAAAATCAAGAGAAAATACAAAAATCTCAAGGAAGTTCTTATCCAATAGTGGAGGCTTTGAAACTATTTCATTGGCGTATTATGAATTGTTGTCTCTGTTGGTTTACGCATACGCTAATAGCATTGGGCTTAAGTTTGACTTCGGTTACTTTGGGTGGTAATAAATATGTTAATTTCCAGTTGAATGGTTTGGTACAAATTCCTGGTTTAATTTTGCCATTATTGGTGATGGATAAAATTGGGCGTCGTTACTCGTTGTGCGGTTCGATGCTAATTTGTGCGATTTGTATGGGTAGTACAGCGTTGGTGGGGCGAGGTGATTTGTTTTTGTTTTTATAATTTTATTAATAATAAATTTCCTTTTTTTCAGATCATGCAACCGTAGAGTTGGTTCTATTTTTAATTGGAAAGTTTGCAATCACTTGCAGTTTTCAGATTTTATACTTTTTCACCTCAGAAATATTTCCCACCAATGTGCGTAACAGTTTGCTGTCGTTTTGTTCTATGGTCGGACGTATCGGTTCGATGTTGGCACCGCAAGCTCCACTTTTGGTACGACAGAAATAAATTTTTTTATTTTTATTTTTTTTATTTTTTAACTGTGGTGAATTTCGAAAAATTAAACTTAATCCGGGTTGTTAAGGTTTTTACTTACTTAATAACACTAAAGCAACAGATAGCTATTGCACCAAACATGCTTTTTTGAGGAAGTTTAGCGCTACATAAATAAGTAAAATAATTGGGCAATTCACAAGATTGACGTATTCGTCTATCGTTGTATGTTTCCATGGTTTCCAATATAAATTTTATGAAAAATATAGCAAAACGACGAATAGCACGAAATAGTAGATCTTGTGAATTGTGTAAATAATTTCCCTGTTTTTTGAAGATAGCCTCCAAAAATGAGCTTTCGAAGTTCGAAATTGGAATCTTACTTTGCTTTCTTATTTTTAAATTTATTTAAATACAACAATTAGAAAACAAAAATTACGTTTTGTTCAATTTCGAACTACGAGGCTAACTTCGAAAAACGGCGAATTTGATTTTTTACTTGTGTCTCAATCTTTTCAAAGAAGGTGCTTTGGTCCAATACCCAGAAATAAGTTGATTTTGTCGTATGGTATAATTAATAATTTTCATTATATATTACAGGTCAATTACTACGAATATGCACCACAAATACTTTTCGCCAGCTTCGCTCTGCTCAGCGGCACTTTAACTCTTCTTTTTCCAGAAACAACAGATAAGGTGCTGCCAACAACGCTACAAGATGCCAAGCACTTGAATGATAAGAAACCAAGAAAATATACTAATAGTACCAAATAATTAAAATTCGATAGCATGAAAGTATGGTTGATAAGCGCATATTTTAGAATTGTGTGTATTAGGATGATTAAAAAAAGTTTCTTCACGGTCTCACTAGCTCAAAAGTTGGTTATCGATAAGGAAATAAGCGCTGTAACTTAACGTCTAGAAGTCGGCATTTTTTAATACGTTTTGTATTAAAAATTTATTTTGATTTCTTTTTTTTTTTAAGTTAATTTTCTTATAATTCTTTATATATTCTCAAAGTTGAAGCTTCAAACCTTCTAAAACTTTTTACATAGTGCGATTATCGTAATCATCGTAATTATTACTCTTATTATAGCCATTTGAAATTGGCCAAATTTTGAACTATTGCGAGAAACACAAAATTTAGTAGTTTTCAAATTGCTGTAATTACTTTTACAGATATGATAATCGCAATATGTAAAAAGTTTTGCAAAGTTAAAAGCTTCAACTGAAAGAAAATGTAAAAGTGTTTTTGAAAAAAATTTCAAAAATCATTAAAAAATCAATTTGTATTAAAAAAAACTGGCGATCTCTTAGGGTTATTATTATTATTATAAGACCTTATTACACCGCGACCATTAGTACGATCTATTGTGTCAAGGTTAAGTTACAGCGCTTATTTTTTGCAGGTGGCAAGACCTAGAATATAATTTTTTGTAAATCAACCTAATGTGTACATTATATTTTAAGTTAAGTTTGAATGTAACAATTTATATGTAGAAAAGGTTAAATGTAGATATTCACTAATAATATGTTTGTATATTTATTTCAAATTTTTTATTAATAAAAAAAGCATGTTATAAAGAATATGCCTGGGGAAGACATGACCGACCATGGAAACAAATCTATATAATGTTATGTAAATTTTTTATGTGATAAATTGGAAACCCTTTTGAATAGATTTTTCGCTCATTTTGACTTTTTTTCTTAGTTAAGTTCTCTCAGTATAGCCCTTATTTTACCCGCTAGATGGCGCTGGGGTAAATCTCTATTTATAATCGCATTATCTCAGCTTGTTGCAAAAAAGAAAAGAACCCGTTATGTGGCGCTAGAGTCGAGATATTAAGAAAATATCGCATTATGGTCCGTTTCTTTACCCCCATCCTATCAACTATATTTTTAAGCCCCGAACTTTATTCAAAATACTTAAATTACAGTTTGTTATATATCTTCGTTACATACCCAGTTTAATACAGCACATACCTTTAGCGGGGTGTTAGTATAAACAATGGAAGTAAAAACGTTTAATGTTATTGTCCAATTTGAATGCTTTTTGATTTGCTTTCTTTATTTTGTATTTATATTCTTATCTTATTATCACTTGGCGGTGCAGTGCGCTTAAAAACTACTTGAAAGTTTTCTGTAATGACGTAATCATCTTTAAAAATGACTAACAGATTTAATTCGAACTCTGCAAATAAGAAAATTAAATTTATTAGTTATAAATATCGCCATACTTAATTATAAATATTGCATGCTTACTACCAGTGTTGCCAGTTTTAGGGATATATCCCTCTTTTCGGGATTTTTTCGACTGAAAAGGGATAATGGAATTTTTTTTGCAAATAAGGGCCGACATCAGTACTGTGTTTCTGTAACTCAATTCGATCGATCGTCTCGACTGAAATAGTCGATTTGACGTCATATTGACATCACACTCATTTTTTTTTTTGTTTCTGTAAAAAAAATTTATTTTGTCGATTTATTTTCTCACTTGCTGTTGAGGGAGTGAAAAAAATTTTTTTTAATTTGAATCGAGTCGGGTGTAACGACATTAAAATCGAGAATTTTGTGGATTTTTTACAGAAACGGGGTACAGGGCAATGTAAAAGGTCTAAAAAACAAACTTAAAAGTAAAAATACAATTAGGCAATTCACAAGTTTTTACAAAAATTCAATTTATAGATTTTAGATACGACCGTTCAGCGCATCATAGCGCTCACAAGAGCTGTGTTATCAAAATATGCAATAAACAATAAGACATCTTGCTAAAGTTTGGTAGAAAGTCCGGATAAAAATTCTAAAAATTCCGTACGACTTTTAAACTTGGAAGATTATAATGAAAGGGTAGTTAAGACTTAATTTGGTTTAGCCCTCACATATTTTTTGACAGAGGTAATTTTTACGGAAAAGATCCAGTTCATTAGTTATATGAGTTTAGAAATAAAACAATACAGTATAAAAATTTGTGGAAAATTTAAAAGTGCGATGCGACAAAATTTGAATCTAAAATTTCGGATCATATTTTTTGAGTACTGTTATTGCGATCTAAACAAGGAATTTTACACATGGTTCCGAAAGGATACAAAAAAAGGAAAAAAAAAACAGTTTAGAACAAAAAGGGTAAATATTTCGGAGATTTTTTAAAGCTGGGTTACTGGCAACACTGCTTACTATGGTGGTCAGGCTAAATATTAATCTAAATGTAGAAAAAATGCCCGTTTTTTAACTCTTAATATATATAAAAAAAGAAAAAACGGGCAAAAATCCACGTAATCGTTCCCAAGACAGTCGGGCAGTACCGCAAGGGAGTACCGGAACGTACAGAATTCATCCGACAAAGGACTGTCAACACCCGTACAAGCCCTGTCTGCTCTGTCACGTTACTTTTTATAAGTGGATCTTCCGACAAGTCAGGGCAAAGTATGGTTATAACAACAACGACGTGGCGTTTTTGAAAACCATTTTGAAATATGGTGATCTTCCACTCAGCATTCGAATTGTAGATTTATATTTCGCTTGAGTACTTAAAAAAAACCTTTATAGAAATAAATCACCATAAAGCTCACCTATTTTAAAATTTTTCGTTATCAATGTTGGGCAAGTGAACAGACGTGGCAGTATCATATAAATAGGTAGTTCTAGTTTTGGACAAACATTGCCGTCAGCAATTTGAATTGTTTGAATTTCAGTGGCATCCTTCGAATAACCTTCTGCGCAACCGCATGTTTCCACACGCAACAATTGCAATTCAATAGATTTAATAGGCATTTCTGTATGCTGTACAGTTAACTATAAAAATAGAAAAGAAAGTTAGCAAGGAAATGTCTACTGCTGTAAACTGCTCTTAAATCTTCTCACCTGCCCAGTTAACGGTCGTGTTACACAACATTCCGTTTGATCAAGTTTGCCCGTTATAAGAAATCGTGGTATAGCTACGCGTTCTTTACCCAATTTTTGTATCGTCTCCGGACTTATGCTAAAATTGACTTCGCTTGCTTGCACTGCTTTGGCATCCACAACACTTGGTTTGATTTGTATACAAAATTGTTGTATTTTTTGTAATGATTTTGCTAAAAAGCTGCGCTTTACATCACAACGCAATTGGTAATTAATATTAATGAATACACCATGATATGTTTCGTAAAGTATGCGTGGTTCTTTCTTGCACACCAACGGCAACTCGAAATGGAAATCAGAATTCCCCGCAGCTAATTTACCTGGCGCATCCAATTCAAGTGTTGTATTGAGCAATGTTATGGGTTTCACTGAATTATAGAATGCATCAAACAGTCCAACATTTTTGCTGCTTAATTGTAAATTGACTACACCCTCCATTGTTAATATGATGCCATCGTGTTTGGCCTCTGCCGGGCAATTGAAGTGAACGCTGCCCTTTAACAGCTCCTGTGCGTTTTGGATTTAAATATTTAATACATTTTACTACTAACCATTTTCTTATAACAACTTACTCCTTCGTGATATATTTTATTCTCTTTATTTAATCTAATTTCATAGTTTATTGCACTCATTTTGTTTGCTATTGCAATTTTTCAGTTTGAAACCCAATACAAAAAAATTGATCAGCTGTTAATGTTGATGTTTGTTTACAAAAGCACCCAAACTGTTGAGCCCAGTTATGAGAAACCAAAAAATCGATTATTGATCATTTAACGTAACTCCACAGACGTACCGTAACTTTACAGCCACAATGGAACGTGGTTCGGATCGTAAAATATTTGGGCAATTCACAGGGGTGTCGTATTCGTCTATCGTTGTATGTTTCCATGGTTTCCAATATAAATTTCGTGAAAAATAGACAAATAGCACGAAATACTAGAGGTTGTGAATTGCGAATTTGTTATATAAATTATATAAATCAAAGTTAAAAGGTTTTTTCACCAAAATTTTAAACTTAAAGTTTTTATAGTTTTCTCGAACCCACAGTTATTTTTGGTATTGCACAGCACTAGTTTTTGATCACCATAAGTCATATTTTTTTTTAGCATTACGTCTCATGTTTAAATTGTTCCTCTTTTATACCGTTACGGACTTGCACAATAAAATAATTTTATCAAATTGGTGTGCCAGGATAAATTTACCAAATAAATGCATTTTGTGGACTATTCCAATACCGGAGTACTCCAATATTAGTCCGGTTTCATACGAAAAAGGTGGTCCAATTAACAAGGCGATGTCCTAGAATTTGGCCCCCTACAATTAGTACTCCATAGAGTACTTCACTGTAAAGCGAGAGTTGGAGTAGGGATCACTATTTCGGGAGGGCTTTTGGGATTATTTCGGGACATTTTCCGTGTGTTTGAGGATAGTTTTCAAACTCTTTCAGCACTATTTCGCGATCATCTGCTGAACTCCCAAAATAAACCCGAAAGCAATCCCGAACAACCCTGAAATTATTTCAAAATGCAAAACATATCTGAAATAATGGAGGCCAACAACGACTCGTCGGAACTCGATACAAATCACAAAATGTATCAAAACTATCTACCGAATTTCGATCATTTTCATGATTTTTATCGAGTTTCCCGTTAAGGCAGGTTGTCACTAGGTCAAATTTTGACAACTTTTATCGACTTTATCGAAATAAGCAACCAAATCTCGATAAAATCGATGATATTTGACACAATTTGACATAATGAAAACCAGCCTTTACGATGAAGTTGCTGATAGACCCAAATACTTAATTTTTAATTTCCTATCTTGTTGTTGTTGTTGTTGTAGCGAGGTGTAGCCCTGCCTAAATGTCAGACAGGGTCACCCCGAGTGTATTGCTCTTGGCCGGGTCGATATAAGAAAACGGCCCGGGTCGTTTCGGCACGATGGGTATAGCACAAGTACTGGTACCGTTCTCGTTGAACCGGCAATACAAGAAACTAGCCGTGTAGGCTATGTAGGTCATTTAGCGTTACCCAGGGTGCACCAACTGGGAGGGCGACCTACTTTTACACCCCAATTTCCTATCTTGGATTATTAATACGGGAGACATGACGCGTTTTTTATACCAATCGTGACAATTTTCAAAGAAAATGTGATATCGAACCGTCTTGATAATTAATACCCTACAAAATTCGTTTAAAAACTTGTATTTCATGCAATCTATTCATTAAAAGCCGTCATTACATAAAAATTAAATTTTGTCAAAGCGATAATAAAATTAATCGATTAAAACCCGTTTTTTTTTACTCCAATTCCCAACACCAAGTACTTGCGTATATCGATAACAATTACACATTGCTAGAATAAAGGTGGTCGGCCTTTGACACACAGTTATTTACAAGCAAGCAAAATTTTATGAAAATCCCTACAAATGCACAAATCGATGATGGATAACTTGAAGAAGCTCATAAAAAAATACGAGGCATGGGTAGCTGCAAATCCTGAAACGGTATGCGATGTTGAAACAACAACCAAATGGGTATCCTATTTCATTACAGGTAAGTGCCGACGTATAATTTAGTATGGTATTTTATTTTAAATAAACTAATTTGCGTTGCAGGACGTATTTCCGATTCAAATCTAGTATCCGAACTTGTTTATACATTATCGAATATGTTGGTGCTCTACAATGACCGCATCATTGACCAATCGCATTACCATTTGCACTCCATTGAGACAACAGCACCAGTTAATTTCGCCGCGAGCACAAGTGCAGTAGCATACAGCAACAACAAAAAGCAAACATACGTCTACCGTCTAAAGGTCATGTTGACCACACTAGAATATTGTGAAGTATTCATTGAGATAAGCGCAAAACGTATTTTTGGTAACAAAGGCAAATGGTTATTCATATCTATCGTGCAATTGGCCAAAGCGGCTGGACGTTTCTATTTACTTAAGCATGCAACAGAGAAAATAATCACATCACCCGCAATGCCAGTACTCAATCGACGTGCTATAATTAAAAAACAAAAGGCTGCGCTGAAAAATGGTGTGATTGTAACAGATTTACCAACACACCAGAATGGCCATGCGCATACTAATGGAGGCTTCATGGATAATCGCTACACATTTCAATTGAAACGTTCTGGACGTGTGATGCGTAAAGTTGAAGGTGCACCACCAATACAATATCGTGACTTTAAGCTGACGACAGTAAAAGAAGAACAACAGCTCCCAACAAAGCCGGTGAATTATGCTTTAGTACAAGCTGAATATTTATATATAGCAAAGCCATTAATACATTTGGCGGCAATGGGTGTATTTGGAGAGAGACGCTGGAAACAGTATATAATTTCGTTAGCGTTGGATTTTGCTAGTATACGTTTGTATCATCAAAATCGTCAGCATATGAGTAAAGCGCAAAAGTTGGAGTTGTCCAAACGTTGCATGAATTTGTTGTTATATTTAATGCGTTCACCATTTTATGAACGTCTCACATGTTCACGTTTAGATCGTATGTTAGGCTTTGTAGCGGATAATGTACCGTTGTTGAAAATGGTAGCCGGTCCAATACGCGAATATATACCCTATTGGCAGGACACATACTTTTATTTGTGGTCAACATAAATTTTTATTATATAGGTATACATATAAAAAAGGTGGATAAGCATAACGAGCTAAGAGCGATTATTATCGAGTAATTCAAATATTCATTCAATGTATTTTATTTTTATTAATTAGCTATAGGAGATATTTTATTCGTATGAGTCCGGAAAGACTATAATCAACCTTATGCAAGAGTAATAAAAAGCAAGAACAAAAAAAAGTTTTACCAAGAAAATAAGCTTCCGGCTGCATAGAAATGAACACTTTGTTTACAAAATTATGGAAAGAAAATTGGAATATTGTTAAATTAAGTTTAAAATAAAAATGTACTTTTGTAAGACTTGTTTGTTTTTGTTAACTGTAGGCAATCAGTTATGACTAAAACTAAAATATGTCCAGGATGTCCAGGGAGTCAATTCATGTTCTATAAGTGAAAAAATTAAAAAAAAATCCATTAAAGTTTATGAAACGAAACTTCAAATCCATACAATTTTTTCCATTATCACTTCATACAACGCGAATTTGCTCAAAAATTTTCAAAAACCGGACCATGAATACGTTATTTTGAATATCTCGACACCAGCGCCACCTAGCGGTTTTTTGCAACAGTTGTTGCCAAAAAACCGAATCGGATCATAAATACGAATTTCGTAAATGAAGCTACACGGCGTCATCTAGCGGGAATCTATGCCAAGACAAACTATATACATATCGTTACCTTAATTCACAAAGGCCCTAATTGACACATTTTTCGAAAATGACTTTTTCACATATTCAAGTATGATTTAGTAAAATACACACTCACTACAAATTTTTAAGGGTTTCTAGTAGTAATAACGGAGATATTCCAAATTTACAAAGCAATATTTGCATGCGTTCAATGTAAAAAAAATTTTGTTTTTTGCTTCTCCTGTAAAATTTTTTTTATGTCAGTTAGGGCCTTTGTGAATTAAGGTAACGATATATATTCTTAAAAGTTCGAAAAAATCCTGGCGGGGTTCTTTGAAGGGCTGGGAGGAAAAAGGAAACGTATTTGCCATGAAAGTAGAAAGAAAATGCTCAATTATGTAGTGGGGTAAACAATTTTAAATTTTTTGTTTTTAATTGAAAAAAGAAGTTGAATAAAAAAATATTTTAAATTTAAAATGCTTTTAGAAGAGACTAGGTTAGGTTCAACTGGCTGCCGCAGAGGCACACCTGGGCCAGTATTAAAAGGCCCGTTGTGATACCACCAACACTAGGAAAGTTAGTTCCGGGATCCAGCCATATGGAAAATCCCTGTATTAGCGGGATTGACGATCCTAAACCGACACCGTTTCTCGTCCTCGAACCATTTAGATGCCTTGATGAAGGCCATCAAGTCGTTTATGTCCAGCTCCGTGACCTGGCGTAGGCTAGCCAAGACTAAAAATATGTAAAAATATTTCCCAGGTGTATTTTTAAGATTTTTCCACTGCCCAACACTACATTTCAGGTCGCGCATTTAATTAATTACTGACTCCACAAAGATGAATAAAAAAACCGAGTTTGTGTTGTTGCTTTGAAGGTAATTCGACGAACAAGCGAATATTATTTTCACATTCGTTACGAATTGAGGCGAATGTGTCAAATGCCAGCGAAATCGGACTACAAAGACTTTTGCGACCAGACTGTTACCTTTTTTTTGTATGTTTTGCATTGTCGCTGAACCCTCGTGAAGGGTGGATACCTTGCCGCGGTACGAGGGCTTAAGTCGATAGCCACAGGGCTACGCTGCCCTTGTGATCATAGCTCCGTACGGCACTTCATCACGAGAGCAGCCTAGCCTCTCTGGCGCGACGACAAAGATCTTCCCCCTCCCAATCCAGGGTGTTATGCGAAACCGTGCCCATTGGACGTTTGCAGCCGGGAGGCAAATCGTGGCTGTATTTGAACGGAGCCTCTCTGATACCGGGTCGCCTCAGAGAGTAAGCATGGCCTTACCGCGGTACGGGGCTCTGCCGCGGCGGACGACACGTTTTCCCCTACTCTTCCCTTGACCCTAAGCTGGCCGTGTCCGGCGATGGGTCGTACGAACAAGATGAACTCAAATTATCCAAATAAAAACGATAAACCTAAAAAACAAACAACGCCGAATTTCACTCCTCAGCAAAGGAGAGCTATGGAGGAACAGGCGAGAAAGCTACAACTACGCCGGAGGACAACCTCCGTTCCACAATCAAGGGGGGGATCGACAGCGATGGCAACTACGAGTCGGTCAACCAACCCTCTATCGACTAAGATTGACTTGATGGGAGCTAGCACCAGTGCGGTTGCCAACGCAACTAAGCGGACAACGGCAGATGCTAAACTCCCATCAACCGCTGATATGAAAACCAGTATCTTTACGTCTGTGGCAGCGGTCTCACGACCTGGCCTCGGAGTTTCGAAGGAGAAGGAAGCTGCAACTGAGATTTCGGCAAGGAGAGCGACCGCGATGGCAACTACGGGTCCGCACTCCCAGGAGACATCTCCCCGCCGCTTCACATACCACGAGAAAAGATTGGCTGCAAAGATCCTGAAGAGGTATGAAGGGGTACCGCAGGAATCGCTGTCGCCGAATTCCAGTAAATCGGTAGAGCTAGCGAAAGCTGTGATACCGGAGTTCCAAAATTCTTACATGCCAAAGAGGTTAAAAGTTAACCCTTTCAAGCGCCAGAGATCGGACCTGGAGTTGAATCCCCCTCCCAAGCGGCATCAGAATACCCCTGGAGCGGGCAAACTAAGCTTTGCTGAGGTAACCAAGGACAGGATCCTTATAGGCGTCCTTGACCGAGGCAATGACCGCCTGGCCATCCCTAAGGACCGGTGGCGTTACGTGCGAAATGAACTCGGCAACATTCTTCTCAATGTTGCTCCAGAGTTTCCGGGTAGTTCGGCGCGAGTAACGGATGCGGGTTGGCACCAGGGTCAGATTAAATTGCTCGCATGCGAGGATGCAAAAACCGTAGCACTGTACAAGGCAGCAGCTGCTAAGCTGGGTGAAGTCTACAAGGGCGCAAAGATAGAGGTCGTCGACTGGAAGGACATTCCAGCTCGTCCAAGGGCAAGGGCGTGGATTCCGGCCATCCCTGACGAACCCGAGAGAATTCTCGGGATGCTACGGCTAATGAATCCGTCCCTGCCAACGCATGACTGGAGTGTCAATCTGGTCGGGGATGCGGTAGGGCCCGACAGACAGGTGGTGTTCACCATGAATAAAGAGTCAATCGAGCCCCTCAAAAGGTGCAATGGCCTAGTACACTACAGCGTAGGCCAGATCGTTATCCACGTATATCGTGGTGATGCTCATCGCGCTGCCTTCTCGGCTGCTCCGGGGGAACCGGAAAACGAATTACCAGAAGAGGAAGCGGAGGATTCCGATGCGGAAAGCATGTTATCCGCCACGTCCCTTGGCGATAGTGCTGTGAACAACTCGGAGATGGAGGACAGCCTACAGGACGAGGAAGCCCTCGACGTCACGGTGGTAGCAGCCAACGCTGAGCGATTAACATCTAACGCTACAGACAGCAAGACTCCTGCAACGCCATATCGGGCAGTTAATCGGAACAACTCGTCGTTGATAGGCAACCTCCGGGATGGGGCAAACCTCGACGATATGGGGACGGCAGGGAAGTCTGTGCGCTCTCATGTTGGTGGTGCTTCAGATTAATCTGCACAAATCTAAAGTAGCTTCGGCTGCTTTAAGTAGTCGTCTTTCTAAAGGCGACGTGGATGTGGTCCTCATCCAAGAACCCTGGGTCAATAGCTCGAGAATCTGCGGATTGGGGACTAAGGGCTTCAAGCTCATTCGAGCCAGCGAGGAGAGCAAAGTCAGAACGTGTATTTTGGTCAAGTCTGAGTTGAACTCCTTTCTCCTACCTAACTACACCAATGGTGATATTACCGCTATCAGTCTAACGGTCGACAGCACCCGCCTGACGGTGGCGTCGGTCTATATGCCCTACGACGCCGAAGAACCCCCACCACAATTGGAGGTAAAAGACCTGGTGTCAAATTTCTGCACGGGTAATCTTATTATTGGAGCGGACGCTAATGCTCACCATGTCCAATGGGGGAGCTCCGACATCAATGCCAGGGGCGAGTCTCTGTTTGATTACCTCTTAACAACCAACCTGGTGATTTGCAACGTGGGTAATGAGCCTACTTTTATCACTAAGACCCGCAGGGAGGTCATAGACCTCACTCTCTGTAGTGAAGGCGCTTATGAGTGGGTCAGAAAATGGCGGGTTCTGGAAGAACATTCTTTCTCCGACCACCGTTACATAGAAATGGTTTTAGACTTTATTGTAGAACAACCAATCATGAAGCGCAATCCACGTAACACTGATTGGCAGTTACACAATGAAATATTAGACAGAGACCTCCCAGTACTGCCCTCACAAGCCCCCTCATCAGTAGAGGAGCTGGAGGATCTTGTTACTACATTTACATCGGCGCTCTCAAATGCTCTAGGACAGGCTTGTCCAGTGCCAAAACCACGCGGTAAACACAGGCCACATTGGTGGTCCTACGATTTGGACTCGCTCCGAATATCATGCCGGAAACAATTTAACAAGGCCAAGAGCTTCGGCTCTGAGCCTCATTGGCACGAATATAAAGCTAAACTAAGGGCCTACAAAAAAGCTCTGAGACAGGCGAAGAGAACCTCGTGGAGAAATTTCTGCACTGGCGTCGAAAAGGTCGACGACACAGCGAGACTTAGACGAGTCCTCTCGAAAAGTCAAACAACCATCAGCTATTTGCGAAAGCCTGACGGATCCTGGACCAGCACGGAAGAGGAAACCCTTGAGCTGCTCTTGAATACACATTTTCCGGGGAATCTGCATGATGCACCACTAGCACCTGCAACAAACCTGGCAGTAAATATACCCATCACTGAGGAAAGAGTAAGGTGGGCAGTTAAGAGCTTTGAACCGTATAAGGCTGCCGGGCCGGACGGGATTATCCCCGCGCAGCTTATAAACACGTTGGAGACATCAGCTAAATGGCTGGTATTTCTCTTCACAGCCTGCCTGGCTCTCAACCACATTCCGGGCTCCTGGAGAAGCGCCACGGTAGTGTTTATCCCTAAGGCGGGGAAGGCATCCCACTACGAGCCAAAAGACTACAGACCGATCAGTCTCTCGTCCTTTGTACTAAAAACCTTTGAGAGGATATTAAGCGACTACCTCTTAACGACTATTGATAGCAACCTTATCTCTAGCTATCAGCATGCATACACCAAGGGTAAATCAACAGAAACCGCTCTGCACAGCCTAGTGTCTGTCATTGAGAAATCGCTGTGTGAAAAGGACTACTGTCTCGTGGCCCTCCTAGACATTGAGGGGGCTTTCAACAATATAAGCCCGGAGGCTATCAACTCCGCTCTAACTAATCTGGGCGTAGATAGACCTCTAACTGGTTTAATTGACCAACTTTTA
This sequence comes from Campiglossa producta, assembly GCA_964058755.1. Lineage (NCBI taxonomy): Eukaryota > Metazoa > Arthropoda > Insecta > Diptera > Tephritidae > Campiglossa > Campiglossa producta. Next base: position 125,203,756 of record CAXKVI010000002.1, on the reverse strand, counting down.
ATGGGAAGGAAAATAGCTTCTTCACTTGGTACGGTTGAGTTATCACGCTATGTCACAAGGGGAACACCCCAGGGTGGTGTTCTTTCCCCGCTTTTATGGAACCTCACAGTCAACTCGTTGCTACGTGACACAAGCTGGGGGGGCGGGAAGATAGTGGCATACGCAGACGATTTAGCTATTGCATTCAGAGGCAAGTTCCCACAAACTCTGTGTGACCTGATGCAAGTAGCACTGCGAGAAGTTTCGACGTGGTCCTCTCGCTGCGGACTTAGTATCAACCCAGGGAAGGTGGAACTTGTCCTCTTCACCAACCGGTACAAAATACCGCCACTAAGCCTACCAGAACTAGATGGCACGCGCCTGGGCTTGTCGGATAAGGCCAAGTTTCTAGGCATAGTTCTGGACAGGAAATTGAATTGGAAGGAGAATGTTCTTCAGCGCCAGAAGAAAGCTTGCATCGCTCTTTACACCTGCAAAAGAGCCATTGGCAAAAAATGGGGGCTCAGCCCTAGAGTATGCAGTTGGATCTACACGGCCATCATTCGCCCAATCATGCTTTATGGAGTCGTCGTATGGTGGCCTGCGCTGAGCAAGGCAACATACCTGAATCTGTTGCGGAAAGTCCATAGATCCAATATGATCTGTATAAGCGGTGCGCTAAGGACAACGCCCAACGAAGCCCTCCAGGTCATTCTGGGCATTTTGCCACTTGATCTGGAAGGGTTTCGGTCAGCGGCGGCATCAGCTCTGCGCCTAAGAGAAACCACCAGTTGGGCTGCGGGTACTATTGGACACTCCAGTATTCTGGAATCTTACAGCTTTCTCCCTCTAAGCACAGATCGTTGTGCGACTACTACAGTCGGGGATAGCTGTTTCAAAATAAACATTCCCAGCAGAGAAGACTGGGAGAGGACGGATTGGTGTCCCGGAACAAATGGTGGCACTTCCATATACACCGACGGCTCGAAGTTGGACGGCAGAGTTGGAGGAGGCGTTTATTCAAGGGATTTGGACCTTGAGCTCTCCTTCAGACTACCTGATCATTGCAGCGTCTTCCAGGCGGAAGTCTCGGCAATCCTGGACGCCGCGGCCTGGTTAAGCAAACGTGTTATCGGAGAAGATATCGCTATTTTCAGCGATAGCCAAGCGGCCATCAAATCCCTTGGCTCATACACGTTCAACTCTGAACTGACGCTCAGCTGTCGTCGATCTCTTCAGGAGATGGCCCAACAGAACCGCGTAAGCCTCATATGGGTCCCGGGACATAGGGACATTGAGGGAAACTGTAAGGCAGACGAGCTTGCCAGGCAGGGCACGACCAAGCAGGTTCTTCAGGATAAAGAGCGCTTAGGTATGCCGTTTGCCACATGCAAACTAATGCTGAAGGAGCACACACTCCGTCAAGCCAACGAAAGATGGCTGCAATCCCCAGGGTGTCGCATATCGAAACAAACCTGGCCAAAATGGGATCTTAAAAGGTCTAGACGCATTTATGCCCTAACTAGGAGGGAAATCTGCATATTGATAGGGGTATTAACCGGTCACTGCCTCATTGGTAGGCATGCAGAAAGGCTAGGTGTGCCCTACCGACGATGCTGCAGGAGTTGCAAAGATGATGAGGAGGAGGAAACAGTGGATCACCTCATCTGCAACTGTCCGGCTTTAAGCGGCGCGAGAACGCGCTTTTTGGGAGTTCCGTTCCTGGATAGCCTAAGCCAGATCGCGGAACTGGACATGGAGGACTTGATGGGCTTCATAAAGTCATCTAAGTGGTTCGAGGAGGAGTAACGGTGTCGGTTTAGGAGTGTCAGTCCCGGGATTCTGCTATGTGGAAAATCCCAACAACTCAGGGATTTTCCATATGGCTGGGTCCCGGGACTGACTTTCCTTGTGTTGGTGGTATCACAACGGGCCTTTCAGAGCTGGCCTAGGTGTGCCTCTGTGGCAGCCACTTGAACCTATTGTCGCTGAAACTGAAACCTGAACGATGGTGAAAATTTCAAGATCCGAACTCAACGGGAGAATACGATTTTGCAAATATCGCGACACGTGCGCCACCTATCGGAAATTCTTGCATATTAGCGGGTCCAATTTTTTTAACTTGTGAAAATTAATTAAATAATACATAAATATCAGCCCAATCGGCTCATAAATACGATTAAAAGTTTTCATTGCGCCAATATCAGCTCCACCTAGCGGGTTTTTTTTTAGAAAATATTTCTTTTCAGGCTAGTATTATTATTACAGACTAGTAATAAATATTCTCAGTTTTAGCCAAATCGGACCATAAATGCGTTTCTCATATACATAGATAAGTTGGAAGTCGATAGCTCAGTCCAACTCTAAATAAAATTCCACACGGATTTTTGCTTTCTCCATCGGCAATTTTTCAGAGAATATTAAGAACTGGGCTGCCTGTGTAAAATTTCAGCCAAATAACGCCTGACGGCTGTGTGAAGATCGCCTTACATATTTTTCTTTTAAAAGCGCCCTATTTCAATATTTAGTTGACGCCCTTAACGAGATAGGGCCGTTCTATACTTGTTCCCCTTGATACTCAGAAAATTAAAATTAATATACAGAAAATTAAAATTGATATTCAGAAAGTTCCAATTCATATTCTTAAAATCTCTTTGTACTCCGCATTTGAAATTTTTTCATATAAATTTGGATTTCTGAATATCAAATGGAACTTTCTGAATTTCAATTGTAATTTTCTGAATATGAAATGAAATTTCTGAATATTAATTGGAATTTTCTGAATATCAATTGTAAATTCTGAATGTCAATTTTAATTTTCTGAATATAAATTGTAGCTTTCTGAATATAAACTGAAAAAGGTGTAGACAATGCTTCTAAAAATGTTGCAGTTTTGAAATAAAAAAAAGCGTTTCTTAAATTTTTTTTCGCAAAATTATATGCTTTTTTATTTGTCTTACTTATTTTTATAACTTGCTTTAGGTTCTTCTCACATTTGGTAATAATCCTTTTTACATTCGAATTTTTTTTCAGCTAAATGCTAAATTTTTTTTTTTTAACCTCAAAAATTATCTAATCCTATCGAATTACTGTTTTATAGTATGTATGTAGGTATGTATATATGCTGAGTGTCACATATTTTCGGTATTTTTTTTTTCTTATGGAGTGCTTTTGTACATTTGTTTGTAAGTAATCGCCAACTATAGCTAGTAGAATTATTTGTTTGTGTATTTAAATTTAGAGCTGTTGAATTGGTTTACAATTTTCACGGCTGAGTTGGGAATGCCTCAACTCAATATATTTTATAAAAACCGAAATCAAAGCCTCGCTTTAGATTTTGTTGGAATGGAAATATATCAATAAAAAGTCACCACAGTTGTGTGGGGAGTTTCTGAAACCAAGATTCAGAATATTTTTTTTTTTTCAAAAAAAAAAAATCAAAATTAGACCTACTTCAATCGTTTGGCAGGAAAGCAGTTTTCTGGTAAATTTATAGCTAAGGCATTCACCCACTCAGTCGTAGTTTCCTTTCTTCACCAATGCATTATAATTTTGTACATTTTCATGAATACATTTTCATTTAAAATTAAATTAAATTTTTGACTGATTTTTAAATTCATATTAAGCTCCTCTCTTTCTATAAATATTTCTGATTTTTTGTTTGTTTGGTTTGATTTGTTTTTAGTCGACCATTGGCTATTAGCACATAAAAATATATTCTTTTCTTTGAACAATCAATCTGGACTGCAGCTTATCAACTATAAAAATGTGGTGGCTAATGATAATAGTACATTTTCCTAAAAAAAAATCTTGAGCTATGATGCATGCTCAATCGCATACATGTCCACAGAACTAGATTTCTATAAACGCAATTTTAGATAGTAAATAACACAACTAGACACGCTAAGCACTTGCTCTGCTCATTGCTGTATGTTATTTAGAATTTTAAATTGAATCCAGGTCCCATGGCCAGTTGACGTTGCTCCATACCTGCACTGAGCACAAATCCTGTATTCGTCGCGGTCTTCTTATTACCAGTTATAATGCCAGATATAACTTTACTATTGCTGCCAGCAGATGCATTATTGCCGCCAGCGCCGCCGCCGCCACCGCCAACACCAGCACCACTATTAGTGTTAGAGATAACAATTTCATCGCGTCCCAATTGTTTGAATTGTGAGCCACCTGAAGGCGGTTTGGGTGATGAGGTTAGCGCCTTGCGTGCACCCAATTCACTTTTAGCCGGCCATGTGGGGAACATAGATGGATCGATGGGTAAGGGTATTTCGCTGAAGTAGTTGTGTTTTAGTGCCGCATCGGCGGTCAGTCTTTTCTTGGGATCGTAAGTGAGAAGACCCTGTAGCAATTCCATGCCAACGTCGGTGGTTTTTTCAACGAAACGTTTTCGTATACTCGAGACAGGGTAGTCGGCGAATTGTGAATTTTGACTTAGCATATTACGGACGGCAGGCAAATCTTTGTAACCAGGCCAGATGCGTTCGTTGGGGGTACCGAGCTCCTGTGGAATAGAATGAGAGGGAAATTATGTGTATTAGTATTGTACAGAAATTAGTAAGGCACCTAAGGTTGGTTTCCTTTTATTATTATTATTGTATACAAATTTCTGCAAAAGGAATTCGCATCATTTAATTATTATTTTCAGACTTTCGGGATTGTTTTCGGATCATTTTGGTATTGCTTTCGGGATCATTTCGGCACTATTTTGGGTTGTTTTGTTATGATTTTAGTGCGTTTTGGGAACCAATTCGAAATTTTAATTTTAAAATTCCCTAATGATCCCGAAACCGTGAAAACAGTTTTGAAAATATCCCGAAACAGACCTGCAATGTCCCGAAAAAGTTACCGAAATGATCCACAAAGAGGTTTCTATATGTTCCCGAATAAAACTATTACTCCAACCTTCGCGAATATTATACCCATTCGTTTCTGAAGGTAGACGATAAAAAAACATTCCTACATTGATTCGCGAATGTTGCCATACAACTTATGTATTCGTTTTTGAAGAAGAACGACAAAAAGAACGTTCATATATTAATTCGAGAATGATTTGCGAACGCGAGGTATGTCAATTTTTAATGTTCTAGTTCGCGAATCCGAATTTTCTTTATGAGCTGTTATTCGCCAATGCGAATGCAAAAGAATATTCATAAATTAAGAATTTTTGATTTTGTATAAGGCCGGGACTTCGTTTTATAATAAGAGGACGCATCGGGAGGGGTCGATTCGAACAATTTAACGATGTAAAATGAAATGTCCCCATGTACATAATACAAATCAACTCACCTTAAAAATTTTATTCAGCTCATCCGTTTCCGTTTTGCCTGGAAAAAGTGGTCCCATTTGCATAAATTCGCCGAAGATACACCCCACAGACCAAATATCAATCGGTGTCGAGTATTCCGGTGAGCAGAGCAACAGTTCTGGTGCACGATACCATAGCGTGACCACAAGTGATGTATACTTTTTCAATGGTGAGCCGTATTCACGCGCTAAACCGAAATCTCCCACCTTTAATATTCCCTTGTGCGAGAGTAGAAGATTTGAGGTTTTCAGATCACGATGTAATATCCAATTGTCGTGTAAATGACCGACTGCGCGCAACAGCTGTTGTATTAGACATTTTACTTCACCAGGAAGAAAGAATTGTTTACGTGCCTTCATAGTTTCCATCAGTGATTTTAGATCATGCTCAACATAGTCCATAACAATAAAAATCTTATCCATATTGGAACCAACTACTATTTCGCGTACCGTCACTATGTTTGGATGTTGACCCTTGAGTAACGTATTAATTTCACGCAGCGATGTTATAGGGAAACCTTCCTTTTCTTTTTCCATTTTTAGACGCTTAAGAGCAACAATTTCGTTGGTACGTTTGTCCTTGGCACGATACACCACACCATAAGTGCCCTCTTCAATGCGATTGAGACATTGAAATTCTTCAACAGAACGGCAGCCTTGTATGCCTGGAAAATAGTCGGGCAATGGTGCACCTTTTTCGTCGCGTACTGGCGAATCATCAGCACGATTACTACTACCGAAATGACGTTTCGTGCCTGCAGCTGTGGCTTCTGCTTCAGTTTTATGTGCCGATTTCATGTGACGCTCCTCCGAACGTGATCGTGAACGGGAACGTGAACGCGTACGTGATCTAGAACGCGAACCTGAGTCGGATGTTTGCGAATCTGAGGACATTGAAATTGAGTCAAATTGTGAATGCGAGCCGGATCGCGATCGTGAACGAGAGTGCTCTCGTGAAGAACCTGAAGCAGACTGTGAATGTTGACGTCTTGGTGAATGTCGCGGCGTATGTGAACGTGAACGTGAAATTGAATGCGAACGTGAACGAGAGCGTGATGAACGTTGTTCTTCAGCCGCTGTTTCAACGTCAATATGCTTTTTACTCTTCTTCTTCTTATGCTTCTTTGCTCGATGTTGTCGCTCAGGAGATTTACAAAGTCCCCCAACAGAGAGCGGACTTTCAGGCAGGTCCTCGTCATCGACATCGTTTTCTTCGTTATCATTATCATCATCGTCATCGTCCTCGTCATCATCATCTGGCGTGTAAGCTTCACGCGCTTTACGACTGCGATGCTTCTTTTTTCTTTTCTTGCGCTCTACTTTGCTACGTTTGTGATGACGTCGATGTTTCTTGCGGCGCTCTTGCGCTTCCTCCTCATCGGTTTGACTAACGCTGTCACTTTCGCTATCACCACTTGCGCTATCAGTTTCCATTTCCGGACTTTCACTCTCGTACTCAGCTTGGTCATCACCTTCATCATCGTAATCGCTGTCTATCGCCTCGCCCTCTTCTTCTTCTACACTGCGTTGATGCTTCGACGATTTCGACTTCTTTGCGCGTTTTGTTTTTACGCCAACCTCGTTAGCATCTAAATGTTTCTTCCGTTTCATAATATTTAGTCCGGCCGTGACGGAAGCTGCTACAGTGCTTGGGCTCAATGCATTTCTGTCACGGCGACGTGCTTCCAATTCTTCACGCGCTATTTCTTTCCGTTTGTCCTTCTCACGTTCAACGGCTAAAATTTTATCACGCCTGGACAAGACATCTGGATCATCGGGGGTTTTTCGTTTTTCTACAACACGTTCTGTTGTCTGCTCTACTTCTTCAGTGACCATTTCTTGTTGCATTGCCTCGCGATCCCTATTGCGACGCTTATGCTTACGCCGTTGACGACGCGTTTCTGCATCCTCCACGGGGACGGCGCCACCTTCTTCAAGTTGCTTCTCAGGGCTATCGATCAGTATAACGGACTGACGTGCCTTTTCACGTTTCTGCCGATGCCTTTCGGTGCGTTGACTGCGTTCAATTCGTTCTCCCTCGGTGGTATACTTTGACTGTCTTTGTACAATTGCTGTCGCCTCATACGTTTCTTTAAGCTCTACAATATCGCCTTCTTTACCCTTCACATATTTGTGTCGTTTGCTTAGCAAACGTGAACGTAAATCTTTTTCAATACTTTCCGATTCGTTTTGTGGGTCGTAAGTGTGTTTGCGCCGTTCACGCTGTTTTTCGTATCCAATCTCTTTGTACTCCATGTGAGAGTGTTTACCGCCCACATATTGTTGTTGCTGTTGTGGCAGCGGCTGTTGTTGTGGATGGTGTTGATGTTGATGCTGATGTTGATGTCTGTTGTTGTAATAGTCAACACCACTACCATGATGATGATGATAACCACCACCACCACCCCCACCACTGCTTGTGCCGCGTTCATAGTAATCTTGCCGTTGGCGTTGCATATGTGGATGTTGATATTGTTGATGATAACCGCCGCCGCCGCCACCACTATTGCGTCGCATATCATTATTGTGTGGCTCATAGTGCTTTGCATAGCGGCGCTCATTAGGGTGCATCATATTTCTGTTACCGCCATCATCGCTGCCACGCTCATAGACATTGGCACGAGGATGATAGCGCGCTACATCGTCACCACTGCGTTCTTCACCACTTTTGCGATGGTCACCACGATGATTGCGCTCCAAATCACCAGGTCGTGCGCCCCCACCACGATCATTACGCATGTCGCGCTCTCTGCTCTCTCCCCCTCCTCTATTATCCCGCTCTCGCTGATCACGCTCATGTCCACTCGTACGCTCTCTTTCGTTGCGATGTTTCTTCTCTTTGGAATGTTTTTTATCCTTGGATGATTTATCTTTGCGCTTTGAGCCAGTGGTATCACGTGCTACATTTGCTTGTGGTGGTTTAATGTCCAATGAGTCTGCATCTTCCTCGCCGCTATTTTTTTAGATAATTATGATGAAAATATGTAATACAATTGGTGAAATTTTTAAGAAAGAAATAAAAGAAACTTTTGGTTTTCTGCTGTGGAATTGTGATGATAAGTTATGGGTATAGAATCACAAGCATATTTCGATGAAGATCACCTTATTTCGCTTGCCAGTTCGAAAACTCACTTTTTCAGAATATTTTTGAAAGAAGCTCATTTTCAAGGAGTTGCTCAAGAACCATTCGAAGAAAGTACGTTCCTTAAACAAATGTTGAGAGAGTGTTTTTCAAAAACATTTAAGTTGGCGCGTTTTCGCACCGGCAGCAAATATAAGGGGACAATTCACTCCCTAGTTGATGTTTTGAAATTTAACAAAAAAATTTTATCTAGGACGACAGCAACGTTGTGAGGTGAGTAAGAAAGATACAAGTAAAGGATTAAAAGAGGAAATTAAAAAAAAGAAAAAATGTGTGTGGGCTGTGCCACATTCATTTTCCAAATTTTGGCAGAAATGAATTGTAGGATTACCAAGTCAATATAGCTACCCTGTTAGCTGCATCAGATAATAAATTATCTAATTTGATATGATTTTCGAATTTTTCGAAATCGAAAATAGAAGCACGGTTACGATCCTATTTTGATCACCAATGAAGTCATCGTGTGCACAGACGGACCTGGGTCATCTGATTTCGCTTCGTTTGGTCGATCTTCGACTGTTTGATAGTAACGCACATCTCTTAACGCGTATTTGACATGCGATGTTCGATAAAACCCGAATTTCGAATTTTTCGAAATTGAAAATAGGGACAGGTGAACAATTTTGAATTATAAAACTTTATGGCCTTTATTATGAGATAATTTCTATCTTTATGGCCTTTATTATGAGATAATTTCTATATTCGAGTGATCGAGCGAATCTTAATCTGTTTATATGACTCTCATTTGACAAAAAAAAACGCTAAATAGTAATATGCACACCACAACTTTTAAGATACGTCGAAAATGTCGGAAGAAGTGCATTAAGACAAATTAAGGTCATAAGAATCATAATCCGTAGTTCAAGAAATTATATTATAAATTATTTAAAATGACTCCTAAAAAAATACCAAACAAAATTATGTTCCGACAAAAACAATTCGATGCCCGACGCAAATTTCGACTGCTGCGAAAGCTAGCAGCGCAGGTTACTATTTTTTTCGGCTGATATCAGTGTACACGTTCCAAGAATTTGATGGTTTGCAATAGCCAGTAAGCCTGAACACATTCATCTATTTACTTCTTATCTTCAACATTTTTTTATTAATAGTAGTATTTTTTGTAACTTACATTCGTACATTATCAACGGTATTTTTTTTTAATGTGCCTTGATGTCAATTTACTTTTATGCCTGGTTCAGATTGAATTTGTTTTCAAAACGTTCGCTGTTATTGTCGTAAGCAAATTAGATTAAGAAATTATTTATGATCAAAGTGTAGTAAAATTCTAATTGTTTTCAAGAAAAGTGTTATAAATATCAAATATACATGTATGTGAAACACAACAGTCCAATTTAAAAATATTAAGTACAGAATATACCTGAATAATTCACAATCCTAATCAACTTTTCAATTAAGAATGTGCGATTAATCAATTAATCGAAAATTCAACTAATATTGATTAATTAATTAGAGAATAATCAATATTGAATAATTAAATAGTGTTCCAACTAATAACGTTAAATTGATTATTCACAACCTAATAAACAAATTCACCACTCTCTGGATATTATTATTTTTGCAAACACTTGGCCTCTTTCATACTCATTAATTATTTTTTAAGAAAATTTGTTTGGTAAGCAGTAATTAATCGGGATGAAAATTATGAATTAAACACTCGATGAATTGATTAGTCGCACATGTAATTAGATAATGTAAATTGATATGAAAAAGGATTACTATTTAAGGTGTTTTATTGTTTTATCTTAATCTACGTAAATGTAAAATATGAAACATCCCGAGTTACGATTCTATTCGTGGAGTTCTAGCCATAGGCCGTTTAACCTTAAAAGCCTTAGAACTGTCTTGTTTTAGAACAAAATGCAACAGCAGTTTATATCTGAAAAGGAAACATCAAACAGATAATCCTGATAAAAGAACTTATAGTCAATATGATCATTGGATCAATCGTGCGAAAATATAAAGAATCACTTTAAGCCTTTCAACCGTGGGAAGAGGCATATATCTGTCTGTGCCAGTTTATCTGCTATATAAAATAAAACAGGTAATCTAAAATAAAAATTTACAGAAAATGGGTGCATAAAATGATTTGAGGTATCTAAATTGGGGCTGGTACATATCGTTACTCTAATATAGAAAGGCTCTAACTCATTTTTTATTGTCAATCAAGTTGCTGATGGATTTTTATTAATAAGTAACTACTAAACGAAACTTCACTGAAATCTTAGTACTTAGTACCAACAGGTTATCATAACCTCTAACGAGATTTTTAGCCGAGCTTTTCTGTCCAACTTGTGGTGTGTTGCTTTTTGAGTTTTCCTACAAGTTGGCGGGACCTACAGTTTTTTGCCAACTCCGAACGGCACTTGCAAAGCAAATGAATTTTTTGCTAAGAAGCTTCTCATGGCAGAAATACACCCGGAGAGTTTGCCAAACTACTGCCGAGGGGCGACCCCGTTTAGAAAAATTGTTTTTCTAAATAATTTTTGATGTTACTTTTGCCGGGCATCGAACCGCCACGACTTGGTGTAGAAGGCCGAACACTTAACCGCTACACCACGGCGGCCGCCACGTACTACACTATATCGTAGTTAAATATTACAAGCATTGATATTGAGTGTTTTCGAACAAGCCATCGTTGCTATGGTTTACTTTACATTCAGTTTTTTCGAGTAATTTTTCTTGCTAAGAAAATACGAGTTAGGGTAACGATATGTCTACCAGCTGGACCTAAAGGGTTAAACACCGTATTTATTTCCCAGGCATCTGTCACTTCTGTTGTGACCTTTATATGAGGACGAATTTTTTGAAACGGATCACTTAGATTGGTGCAAATTTATATTTGATTAATGATGGTGTTATTAGTGGTCAGCGATATGAAAAAAATGCATTCGTTTTAGAATAATGATTCGATGGATTGCAGCATTTATTCCATTTTTTGGAATAAAGAATGGAAATTTTCCGTCCATATTCCTTATTGTAATTCCGGAATAAAAATCCTTTTTTATTAATTTCTTTTTAATCACAGCTTTTTTAGGATCGCGTTTCTTTGTATTAATTTGTGTAAGATGTATTACTTTATCTAGGTTTCTTGTATAATTGTGCTTTTAATATATATTTCAGTAAAATCGAAAAAATAAACTGTACAGCAGCCGACTGTGTATGGGACCAAACCAACTTTTTTGAAGAGATTAAAATATAAGTTGAAAAGATTGCGTTCCGCGTTTTTCGAGGTAACCTCCAAAATTTAGTTAGTTTCCTAAGATTTTTGTTGGTGACAGGTAACAAGGTCAATGGAAATAGTGTCAATTGACACTATTTCTATTTGTAAAGTGGGGTAAAGTCAACTGCAATTTTGGCAATATAGTCATTGATTTTATTTCCTAATTGAAATGGAAATAGCGTCAACATGGCTTACGACATGTCAACTAAACATCACGTGATGTTTAAGTGTGAAGATGTGATTTACAAAAGGCGTCGCATCTAATTTTTCACTACGTCGGCATCATGCCGTCCCGCCGCCCGCGGTTTTCCGCCGCGGTCTGGCGCGGTGCGGCGACGCGGGACGTACCGCGTCGCGGAACCGCTTTGTTGGGCCGCGAAGCGTATATGTTCTGGACGACATACTTTGAAAGGAAGAACTTGATTCCAATAATAATTTTAAATTTTTCCTAAGCCCTTCTATAAGAGTACTTTAACGAAATTTTGGACTTTTGTGATTCACATTTGATCAATGGTTATATGCAACTTTTTATTTCCTACTCACTTTACTCACTAACAAACGGTCATCATAACGCATTAACTAAGCTAATCAGTATATACCTATTACTTTGAATAGGCATTATCTAAGAGTTATTGACACTATTTCCATTTGAGTTGGAAATAAAGTCATTTTTATTTCATGCTCCTTATATCATACCAAAAAATCGCCCGATTTTTATTTTTTGGTATATGATTTCAAAATATTCAATGTATGGCTTACAAATTAAAAAAAAAGCCGCATAGATATAAGTCATCACGCGATTTTTTATTCCAAATTTTTGCCTGCGGCGCTTTTTAAAATAAATTTAAAAATCAAGCCATTAAATATTTTAAAATAATATCATACTAAAAAAAGTAAAAATTTTAAATTAAAAATCGTGCGGTTTTTTAATTTCAAATATTTGCCTGCGGCGCTTTTTAAGATAAATTAAAAAAAAAAAATTCAATTTATAATTAAATATCCCTTGATTTATATCAGATTATTAAAAAATTAAAAAAATCATATCATCAAACTCAAACATCGCGTGATGTTCAGTTGACAAGCTATAAGCAATGTTGACGCTATTTCCATTTCAATTAGGAAATAACGTCCATAAACATATTGACAAAGAGAAGTTAAGTCAACTGACCTTATTTCCATTTCGAAAATGGAAATAGTGTTGTTGTTGTTGTTGTACCGAGGTGTAGCCCTGCCTAAATGTCAGACAGGGTCACCCCGAGTGTATTGCTCTTGGCCGGGTCGATATAAGGAAACGGCCCGGGTCGTTTCGGCACGATGGGTACAGCACAAGTACTGGTACCGTTCTCGTAGAACCGGCAATACATGAAACTAGCCGTGTAGCCTATGTAGGTCATTTAGCGTTACCCAGGGTGCACCAACTGGGAGGCGACCTACTTTTACACCCCTAAAATCTTAAGATTTCAATGACTTCTAAACTTTGAGGTTCACAATTTTACATTTTGTAGGGAACATATTTATCAATTTATAAATCCAATAATGATGTATTATTGCTTAGAATAACATACGGCTATTCCCTTAGAAAACTTTATGATATACATAAGTTAATGTTTCAATTATCAACAGAAGTCGACAAAATATGAACAGCAATGCATGTGTACAAAATCCACCTGTGGTTTTCGATATACTCACGTTTAAGAGTGCAAAATAACACTTTTTTCCAATATTTCCCGTTTTAAGAAAAATAATTTTTTGAGAAAACCAAAGAAGCTTTTTTCAAGATAAAAATTTTTCTCTCCAAATGCATATTTTTTCGCCAAGAAAATGGCAAAATTAACCTACTACAAAACTTAAGATTCAACTTTTTCAATAAAAAATCAGGGTGGTGAAATATGTATATAGTGGCTTACAGCGTAGTATTAATTGATATAAAATAATTTTCAAACAACTAAATAACTAAAAAAATTGGTTTATTTATAGGGCTCTTATTTTTTGAAATGTATTTGCATAAAGCATTCTATTTTTTTTTTTTTTTTTTTTAATTTTAATGAATATGGGGATAAGTTTCTTACCGAAACTTCTTGAGCTGCTATTGACAAACTAACAAAAATTTTTAAAATGAATATTCCCGTAATCATAGTCGTTGCTTACTACACTTTCTTATTAAACTCTTTGAAAAATACAGTAAACTAAGATTTTAGCTAAAATGATATACAACCGGGTCCCTTTATGAAAAAAATCTGAGTTGATTAGTGGTATCAAGATTTTTTGTATATTTTGCAGGCCACCCTGTGTCACCTAGTCTACGAAAAAGCCAAACTCAATTTTGAATCTGGATACAGTAATAGGCAAGGACTGACACCGAAACCGTAACCGATTAAAACCGTTTCATTTTTCAAAACCGAAACCGTAACCGTTATTTTGTTCTGAAAACGAACGAAACCGAAACCGTTTCAAAAGCCGGTACCGGTTCCAAAAGGTTTTGAATTTTTTGTAATGCCTTTTTTCTTTTTATGGGAACATATTTTCTTTTACCAAAGGGTACTCTGGAAAGCTTACATGGAGGATTGTCGAGCACAGTTACAAAACACACGTTTGGACCTTAGTATCAAGTTCCTAAAGAGTAAATTTAGCTACATATAGCTGAATGATGGCATCAAAAAAAATTACGAGATCCGAGAAAAATGTGTTTAGTGTCCCGTATCATATATTTTGACGATGTATTTCATTTAGTTTCCATTCTAATATTTTTCTATTAGAAAAAGTAGTAATTTTTTTTTAATTATATTGTTGAAATTTCATCCATACATAGCGTTAATAATATTAATTACATTGCACAGCAGCCGCCTGGGTATTGGACCAAACCAACTTTTTTAGGTTTTTCGAAGTTAGCCTACAAAACTAAGTTAGGGGCTATCGAAGTTCGACGTTGGACCCTTCGAAAATTTGGTTTTCTAATTGTTTTGTTTATGAAATTAAAAAAATACACTTTCATATAAAAAGAAAGTGTACCAATCAAGTAAGAGGAGCAAGAAGGCCACGCCCACATTTAACCTTTTTCAATTTTTTCACAAAACAATTAGAAAACCAAATCTTGGAAGGGTCCAACTTCGAAAGCCCGTAACTAATTTTTGGAGGCTAACTTCGAAATTCAGGGAACGCCATTGTGTAAAAATACTTATCTCTTAATCTCTTAAAAAATTTGATTTAGTCCAATATCCAGAAAAAAGTGGAAAAGTTATAAAAATTCAGAACTATTTTACAGCTACATACTTAAGTTCTGTAAAATTTTTTTTCGTTCGTGTTTTTATTTTGAACTCGAAACCGGAACGAACCCGTAACCGAACCCGCAATAAATTTTCAAGAACGAAACCGGAACCGAAACCGAAGCGTGTTACAAAACCAAAACCGAAACTGGAGTGTTATTTTAATCGGTTTCATACCTTGGTAATAGGTTATACTTTTATTTAAGACTAATTTACAAGGGTCGATTTTTTTCGTTCCAGACCTGTATCTGATTGCTGAACAAAATCGAACGTCAAAAATCGAATAGGAAATTGACTCGTGCGATTTAGACTCAAAGACTGATTCTACCTTTCGACGTTCGACTGAGTCCATCCATTAAATAGAGGTTCTCAATCGGTCGAATTGCTATTTATTACGATCAAAATCGGCCAGCAATTCCCAGATATGGACAATATATTATAGAAAATAGTTGTTTGCCAAATAAGATACTAGCCGCATACATATATTAAAAAAAATAAGCATTTTCAAGAAAAAAGTCACACTTTCAAATAGATCTTTCAGTTTGCACAAAAAGCACGAGACGAATGCTTGCAGGAGGAGCGCGACGAAATAAGCGCGGATTTAGTCTTTAAAGCTAAAAAATGTACATTGTAAGAATGTTTTTTTTTTTTTTTTGCTGTGGACTAGGCTAGCATTTACGACTCGATTTTTGTCGTTCCAGCAAGTAAATAGCAATTCGAAAGATCTAAAAACCTGTATTTGTTGATTGAACTCACTCGAGCGACAAATATCGACCCCTGCAAATCAGCCTTAAGTATTAGCTAAAACCCCGTTTTATTCACGAATCTATCCATATTCCTCGCGAATACTATGCGTCGACAAAAAATAGCAAACAAACTCATAGGACAGTTTTTGACGCATATATCTCTAATACCAGAGGTGGTGCATAAAAAAACGAATACCAGGCAAAACATTATTTAGGTATGTTTTCTTGCCCAATTTTGTTGACTTCTGTAATATGGGAACATCCACGCTATAATTAAAACATAAAATATAGTTACATATTTAAATACATCATTAATTAATATATAACGCACCTTAAATAGTCTCCACATCTTTAAACATCAATTCTACTTGTGTAATCTCCAAAAGACAACCATATATTTTGTGAATTAAACAGGTTAATGAATTTGTATGCTTGTGTACGCGTACACGTTTTAGGATATTTATTGGCACCTTCATCAATATATTGAGTAGATGTGGTATACTTACACAAGGAAGCCATCTCCTTAAAAATAGAGTAACATACATATATGAGTATGTTATACAAATTCATTTTGTTTCTACATACATATTGAAATGCATTTACAAACGTAATAAAAACTCACCTTGAATAGTTTTATAATTCTTGCGAAGCTTATGAAAACAATTCAATCAGGTAAACTGCACAAGACACACAAAAAGTAAATCGACATCAGCAGGAAGCAGATTTGTACCTGAGGACTTGATTAAAATGTGGAAGAAAAAATTTAAATAGAAAAATGTTTGTGTTCTTTTTTTTTCAGAGAAAAGAAAATACTGAAAATGTTGTAATAAAATTATATACTGTTTGGCAAAAAGTAAATTACCACACCAACAAGCCCATTGTCCAGCTTAAATTTGTCGTTAGCTACATTTTACGTGCGCTGTACATACGGTGGTACAAAGTTGTTACTGGCAGCAATTAATTAGAGCAGTTGGATATTATTTGCTCTCTTTTAAACCGTCGCACATTCACTAGCATAGTAGACATCAAAATAAAGCCACTTATTAAGGGGACTTTCTGCATAGTTGCGCAGTGATGTAAGGCACGAATAGTATTAGCTGGTGGGTGCAAGTTATTTTATATTACACTCATTCAAGTTAAATCTTTACAAAGCTTTGTCCGACTGTACAATGTCTCCTTGGCACATATCACTTTTCTCCTCTTAATCGATCATGCGCGCACACCTTACGCTGTTTGGACGTAATGTGACGTGATGTATGTTGGGTATGCATATGTTTAAATATGTTACTGACTGCCGTGCAAATATCTCACGCTTTAAAGCTTTTGTTTCGAATATAGTCTTTTCAACATATGCGATATTTAGAGTTCATTTTACCATTTTTATGCTTTTTTTAAGAATTATTTGAATGTATTACTTTTAATATTTTTTTTTTTTTTTAATTTTATATATTTGTTTTTATGTTTAATGTGAATTGATGGTGGCCATCGCGCGCATCGTTCTTTGGACATGTACACACTTTTTGGCCTATTTGCAATGAAAAAGTTTGAGTAAATTAAAAAGTTCAAACTTGGAATTCATTATGTTTAGACCTAATGGGTTGAGGAGTGGGTGTTTTTTGCCGTTCATAGTTGGGATCGAGAAAAATATTAGTAGGAGAGGATATTAAAGTAGGTCTGGAGGAGGTGGATTACACAGACTGACATTTTCAAAAGCCTGAACAACTTTTTATTGGGTGTAATTCGAGTCCTATATTAGTTTTTCTCCAATAATCCGAAATTTCGGAATCTTGCAGTCTTTTTAGGTAACTTCAAGTTGAGCTAGACACTTGAAACTTGGAACATAGTTCAGAGCTCCGCCAGAGGGTGCACTGATCGAGATAATTTAGATTTCCTGAAAAACATGGGATATATTGCGATCTATTTTTGAGTAACTTCTCCAAAACCCGGTGACAATGCAATATGTAATATTTGATCCAAGCAATTACAATAGATGGTACATGGATCGGGCTATTTCGAAAATTCGTTTGATATAGGACATTTTGGGATCAATTCTTTAAGTAATTTCCTGACGAGCTAGGGATTTGATACATAGCGTAAAATTCAGGACACGATGAAATGCCACCTGTAGAAATCGGAATTCTGCAAGGTGGCGCGCCAATCGAGATAATTTTAAATCTCTGAAAAAGGGGAAAATATAGCTATCGATTTTTGAGTTACTTTTCGATAAGCCATAAATTTCAAATTTGACACATTTTTAGAACCTAGTGACAATTCAATAGCTGGTGCATGGAACGAGCCTTGGATCGAGCTATTTAAAAAACTCGAATGCATCTCGGGAACGACTTTTGATTAGTTTTCTGGCGACCTATGGACATTGAAGCTTAACACATAGTCCAACACAATGAAAATACAATCTGTAGAAAAAAATTCCGCTAGGTGGCGCTGGCAGATAATTTTAAAACTCTAAAAAATTTAGCAAATGGAGCGATCGATTTATAAGTAACTTCCACGGTCAAATGCTCGGCAAAGTAGACTTTTCTAACACCAATTTCGCTCTGGTCCAAACCTTTGAAACGGTCAGATTCGTCGGGCTCCCGTTGGGAGAAATTGGGGTATTAATTGATTTCGGATAAGTAACACTTGGAATGTCTCGACTTGTTCATTGTAATTGGACTAAAAGAAGGGATGAGAAAATTCGTCGGCCTGTGTTATCGTGGTGAGAGGAGAGCTGTGTAGAATGTTATGGAATTTTTTGTATAAAACAAAATATGTATTATATATAGGATTATCGCAAAACTGAGAAACTTTTATAATTTTTTTTTTTAGATTTGTATGCATTTTTTCAGACATTTTTAGCAATATTCTATTCTCTACATACTTATGTTATATACGTATAAATATTGCTCAGTTTTGCGTATCTGCGCCATGCTTTACACAATTCTTCTTTTTCTTTATTATTACATATGGAAAATTTTCATACGTGCTTTTACGCTTTCAATAATTTCCTAGAAAAATCACAATTCAACAATCTTTTTAAAGTAATGTGAAAAAGAAAACATTCCATGGAAATTTGTTTCAATAGCCCATTTGCACCCACCCATATTTACTATGAATATCACATATAACATGTGTGTTGTGACTGAATACACGAGTTACACACAACGTGACTTTTTCATGCTACTCCCTCATCTTCCAAAAAAAAAAACACACATTTACGTATGTGAATGAATAGGGCAAACAATTTTCCATGGTTTTTCTTAGCATAATATACACACCTTAATCCATAGTTATCAAATCCAGGGCTTTGCAATTGTCCATCTTCACTTCCGGACATATTGTGAAATATGATTCACGTTGCGATGTGCAATAATAAAATAATTTGTGATATTTTTATTTGCTTGGAAGTGGTGTGTACTGCAGATCGTTGCTTTGCCTCGTTTTTTCGGTTCGTCCTTCACACGACAGACAATTATGTATCAATTTCTTTTTGGGGTGTCCAAATTTTCAAAGCAATTTTTACGCTTTATTTTTATCTCTGCATCCAAAAATCTTTGAAAATTTCCAACTTTATTCCTGCTTTCCTTGTTTGCGAATTATTTGGTGCAATTTTCTTGAGTATGTTATGTGAATTTTTGATTTTTTCATAGCACGTATAAAATTACGCTTGCACTATTTCGTAAAATTTCTCCAGTCAATGGCAGAATACGTTTGAAAACGTCGTATCAAAAAGGAAAGAGAAAAAATGGCGTACGAGCAGTGCTGCCAAGTCATTATTTGGCATTTGACGTCAACTTGTAAAGGGTCAGTTACATAAAACTTTATTTCAACTTTACCTCGTACTTTGGCTTTGACAGATAAGTTCAATATACGTGTTTCAACGAAACAAGGCAAATGGGAAACCTCAAATTTGAAGCAAGGTTGAAATTTGGCAAACTCTCAAGAGTCATGGGTGAGTTACATAAAGCTTTATTTTGGCTTTACCTCAAACTTTGACTTTGACAGAAAAGTTCAGTATACGTATTTAAACGAAGCATGGCTAATTGGAGACCTCAAAGTTGAAGCAAGGTCAAAAATTGGCAAACTCTCAAATTTTGCTTGCTTTGCTTGCTTTGACAATCAGATCTTGATGACTTTGCTTTAATTAAAGAATAAAAAGTTGGAGGAAATAATAATTAATTCATTTTTTCTCTATTAAATTAATAAATTAACCAAAACAGTCTGAATGCAAAGAAAAAATATCGAAAACAAATGTATAAAAGAGAAGCGTCAAGGCGTTCATTGTAACATACCTCTGAAGTTGGACGCAAAGTTTTGAGGTAACAAATGTCAGGCGAGGTTAACAAAGCTTTATGTATTCGACCCTTCAGTTACATAAAGCTTTATTTTGACTTTACCTCAAACTTTGACTTTGACAGAAAAGTTCAGTATACGTATTTAAACCAAGCATGGCAAATTGGAGACCTCAAAGTTAAAGCGAGGTTGAAATTTGGCAAACTCTCAAATTTTGCTTGCTTTGCTTGCTTTGACAACAGATGTTGATGACTTTGCTTTAATTAATGAATAAAAAGTTGGAGGAAATAATAATTATTACATTTTTTCTCTATTAAATTAATAAATTAACCAAAACACTCTGAATGCAAAGAAAAAAATAACGAAAACAAATGTATAAAAGAGAAGCGTCAAGGCGTTCATTGTAGCATACCTCTGAAGTTGGACGCAAAGTTTTGAGGTAGCAAATGTCAGGCGAGGTTAACAAAGCTTTATGTATTTGACCCTTTATGCGGGCTACCCACCTGCCAAGAAATGGCTCAAGAAAAAAACGAGCATATATTTCTTGTGCCTGGTCAAGAAATTTTGACGTTTATCAAATTTTCCATTTTTTTGCAAATTACTCTTATAAAAATGTATAAAACATGTTTAGAGAAATATTTACTCACCTTTGCCGTGAATCTGCACGTTTACCTCAAAAAATATATACGAGCATATTTATTTCTTGAGGTAAACCGGCGTTGCCAACCATCGAAAATTGTAGGATTTTTTCTTATGAACTGAGTATTGGCTCAAGAAAATTTGACGTGTAAAAACGTTTCTTGACCATTCCTTGAGCGGTTTTTTATAAGGAGTTTGACATTTCTTGGCAGGTGAGTAGCCCGCTTAAGCACTCAAGAAATGGTCAAGAACTGTTTTCGCACGTCAAATTTTCTTGAGCTAATACTCACCTCATAAGAAAAAATACTACAATTTTCGATGGTTGGCAATGCTGGTTTACCTCAAGAAATATATATGCTCGTATATATTTCTTGAGGTAAACGTGCAGATTCACGGAAAAGATGAGTATATACTTCGCTGCACATGTTTTATACATTTTTATAATAGTAATCTGCAATAAAATGGAAAATACCGTAAACGTCAAAATTTCTTGACCAGGTATAAGAAATATATGCTCGTTTTTTTCTTGAGGCATTTCTTGGCAGGTGAGTAGCCCGCTTTAAAATGGAAAATGCCGTAAACGTCAAAATTTCTTGACCAGGTATAAGAAATATATGCTCGTTTTTTTCTTGAGCCCGCTTAAAGAGGGCTACCCACCTGCCAAGAAATGCCTCAAGAAAAAAAACGAGCATATATTTCTTATGCCTGGTCAAGAAATTTTGACGTTTACCAAATTTTCCATTTTATTGCAAATTACTATTATAAAAATGTATAAAATATGTGTAGCGAAATATGTACTCACCTTTGACATGAATCTGCACGTTTACCTCACGAAATATATACGAGCATATTTATTTCTTGAGGTAAACCGGCGTTGCCAACCATCTAAAATTGTAGCATTTTTTCTTATGAGCTGAGTATTGGCTCAAGAAAATTTGACGTGGTAAAACATTTCTTGACCATTTCTTGAGCGTTTTTTATATGGAGTGTGAGCTTTAAGCGGGCTACTCACCTGCCAAGAAATGCCTCAAGAAAAAAACGATCATATAATTCTTGTGCTTGGTCAAGAAATTTTGACGTTTACCAAATTTTCCATTTTTTGGCAAATTACTCTTATAAAAATGTATAAAACATGTTTAGCGAAATATATACTCACCTTTGCCGTGGATCTGCACGTTTACCTCAAGAAATATATACTTATTTCTTGAGGTAAACCGGCGCTGCCAACTATCGAAAAGTGCTGTATTTTCACTTATGAGCTGAGTATTGGCTCAAGAAAATTTGACGTGTGAAAACAGTTCTTGACCGTTTCTTGAGCTTTTTTTATATGGAGTTTGACATTTCTTGGCAGGTGAGTAGCCCGCTTAAGGCAGGAGCAATGATCGGCTTTCAAAAAGCTGAAGGTGCAGTGTTGCCGCTGAAAATTTTCAAAAAGGGCAAAAAAAAGGGTCCCAGCAGAAAAAAGGGTCCCCTCTTCTTTTTTAGATAGGAACACATATCCATTAGCCTTTTAAGTGTTTTTTTATGTTGAATGACTGAGTTTTGTACTATTGCAAGTAACACATACAAAATAGAAACATTTAAATGGTTGTAGTTAGTTCAATAGTAATGATAATCGCATAATGTAAAAAGTTTTTTAATCTTAAAAACCTCCACTTTAAGAATATGTTTTTGCAAAAGTTTTCGAAAGTGATAAGAAAACTCACTTTGAAAATAATTCCATTTTTTTGCTGGCGCCACGGTTCACAGACTTGGGATGGCGTAGCCCAGGGTTATTCTTATAAGAAGAAAGATGTTTCGCACATAAAGACCATGGATTCCGCTCCCGGAATTGACCCGGGTCAATTTGCGTTTTTTGACCATAACTATTCACTGAAACAAAAAATTCAAAAATCGCTGCCTGATTCGTGATCCTGAGGCCAAACCCCGTCTTTTGAGTCCCCTTCCATAATTTTAGCTAATTTATTAGCAGTTGACAGCAAGGATGACTTCATTCGAAACTTACCGCTCTCTAAGAGCGCTCCAAATGTGACTATTTTTACAACAGTGTCCAATGGAACTTTGGTTCTTTTGTCTTTTTCACATTAAGTCACGTAAATGTGCCAAAAAAAGGTTTTCTTTATGTATATTTTTCTTACAAAGTACTATTATATATATTTTTTTTTTCTTAATTTACCTTACTATTCGAAGTAAATAACCAATTTAAGCTTTCGGCAGAATCAGTCCGCCAATACGTCAGCTGCGTCACGTACGTCAATTTTAGAGCGATTTCTACTTTGACGTATCCGTCTTATCTGGCGTTACGCATACAAACATCCGCAGTCTACTTTGCTGTCAGTTATTTCGACGTACGTGACGTACGTCACGGATTGATTCTGCTGAACGCTTTACCATCGTAATACCTGCTCAATTTCAGACCGAGTTATTATTCGCGCTAATAGGAAAATTAAAGTAAACGTTGGTCACCAGCAAATCCTACGACACATATCCCTTTGATTGGCATTTTATACTCTTATTTATTGTGTTCTTAGCGCCATTTTAACTGAAATCCCAAATCACAGCAAAAACACCCACTGTTTTCTGCCAATATATTTTGTCAGGTAACCAGATTTTTCGCTGCTTCTGCTGTCAGATGTTCCTCGATTATGCAGTGCTGCCAAGTAGCAACACATAATCAGTACCATCGATTGGTGGCGCGCGAAACAGTTTCAAGCATTCTTGAATCAACGGTCGAAAGTGGAAGCAGCAAAAAAAAGGAGTGGATTAAAATCTTATTTTTGAGCATATATACACACTTTATTTTAACCTTTAAGCTAAGTAGCGTAGATATATCGTATTATTAGTTGCCAGTAATAAAAAAATACCAAAAGAAAAAGAAGTGAAAGATATACTAGCGGTAAGCTGAGCGGTTTTCGGTCCTAACCTTTAATTTGGTAAGTTTCTACAAATAGCTGGGCATTTGAATAGGAAGTGTTCAAAACGGCGGACGCTTCGGCGTCAGAAGACGCCGAAAGCAAAAGCTTTGGCAGTGGGGATTTTCAGGAAACCTCCAAGAAAAAAAGAAGGAGAAATAAAAAACAAGATAATTCAGCACATCCGTACAACGACAACTCAAAAAATTCAACAAAACAGAAAAATGAACCAGTAAAGATTCCACTGCAAGGTATGCTAGTACCCAGGGGAACCTTTAAAAAAATTGCGAGCTCTAATTTAAATGAGGCATCACAAAAGATGACCACAACTCCGTCAAAAGATGACCAAAGTCAAAATATACATGCATCAAACCAAGTAATTGAAACGCTTTCAGCGACCACGAATGTGTTACAAGCAGTCAACGCATCAAGCGAAATGCTTGCTCCAACACAAAATATCCATATAACAAACCATGATATTGAAACTATTTCAGAGACCACTAATTCCTTGCAAGCAAGTAACGCTACAAGCGAAATGCCTGCATCATTACAAACCCTATCTAACACGGCTACCACTAGTTCGTTGCAAGCAGTGAATGCAATAAGCAACATGTCTACTCCACCAGAGTCCTCCATGGACACTGACACGGATGTGACAAAAATTCCCGAACCCAAACTTGACAACAGTAACAACGTCCAAATCAACGCTTCGCATGATGTTTTAAAATACGACATAACTCACAAAGGTGAGCTATGTGTCTTTTTTGATACATCAAAAAGCCCATTATTCACGAACAAGTTCACTAAAAATGGCCTTTTCTTAGTGAACAAAATTAGAGACTGTAACGTAATAGGAATAAAAACGGTGAGAGCTATCGGACGCTCTTTATATAAAGTTTTTTTCTATACACACGAAGACGCAAATAACTCACTCGACAACAATTTTCTAAAGGAAAAAGGTATCAGAGCCTTTATACCTAGGAGCATGGTGGAGACGTTTGGGGTAATCAAACAAGTTCCCCATGACTTTACAGATGATGAAGTTTTGGAAAATATAATATCGAACATTAAAGTGACTTCTGTCAGCAGAATAATGCGTAGAGACAAAAACAACATGGATGTACTCATCCCCACGCTTACACTCAGAATAGGATTTACAGGTGTGGAAATACCTGAAACCGTAAAAATATTTTATGTGGACATGAAGGTTCACCACTTCATACCAAGAGTACGACAGTGCTATAGGTGCGGAAAACTCGGACATACAAACAAAACATGCAAAAATCCAAACAAGTGCATACTCTGCGGAAACGAAAAGGGATGCGAAAAAGAATGTGTAACAAAAAAGGACAAATGTATTTTGTGCCATCAGGATGGCCATGTATCTCTCGATAAAGATGTCTGCCCCAAATGGGCTGAAGAAAAAAGGGTCACGGAAATAATGGCCATTAAAAACATTTCTAAAAAAGAGGCGTACGACTCGTATAAACATCTTATACATAACAACATTGAAAATAATAACAATCGATTTGACATCCTAGCTGAAGAAGATTTTCCTCAGCTCCCAACAACACATCCCCGAACTGTAAATCGCGACAATGTAGTAAATAGAAAATTTACTACGATTAAGTATAGCAAAGTGGCAGCAGTCCCGGAAAAAAAACCAGAACAAGGGAAAAACCATCCCCAAAAACTACCACACAAAGTAATCCATCATATGCCTCTAAAGAATGGTTCAAAGTTTCGGAAATCGAAAAACTTGTGACACTCTTGTGTAAGAAGTTCGATATCGACTCAGAGGAACCTATCGTTAAATGTTTGAACAACCTTTATAAGAAAAATGCCAATGACAGAATTACGTCACTTGGCGCCGAAAACCTTCAAGTAATTAATGATGCGGATCCTGCAACATAATTGCCAAAGTTTGAAATCCAATAAAAATTATATTGACTACTATATTCACAAATACAATGTGGATATAGTAGCATTACAAGAAATATTCTCACATGACATAAATACTAATAATCATAAATTAATAGATTTCAATCTCATTAAAAAAACGCGACAGGATGGCTATGGAGGTGTAGCCATAGGCTGTCGAAAAAATATACTTTTTAAAAAAATTAAATATCCCACAACATATGACATTCTGATAATGAAAACCACCAGCCTGCAGACTAACTGTTTGCACAGGATATTTTCCACCAAACCTCCACAATGTAATTTTTCAACAAGAAATAACTAAACTTTTTGACACTTTATCTAGGCACTCTAATGTAGTACTTCTGGGCGATTTTAATGCAAGATGCATAGCATGGGGTGATACAGTAAATACAACAAAAGGGCTTTTCTTAGAAAATGCAGTGAGATCATACAATTTCTTATGTCACAATGATGGTTCCAAAACGCACGACACTGCTTCTGGCTCGGGTTTGGTCCTGGATTTGAGTTTCTCGAACCTAGGTCTGAGTGTGGGTTGGAACTGTAGTCAGTCGTTCATAGGCGGAAGTCATCATCACCCAATTATTATAGACGTACCGGACATACAAAAACAGCCAATCCACTTTATTGCGAAAAACAAACTCAGTGATGAACTGTCAAAAATATCTGTCACTAATAATTCTGAAAATATAGAAAACTCTATTAAGAAGGTAATTAAAAAATCTACAATCAATTTAAATAACTTTAGGCATGTCCCAAAAGCGTGGTGGAATAATGAAATGGAAAAAATGTATAGAATTCTAATCTCCAAAACTAAAAAGGCCAGACTTACGGGTAGGATAGAGGATATAAATGATGCGTTAGAGGAAAAAAATAAATGGAAGGACGCAGTCAAATAAGCAAAAAGCCAGAACTACAAGGATAGAATTGAGGAGCTCAACCAAGATCCACATAGTAAAAACGCATGGAATTTTGTACGAAACGTCAAGGGAAACACCAGTTTTGCAAAATGTAACTGGCCGGAGGAAAATGCCATTCCTTACTTAAACTTTCTTCAAGAACAAGTTAGTGACAGGACGGACAACAATGCACTATCCAGAATTAAAACAAATGGTGAATACATTTGTTTCAATTCAGATAAATTGGAGGACATACTAACCAATAAAAAATCGACGGCTGGGGGACTGGACAGGATAACATATGATATGCTGAAAAAACTTCCACCACAGGCAAAAACAGCTCTGGCACAAATGTTGGAAGATCACCTAAACAACAATAATGTGAAAGAAAGTTGGAGAAGAATAAAAATAGTACCGATTTTAAAACCCAATAAAATCCCCGATGACATAACAAATTACCGACCTATAGCCCTCATATCAGTTATTGTCAAAACGCTGAACATGCTGGTGAAAGAAAATCTAGTGGAACATATGGAAAAAAATGATGTAATACCAGTTAAAAGTTTTGCCTATAGAAAACATCGATCCTCTGTCATGTGTGTGAACGAAATAGTACACTACATCTCGACCCAAAAAAACAATAAACAACAGGTATTCATGTGTGTCTTGGATTTAACCAATGCATGCAATTGTGTAGACCTTTCAAAACTAAAATCATTACTCTGGGATATACAAACAAATCCTACTATTATTAATTGGATATATAAGTTTTTCTCCAAAAGATATTACACCCTTGAAAAACAATCAGTGGAAATAAACAATGGTCTACCACAAGGCAGCTGTCTGTCGCCTATCCTATTTAATTTGTACACAAAAGATCTACATGCAATCAATGACAACTTCACACAATTATACCAATATGCAGATGATTTTGTTATAATATGTCATGACAAGGATAAGGAGACAGCACTTAACAAGTTGGAAAACAATATAACTCAATTTCATAATTTATGTGATCCACTTAATTTATCATTTAATTTTTCAAAAACCAAATTCATGCACATGACTGCAGGCAAGAAACAAATTTTCAGCCTAAATGTGCATAATACCCACATTGAACAAGCATATGAAATAAAAATGCTAGGAAGAGTGATAAACTGTAGATCCACAATCAAGGACCATGTGTCTAAAACCAAAATAGATGCGAGAAAAGGTGTAAATCTGGTCTCCAAACTTACAACAATAAAAGCCGGACTAAACCCAAAATACAGCCTAAACTTCTATAGAGCATTTGTAAGAGCAAAGATTGAATACGGCTGCACAACTTATGCAAATGCCCCAAAAGGATACAACGCAAAACTTCAAACAATTGCCAACCAAACCATGAGAAGGTGCCTAGGAGTACCACCAAGCACGCCCATTCACTGCAGATATGCTCTCGCGGGGGAACTGCCACCGTTGGTAAGGGCCAAATGGTTGGCAGCCAAGGAGCTGACCAAACAGTGGTTTGTTAACCGCTCACTGAAAATACAACTTCAAAATAGTCCGGAAATAAACTCGAGTTATAGTTTCATTTACAACAAGTTCAAAGACACTTTTGATAGAATTAACACTGATGTCACGTTCAGCAGACACAACAACCTACACCTGGTAGGAACTTTCTTGAAAAGTTCCAAAAACCAATATTCCAATGAACAATTAAAAGCTATGTATATCGAACGAAAATGCGAATTACAAAACAATGAATTTTTCTTACTTGCAACTGATGCATCTGTGACGGATAGTAGCATTGGATGCAGTATACATGACATCGAGAGAAATATCTCATACTTGTACCAGCTAAACAATACATACTCATCCACTTTCGGATAACTGACAGCAATCAAACAAGCATTAAAAGTGGCTATAAGAGAAAAGTGCAAAAAGATAGCTATCTTCACAGATAGCTTGGCCTCCATCAATGCCCTTAAAAAGAGTACAACAGATAACTTCATAGTGGCTGAAATTCACAATACACTACATAAATCTAATTTTGAGGAAATACAAATTATTTGGACACCGAGTCATGTAGGCATACCATTCAATGAAAAGGCGGACTTCGCCGCGAAACAGGGTGCTACTAGAGGTGCAATAATAGAAACTGCCCTCACACCCCAAGAAGCACTTTTAAAAATAAATAAGATTATAGCTGATGAATGGAATAATGAATTTCAAACCATCAGTAACAACAAATTGATTTACTTTGCGTCAATAGTGACTGATATCTACAACAAACCATGGTTCACTAGCAAACAAATTCAGATGGCACCGTACGACATCAAGATCATCAATAGATTGATCACAGGACACACATATTCAAAACAATACCTAAGTAACTTTATACCTGGCATGTCTAATCAATGTTCCTTTTGCACTGAGATAGAAACGCCAGAACGTCTCATATTCGAATGCACAACCTTTGATAATTTCCGAAACAATTTTAACATTTTTAAGAGTTATACATCTTTGATTGAATTACTAAAATCAAAAAACATGAAATTGTATGAAGAACTCATACAATTTATTCACGAGGCTCAGCTTGACAAAAAGTTGTAAGAGCTGAATGTTCACCACAATAATTTATGAACTATTTTTAGTTCACATATCTTGTACATATTTCCTTTCCTTATGGAAAAAAAAAACAATAAAAAACAAATAGCAATAAGAAAATTTATGCAATTAGCAATTTATTTAAGTCAACCGAAATAACTATTTTTTGTATACCATTTAGATTAGCTATACTATGTAGATTAGTTATAAGTTATTTCAAATTAAAACAAAAAAAAAAACAAATGTTAGCAATCCACTCCAAAAAAATCCACTTTTGAAATCAACGCACTTTTGCCAAAGTTTGATACCTGGCCGTATAAGGTGTTACCCAAAAACACCTTTGCCAATCATCTGGTATTCATTGGAATACAACCATGAATACATCCAAATCCACAAAAAAAAAAAGAAACAGTTGCTAATCAAGTCATCTTTGGTTGACAGTTAAAGTAGGCGTTTACCAAATGTACTATAACTCTTTATCCAACACTTTTCTGGCAGGGTTTTCAGTTATTGGCATCACTAATTTGCAGCTTCCGTAAATCCGTAAAAAAACAGCTGATAATTATTTTTTTAGTGAAAATGCACATTCGTTTTGTATTATAGATTAATATAAAATAAAATAGATTTTTAAAATAGCTAACAAAATGCTCAGGTCACTGAGTTCAACTTTTGTAAGTCGACAGTTTGTCCTACCAATTCATGCAATGCGAATGCAGCACATATCTTCCGACGAGCCACATGATAGCAGAGGAAAAAGTTCAACACGGGACGCGATACGGGAAAAAATTTCCAGTGATAAAAAGAAATTGGAATGGCGTAAACCTGCAGGAGAGCGACCCGGCGAGTGGTATAGTAAATTAAAAGTTTTTAATAATGAGGAACAAACATCCGATTATATTGTTATGATGCAGCAACCGATTAATTTGAGTCCGAGCTCAATTAAGGAGTGGTGGCGCAAACGCAATTTGCGGCTAGAGCGCCAAATGCAAAGTTACATACCAGAACGTCACGAACTACTTGGTTCCGAATTGGCGGCAGCGCATTTTCTATTGTTTCGTGGCGGTGCAGTTAAATTTGTACATGAACGTGAATTTATGCGTGCCAGCAAAGAGCGCGAATTTAATCTACCAAATAAATATCATGCTGCCTACAAAGTTGAAGCAATCAGATGTGATGGTATGAATCTCTATTATGAAGGACTAGAAAACTTACGCAATTTGGAAGAACTAAAATTCCTCTCATTTCATAATGTAAGCACTTTTGATGATTGGTGTTTGGATCGTGTATCCGGTTCGGGCTACCAAAAGCTGGAAGTATTAGATATATCCGGCACAAATTGCACGGTAAAAGGGCTATCATGCTTGTATCGTGTGCCAACATTAAAATTGCTTATTGTAAATGATCCTAAAGAAACATTGGAATATGAGCTGGCATTCTCGATGTTGCAGGAAACTATACCAAAGCTGAAAATTACAAGTGCCGCTTCCATACATGATTTGTAGTGTATGTATAACTAAATTATTATAGGTATATCTAAATTTATTAAAAGATGATTGTTTTAAAAATAATTCATAAAAAAGTATTTAACTCTAATTCTTAAGAACTTTTCGTTAGTGTTTTGATGGTTTGGTTTTCATGTATTCAGCCTTAATTTCAGCACGTTGGTCCACGTCTGGCAAGTGCGGGACAATACCCTTTGCACGGCGATCTGCACGTACTTTGTGCTGCAATAATTTATGATTAAAAAAATTAACAATTAATTATGTACATACATTCTTTACCGTTGAATAATAATACATACCCAAAACTCTTTGCAATTATTGTAGTTGGCGAAATACACTTCACACTTTTCTCTGTCATAGTTGTATTTGCTGAGACATTTAAATGACAGCTCCTGTTCTTGCAAGCAGGGATTATCACGTTCAGCATTTTGATTGCGCGGCATTTCTTTGTTTTGAATTTTATTAGTTTTTAAGTTATATAAATTTCATGAAATTAATTCATGCTATTATATTTTTGTTTTGTAAGTCAGCTGTACATGTTTAGAATGGGTTGATAAAAGAATGTCAAAATAAAGAATGAAAGTGTTGTAAAACACTCATATGACTTATAGTACATGCACACCTAGCGACACGACGCGACGCGACCAAATAGTTGCCTATTTGATCAACTATGTCGTGTTGCGTAGTTAGTTACGCTTGGTGCTGCTGTCGCTAGGGGTACTATGCTCCATAAAGGTTGATTTACACGGGTTGATTTTTCTAGCCGATTTTTTTTTGATGTGTAAATAGCAATTCGATCGACTTACACCTTGTATTTGAAGGTAGAACGCAGTCTTGACAACACACCATATAAAAAAAATGTAAAAGATGGTACATTTGTACATGCATAAATATTTGTGTAAATACATGTTGTAAAATCTATGAATGGGGATTCTTTCCAATAATCTGCCGTCCTATTTAAGATTGTGGGTATCTACATTCCAGCTGAAACCGAAATAATGAACAAAATGTGTTTGGATCTGGACTTTTCAACAATATTAATTTGCTAATTAAAAATGACCATTTTAGAAAGTCCACATCCAAATCTTTCTACTTATGCAAAAAAAAAAAAAACAATAATTTCGATTTCTGTGTATGCAAAATGTAGATACTAATCTTTTTTCAATGCAAAATATTGTTAGAAAACATTTTATTAGCAGATACTTATATTACTTGGTTTCCTATTAAAAGTGTAGATACGGCAAAAGTTTTGTAGATACCCACATTCTTTTTTAGGATTTGTGGAAAAACTATGTACATACTGCAAAAGACAGAATTTAATTTAGCAATAACTTTATATTCATTTGCAAATTACAAAATATTTTTTCAAGAATAAACTCGAATTTTCAAGACGAGTACACCTATATAAATAACTTATTTTCGAAAAATTATGTAGATACCCACATTCTTAAATAGGACGGCAGTAATGTACGGAACGGGTTTTATTTTTTTTATGGGTAGAGGGGGTCGCACAGAGTACAAAATAAAAAACCGGAGCCGTCGGAGGCCTATATTTTATGACCCAACAAATTTACCAGTTCAATCCGACTTCGCTAACATTATACGCACAAAATACAACTATATTATAAAAAAACGCTTTTCCTACCACCCGCACTGCTATTTAAATCGAATACATTAAAAAAAAAAGCCAAATTATAAAATTAAAAAACTCGCAATGTTCATTTTCACAGAATCACTGGGCAACAACAATTTGCATTACTTGCAGTTACAGCGAGTTGCCTAATGCCCATTCGTGAATAAACAAACTACGTGCATATGGTTGTTCAATTACACATGCATATATTTTGTTTATTCACCACTTTAAATTTTCCATTATTTATTTAGCAATTTTTACGCGAGTAACCAAAATAAAACATTATTTTAAAAATCCGCCATGACCAAAGATGACTTGATTTGAAACTCTCTCGCGCGCCACCTATCGGGGGTACTGATTATGTGTTGCGACTTGGCAGCACTTCATAATCGAGGAACATCTGCCAGCAGAAGCAGCGAAAAATCTGGTTACCAGATGAAATATATTGATAGAAAACAGTAGGTTTTTTATTTGCGATTTGGGATTTTAGTTAAAAAGGCGGTAAGAAATGTGTCGTAGGATTTGCTGATGGTCAAAGTTTACTTTAATTTCCCTATTAGCGCTAATAGTATCGTTTTGAAATTGAGCGGGTATTTCGATGGTAAATTGGTTATGTGCTTCAAATATCCACATTTATTAAGAAAAATAAACTGTGAAATAGTACTTTGTAAGAAAAACATTCATAAAGTAAACCTTTTCTTGGCACATTTACATGACTTAATGTGGAAAAGGCAAAATAATCAAAGTTTAATTCAAAATGCCCAAATATTATCTTCGCAATACTGGCACCACTGGACACTGTTATAAAAAATTACACATTTAGAGCGCTCTCAGAGAGCAAAACGTTTCGGATCAAGTCATCTTTGATATGAACGAGGAACAATTAGTTCAAGTTGATCTCTCGCTACGAGGCTCTTTAGTTTTGTGCGCAAAATAAATAAAAGTTGTAATTGTGAAATAAAAAGGTGTTATAAAACAAAAACTAATAAAGAAAAATGTGAAATGGTGAATAAACAAAATAAGTACATGTGTAATTGAATAAACATATGCACATATTTTGTTTATTCATGTATTCACTTCAGCAGTTGCAACTCGCTGTAACTGCAAGTAATATAAGATTTGTTTATTGGGCTGCTCTAGCTTACGCCAGATTGAGATATTTCACAAAATTGTGTTTAACGAACATTTTTCTTGCTCTAGGTTGCTCTATCTTTTGTTTCATGAGTACGCTCAAAACAAAACTAGAGTAATCCAGATCACAAATTTCTGCTCTACATTTTTTTATGGAGTAAGTTAGAGCAGAGAAAAAATTGTCAGTCAGGAAAAAATAAATTTTTGAAAACTTCAAAACAAATTAGCTTGCAAGAAAATCAATGTTTTCGTATACGTGAATTTGCATTAATTTTGAAGATTTAAGCGGGCTACTCACCTGCCAAGAAATGCCTCAAGAAAAAAACGAGCATATATTTCTTGTGCTTGGTCAAGAAATTTTGACGTTTACCACATTTTCCATTTTTTTGCAAATTACTGTTATAAAAATGTATAAAACATGTATAGGGATATATGCACTCACCTTTGCCGTGAATCTGCACGCTTACCTCAAGAAATATATACGAGCATATTTATTTCTTGAGGTAAAGCGGCATTGCCAACCATAGAAAATTGTAGTATTTTTTCTTATGAGCTGAGTATTGGCTCAAGAAAAACTGACGTGTGAAAACAGTTCTTGACCATTTCTTAAGCGTTTTTTTATATGGAGTTTGACATTTCTTGGCAGGTGAGTAGCCCGCTTTAAACAAAAAAACCAAATAAAAAGAAACTATCGACCTAACCTGCTCTGAACTTTTTTTTGGTCAGTAAACAAACCTATATTGTTGTTGCCTTCACTAGGCCGGTGATGGCGGTTTTTTTAAGATAATAATTTTCGGGATTTATGCTATTTACTCGCGTCTGAAATAAAAAATAAGCAGTGCGAGTGATAAAAGAAGCCATATTCTTAAATTTAAAAAGAATTTTATGTGTGTAATTTTAGGGAAATCTAGTTAAATGAGTAATTTTGTATTAGTGAAATTGCAACTTTAAGTGCAATTTTCTTATACATAAAATATAAGCCGCTTACCTGTTCGGTTTTTTTTTGTAGTCTATGGGACCCCCTCTACCCCTCCACAAAAAATTAAAGAAATCGGAACCGTTAGGTTAGGTTCAAGTGGCTTCCGCAGAGGCACACCTAGGCCAGTATTAAAAGGCCCGTTGTGATACCACCAACACTAGGAAAGTCAGTTCCGGGACCCTGCCATATGGAAAATCCCGGTATTAACGGAATTCTCCACATAGCAGAATCCTGGGACTGACGTTCCTATACCGACACCGTTACTCCTCCTCGACCCATTTAGATGACTTGATGAAGGCCATCAGGTCCTTTATGTCCAGCTCCGTGACC
Organism: Campiglossa producta; assembly: GCA_964058755.1. Lineage (NCBI taxonomy): Eukaryota > Metazoa > Arthropoda > Insecta > Diptera > Tephritidae > Campiglossa > Campiglossa producta. The sequence continues at coordinate 125,169,218 of CAXKVI010000002.1, read as the reverse complement.
TGGCGTAGGCTAAACAGGAAGGGAACTCCCTAAAAGCGCACTCGCGCCACTTAAAGCAGGGCAGCTGCCGATGAGGTGCTCCACCGTTTCCTCCTCCTCATCATCCTTACTACTCCTACAGCATCGTCTGTAGGGCACACCTAGTCTTTCTGCGTGCCTACCAATGAGGCAGTGCCCAGTTAATACGCATATTAATATGGAGATTTCTCTTCTCCTTAGGGCATAAATTTGTCTTGATTTTTTATGATCCCATTTCGGCCAGGTTTCTTTGGATATCCGGCATCCTGGAGATTGCAGCCATCTTTCTTGGCGGAGTGTGTACTCCTTCAGCATAAGCTTGCATGTGGCAAACGGCATACCTAAGCGCTCTTTATCCCGAAGAACCTGCTTGGTCGTGCCCTGCCTCGCAAGTTCATCTGCCCCACAATTTCCCTCAATGTCCCTATGCCCCGGGACCCATGTGAGGTTCTCTCTGAGGCCATCTCTTGTAGAGATCGACGACAGCTGAGCGTCAGTTCAGAGTTGAACGAATAAGAGCCAAGGGATTTGATGGCCGCCTGGCTGTCGCTGAATATAAAAATGTCCTGTCCGATAGTGTGTTGGCTTATCCAAGCCGCGGCGTCCATGATTGCTGAAACTTCAGCCTGGAAGACACTGCAGTGATCAGGTAGTCTGAAGGAGAGCTCAAGGTTCAGATCCTTTGAATAAACCCCTCCTCCAACTCTGCCGTCTAACTTCGAGCCATCAGTATAAATGGAAGTGCCGCCATGAGTGACGGGACTCCGATCCGTGCTCTCCCATTCTTCCCTGCTGGGAATGTTGATTTTAAAACCGCTATCTCCGACTGTTGTGGTCGCACACCGATCTGTGCTCAGCGGAAGAAAGCTATAGGATCGCAAAATACAGGCGTGTCCAGTAGTGCTTGCGCCCCAGCCGGACGTTTCCCTTAGACGCAGAGCCGATGCTGCTGCTACCCGGTGCCCTTCAGATCTAGTGGCAAAATGCCAAGAATGGCCTGGAGTGCTTCATTGGGCGTTGTTCTTAACGCACCGCTTATACAGATCATGCAAGATCTGTGTACTTTACCTAGCAGATTAAGGTTTGTTGCCTTGCTCAGCGCAGGCCACCATACCACAACTCCATAGAGCATGATTGGTCGAATGATTACAGTGTAGATCCATTTGCATATTTTCAGTTCATTCAGTTTTGGTAGTATTAGCTGTCGTATCTTATAGCGGTTGGTGAAGAGAACCAGTTCTACTTTTCCCGGGTTGATGCTCAGTCCGCAGCGCGAGCACCATGAGGAAACCTCTCGCAGTGCTACTTGCATCAAGTCGCACAGGGTTTGTGGGATTTGCCCCTATATACTATAGCTAAGTCGTCTGCATATGCCACTACCTTGGCACTGGGCAAGCCTGCTCTAGGGCATTCGAGAGCGCCGTTGTAAAGGTCTTTACCAGATCCTCCAACTCCCCTGCTGATGAGTGGACTTGTGGGGGCAGTGCTGGTAAGCCCCTAGATAGTATTTCATTGTGTAGCTGCCAGGTAGTGTTACGTGGGTTGCGTTTCATAACCGGCTGCTCAACAGAAAAGTCTAGAACTAATTCTACGTACCGGTGGTCGGAGAATGAGTGCTCATCAAGAACGCGCCATTTTCTGATCCACTCATAAGCGCCTTCGCTGCAAATAGTGAGATCTATGCCTCCCTACGGGTTTTAGTAATAAACGTAGGTTCGTTACCCACGTTGCAAACTACCAGGTTAGTTGTTAACAAATAGTCAAACAACGACTCTCCTCTAGCATTGTTATCGGAGCTTCCCCACTGGACGTGATGAGCATTGGCGTCAGTTCCGATAATAAGATGACCCATGGACAAATTTGCCACCAGGTCTTTTACCTCCCTCTGTGGCGGAGGTTCTTCGGCGTCGCAGGGCATATAGACCGACGCCATCGTCAGACTGGTACTGTTGACTGTTAAACTGGCAGCTGTAACGTCACCATTGGTATAGTTGGGCAAGAGAAAGGAATTCAGCTCAGACTTAACCAAAATACAGGCTCTAACCCTGCCCTCCTCGCTGGCTCGAATAAGCTTAAAACCCTTAGTCCCCAAACCGCAAATCCTTGAGCTGTTGACCCAGGGTTCTTGGATGAGGACCACATCTACGTCGCCTTTAGAGAGACGACTTATTAAAGCAGCCGAGGCTGCTTTATATTTGTGCAGGTTTATCTGAATCACCACCAACATGAAAGCGCTCAGACTTCCCTGCCACCGCCGTATCGTCGAGTTCCACCTCGTCTGGAGGCTTATCTTTCAACGACGATTTGTTCAGACCACGGTTTGGCGTGGCAGAGATCCTACTAGCTGTGGCAGTGTCAACATTGGTGCGCTCAGGACTAGCTGCTATCACTGTGACGTTGAGGTCTTCCCCGTCCAGCAGGCTATCTCCCATCTCCGAGCTGTTCACTGCTCCTTCGCCATTTGACGTGGCAGATACCATACTTTCCGAGTCGGACATCTCCGACTCCCCTTCCGGCACTGCGATGTCCGAGTCCTTCGGTGCAGCCGAAATAGCAGCGCGCTGTGCATCGCCGCGGTATACGTGGATCAGGATCTGACCCATGCCGTAGTGCACTCGTCCATTGCACCGTTTAAGGGGCTCGAGTGCCTCTTTATTCAAAGTGAAGACCACTTGCCTATCAGGCCCTACCGCATCCTCGACCAGATTGACACCCCAGTCCTGCGTCGGGAGAAACGGGTTCATGATCCTCAGCATCCTGAGAATTCTCTCAGGTTCAGCAGGGATAGCAGGAATCCACGCTCTTGCCCTTGGCCGAGCCGGGATGTCCTTCCAGTCGACAACTTCGATTCTTGCCCCTTGGTAGATCTCTCCTAGTCTTGCAGCTGCTGCCTTGTACAGTGCAACAGTTTTTGCATCCTCGCAAGCGAATACCTTGATTCGGCCCTGGTGCCATCCCGCATCAGAACCCATCGGAGTGACACCCGGAGACTCATCCATAATGTCGAGAAGGGCATTACCGATAGCGTTCCGGACGTACCGCCACTGGTCCCTAGGGATGGCCCAGCTTTCATTACCTCGGTCAATGACGCCTATGAGGATCCTATCCTTAGTCACTTCAGCAAAGCTGAGTTTACCCATTTCGGGGGCGTGTTGCTGCCGCTTCGGGTTTGAAGGGATTTCCATTAACCTTCTTTGGCGCGTAATCGCTTTGGAAGGTCGGTAAGATAGCTTCAGCCATCTCCACCGTCTTCCTAGCATTCGGCGATAGCGTCTCTTGTGAAATACCCTCGTATTTCTTCAGGATCCTCGCGGCCGCTCTTTTGTCCAAGTACTCAGAGCGACTGGGAGATGTCTTTTTGTGTAAATTTCGACCCGTAGTTGCCATCGCGGTCGTTCCCTTATTTGGATCTCTGGGGCCAGGTCGTGAGACCACTGCCACAGACGTTAAAGACTTGGTTTCGGTACCGGCACTTACTAGGGCTTTAGCATCAGCCGTTGTTGGCTTCACCGTGTTTGTACCGGTACTTAATTTGGGGATTGCCCCCTTATTATCCAGATCTAATCGACTCGTAGTTACCATCGCTGTCGATCTCTCGGCTGATAAAGAAATGGAGCTTGTCCTCCGACGTTGCGTTCTCGCTTGCTCCAGCATTTTCCTCCTCTTCTGTGCAGTATACATTGTTGTATCTTTAGTTTTATTGTTTTTGTTACTATTTTTCATCTTGTTCGTACGACCCCTCGCCGGGCAAGGCCAGTTTAGGGTCAAAGGAAGAGTAAGGGGAATGTATCGTCCGCCGCGGCAGAGCCCCATACCCCGGTAAGGCCATACTTACTCTCCGAGCGGCCCGGTATCAGAGAGGCTCCGTTCGATTACAGCCTCGATTTGCCTCCCGGCTGCAAACGTCCAATGGGCACGTGGTCGCATAACACCCTGGATTGGGAGGGGGAAGATCTTAGTCGTCGCACCAGAGAGGCTTGGCTTCTCTCGTGATGAAGTACCGGCGGGCAGCGTAGCCCTGTGGCTATCGACTTAAGCCCTCGTACCACGGCAAGGTGTCCACCCTTCACGAGGGAATCGGAACCGTACATTATTGGAAATTCAACCCGTCACTGCACGAGTCAAGCATTCCCATGAAGGGAAACACGTGGCTCTACGTGAAAAACTACTACGCATCTGTTTTGGGCTTCAATTCTAAACTTACAGATTTATTGTGCCTTTACAACACTACATTTTTGTCTTTCTTTTATACTCTTTCTTTTGTTTTATTCTCAATTCTGTCAAAAAATTTCTAATCAAGGGAAATTATTTCGCTTTTCATTTAACCAATTCGATATTTGATACCCATTTTCCCGGCAATCTATAAAGTCATAGGTTCGTTGTACTCCATAATATTCAACAATTCGCATGGTGATAAGAGTTCTGTGACTTTCAGAAACAATTCTGAAAGAGAAAAGCAACCAAAGATCTCGTGTGCGACTTGGGAACGGCTATATCGACGTTTTTCCTGGTTTGAAGCTCTACAGTGTCTATCGAAGGTTGCGTGCAACGAGTGTTCGACATTGCGCAACTCAAATCAACCCCTATAAATGATGTGGTAATGAGTGCTTATTGCATGGAATTTAACAAATTTCACATCATCTTGATAAGTTAAACAAAAAAATTTGAAGCAACAAAAATAAAAAGACCCACAAAAGCCAGTTATGAAAAAACGTGCAAATAATTCGCGCGGTAGCAGCTCACCCGACGTAAGTGGCGTGGAATCACAAGATTCGCTAAACATCAACAGCTATGCTGCTGCCAATAGAAAAGGCGCCGTCAGTGCGCCAACCACACCTACTAAACAGCTTTACGCCACACCGTCCATTTCAAGGGATAAAGCACTGGACGAATGTGCTGAGACGTTTGTGATTATTAATGAGCGACCAGTGGACGACATATCGATTGATTTCTTTTATAGACCTCATACAATAACATTATTTGCGATCTCGGTGCTGTCTGTGATGTATTTTGCATTTGTCAGGTGAGTGTTAGATGGCTATCAGTACACTATTAATATGTATTTAAGCAATTGCGAATAATTGCCATATTCTTCTTGTCGATTGATCACATATGCCCTATTATAACTAGCACTATCAGGTAGGGCTTGAATCATGCACTGGGCGATAGTAGTTCGGTTTTAATAAAAACATTAGTCTAACCTTGGAAGCCTCCTATCAAAGGAGTAGTGAATTGTTTTAACTCTCATTAGCTCTACCACATGCCTCAGACTGCTAGCTTTCCTGGGATTAATAAGCGTATCAACTCCTACATGCTTACATTGCAAGAGGGTGATACATTTTTATATAGGTTCAAGTGGCTGCCGCAGAGGCACACCTAGGCCAGTATTAAAAGACCCGTTGTGATACCACCACCAGTTTTTATCTATAAAAGCAAGCTAATACGGCTTCCACCCCAAAGCCGTGACTGGTTTTTGGTCAATATCTCGGAAATGGGTTCTCATATATATATATAGAACTCAAACGACGTATTAAATTTGTTACCAGGGATGTGATACTTACATATCCACTTCTATTTAAAAAATGAAGGCAATTTCTAATCCTGTAATTATTTTAATAGTTAAGATAATCGCACGATGTAAATCTTTTTGAAAAGATCAAATCTTTAACTATCAGAAAATGTTTTTTTTTTTTTGTTTAAATACTAAAAGAGAAAATTCACCTTGGAAAAAAAGGAATAGCGAATAGGGTTAAGTTACATCGCTTATTTTTTACAGGGCTTATTTTCTTATCAATTACTAAATTTTGATTTTGAATCACGCTAATGCATATAATAGTTTTCGTTTTTATTAGTGTTGGGCAGTATCGAGTACTTTTGAGTAGTTACTACTTTTGGTATCAATACTTTTAAGCATCGGGTACTTTCAAAGTATCGGGAACTTTTTGTCAAGTTCTGCTGGTAGGTCTATATTTTACAACAAGCACCCGGCTTAACATTTTGGAAACTTCAAAGCCTCCACTTTAAGAATATGTAAAGGTTTTTGAAATAAATTTAAAAAAAGGAAAAATCTCTTTGAAAAAGAACCCATTTCCCTATACAAAATGTATGGGAAAAGTGAAAAAAAAAACAGCTACCCCTAAAGGTTAAGTTACAAAGTAAATTTTTTTGGGAGGTTAAGTTACAAAGCAAATTTTTTTGGGAGGTTTATTTTCTCATTAATACCTTACTTTTCAAGGGGTAAGACCGAAAAAAAACAAATTTTTTTATTTGAATGACCATAATGTACCCGAAAATTAGTTTGTATGCAACTACAAGCCGGTTTGGCAGGACTTTAGTTTTCTTGAATTTATGTTCATTTACCCAACTTAATTTTATAGTTATAAATCTCACATCGAAACTGAATTGCTTTAAAATAATTTATTTTTTAATATACATACATGTTCAAAATGTGTGTATGAATTACTAAAATATACATGTATGTACAATATATTTTTTTGTTACCTTTATTGTATTTACGTTTTTAATAAAAATATGTTTTTATAATTATTTCGTATTTGTATTACTTTAACCCCTTTATACAAAATTAAGAATTATTCGTCACCACATAAAACTCGTGGAATTTGTATGTAGTACATTTTCTGTATCGAGTACATTTTCGGTATTGAGTACTTCGTAGTACTAAGTAGTAATTACTACTTAGACACTAAAGCTTTGGGCAGAATCAGTCCGCCAGTACGTCAGCTGCGTCACGTACGTCAATTTTAGAGCAATTTCTACTTTGACGTATCCGTCTTATCTGGCGTTACGCATACAAACATCCGCAGTCTACTTTGCTGTCAGTTATTTCGACGTACGTGACGTACGTCACGGATTGATTCTGCTGAACGCTTAAGTACATTTCGGGTATTAAGTTGTAATACTTTTAAGAATCGGGTACTGTCGATACTTTTCAGCATCGAGTACTGAGTACTTTTGGAATCGATACTGCCCAACACTAGTTTTTATCGTAAACGCCAAAAAGCAAATTTTACAGGAGATAATTTTTTTTTTTTTTTCATGTATGAATTGGTGGATACGATAAAAAAGATAGCCATTTTTTGACATAACTGTAAGGATTTCAGCTATAAAATTTTACCAGATGATGCGCTGAGGGATGATGAACAAATTTGCATCAAAAATTAAAATCGAAAAAAAGTTACGATAAAAACGGAAAAGAGGACGATATGTACAACATTCTAAAATTTTCTACCTACATAGATGTTACCACTGAGGATGTTTTTATATGACATGACATTTGCCATTCCTCTTTGTATATGCACTATTATCTTCGAATGGCTTACATGTATTTATAAAACAAAAGTTATTGATTTTTCTAGAATTTTCAGAAGAAACTTTAAAAATTTGAGAAAAAAGTTTGAAAAAGCATTTGCTCTTTGCAGTATGGATATCAAACGCAGGGCATTTTAACATGTCCGTCAAGTTAGCACTACAACTTTGAAAAAATTAATATTACTATATGGGATTAATTCCCGCTTTTTAACCGTTAACACACCGTGAAATCCAAAAAATTACCGTTTTTCATTTTTTTAAAATAACCCCTAGTAATGCTAACTTGACCGTCAAGTTAGCACTACTACCCTCGAAAACAATTTAATTCGATTCTAAATTTAAAATCAATTGCGCAGATAATTCCCGTTTAATAACCGTAATTAAGTAGTGCTAATGAAAAAAATCGAAAAATTTTTTTTCTCGATTTTTTTTAAAAATAACCCCTAGTAGTGCTAACTTGACCGTCAAGTTAGCACTACCACCCTCGAAAACAATTCAATTCGATTCTAAATTTAAAATCATTTGCGCAGATAATTCCCGTTTAATAACTGTAATTAAGTAGTGCTAATGAAAAAAATTTAAAAATTTTTTTTCTCGATTTTTTTTAAAAATAACCCCTAGTAGTGCTAACTTGACGGTCAAGTTAGCACTACCACCCTCGAAAACAATTCAATTCGATTCTAAATTTAAAATCATTTGCGCAGATAATTCCCGTTTAATAACCGTAATTAAGTAGTGCTAATGAAAAAAATCGAAAAATTTTTTTTCTCGATTTTTTTTTAAAAATAACCCCTAGTAGTGCTAACTTGACGGTCAAGTTAGCACTACCACCCTCGAAAACAATTCAATTCGATTCTAAATTTAAAATCATTTGCGCAGATAATTCCCGTTTAATAACTGTAATTAAGTAGTGCTAATGAAAAAAATCGAAAAATTTTTTTTCTCGATTTTTTTTAAAAATAACCCCTAGTAGTGCTAACTTGACGGTCAAGTTAGCACTACCACCCTCGAAAACAATTTAGTTCGACTCTAAAATTAAAATCAATTGCGCATATAATTCCCGTTTAATAACTGTAATTAAGTAGTGCTAATGAAAAAAATCGAAAAAATTTTTTTCTCGATTTTTTTTAAAAATAACCCCTAGTAGTGCTAACTTGACGGTCAAGTTAGCACTACCACCCTCGAAAACAATTCAATTCGATTCTAAATTTAAAATCATTTGCGCAGATAATTCCCGTTTAATAACTGTAATTAAGTAGTGCTAATGAAAAAAATTGAAAAATTTTTTTTCTCGATTTTTTTTAAAAATAACCCCTAGTAGTGCTAACTTGACGGTCAAGTTAGCACTACCACCCTCGAAAACAATTCAATTCGATTCTAAATTTAAAATCATTTGCGCAGATAATTCCCGTTTAATAACTGTAATTAAGTAGTGCTAATGAAAAAAATTGAAAAATTTTTTTTCTCGATTTTTTTTAAAAATAGCCCCTAGTAATGCTAAGTTGACGGTCAAGTTAGCACTACCACCCTCGAAAACAATTCAATTCGATTCTAAATTTAAAATCATTTGCGCAGATAATTCCCGTTTAATAACTGTAATTAAGTAGTGCTAATGAAAAAAATCGAAAAATTTTTTTTCTCGATTTTTTTTAAAAATAACCCCTAGTAATGCTAAGTTGACGGTCAAGTTAGCACTACCACCCTCGAAAACAATTCAATTCGATTCTAAATTTAAAATCATTTGCGCAGATAATTCCCGTTTAATAACTGTAATTAAGTAGTGCTAATGAAAAAAATTGAAAAATTTTTTTTCTCGATTTTTTTTAAAAATAACCCCTAGTAGTGCTAACTTGACCGTCAAGTTACAATTCAATTCGATTCTAAATTTAAAATCATTTGCGCAGATAATTCCCGTTTAATAACTGTAATTAAGTAGTGCTAATGAAAAAAATTGAAAAATTTTTTTTCTCGATTTTTTTTAAAAATAGCCCCTAGTAATGCTAAGTTGACGGTCAAGTTAGCACTACCACCCTCGAAAACAATTCAATTCGATTCTAAATTTAAAATCATTTGCGCAGATAATTCCCGTTTAATAACTGTAATTAAGTAGTGCTAATGAAAAAAATCGAAAAATTTTTTTTCTCGATTTTTTTTAAAAATAACCCCTAGTAATGCTAAGTTGACGGTCAAGTTAGCACTACCACCCTCGAAAACAATTCAATTCGATTCTAAATTTATAATCATTTGCGCAGATAATTCCCGTTTAATAACTGTAATTAAGTAGTGCTAATGAAAAAAATCGAAAAATTTTTTTTCTCGATTTTTTTTAAAAATAACCCCTAGTAATGCTAAGTTGACGGTCAAGTTAGCACTACCACCCTCGAAAACAATTCAATTCGATTCTAAATTTAAAATCATTTGCGCATATAATTCCCGTTTAATAACTGTAATTAAGTAGTGCTAATGAAAAAAATCGAAAAAATTTTTTTCTCGATTTTTTTTAAAAATAACCCCTAGTAGTGCTAACTTGACGGTCAAGTTAGCACTACCACCCTCGAAAACAATTCAATTCGATTCTAAATTTAAAATCATTTGCGCAGATAATTCCCGTTTAATAACTGTAATTAAGTAGTGCTAATGAAAAAAATTGAAAAATTTTTTTTCTCGATTTTTTTTAAAAATAACCCCTAGTAGTGCTAACTTGACGGTCAAGTTAGCACTACCACCCTCGAAAACAATTCAATTCGATTCTAAATTTAAAATCATTTGCGCAGATAATTCCCGTTTAATAACTGTAATTAAGTAGTGCTAATGAAAAAAATCGAAAAATTTTTTTTCTCGATTTTTTTTAAAAATAGCCCCTAGTAATGCTAAGTTGACGGTCAAGTTAGCACTACCACCCTCGAAAACAATTCAATTCGATTCTAAATTTAAAATCATTTGCGCAGATAATTCCCGTTTAATAACTGTAATTAAGTAGTGCTAATGAAAAAAATTGAAAAAATTTTTTTCTCGATTTTTTTTAAAAATAGCCCCTAGTAATGCTAAGTTGACGGTCAAGTTAGCACTACCACCCTCGAAAACAATTCAATTCGATTCTAAATTTAAAATCATTTGCGCAGATAATTCCCGTTTAATAACTGTAATTAAGTAGGGCTAATGAAAAAAATCGAAAAATTTTTTTTCTCGATTTTTTTTAAAAATAGCCCCTAGTAATGCTAAGTTGACGGTCAAGTTAGCACTACCACCCTCGAAAACAATTCAATTCGATTCTAAATTTAAAATCATTTGCGCAGATAATTCCCGTTTAATAACTGTAATTAAGTAGTGCTAATGAAAAAAATTAAAAAATTTTTTTTCTCGATTTTTTTTAAAAATAACCCCTAGTAGTGCTAAGTTGACGGTCAAGTTAGCACTACCACCCTCGAAAACAATTCAATTCGATTCTAAATTTAAAATCATTTGCGCAGATAATTCCCGTTTAATAACTGTAATTAAGTAGTGCTAATGAAAAAAATCGAAAAATTTTTTTTCTCGATTTTTTTTAAAAATAACCCCTAGTAATGCTAACTTGACGGTCAAGTTAGCACTACCACCCTCGAAAACAATTCAATTCGATTCTAAATTTAAAATCATTTGCGCAGATAATTCCCGTTTAATAACTGTAATTAAGTAGTGCTAATGAAAAAAATTGAAAAATTTTTTTTCTCGATTTTTTTTAAAAATAACCCCTAGTAGTGCTAACTTGACGGTCAAGTTAGCACTACCACCCTCGAAAACTATTTAGTTCGACTCTAAAATTAAAATCAATTGCGCATATAATTCCCGTTTAATAACTGTAATTAAGTAGTGCTAATGAAAAAAATTGAAAAATTTTTTTTCTCGATTTTTTTTAAAAATAACCCCTAGTAGTGCTAACTTGACGGTCAAGTTAGCACTACCACCCTCGAAAACAATTCAATTCGATTCTAAATTTAAAATCATTTGCGCAGATAATTCCCGTTTAATAACTGTAATTAAGTAGTGCTAATGAAAAAAATCGAAAAAATTTTTTTCTCGATTTTTTTTAAAAATAACCCCTAGTAGTGCTAACTTGACGGTCAAGTTAGCATTACCACCCTCGAAAACAATTCAATTCGATTCTAAATTTAAAATCATTTGCGCAGATAATTCCCGTTTAATAATTGTAATTAAGTAGTGCTAATGAAAAAAATTGAAACATTTTTTTTCTCGATTTTTTTTAAAAATAACCCCTAGTAGTGCTAACTTGACGGTCAAGTTAGCACTACCACCCTCGAAAATAATTCAATTCGATTCTAAATTTAAAATCATTTGCGCAGATAATTCCCGTTTAATAACTGTAATTAAGTAGTGCTAATGAAAAAAATTGAAAAATTTTTTTTCTCGATTTTTTTTAAAAATAACCCCTAGTAGTGCTAACTTGACGGTCAAGTTAGCACTACCACCCTCGAAAACTATTTAGTTCGACTCTAAAATTAAAATCAATTGCGCATATAATTCCCGTTTAATAACTGTAATTAAGTAGTGCTAATGAAAAAAATTTAAAAATTTTTTTTCTCGATTTTTTTTAAAAATAACCCCTAGTAGTGCTAACTTGACGGTCAAGTTAGCACTACCACCCTCGAAAACAATTCAATTCGATTCTAAATTTAAAATCATTTGCGCAGATAATTCCCGTTTAATAACCGTAATTAAGTAGTGCTAATGAAAAAAATTGAAAAATTTTTTTTCTCGATTTTTTTTAAAAATAACCCCTAGTAGTGCTAACCTGACGGTCAAGTTAGCACTACCACCCTCGAAAACAATTCAATTCGATTCTAAATTTAAAATCATTTGCGCAGATAATTCCCGTTTAATAACCGTAATTAAGTAGTGCTAATGAAAAAAATTGAAAAATTTTTTTTCTCGATTTTTTTTAAAAATAACCCCTAGTAGTGCTAACTTGACGGTCAAGTTAGCACTACCACCCTCGAAAACAATTCAATTCGATTCTAAATTTAAAATCATTTGCGCAGATAATTCCCGTTTAATAACTGTAATTAAGTAGTGCTAATGAAAAAAATTGAAAAATTTTTTTTCTCGATTTTTTTTAAAAATAACCCCTAGTAGTGCTAACTTGACGGTCAAGTTAGCACTACCACCCTCGAAAACTATTTAGTTCGACTCTAAAATTAAAATCAATTGCGCATATAATTCCCGTTTAATAACTGTAATTAAGTAGTGCTAATGAAAAAAATTGAAAAATTTTTTTTCTCGATTTTTTTTAAAAATAACCCCTAGTAGTGCTAACTTGACGGTCAAGTTAGCACTACCACCCTCGAAAACAATTCAATTCGATTCTAAATTTAAAATCATTTGCGCAGATAATTCCCGTTTAATAACCGTAATTAAGTAGTGCTAATGAAAAAAATCGAAAAATTTTTTCTCGATTTTTTTTTTAAAATAACTCCTAGTAATGCTAACTTGACAGTCAAGTTAGCACTACCACCCTCGAAAACTATTTAGTTCGACTCTAAAATTAAAATCAATTGCGCATATAATTCCCGTTTAATAACTGTAATTAAGTAGTGCTAATGAAAAAAATTGAGTTCCCTATGTACAGTCACTTCTCAGAGCAGAAAACCCAGGACATCGCCATGGATCTCTGCGCAGTGGAACCACCCGGGGTTTTACCTCGGCCAAGGACTGTCACTTTCAATGTAACCCTGTTTAGTATGTTTTGTCCCATTCCGAAACTATCATCCTCCCCCCTTGCAGCAGGGCTGCAAGATATTCTTTTGTTACGGGCGGGCGTTGAGCCGAACCCCGGACCAAAAGAATGGATATGCAGTGTCTGTTGCAAAAAAATATATGTTAAACGGTCGCATTCTGTGCAATGCTTCTCGTGTAAGAGATGGCTCCATAAATCTGGATGTTCAGGGCTTAACCCTAACATCCACAGACCCCGTACTTTCTTTAGTACTTTCGTGGCCCCTTGCTGTTTGCGCCGTCGGGCGTCCCGCGGTAAGCGCCGTTCAAGCGCACCCCTACCGCCACCTTCTAGTAGCAATACTAATAATAATAATGTCTTAACGACTAGCAGCATTTCTGCTATACCCGCCACACAAATTCCAGACTGTTGCTCGTGCCTTATGGCGTCAACATCACGCGCAGCAGCTCAACACTCTTGCTCCCACCGGAGCAGTTTAGACATGAGCAACTCCGAGCATCAGTCTCTGTCTGTTTCGTTACACCCCCCCTCCCGTTTACACGTGAGTCAGGATCAACATCTTCTTGCACCTGTCTCGACTTGTACTGTTTGTCGGCAAAGATTATACACGCTCGCGTCATCGGTCAAATGCAATAACTGCTTAGGCCAATGCCACGTGCATCTATGCTCTGGGCTCGCGAACAGGAATCTTTGGACGGATGCGTTCATTGCACCATGCTGTAACACGCCTCAGCCTACGACGCCAGCCAACCCGGTTACACCAGGTCCACAGCTAACTAGGCTGAGGCACAGCCTTGGTCTTCGCCTACCAACACCTGGGCGAACACATCCGTCTCTCACGCCTTTGGTTAACTCGACATCGACCCCACCGGCGCACTTCCAAATCTTACAGCACAACTGTAACGGATTAACTGGTAAGATCGCAGAGATAACCAACTTGATGACGCAATATGACATAAAACTTGCCGCAATCCAAGAAACCAAGCTCAGTCCAAGGTCGGACCTCATTACCTATGGTGGATATAACATTCACCGGAAGGACCGTCATAGAGTAACAGGAGGTCTGGGAGGTGGTCTAGCGTTCATAACGCACAACTCTGTACAGTATCATCTATTTGATACCGACATCGAAGGAACGGATGATATCTTAGAAAGCCAAGGTATTACCATCCGTACAGGAGATGTCGATCTGCAAATCATAAACATCTACATACCCCCTGTCTCAAGTTGCCCCACCGGTTATCACCCCGACATTAGCTTGCTATTACGAGGAGATAACCGCGTGATCCTGGGCGACTTCAATGCGCACCACGATATGTGGCACTCAAACTTGCCAGCAGACAGTAGGGGGCATGTACTCGCAGAACAAATAGATGATACGGCTTTCTGTACATTGAACGGAGACGCCCCTACGAGAGTATCGGGTAACTGCTATAGTTCGCCAGATATTTCTATCGTAAGTGCAGGACTATTGAACAACACCAATTGGCGACCCATACTCACGTTGGCGTCTGACCATCTCCCAATAGTCATTACCATCGAACGACCGACGGACTTTATAACACCTGAGCATGGTACATACATCAACTTTACCAAGGCGGACTGGGACAGTTTTCAGACATATACGGACGAATCCTTGGCTGCTCTATCCATTCCTACGGACGTACGCAAAGGCGAACGAGACTTCCGCAACATCATTGACTTGGCCTCTAGACGCTTCATTCCTGCGGGTCGAATATCTCGAATAAGACCAAATTTCCCCGCGGAGGCAGCGGCCATGGCTAGAGAAAGAGATGAAGTGCGAAGTCTCAATCCCGCAGACCCCCGTATAAGGGATCTCAACGCGGAAATTCGTAGGTTGGTCGATAAACACAAACTGGCCAAATGGAAACAACACCTAGAGCAATGCAACCTCTCTGACGGTGTTGGCAAATTATGGACTACGGTCAAAGCTCTATCTAATCCAACACAACACAAGGATAAAGTAGATATTACTTTCGGTGACAGGGTGAAGAAGGACCCTAGGGGATGTGCGAACTCCTTCTGTAGACAATTTGTACTACATTCCCCACCCGATAGAGCTAAACGTAGAACCATGCGACAGGCGCGTAAATACAAAAACCAAAACACGCCCATTGTCATCACTGCCTCAGAGGTCAAGGAAGCCATCAGACAGGCTAAGCCCTCAAAATCCATCGGCCCCGACGGCATTGCCATGAAGATGCTGAAACATCTAGGCCAGGAGGGACACAAATACTTAGCGGCTCTATTCAATCTTTCACTGAACACTTTCGTCATTCCTGAAATATGGAAAAAGGCGAGAGTGGTTCCATTATTAAAACCTAGAAAGCCGGCAAACATAGGCGATTCATATCGCCCTATATCACTTTTGTCGCCGGTAGTGAAGACGCTAGAGTCCATTTTGCTCCCGTATTACACCGCAAATCTGCACCTGGCTAATCATCAACATGGCTTCCGTAAGCTGCACAGCACCACCACCGCACTCAATGCCATTACAACGCAAATAAATAGCGGTCTAAATCAAAACCAACCAAATCACAGGACTGTGTTAGTGGCACTTGACTTGTCGAAAGCTTTTGACACAGTCAACCATGCCACTCTCATACAAGATCTATTAGAAACACAAATACCTGATGGGTTAAAGAGATGGACCGCTAATTACTTGAATGGGCGGCAGGCGTCGGTCAACTTTAGAAACGCAACATCAAAACCAAGACGAATTAGACAGGGGGTGCCACAGGGTGGTGTCCTATCCCCGACACTGTTTAATTTCTATCTATCGAAGATGCCCCCACCACCAGAGGGTGTCTCCGTCGTTTCTTATGCTGACGACTGTACAATAATGGCGACGGGGAAGGGCCCCTATACTGATGAACTCTGTAATAAAATCAACGGTTACCTCTGCGACCTTTCCAGGTTTTTCACAGAGCGAGATCTGACGATATCTCCGACTAAATCAACGGCGACGCTTTTTACGACGTGGACGCAACAGGTGAGAAATGAATTAGACATTTTCGTTGACGGCACTAAGCTACCAACTGTCAGCCACCCAAAGTTATTAGGGATGACATTGGATAATACTTTCTCATTTGCTGGTCATGTGTCTGCAATGGTCTCAAAGGTACGTGGTCGCAACAAGATCCTCAAGTCACTTGCCGGCAGTACTTGGGGAAAAGACAAAGAAACGTTGTTGACTACATATAAGGCCATTGGCCGACCAGTCCTTGACTATGCCGCACCCATATGGTCGCCTAATGTACATAACACCAACTGGACGAAGTTACAAGTCTGCCAAAATACTGCCATCAGAACTGCTACGGGATGTCTCCTCATGTCTTCCGAGTCTCACCTCCATCAGGAGGCAAAACTGCTCAATGTAAAAGAGCATGCGGAAATGCTGAGCAAGCAATTCCTTCTGAACTGCCACAAGCCAGCACATCCAAACCGTCATCTTTTGGACATAGATCCGCCCCCGAGAGACATAAGGAAACATCTCCGTAAACATTATGATGAGATCCGGCATCATATTACCTTGCCGTTTGATCTGCAGAATCATAAGCGGGCTCTAACCGACATCCACACCGAGTCGGTAGATACTTTTGTCGGATCTCTACCTGTGAACCCCGTTCTGAACAGTCCTCCACCGGATATTGCTGAAGAAGAACGCACCTTGCCAAGGGAGACAAGAGTTACCCTGGCACAGCTTAGGTCTGGATATAGTGTAAGGTTAAACTCCTACTTGTCCAGACTTAATGACACAATCTCAAACACATGCCCTGCATGTGGTAGGACCCCCCATGATACTCTACATCTCTTCAATTGTTCATTTGAACCTACTCTTCTAACCCCTCTGTCCCTCTGGACAAACCCTGTTGAAACTGCACGTTTCCTTGGAGTTATTTTTAAAAAAAATCGAGAAAAAAAAATTTTTCGATTTTTTTCATTAGCACTACTTAATTACAGTTATTAAACGGGAATTATCTGCGCAAATGATTTTAAATTTAGAATCGAATTGAATTGTTTTCGAGGGTGGTAGTGCTAACTTGACGGTCAACTTAGCATTACTAGGGGCTATTTTTAAAAAAAATCGAGAAAAAAAATTTTTCAATTTTTTTCATTAGGACTACTTAATTACAGTTATTAAACGGGAATTATCTGCGCAAATGATTTTAAATTTAGAATCGAATTGAATTGTTTTCGAGGGTGGTAGTGCTAACTTGACCGTCAAGTTAGCACTACTAGGGGTTATTTTTAAAAAAAATCGAGAAAAAAAATTTTTCGATTTTTTTCATTAGCACTACTTAATTACAGTTATTAAACGGGAATTATCTGCGCAAATGATTTTAAATTTAGAATCGAATTGAATTGTTTTCGAGGGTGGTAGTGCTAACTTGACGGTCAACTTAGCATTACTAGGGGCTATTTTTAAAAAAAATCGAGAAAAAAAATTTTTCAATTTTTTTCATTAGGACTACTTAATTACAGTTATTAAACGGGAATTATCTGCGCAAATGATTTTAAATTTAGAATCGAATTGAATTGTTTTCGAGGGTGGTAGTGCTAACTTGACCGTCAAGTTAGCACTACTAGGGGTTATTTTTAAAAAAAATCGAGAAAAAAAATTTTTCGATTTTTTTCATTAGCACTACTTAATTACAGTTATTAAACGGGAATTATCTGCGCAAATGATTTTAAATTTAGAATCGAATTGAATTGTTTTCGAGGGTGGTAGTGCTAACTTGACCGTCAAGTTAGCACTACTAGGGGTTATTTTTAAAAAAAATCGAGAAAAAAAATTTTTCGATTTTTTTCATTAGCACTACTTAATTACAGTTATTAAACGGGAATTATCTGCGCAAATGATTTTAAATTTAGAATCGAATTGAATTGTTTTCGAGGGTGGTAGTGCTAACTTGACGGTCAACTTAGCATTACTAGGGGCTATTTTTAAAAAAAATCGAGAAAAAAAATTTTTCAATTTTTTTCATTAGGACTACTTAATTACAGTTATTAAACGGGAATTATCTGCGCAAATGATTTTAAATTTAGAATCGAATTGAATTGTTTTCGAGGGTGGTAGTGCTAACTTGACCGTCAAGTTAGCACTACTAGGGGTTATTTTTAAAAAAAATCGAGAAAAAAAATGTTTCAATTTTTTTCATTAGCACTACTTAATTACAATTATTAAACGGGAATTATCTGCGCAAATGATTTTAAATTTAGAATCGAATTGAATTGTTTTCGAGGGTGGTAGTGCTAACTTGACCGTCAAGTTAGCACTACTAGGGGTTATTTTTAAAAAAAATCGAGAAAAAAAATTTTTCGATTTTTTTCATTAGCACTACTTAATTACAGTTATTAAACGGGAATTATCTGCGCAAATGATTTTAAATTTAGAATCGAATTGAATTGTTTTCGAGGGTGGTAGTGCTAACTTGACCGTCAAGTTAGCACTACTAGGGGTTATTTTTAAAAAAAATCGAGAAAAAAAATTTTTAGATTTTTTTCATTAGCACTACTTAATTACAGTTATTAAACGGGAATTATCTGCGCAAATGATTTTAAATTTAGAATCGAATTGAATTGTTTTCGAGGGTGGTAGTGCTAACTTGACCGTCAAGTTAGCACTACTAGGGGTTATTTTTAAAAAAAATCGAGAAAAAAAATTTTTCGATTTTTTTCATTAGCACTACTTAATTACAGTTATTAAACGGGAATTATCTGCGCAAATGATTTTAAATTTAGAATCGAATTGAATTGTTTTCGAGGGTGGTAGTGCTAACTTGACCGTCAAGTTAGCACTACTAGGGGTTATTTTTAAAAAAATCGAGAAAAAAAATGTTTCGATTTTTTTCATTAGCACTACTTAATTACGGTTATTAAACGGGAATTATCTGCGCAAATGATTTTAAATTTAGAATCGAATTGAATTGTTTTCGAGGGTGGTAGTGCTAACTTGACCGTCAAGTTAGCACTACTAGGGGTTATTTTTAAAAAAAATCGAGAAAAAAAATTTTTCGATTTTTTTCATTAGCACTACTTAATTACGGTTATTAAACGGGAATTATCTGCGCAATTGATTTTAAATTTAGAATCGAATTAAATTGTTTTCGAGGGTAGTAGTGCTAACTTGACGGTCAAGTTAGCATTACTAGGGGTTATTTTAAAAAAATGAAAAACGGTAATTTTTTGGATTTCACGGTGTGTTAACGGTTAAAAAGCGGGAATTAATCCCATATAGTAATATTAATTTTTTCAAAGTTGTAGTGCTAACTTGACGGACATCATTTTAACTCGTAGTGTAACAAAAATATTTATCAATAGGTTGACCACTTAGCGTTGCCACCTTACTCTCTTATGTTGTTGTTGTTGTTGTTGGTGTTGTTGTTGTTATATATATATTATAGTTAACTGAAGTGAGATATGCCAAAATGGGTATCAAACGGAAAATATTTGAGGAGCTTCAAACCAAAACGCAATAAGTTACACATAAAAAGTTCGTAGATAAATGAGAAATTATGATTACCGGGAAATGGGTATATATTTTCAAAAAACATTTATGACATTATACCAGTTATATATTAACAAGCGATCGGAAAAGACCACAAAATAACAGGAGTAATTATAATATAAAAAATTCGCAACATTTTTAAAAAAATTACCTGATATAGAAAAAATGAGAATACCCTCATAATCTACGGCCAAAAATAGAGTTTACGTGTTTCAGCTTTATTTAAAGCTATAAAAGACTCGTAAAGCTCATAAAGTGTGTAAACCTAGTAAACTTCTATGAAAAGTGACATCTTTATGAGGTTTATAAGCTTTACGTGTCATTATTGTGTCATTTCATAATAAAAAACTTCATATTAACTTTAGTTTTCGCTTCAGTAAATATAAAAATCGTATGGAGTTATTGAGTTTTGTTTTTTGTAAGGTCGCTCTCTTGGCATTTATTGCCTAATAAAAATTAGTACAGCCAGTATTGAATATTATCGTTACTCTTTAAAGATGGCGAGTTTTTAAAAATTAAATTACTTTTGCAATCCAGAAGCAATTAACTGAAAGTTACTCTGATTTTGAGTTGTGATTCTTTTTGATTTAGTCTGAGCTATGTTTTTACATAGATTTCAGAAGGGGAAGTCGACTCCCAACTACATCTCAAAAAAATTAAATGGTAATTTATTGCGTTTTGGTTTGAAAGCGTTCAGCAGAATCAATCCGTGACGTACGTCACGTACGTCGAAATAACTGACAGCAAAGTAGACTGCGGATGTTTGTATGCGTAACGCCAGATAAGACGGATACGTCAAAGTAGAAATTGCTCTAAAATTGACGTACGTGACGCAGCTAACGTATTGGCGGACTGATTCTGCCGAAAGCTGAATTCCTTATTTAAAATCGTGTTTTAACAGAAATATGTATTTATAAATAGGGTTGCCACGTAATTCTAATTTTTCTCAACTTTTATTTCGCTTATGGTGCTACACTACACGCTGGATTTTTTTCTTTGTTTTTATTGGTATTTTCTATCCTTCCATCCTTGCGACACTGTTCTTAAAAAACATACATACAAACATATGTACATGTATATGCAATACAACGGTCTAATGGAGTAAGTTATACAACGGACAAAACCAAAATTTTAATTTCTCAGGTATGTCATGTTTCGTCACAGTGCCAAAGCCAATTCACCTCCGCGAATGTGGTTTTATCGTGCTTTTGAGGAGCGCAATGTAATCTATAAAAATCGTTATACTTCAAAAAAAAAAAGATTTTGGTGAATAAATTCTTTTTGAAAAATTAATCAAAATTTGGCAATTTCAAAAATTCAATATTCACAAATGTATTAGCCGCATTTTTTAAACAAATGCAAATTTAAATAACTAATGCTAACGAATAGTGATATATAATAAAAGCCTAATATATTTATATAAACAAATTCTACTAAATAATCTTAAAGAAATAATGCATTTACGGTGTAATATATTTTGTTAGTGCAATGTTTGGCGAAATCAATATTGGGCATGCAACAAAAACATAACATAAACAACAACAAGCACAATATCCACTAATAGCAATTGTTGCCCTCCAAGTTTGTACAAATGGATGCGTAAGTTACAAAATAAAAGGATTGCTGTTGTGACGTATGTGTGTATATTCATATCAAGTTCAATATAAAATGTGGTCTTCAATAACGAATGCCAAAAAAGTGGGTGTGCAAATTTCTATATACATTTGTACATTAGGCCGTTTAAAAATTGTAGGTTTGTTAAATAAGCTCAAACGTTTCATTTGACTCAATCGATCTTCTTACATGCTAATTAGATACCGTATATTTTATCTATCTCGATTTTTGAATGCTGTTACAAAACTCGTTAGAGACGAAGTCTGCGCTATGGTCGGGACTCTTTTACTCTAATTTCCGCATAATTTTAAATGAATTTGTTTTGCTTGTTATTTTTCCTAGACTCGGGGTTTTTGATAACCAGCTGAGATCGAAAATCAAATGCATTTTTTTTCTGACATGATCTTATGTGCATGTGTGTAAATTTAAGGCCAATTTCACAATGGCAACCGAAATAGTTTCACTTATTGATTAAACAGCAAAGCAAATTGGAGGAACTACCGCTTTGAATTTGATTAGAATCACGTGACAAGCGGAAGAGTAAATAATACAGGCGCAAAAGTTACCATGTCCTTTATGTTGTTGTTGTTGTAACGAGGTGTAGTCCTGCCCAACGCGTATTTTTCTTTAACCTAAATTGTCATCAATATCTTCTAACGGGAGTCCAAGGAAACTAGTAGCTTCAATAGGGTTGGACCAAAGAGAGATGGGTGTTAGAAGAGTGGGCTCAGAAGAGCAAGAAAATAAGTGATTGGTATTGTGGGGGGACGAGCCGCATGCCGGACATACATACATTCGGCACCTCAGGGTTCAGTCTGGATATGTAGGAGTTTAACCTGCTACAATATCCAGAGCGTAATTGAGCCAGAGTGACCCTTGTCTATCGAGGAAGATGACGCTCCTCTCAGAAATGTCTGGTGTTGCGGCATGTAAGACATTGGTTAGCGGACAGAGCGCAGAGTAATGGCCAACTGACGTTGTATGGATATGCCCCAAGGCCTGCTTATGCACCTGTAGATCAAACGGCGTTGTTATATAATGCCGGATCTCATCAAAATGTTTACGTAAATGCGACTTTATGGTCCTAGGAGGCGGAATGAGTTCAAGCAGTTGGGATGCTGTGGTTTACAGCAATTCAGTAGGTACTGCCTGTTTATCATTTCACCTCATTGTGTATATGAGATATAGGTGACATAAGGACGCACCCCGTAGCGGTTCTGACAGGCCTGAAGCTGATTCCAATGAACGTCTGCAAGCCCAGGCGACCATATCGGCGACGCATAGTTCAGGATCGGCCGACCAATTGCCTTGTACGTTACCAACAACGTTTATTTGTCTTTATCCCAAGTACTGCCAGCTAGTGACTTAAGGATTTTGTTGCGGCTCTGTAATTTTGAGACAATTGCAGCTGAATGGGCAGCGAAAGTGTGCATGGTGTCGAAAGTCACTCCTAAGATTTTTGGGTGAGCGACAGTAGGTATTTTATGATCACCTTTATAAATTTCTAATTAAATGCCAACCTGCGCTGTCCACGTCGTGAATAAGGTCGCCGAGGACTTTGTTGGTGACAATGTCAAGCTTCGGGCGTGAAGAACTCGACTAAAGAGGGGAGATAGCCATTTATTTTAGAGCACAGCTCATCAACGGAAGTACCAGTTGCCAATATCGTGCAATCGTCTGCGTAAGAAACAATCGTAACTTCTTCTGGTGGAGGAGGAAGCTTCGAAATATAGAAGTTAAACAATAACGGGGAAAGGACACCACCCTGTGGTACCCCTTGTTTGATCTTCCTGGCTTTCGATTTTTTGTTTCTGAACACAACAGACGAATGAATCGGCGTAACTGCCTCTTCTGCACATACCCAGAGACATTAAAAAAGTAGGTCGCCTCCCAGTTGGTGCACCCTGGGTAACGCTAAATGACCTACATAGCCTACACGGCTAGTTTCTTGTATTGCCGGTTCTACGAGAACGGTACCAGTACTTGTGCTGTACCCATCGTGCCGAAACGACCCGGGCCGTTTTATTATATCGACCCGGCCAAGAGCAATACACTCGGGGTGACCCTGTCTCACATTTAGGCAGGGCTACACCTCGCTACAACAACAACAACCGGGCAAAAAAATACCACTTTTTATAGTGTACTGCATTTTTCATAATTTGGTCTTTAGTTTATCGTATTTTTTTTGGAACGTAGATTGTATGTGAACGTTAAAACAAAAATTCCATCACAATTCCAAAATTATTCCGAAAATGTCCAAAAATTTCCAAAAATTAACACGAAGTAATCCCGGGAAAGTCCCGAAAAAGTACCAAAATGATCCCGAAAACAATCCTGGAACGATCCCGAAATTATACCCAAATGATCGTAAAAAAGTACTGAAAGGTTTCCGAAAATGTCACAACACTCTACTTGCCCATTCTTGAATGATCTCAAAATAATCTTGTAAAAGTAAAAAAAAATGAGTCGGAAGTAGTCCCGGGAAGGGTTCGAACTCAATCCAGTAAATATCCCAACAAAATTCTGAAAATAATTCCGCAATGATTCCGAAAAAAAAATATCATAATAATGCCGAAAATATCTCGAAATCAACTTGAAAAAGTCTCTAAGTAATACTGAAAGTCACAAAGCCGCACATTACACTTATTGCCCAATTATGAAATTTGGCATTGAAAAAAAAAAAATATCAATCAGACTGAAAACAATGCTGAAACTATTCACAAAAAGTCGGAATATTATCCCGAAAAATTACCGCGAATTAGTCCCGGGAAAATTTCCGAAAACAATCCCAATTTTACCGAAAAATTATCCCCAAACCAATTTCGTAATGATCCCGAATTCCTAAATAATTCCAAATTGATGTGCAACTTTGCCGAAATATTACAAAAATAAACTCGCGATCATCCCGAAAGTAATATTGTAATGATCGCGATTCCGAAATGAATCCTTAAGTAATTCCGAAATGACACTGTACACCATGCGAGTTCTTGAACATGGTCATTGAAAAAAAAAAATACATCACCAAAATGAATTCGAAAAAGTCTGAAAATTATTCCGAAACATTTTACAAAAATGGACGTGCAGTAGTCCCAGAAAAATTATCGCGAAAAAGTCTTTAAACTATCCCCAAAAAGTCACAACACTGTACATTACATTTATTGCCCATTTTTGTAAAGGCAGCTCACCTTCATCGCAATCCAAAGAAAACGAAAAGTTACTAAATTATTCCGAAGCGGAAGCTTAAAAAGTGCGTAAATCGCATCACACATTGAGATGACAAATATTTTCTTCGGACTTAAACAACTACCATATTTAGATAAATAGCAACTAGCAATAACCGTAAATTATATTCGAAATTACTGTATACAAAAAATCGGTAGATGCTACCGAAAAAAAATTAAATCACCGAAATACATGTTTCGACTGCCGCCTGGAAGATCGCATTATTCGGAAATATTATTCAAAAACGCCTTCAGAATTAGTTTATTTTAAAAGAATGATCTTCCACTCAAAAGCCGAGCTCTTCCAACAAATTCTTGAATTGGGGAATTTTTGAAAAATATTTTCAAATGGTGATCTTCCGATTGAAAAAATCATGTTTCTATTAACTTTTTCTATTCTTACTATTTGCAGGAATGAAACGAGTATTGAGGATAACATTTGGGCTGGCATTTTGTGTGTTGTATTCTTCTTTTTAATCATCTCTTTATTGGCATTTCCGAATGGTCCTTTCACACGCCCACATCCCGCAGTATGGCGCATTATATTCGGCTGTTCGGTATTGTATCTATTGATGCTACAATTCTTTATGTTTCAAAATTACAAAACCATAATGAATATTTTCTATTGGCTGGATCCAAAATTAAGAGACTTTCACATCAACATGGAAAAGGTGAGAGTTTGTTGTCTTTACAAGTATACAATATAACTACTTAACTGTTCATTTCTTTATCAGGAATATGGCGCCAATTGCTCTGATCTCAGCTTTGAACGTATAAAAAGCACAATCGATGTATTTGCATGGGGCCACTTTTTTGGTTGGGCCTTTAAAGCCGTACTCATACGACACGCTGGCATATTATGGTCTATATCGGTGATGTGGGAAATTACAGAAATTACTTTTGCACATTTACTGCCAAACTTTGTTGAATGCTGGTGGGATGCTCTCATCTTGGATGTGTTGATCTGTAATGGTTTGGGCATTTGGGTAGGTCTGAAAATTTGCAAAGCGCTCGAAATGCGCGAATACAAATGGGCGAGCATTAAGGATATCTCAACGACTACGGGCAAAATAAAACGTGTTGTATTACAATTTACGCCCGAGAGTTTTACATCAATACGTTGGCTAGATCCTAAATCCACAGCAATGCGTTTTGCGGCCGTTTGTCAATTGGTTGTATTTTGGCAGGTGAGCTTTGTTTAGTACAGAAGCTCATAGATAAATAAATAACTGTTTTTTCTTTTCTTCTTCCACAGGTGACTGAGCTGAATACATTCTTTCTAAAGCACATTTTTGAAATGCCACCAGATCACTACCTAGTTATTGGGCGTCTCGTATTTATTGGGCTCTTTGTAGCACCGTCAGTGAGGTAGGTCGTTTTTGATTATTTATTTTAATGTTGGTTTACTTCATGCACTTTCATTATTTTCAGACAATACTACATTTATGTGACAGATACACGTTGCAAGCGCGTCGGCACACAATGTTGGGTCTATGGTGCCATTATGGTATCTGAGGCAATACTTTGCTTGAAGAATGGCAAAGAACTTTTCGAACGCACACAGGCCATAAATATTGTTATGTGGCTAATTATGCAGGTCGTTGTATCGGTGGCGTTCGTTTATGGCTGCATGCTCTGGCAGGTGAGTTGGCTTTTTATAGACTTTTGATTGTTAGTTAAATTTTGGAAATTTTGTTAAACTTTGTTTCTTTTATTTTTTAGCGTGCGCAGGAAAAGTACAATAAAATGTCAGAGTCACCTAGTAAAAAGAGCAACGCACAAAAGTACAATAATACGTTAAAGAGTGAAGCAAAAAGTAAGTTTGTTGAATTTTTAATTACACCAATAGTGCATGGGAATTCGGTATCGTTTTAAAAACATATTCATTTTTATTCTTATTTTTTAATCTGCTTAATTGATACAATTTATAAAATACTTTGCTACAAAATCCAACTGGTTTGCTCGATATTGCGTGAAACTGAGTTGTTATTTGTTGTAACGACATGTGAGTTGAATTTTGTGAAGTGAGCCACTTCTTTTCGAAGTTGTACTATCTCTTCGAAACTTGTTTGTATAGTTCACAACAACAACAAAAAAATACGTTTGGGCCAGGTTTTCGTAATTCGAATTATTTTCAAAGTTATAGCTATCAACACTTTTCGAAATTCTCCACTTTTTGATGATTTTCTCACGATTGGTCAAACCGATTTTGCTAATTTTTTAAATATATATAAAAGATGGTATCTTCTACCAAACGACGATTTTAATTTTTGCAAAAAAATTTTTTTTGCTAATAGTTACTAACGGAATGCCCAACAACATTATACAAAACCGCCATCTTACCACGATGGAGAAGTTAAAAATGGCGAATAATGTTTGGAAAAAAATTTTTTTTTAGCAAAAATTAGAATCGTCGTTTGATAGAAGATACCATCTTTTATATATATTTAAAAAATTAGCAAAATCGGTTGGACCAATCGTGAGAAAATCATCAAAAAGTGAGGAATATCGAAAAATTGTTATATACGTATTTTTGTTTAATCGTTGTGAGCCAAAATACCAACTTTCATTAAAAGACATGGCCTTCGAAAAAATTGTAGGTGGGTCAGTTCACAAAATTCAAGTCATGTCTGATGCCGTATAAAAAAAGCAACTAACAATTGAGAAATCTGCTGTTGCTCAAACTTGTATGGACAAGCCGTTTCATAAAGTATCATCAGAGTCATTCCATGTCAAATGGTTGGAGTCGACCTTTCCAATTTAAATAAATTTTAGTGAAGAGTTTCCTTTTATCATAAAAAGACGTTCTTCGAAAGAAAAATATTTTAAAAATGCTTTTTTTAAAGATATGCAAACTAAAAACATGAAATTTTTCCTGTTTGAAGGTTTTCTTCAATATTTCGAAAATTACTGTATTTAAAAAAACCTCTGGCACATAGTGTTTAACAAATTTCAAAATTTCTAACTTTAGAAAATTTCACATTTTTCGAAATTGTGAAAATTTAAGTTCGGCATAAAAGTAAACTTTATAACACCTTGCTTGGGTATTCGACCAAACCAACTTTTTTAAGGAGATTGAGACTAAAGTAAAAAAATTATTTCCCCATTTTTCGAAGATAACCGCCAAAACATAGTTATGAGCTTTCGAAGTTCGAAAAGGTCACAAGAAATTAAGCTTAAGCACATTTATAGCGGTAGTAGGTTTTTTTTAAAGCGGTTTGAAATAAATTAGAAGTATGTTACATTTTGCCTAATTTTGTAACTAATGTTATTCAAGTGGCTTTTTAAAGCTTTACACAAAATTCATAAAAACTCTGCAAACTTAGGTCTAGATTTTGAGCTTTTGACCTGGGCTCTCTAGAAAAAATCAGAGTATGCAGTTTTGTAGCTTATTAAATTTTACTCTAACAGAGTGCACATCTCAAGGAGCTCTGAAAGCGCGTTGGTTTTATAATTTTTTTTTCAGAATCACCTTCGCATTTTTCCCATACAAAAAAAAATTGTGTGATTTTGTTATATGGAGAAAAAATACACAAACAAATTTTTATAAAATCAACGCGCTTTCAGAGCTCCTTCAGATTTGCACTTTGTTGGAGTAAAATTTAATAAGCTACAAAACTACATTCTCAGATTTTTTCTAGAGAGCCCAGGTCAAAAGTTCAAAATCTAGGCCTAAGTTTGCAGAGCTTTTATGAATTTTGTGTAAAGCTTTAAAAAGCCACTTGAATGGCTATAGTTACAATATGAGTGATATTTCTAAACAAAATTATGCAAAATGTAATATGAAAAACAATACGGGTTGAAACTCGCCGTTATAATCGGTTGGCCACCACTGTAATTTCGAACTTCGAAAGGTCATAACTAAGTTTTAGAGTCTAACTTCGAAAAAACGAGGAAACTACCTCTTTACTTATGACCCAAACTCTTCACAAAAGTTGGTTCGGTTCCAGGGTTGCGTGATTTCGAATCCTTTTTGATTTCAAATTCACTTTCAAATAAAGAATTAATTTGATTTGCGATTTGATTCGCCTTCCAAATCAAAGATACTTTTTATTTGTGATTTTATTCCTGACTTGTGACTCGATTCCTCAGCCATCAAATTACAAACTCATTCGTTTAACTTTGATTTGGAGAAACTTTCAATTCGTAAAAATATTTTATCTTTGGATTCTCTTCACGCAACCCTGTTTGCTTCAATACTCAGAAAAAAGTTGGTTTAGACTAAAACTTTTGTATGTTAGACCTATTACGTATCGTACACCAAGACCTAAAGGAAACTAACTCTCGAAAATCTGAAATTTTGCAGCTAAGCATACTACCACGCTCCCCAACAATACCGATCTGTATACTCGCTTAAATAATAGCCTCACTACTCACCGAGATACGAGGTGTTCAAAATTTAAAATGCCATCGGCGCATACGGGAGAGGGAACCAATTTATTGAGCTTTTTTTAACAATGTGATTTTTTGAGTTTATCGCTGTTTAGATCTAAATGCGATATGTTAAACTATCCTTAAATTCTCAAAAAATCGAAAAAAAAAATTTTATTTAGGTGAATTATTTTTTTATTTTTATTTTTTAAAGATTTTGTAGGGAATATAAGTTTTAATTTTTATTTAATCTAAAGTATAGCCTGCACTTTATATCCATATAAAACTCTTATTATGCAACTCTTATTATGTATTTTTTTTTAACTATGTATACATTTTTCTCTCCACAAAATCATCGTTGATTGTCGTTTATCTGTAAATCTTCGCATAGCTTTCGATTACTTCTTGCATCCGAAATTACTAGCCCTAGCCAGCAATAATATGCGAATCCACAAGCTAAACAGCGTTTTTAGCGAAAATATCGAACTAATTCAGGAATCGCCAAATGATGTTAAAATAAAAATAGTCTAATTATAAAAGAGAAAACTTGGATTTATAAAATGCTGGAGAAAAAAAGCAATTGTAATTGTTACATTTGCTTAAAATATTTTTTTAATTCGAAATTAGATAGATTTTTTGCAACAATTAATTTTTTATTGGATTTTTTTAAATTACTCCAGTTAATGCAGTTTTTTCTTATTTTCTTTTAATTTTTATCTCATTCATTTTCTTTTCTTTTTCTAGGTAATCAAACGCCAAAAAAATCTCCAAAGCGCAACATACAGAAAATTGAATAAAATCCAAAAGTTAAACAAATGCAAAAATGTAAAAAAAAAAACAGAAAAACATGTTCACCATTTTCTACTTAAAAAATTAGAATAGCTAATAAATTTTAAATGTAATAAAAAAAAATTAACTGTATATAAATTAAAATTGATTGTAAAAAGTTGTATGCGCATATATACAAAAAAAAATAAAATATTTAAGAAATGAAACATTAAAATATGCTCGAAAAAAGATGAAATCTTTATATTTACACCTTAACGCTAGCTTATTGAAAGTTGCCACAAATATTAGCAATAATATATATAAATGTATGTATGTAGAATTACTGAATAGATAAGGTACACTAAATTTACGTTTTATAATAAAATAAAAAGAAAATAATATAAAAAATAGTTCAAGCAAAATTTTGAAATACATGTATGGATATTACAAAGGCGTAGCTTTAACGAAATTTTGAATTTTTATGAAATCTACCCTTTGACCTATTTATTTTTTAAGATTTTAGGTTAAATTGTTGGATATCTCGGAAACTATGCTAAAAAACTATGTTTTCTTTCTCATTCTGTGCATGGCTAAAAAAGTGAGATTAAAAAACTATTATTTTGGAGATTTTTGGGTCTTACCCTCTTAAAATAAGTAATTGATGAGAAAATAAGCCTTGCAAAAAATTAGCGCTGTAACTTAACTCTTAGAGCTCTGTTTTTTCTCCTTTTCCCATACATTTTATATGGGAAAAATTGGATTATTTTTTCAAGGTGCATTTTGAAAATTTTTCTAAAAAAACTTAGATATGATAATCGTATAATGTAAAATGTTTTGGAAACTTCGAAGCCTCCACTTTAAGAATATTTGAAGTTTTTTAAGGAAAAGTTTAAAAAAATTCACTTTGAAAAAATCCAATTTTTCCCAAACAATATGCATGAATGAGAAAGGGCGAAAAAATAGCGACCTTAAGGGTTATGTTGCATCGCTTATTTCTGCAAGGCTTGTTTTTTTATCAAGTACTAACTTTTCAGGTGGTAAGTCCTAGTCGACATTTTTTTAATCACCCTAATGTACATGGTATGTACATAATAACAAATGTTCAAATTAAATTAATTACACTGCACAGCAACCGGCTGGGCATGGCACCCAACCCACTTTTTTTAAAGTGATTAAGACATAAGTAAAAAAATGGCGTTCTCCGTTTATCGAAGTTAGCCTTCAAAATTTAGCTACGCGCTTTCGAAGTTGGATGTCCGAAACTGATTTTCTAACTGCTTTGTTTAAAAAATTGAAAAAGCCAAAATGTGGGCGTGGCCTGCTTGCCTCTCTTTACTGATTCGGTTCCTTTTTCTATTTAAAAGTGTATGTAGAAGTGGTATACAGGGCCAGAGCGAGATCTCCGAAAAGATCAAAAGCCGTATATTTTTAATTATATAATATTATTATTATACATACACTTTCAAATTAAAGAAAAGTACACCAATCAAGACACGTCCACATTTGAGTGGCTCGGTGCCATCCTTGCCTAACTCTCAATTTAGTAATTTTCTAATAATTAGTGACAAAGTTAATAGATAATTAAAAATTAAACAGCCTAAGGCCAGAAATGCCTACCCCTAACAATATTTATTATGCGAAAAAAAACAATATTTAAAGAATGAGAATAGTTTGGAGTATTTCCAAGTAGTATAGCATAATACTCCATATAAAAAATTTCGAGGGTTAGGCAAGGATGGCACTGAGCCACTCATTTAACCTTTTTTCAATAAAAAAATAACAATTGAGGACTGAACAAACAAAACGCCTTATTTCCACTTTCAAAAATTTTTCAGAAACCGAAAAAAACTTTGACAGATTCAAATAGCCACAATTTAAAGTTTTATTTTGGCGTTACTAAAATAAAACAGCTACGCCCAACTGGGGTCATCATTTTTTTTTAAATTTTTTTTTTGTTTAGTTGTAGTTTTTTAACTTTATAATTTGAAAATATGCCCTTTTGTTTGAAACAGGTAATTTTATACGGGATCCCATGGGTTTTTTGCGTTAAAATAACTGGGCGAGGCTTATATCGAGCCGTAGATGTTTCTAGACCGAAAAAACCAAAAAACAATTCATCAAAATAAACTTTTGCTGGAAAATAAAATATTGACCTTTAAATTTTTTTTTCGGACTATCAACGTCTACGGAAAATATTTTAATAGTTGCTATTGAGTACATCATGTGTAATGTTGTCTGAACCACCAGATTGCATCAAGACACTAAAAAAGTGAAAATGGAAATAAGGCGTTTTGTTTGTTCAGTCCTCAATTAGAGAACCAAATCATCGAAGGGCTCAACTTCGAACTTCGAAAGTCCGGAAAACTAAATTTTTTTACTTACCTTTTAAACTCTTTATAAAAGTTGGTTTGGTCCCATACCCAGAAAAATAGTTGATTTTGTCGTATAGTGCTATTTATATAATAAATAAATAAATTATTTTTATAATAACCACCAATAAAATGTTAATTGTGAAGCCTCAATTATCATACAAATCATCCCTGTTCATCCCATTTTTTTTTAACTTTTGTATACTAATTTAATAATTTACACCCTAAATATTAGCCAAATCGGTTCCTGAATACTATTTTAAGTTTTCTTTCACAGCTAGGGAATCAATATTTCAGGTAAATAATTATTCGTTTTTTAATGCCAATAAAAAAAAAAAAAACTAATGGCGGGGATATACCAACAGGTTATCATAACCTCTAACGAGATTTTTGCCGAGCTTCTCTTTCCAACTTGTGGTGTGTTGCTCTTGAGTTTTTCCTACAAGTTGGCGAGACCTACAGTTTTTTGACGACTCCGAACGGCACTTGCAAAGCATATGAATTTTTTGCCGAGAAGCTTCTCATGGCAGAAATACACCTGGAGAGTTTGCCAAACTACTGTCGAGGGGCGACCCCGTTTAGAAAAATTATTTTTCTAATTAATTTTTGATGTTACTTTTGCCGGGCATCCAACCGCCACGACTTGGTGTAGCAGACCGAACACTTAACCGCTACACCACGGCGGCCGCCAATAAATGCAGCTTTTAAATAGATCGACCTGTGCGTTATCTATCGGATTGTTTCTTATATATTTTGCATTGTCATAGCGCTTTTGTGCAATATGGTTATAAAATGACATGTTCATATGGGGTTTAAAGGGTAGTAGTTTTTAGCCTTATATGGATAGGAATAGGACCTGGATAGTGATAGAAAGAGGGTTTGATGAAAAAGAGAAAAACAATATAAAAGAGTAAAAGTGGATGAAGAGGAGCAAAGGGATGGTGGAGGGGTAGTATAATATGGGGCAAAAATTGGCATCTTTTAAATGGTGTTGAGTTTCTCGAAATCAAAAACAAAAAGTTTGGAGTTTTTTTAAATTGGAAATATTACGCTTTTAATTTTTTCGAACATGGGACTTTGGTCCCTTATAACACTTCCGAATAAAAAGATTTACGGCAATTAAACAAGCGAGACTAATATTTAAGATTCCCGAATTTTTCTAAACAAAGAATTAGAGAAAATAACAAAAGCCCATAACTAAGTTTGGAGGCTTACTTCGAAAAACGGGGAATGTACTTTTGTGTGTCTTCTCAAAAAAGTGGTTTTGGTTCAATACGCAGTAAAAAATTTGATGTTGTCGTATAGTGTATGACCGTTTCTGATAAACCTCCCATCAGGGATATGTATTTGATATATTGAAATTATATTGAGGCAGATAATAAATAACATTCGAAGATAGGGTATGCTTTAACCATTTGGTTGAATAAAACGTTTTTGTAACGGAATACGTTAATCTTCTATTAAGGCATTGATGAGTAACTCTCTCTAGATATTGTATGTAATTATTTTAATTTACCCCCGATACTGTGTTCTTGACAAATCGCTAATATTGATAAATATAAATCATATTTTTTTAAATCAGATTCCAAAACAACGTATTTCTAATAAACTTAAGAAAAAGGAAATAAAAGCAAGAATAAACATATTTGAACTACCTTCTTTTTTTCGTTGTGGGAAAATAATGACGTGTGCTGCTGGTACTTAAATTCGTATCCCGCTGATGCGTAGACCCGATAGTCGTGTAAGCGCTCACAAGGTTTCGAATTCACTGCTACCCATATGATGCGTATTTTTATTATTTTTTGCATATTTATTACAATAAGATTTATCAAAAATATATTACATTTAAATATATGTATATACATAAATAAATAATTTAAATATCAATAAATGTCTTCAATAATTTTTTTTTAGCTTTAATTTGTGCCAATTGTTAATTTATTTGATTAGTTTAGTCGGTGAAGACATTGTGTATAGTCAATAGTTATTTAAGCAATTTTTTGTATATAAAAGTTCGTAATTTTAAGCGCAAATTGTAAATTAAGTTACAACAAGCCATTGATATCAAATAAATAATAAATTGAATAAATTGCAAAGCGAATTTGTTGTTTCAAAATCAAAAACAAGTGGAGTGACTTAAAACTAAAGTTTTAACATGATTAATGACAGTTTTTTTTTTTTAGTAGCTCATGATAATTAAAGAATTTCAACTTAGTGTTTCACAATTCCTTCAAAATAAGGATTTAAATACTAACAAAAATCATTGTTTAACTGAGTTGGTACAAATCAAGTCTGTTTCAAATCTTCATAAAACAGAAATCTATGTGTGTTCTATTGATTACAAGTAGCATAAAAAGAGAAGCTTTTTCAAATTATGTCAATAGTGGTTACATAATTAATTTTTGTTTTTAACAAAAAAATAATGTAGGTAATAGCGTATACTTTTTTTGAAGCAATAGCTTTGTTTACCCACACGCTTAATCTCAAAAAGGATCTTTTAACAATGTTTCTTTTTTGTTAATTTTTTCTTGCTTCGAGAGGGAAAAACGCCATTACAGTGCTATTGGTATGGTATAAACTACTTACACAAAAAATCTATAATACTAGCATACTTTTGAACATATAATTTCATTAAACAATACACAATAGCAAATATAATATAGAGTAGTTGAATAATCCTTTATCTCAATTCGGTTGAAAAATGTCACTTAACAGAACTCAGAATTTAATTTGAAATATATGGCGTATTTCAACCAAATTTTGGGCATGGTCTTTAAATAAAGTCAGAAAAGCGGTGTGGAAACCAAATTTAGTGATATAGACGCTCTTTAACTATATTTTCTGAGTAAGGATGTTGCGTACCGCCATCGAAGATACACATTAACAATATTTTGCCATTATTTCTTAAACTTCAAGACATGCAGATATAGTATTTCTAACTGCATCGCGAGCATATGGGATGTAGGAAAGTGAATACCAAGTCATAGCTAAGGATTGTATGATGATGAAAATTAAAGTCAAACCGGGTTTATGCATCTATGTTTGAAAGGAAAAAAGGAAAAATTTAAAACAAAAACCAATAAACAAAAATTTTAATGCAATAATACCACAACTGCAGCTATAAATGTCATAATAATGGATACAAGTACGATACATGTGGCTATCAAACGTGTGGATGAAAACATTTTTTTGATTTGATTAACTGGGCCCATAAGAAAGCAGGTACTGTAATGAAAAAGTTATGGTGCATGTATGTATGATTGTTAAAAAAATTATATTTAGAGCGTAAATAAATTGTAGGTATGTCTGCATGTGTGTGCTTACCTAGTCATTGATATTATATTACCAAGAGTATAGAAGACCGCAAATACCACTATACCGCGGTGTAGGAAAAGCGCCAATGAGCCAATAAACGATAATACGATACCAAGTATAAAGCATATACAAAATCCTTTGATGCGTGTCGACCAACTGAGCGTTGACATTTCATTAATCTGTAATGAATGTTGGACAGATATTATTGCAATTTTACAACAATTGATAAAAGGCAAGTTTAAATATTTAGTTTATATATTTAATTTAGTTTTTGAATTGATGTATATTTGTATGGGATATGTAATTAAAGCAAAATACTTATATTGCGTGAAATGTTAAAAAACTCGGATATAACACTTTGTCAGTTGATCAAATAAATAATTTTCGGTATACTAGTGATGTTAACTCAATATTTTGGTTTTTGAGTTATGACGACGTTGCAGCAAAGAGCGATATGCAAGTATTGAGACGAATAGACATGTAGCATATTTATTGTGCTTATCAACAAACATACAAAGAAGATTTATTAGCATATTGCCCTAAAATATTAACGCCCATCAATAAAGCTATGCTTTGCACACAAAATCCCTACTTGTTGCTTCAAATAAAGATTAAGCGATTAAAATTGATTGATTGTAGTTAAAAACGATAATTTTTAATTTAAGTCGTTAATTAGATTTCTTCCCTCCAACCCTCCACCGTTGCTTCACGCAATCGTCAGCACCCTCAACTGCTGGCGGCCACTTGTTGAGTCAGCAAAGCACTGTTGCTTATTGCATGTAAACTCCTCCCCAAAGAATATTTAACTCTAGTCCTTTCTTTTAGCAACTAATTAAATCTTACTTTGGGCAAATATATAAATTATTTATCATTTTAATGCATATAATCACCTGTGTAATAATGCTGCTTTCTTCCTCCGGCGTTGAATCATTTCCGTTGAGCACACGTCGTAACTTGTCCATTTTTACTGTATTTCTTTAATATTTCTTAGATAATAAAAGTAAATTCTTTATAAACTTTTACACAATGCAAAATCGACCTCGTTAAATAGTAAAAAATCAAACAATATGCAAAAACAAAATTGCAAAAAAATAACAATGTCGCAAACCACACAACAATCAACAATCAACTGACAACGTCAGTTCCAGTGTTGCTGTGTTGCATTAAGGGGTGCATGAAAAACAAAATACCCTACAAGAATGCCAAAGGGAAGTAGTACTTTATAATTTCAAAACTTTTTTTGTTTCATAACAAATACAATAAAATGAACTCGAATTTAATAAAAAAAATATGATAAAAAATGAAATAAAATAAAATTTGAAATAATAAAATAAAATAACAGCAAAAAAATAATATAAAAAAATTAATAAAATAAAAATATTAAATAAAAAATTTAATAAAATTAAATAAAAAAGTGAAAAACAAAATAAAACGAAATGAAGTTAGATAAAATAATTTAACAGGCAAAAAATTAACTAAAATAACATAAAACAAAATAAAAAGATAAAAAAAATTGAATAAAACAAAAAAAAAAAATAAAAAATATATATATTTCAAAAATATAAATTTTTCCAATTTTCTGCAATGGTGACTTCGTTCTAACAAAAAAAATGTGCTCTTGCGTGAACATTCTTGGACTCTTGCACTCAATCCTGTAAAAGTGCTCAAATTACATGATAAGGCCCCTGCCCTGTACGCAGGCGCTATCGATAAAACAAACAAAAACACATCCCTGATTTAAAATGAAATAAATAAACAATTCAGTTATTCCAAATTCTCCATGGTAAAGTTTGTCTAAATAAAATTCCAAGAAATATGAGCTGCAGTTGATTTGAATGGCAATAAGCTACCCTGTTAAAGCTTCACAAAGAAGAAAATGTGTATTTTTTGCATCATAGAAATGCAACTTTGTCTGTGTGTCAATAGAAAGCATTTTTCGTCAGAGTAAAACGAGGTGAACAAATTTCCTATGGTGTACAAAAATTTTACATTTTGCTGTGCCAAACGAAAACGTAAATTGTAACGGTAGTAAATTTTGACGTATGCAAAATGCACGTGCAAACATGATATAAATACTACAGGTAAAACCGTTAATGACACTAATGACATTTTTAAGCAATTCTCATACTCATTTATTTTTTGCCACGACTTTTCTGTTTGGGTTTTTAAGTCAAATAAATTACAAATTAAAATAATTTATTTTCATTTTTCTTCAATTTGCGATTAGAACTATTGCTAGAATTGTTAAAAACAAGGACTGTAAAAGCGGTTCACACGTGTCCCTCTAGCAGGCTAATCTACCATCTCATTTCCTGCCATTTTATAGTGTCCAAGCGTCCACCTAAACGTGCAGTGTAAATTGGAAAATATTTTTTGATTTTTTTCAAATTTTTCTTATTTTAAATTTTTTGAATATTTTTTTTTCATTTGACTTATATACTGACACATTTTATATTGCTTAAAAACGTCAAAACAAAATCAAAAGAGAGAACGGTTTTACCTATAGTACTTATACCATGCGTGCAAAAGCAGATGCTTTGTGAATCAATTTTCATTTTACGCGTTTTTCATGCATTTATATTGTGTATTATTTGCATTATATTATATTTTAGCGTTAAATAACGCATGTGAACATAAATTTATGTGAAATAATATGAATGTTAACAGCACATGCATTCCTGTGCTCACATTATTGATTGTCCAAATTTGACCTAGCCTCTAGGGCTTGCAAATTCGGCATAAGTGCAGAATACATACATTTCGCAAATCAAAGAAAATTTTATATGGATCGATAGCAGTATTTGCGAAAAGTTTAAACGTATAATTTTTTTTTGCGCAATTAAAAACTTTAGGGGTAATTCCACGTAAAAGGTAAAAATTCCCTTTTTTTAAATCGAAATATCTTTCAAACTACTTATCGTATTAGAAAATGTTAAATACCAATAATTAGGTAATAAAAGTACCTTTCATTTCATGTATAACACTCCGACCTTTATGTAAAATTTTTATCTGAAAACTATGTTTTTTATAAAATAAACGAATGGAAATGAATAAAACTGTTTAGAAAAGAAAAAATGTCCCGTTAACGGTATTATGAGATAGTAAAATATTGAAGATAACGCAATAAGCTTTCATTTTATATACATATTGCTATATGAAAATTGTGTATTTCCATTATGAAAAGGTAAAAAAAGTAATCGGCTCAGGGTTAATTTTTTTTTGGAGTAAAAAACAGGGACTACAAATGGTTTAGAAAGGTGTTCTGCACATAAATACCATGGATCCCGCCCATAGAGTGCGTACCGTGAAACGTTGCCACGGTTCAGGCAACCGGTGACAGGTAATAGTGTCACTGGTAATAGTGTCAATTGACACTCTTCTAACACCCATCTCTCTTTGGTCCAACCCTATTGAAACTGCTAGTTTCCTTGGACTCCCGTTAGAAGATATTGATGACAATTTAAGTCATTGACACTATTTCCAAACTGAAATGGAAATAGTGTCAAAAGTGCTAAAAACATGCCCATTCACTAATAGTGCACATTTCGTAAAAGGAGAAACCATAACTTTGTAAATTATAAAAAAATAGAAGGGAATTTTTCCTTTTACGAAAGGTTAAAATCACTAATAATGCACATTTCGTAAGAGGAGAAACCATAATTTTGTAAATTATAAAATAATAGATGGCCATTCTAAAAGAAAATTAAGAATTTGATCGTTTTTGAATGAAATTTGGTTTTTTGTTCGTTTTTAGTACATAGTGTGTCAAAGGGTTAATAAAGTATACATTGAATGAAAGGTATTTCGAAAAGAAAATTTAGGAACAAACAATTTTAAAAATCCATTCACCAATTTGCAAGATATTTTGAAATGAAAAAAAAATATTTTTTGACCTTGAATATCTTTTTAACCCTTTGAGTGCACCAAAAAAGAAAGGTACCGTTAAATTCAGCGTAAACCCCTCTTTCAAGCCCAAATTTTTTTTTTTTTTGACAATTGTATGTATTCTGCACTTGTTCCGCAAATTCTGAAGTTCATATTCACCACGATAACTGGCAGAATTTAACTTCGCTGTCAAAATTTACTTTTTCAAACCGTTTGGCACACGGCATTTTATGCAACGCACACCTACTTTGTTTGATGTTTTGTATTGGTTTTGCCTTTGTTTTGCAAATCGAAGACGAAAAATTGAAAAGGCAATAAAAAGGCGCATTTTTTTGTCGAAACGAAATCACCATAACACAAAAATAGTCTGCTTGATCAGTGACAGCTACTCAGGTCTGCGTGAGTGTGCAACACAATGAAAGGCCAACATGCACTAAAGCGTTGAATTCCGAAGGTATTTGACAATCTTGGGAGTTCGGGATTTTAAAATAACAATCACGGGTTCCCAGATATTTCGGGATTATCTCAGATATAGTCTAGAAACGTCGGGAGTGATATACAAAATGCGTTTTGACCTCGTTATGCATACTTAGAAAGCGAAGACCGATATTTTATTTCTGTCAGGAGATATTTCAAATGTGTTCCTCAAATAAATACCATGAGTTACGTTCAAATTTTTGGATCGGACCCAGTAAAATTATTAGTTCTTTGCCAATAACTTTTCATTGAAACAGACACTTTAATTTCCGGTTCCGTATTAATGAAGTCCAAGTCAAAACTTATCTTTCGATACATCTTCCGACCTTTTTGGACTGCTTGTTTCGGAGGACTGAATTTTTAAAATCGCGGGATTTTTTGGGAACGTAAATCCCGGGGCATGAAACGATTTTACTAAATCCTGCTTCTTGATTTGAATAACGTTCTAAATTACAAAATCAAAATTTGTCAGCGGAGCAAAAGAACGCTAAAGTTATATTTTTTTAATTTATATCATTTTCTTTTATATCTTTCTTATTATCAGTTTTACACCTTCCTTATGATCTCCCAGTGCAGTTACGAATCACTTTCGACGCTTCTATGCAAAATAGCGTATGTCTTCTTAAAGTACCCTACTATTTTTAAATGCAGTTTTACACATTGGTGTGTCAACTGTCAGCCACCCAAAGTTATTAGGGGTGACACTGGATAATACTTTATCATCTGCATGTGTCTGCAATGGTCTCAAAGGTGCGTGGTCGCAACAAGATCCACAAGTCACTTGCCGGCAGTACTTGGGGAAAAGACAAAGAAACGTTGCTGACTACATATAAGGCCATTGGCCGACCAGTCTTTGACTATGCTGCACCTATATGGTCGCCTAATGTACATAACACCAACTGGACGAAGTTACAAGTCTGCCGAAATACTGCCATCAGAACTGCTACGTGATGTCTCCTCATGTCTTCCGAGTCTCACCTCCATCAGGAGGCAAAACTGCTCAATGTAAAAGAGCACGCGGAAATGCTGAGCAAGCAATTTCTTCTGAACTGCCACAAGCCAGCACATCCAAACCGTCATCTTTTGGACACAGATCCGCCCCCGAGAGACATAAGGAAACATCTCCGTAAGCATTATGATGAGATCCGGCATCATATTACCTTGCCGTTTGATCTGCAGAATCATAAGCGGGCTCTAACCGACATCCACACCGAGTCGGTAGACACTTTTGTCGGATCTCTACCTGTGAATCCCGTTCTGAACAGTCCTCCACCGGATATTGCTGAAGAAGAACGCACCTTACCAAGGGAGACAAGAGTCACCTTGGCTTAGCTTAGGTCTGGATATAGTGTAAGGTTAAACTCCCCCTACGAAGGTATCGACGCATTCGATACTAGCTAATGGTGCCGGTATGGTCACGACCACGTCTACGCCATTGGTCTGTGTCGCATGATCGACAACCAATAGCTACCACCTCCTAATCCAGGGTGTTACGCGACACCGTGCCCATTGGACGTTTACAGCCAGGAGGTTTAAGACACCGGCTGTATTATAACGGAGCCTTCCCAACACCGGGCCACCTTGGGAAGTAAGACCATGTGAGATAAAATCTTCAGCATCCGCGAGTGCGTAGAAATGCTTAACCACCTAGGAAACCATAACAGCGTGGTGCTAGCATGGGTTCCAGGCCACACAGGTGTCGAAGGAAATGAGCGGGCGGATAGTCTTGCAAGAAATGCAGCAATTGCAAGGCCAACTGGGCCCGAACCGATACTGCCAGTAGGTCCTCAGACAATCAGGGAGTACCTGAGGAAAGAGGAGGAAGAAAAAAGGAAGGAATATTGGCCAGGTCTACGGCAATCAAAACTACTGCTAGGGGGTTATAGTACCTCCCGCTATGGGGAAATGATAGGCCTTTCTAGAAATAACTTAAGAATGTTAACCGGTATTCTTACAGGTCATTGCAGACTCAACAGCCACATGCACAAACTGGGCATACGGGCAGATGACACAT
This sequence comes from Campiglossa producta, assembly GCA_964058755.1. Lineage (NCBI taxonomy): Eukaryota > Metazoa > Arthropoda > Insecta > Diptera > Tephritidae > Campiglossa > Campiglossa producta. Next base: position 125,127,574 of record CAXKVI010000002.1, on the reverse strand, counting down.
GCCGTTACTGTCATACAACAACAGAGACTGCACAGCACATCCTTTTAGCATGCGACGCTATTGCTGGCAAAAGGGCAAAATTCCTGGGATCACAATGGCCAGAGCACAACCACTTACAAACCCTAAAGCCACGTGAGATAGTCGGCTTCCTGAAGGATGTCGGCTTGGATGAGGTGTTGTAATATAGAGGATTTTTTCGAAATTTAATGATTCGGTCGCGGCTTGCGCATCATGACGTATTTTTCGAAAAATCATAAGATGAGGGCACAATAGACCTTCGGTCGCAGTGCTATCCTCAATAATATATCTATCTATCTAAGGTTAAACTCCTACTTATCCAGACTTAATGATACAATCTCAAACACATGCCCTTTATGTGGTAGGACCCCCCATGATACTCTACATCTCTTCAATTGTTCATCTGAACCTACTCTTCTAACCCCTCTGTCCCTCTGGACAAACCCTGTTGAAACTGCACGTTTCCTTGGACTCCCCTTAGAAGAGCTTGATGTAGATCTTCGGAATGATCATACACTCTAGACAGGGCAATGCATTGTTAACAACAACAACAACAACAACAGTATTGGTGTGTCAAATTTTAGAAAATTTGTTATCTGGACAATGCAAGAGAGCAATACAAAATGTTATATGCAATAAAACCGGTTTTGAAAAAAATTACACTTAGAACGTTATTCGCGATGATGCTTCAATTGTAGTTTTCAGAACCCGAAATTGTGGTATTGTTACAGAATTTCGGTACTTGATGTCCTACCTACCATTGTGTATCAATACCAAGTGTGAAGTCTATCGGTTTGTTTACATCCTGCACATATTAAAATGTCGCCAGCACCGAATAACAGAAAAGCAAATGGCGTTGTTTAACATCCTGCACACATCAATATGGCGGTCTCCTATCTTTTACCTAATGGTAGAAAGAGATGGGAAGATGGAAAGAAGTGAGACAAAAAAGGAAATTAAAAACAGGTGACTAAACTCACTTTGAAATTTTCACGCCTATACCTATGATATCACACTTGTTATTAACCACAATCTCAAACAGGTGTTAAACTCATTTTGGAATTTTGACGTCTATGCAGAAGAGTTTACACTTGGTATTGATACACAATGCTACCTACTCTACCCCTTTTTTAATTCCCTTGAATGCAACCGTTTGTAAAGGGTCAGTTACATAAAACTTTATTTTGGCTTTACCTCGAACTTTGACTTTGAAAGAAAAGTTCAGTATACGTATTTAAACGAAGCATGGCAAATTAAAGACCTCAAAGTTGAAGCAAGGTTAAAATTTGGCAAACTCTCAAATTTTGCTTGCTTTGCTTGCTTTGACAATCAGATGCTGATGACTTTGCTTTAATTAAAGAATAAAATGTTGGAGAAAATAATAATTAATTTTTTCTCTATTAAATTAATAAATTAACTAAAACACTACGAATGCAAAGAAAACAAGTAAGGAAAGCTGTCTTCGGCTGTGCCGAAGGCTATATACCTTTCATGAATAAGCGTCACGATTTTCACTGTTCGATCCCCAGTACAGCCTGTGTCAATTTAACTATATTTACTATACACATTACACATCTTTGTTATAATTTAAAAAAAACTTACAAAATAATAGGATCCGAGTTATCGGAACAATCGATTGTATGGAGGCTATATATTATACGTGTTCAATTGTACTGACTTACACTATACACATTACATATGTAGAAAGTACTAAAGGTGCAATATTTTACGTTCCTAACTTTTTAAATGCGGAAGTATTGGCCAAAAAACCTTATATCGGAACAACCGGTTGTATGGGGCTATATGTTATATTTACCCGATCTTCTTGATTTTCCTCTACACACTACATAAATTGAAAGTACTCAAGTTGCAAAATTTTATGTTCCTAACTTTTTAATTGCAGAAGTTTTGGCCAAAAAACTTATATCTGAACAATCGGTTGTATGGGGGCTATATGTTACATTTGCCCGATCTTTTTGATTTTCACTATATACACTACATAAATAGAAAGTACTCGAGATGCAAAATTTTACGTTCCTAACTTTTTAATTGCAGAAGTTTTGGTCAAAAAACCTTATATCTGAACAATCGGTTGTATGGGGGCTATATGTTACATTTGCCCGATCTTTTTGATTTTCACTATACACACTACATAAATAGAAAGTACTCGAGTTGCAAAATTTTACGTTCCTAACTTTTTAATTGCAGAAGTTTTGGTCAAAAAACCTTATATCTGAACAATCGGTTGTATGGGGGCTATATGTTACATTTGCCCGATCTTGTTGATTTTCACTATATACACTACATAAATAGAATGTACTCGAGTTGCAAAATTTTACGGTCCTAACTTTTTAATTGCAGAAGTTTTGGCCAAAAAACCTTATATCTGAACAATCGGTTGTATGGGGGCTATATGTTACATTTGCCCGATCTTGTTGATTTTCACTATATACACTACATAAATAGAAAGTACTCGAGTTGCAAAATTTTACGTTCCTAACTCTTTAATTGCAGAAGTTTTGGCCAAAAATTCTTATATCTGAACAATCGGTTGTATGGGGGCTATATGTTGCATTTGCCCGATCTCGTTGATTTTCACTATATACACTACATAAATAGAAATTACTCGAGTTGCAAAATTTTACGTTCCTAACTGTTTAATTGCGGAAGTTTTGGCCAAAAAACCTTATATCTGAACAATCGGTTGTATGGGGGCTATATGTTATACTGGTCCGATCTTGTCAGTTCCGACAAATGATTCCTATATTACAAAATGGTGGCCACATACAAAATTTCAGCCAGATATCTCAAAAATTGAGGGACTAGTTTGCGTTCAAACAGACAGACGGACAGACGGACAGACGGACAGACGGACAGACGGACATGGCTAAATCAACTCATCTCGTCATCCTGATCATTTCGGTATACTTATTGATGGGTCTATCTCTTCTTCTTCTCATATTTACAAACATCGGACCAAAGTTATAATACCATTTCATGTTCATGAAAGGTATAAAAATAACGAAAACAAATGTATAAAAGAGAAGCGTCAAGGCGTTCATTGTAGCATACCTCTGAAGTTGGACGCAAAGTTTTGAGGTAGCAAATGTCAGGCGAGGTTAACAAAGCTTTATGTATTCGACCCATGGTTGAAGTATAATTCGACCCTTATTAAGCGTTCAGCAGAATCAATCCGTCAGTACGTCGAAATAACTGACAGCAAAGTAGACTGCGGGTGTTTGTATGCGTAACGCCAGATAAGACGGATACGTCAAAGTAGAATTTGCTCTAAAATTGACGTATGTCACGCAACTGACGTATTTGCGGACTGATTCTGTTTCCCGCTTTTACACGTTCTGCAACTGTCACAAACAGCTGACTTTTGTTATGGAATTATAACAAAATGTTGATTTTGAGAAATTTTGGATTTTTAACAAAAATATCTAAACAAAATGTGCCAGCAGCAAAATATATACCACAATTTGCACGCGAGTTGCGCAATCTTACGAGACAACGTGCAGAATGCGAGGAGACAAAAGAAGTGTCTGGGGAGCAACGCCAGCAAGAAGCGCAAACAACACAAATTGGCCACAGCGTGCAAGAACGCATTACAAAAACGGTAAATAAAATGTTGAAAGAAGAATTACGGCAATTGGACTGCGTCCAAGACACAAATGCTATCGCACCAAGGGCAACAACTGCGATAAAAGAGAATCTCCCCAACAGTGCGGCGAGCAATGCCGAAAATGATGACGAGTCTGCATTGGAAGTTGGTGAGGCCAAAAAGGATTATGTACCCACATTCAATTTAGCGGCTTATGTCAACAAATCACCCACACTACAACAATTTCTACAACTTGGTGTCGATTTACACAGCATCGAGAGACGCAAAGGCTTGGCGCAATTTGTTTTGGGCTTAGAATTTGAGAAGGATGTGAAACCATATCTGTACTTCTTGCAAGATCAAGGCGTAGCGGCGGAAGTGTTTGGGGAACTCATTACAAAAAATCCGCTAATATTCAAAATTGACATGGATGATTTGCAAACGCGCGTCAACTATTTAGCATCGAAAAACTTTACAAGCGAACAGCGTCAGCGCATTTTTGCACGCAATCCATTTTGGTTGATGTTCTCGACGCAACGCATTGATCGCCGCTTGGGTTACTTTCAAAAAGAATTTCGATTAGGTGGTGATGATGTACGCTTTCTAGCATCCAAACAGCCGCGTCTTATCACCTACAACATGGACCATATACGCAAATCAACATTTTGTATACGCGAAGAGATGGGTTTTGATAAGCATGAAATCAAATGTTTGCTCTTGAGTAAGCCACGCTTATGGATGATGAGTAAGTTGGACTTAATATATCTAGATTTGGACTTTGTGATGCTAATAAAAAATATTTGTATTTACAGCAAGTGATGATCTCATTGAACGTTTCGCTTATGCGCATGAAACTATGCAGCTGTCACATGATATGCTTCTACAATTTCCCGAGGTGCTTGTATCACGCGAATTCCGTTTGCGTCAGCGTCATGGATTTCTTGTTAAACTTGGTCGCGCACAATATGATCCTGAAAAGGATTTGTATATTTCTCCCAGAGATGTAGTTAGTGGTAATGATTACCATTTTGTGAAACATGTTGCTAAGAGCGATTTGGAAACCTATGAACTATTTTTGAAAACACTTTAGAATAATTAACAATATGAAAAATTTGCTTTAATATTTATTTAGCTGGTGCCCGCGACTTCGTTGCGTATAATTTCTGTGTTTACTTTGTTTTTTTTTTGTACAGATATCGACCTGCTACACTTTTATTATATGTAGAGATAAGGTAAGAAATTGGTCCCTTTATGGCAAGGTTCACATTTTATGATATCTACGGGGTAGCTTAGGTATTGAAATTAATCAAATGGTTTATGACAGCATTCATAAACACCTTTTGATTGATACCCTTAATGTACTACCACATTTTTGTGGAAATATTCGTCGATAACTCCGAAACCGGTCGAGCTATCGAAATTTCAAGATATCTCCCAGACCATTTCAGATATTTCAATGAATCGCATCGCATATTATAGCACTCATTGACACCCATATTGTGCTAAGACATTTTTGGTCACCCCTGGTCCACGTATTGGGCGATAACCCCAAAACCCGTTGAGATATCGCAAAAAATAATATCTTAAACTTTAAGTTGAGCGTCTAGCACTCCAACGATTCAATTCCATTCAGTACTTTAAGAGTGTTACGACCACAAACATACAGACATGGTCCACATATTGGGCGATAACTCCAAAACCGGTTGAGATATCGAAAAAAGTAATATCTTAAATTTTAAGTTAAGCGTCGAGCAATCCAACAAAAAAAGTTTCATTCAATTCCATACATTACTGTCAGAGTGATACGGCCACAAACATACGGACAGACACACAAAAATTTTTAAAATGGTTAAATGTCAGACAGGGTCACCCCGAGTGTATTGCTATTGGCCGGGTCGATATAAGAAAACGGCCCGGGTCTTTTCGGCACGATGGGTACAGCACAAGTACTGGTACGGTTCTCGTAGAACCGGCAATACAAAAAACTAGCCGTGTAGGCCATGTAGGTCATTTAGCGTTACCCAGGGTGCACCAACGGGGAGGCAACCTACTTTTTCACCCCTAGATTCTACTCGCTTATGCTAATGCTTCCCCCAATCAATTTTTTGTTGATATCTGCCATGTATAGACATCGACCTGTTACAATTTTATTATATGTGGAGATCAAACTCGTTATGAGTTCTTTACAAAACACCTACCAAACAGAAATTGTTATCAACATCCTGTATCCGTTGGAACCAATCCCTGAGTGGTATACGATGGATTCGTTTAAGATACGGCAGCAAATATAAGACGACATTTCCAGCTTATACAGAAAACTCATACATATACTGGATCTTATTGACGTATGGGTAGTGCTCAACAGAGCACCGCTAACGAGACGAAAATACAATTTCAGACAAATATGAAAATAAAGTACCCAATTGGCTCTGAAAGCATACCCTAAATGATATGAAAAACATTCGCGAAATTATCGCAAAACTACTTCGAAAAGCATCCAGAAAATATATCGAAAACAATGAATAGTCATAAAAACAATCTCGAAATGATCGGTAAAAAATTCCCGAAATGTTTCCGAAAAAAGTAAAAAATAGTCTCGGAATGATTCTGAAATCAATACCAAAATGATTTCGAAAATGGTCCCGAAAAAGTGCCGAAAGGTATCAAGAAAAATGCAATTCCGAAAACTATCTCGTAAAAAATCATGAAATCCATCAAAAGAAGCTAAGGAATAGTCCTGATTCCGAAAACATTCTCGAAATGTTCGAAAAACAAACAGATATTATTCTGAAAAAGTACCAAAAACAATTAAAGCAAGAAATAGTCCAGAAAAATTTCTGAAAACATTCTCGACGTGATCCGAAAACGACCTCGAAAATGATAATGATTTCGAAAAAATTCCGATATTATCACAAAAACAATCCTGAAATAGGGTCTGGCAAGTTATATCGGAAAGTTCCTAAAATGGTCCCTACTTATACTCATCATGGTTTACTTTTCGTTCGGCATACCTGCCATATCATTTCTCAAATTTACTATTCCAACCTTCTACGAATATTCCACGTAACAAGCTGAAGATAAACGAAGAACGTTCCTGCATTGATTCGAGAATGATTCACGAACTGAATGATGTGAATTTTTCTATGCGCTCTCATTTGAATTCATTTGCGAGCGAACGAGAGTGACTGTTTCCGAAACCCTGACCAGAATTTTGTTGTATGACGAAAGAAAAGTTCCCCACCAAAATTCTTTCAAATCGAAGGGGTTCAATTCCAAACTATTGGTCATGCGCGCCAAAAGTAGTTAAAAACATTCAAGTTTTTTTTATACATTTTTCATACTTTTTCCATTTATTTTCGTTTTATTATTACTTTATCAAAAATGTCTATAATATATTTTAATTATATAATAATGCATATACATACATAGGTGTATGTAAATATATATAAATATGTATATAATATAGCTTTATGTACTCATTGTATGTATGTATATAGGGAAACGGTTTCCAATACGAGCATCTGCGATATTATCGTATTCTTTTTTCTTTTAAATAAATTCAATGTAAGTTTATCTTTCAATTAAAAACAAAAAAACTATAAACGATTTGAAAAATTTAACGAGATTTGTTAGGTAAAAAGGGATGGAAACTAATACGATATGAGCAAAGAAAATTCAATTGTAGTAGGATGTCATTTTTTTTTTTTAATTTTTAAAATTATTTTTATTTTACTACTAAAATGCGCTAAATACTACAGTTTATAATTCATTCCATTTCCTTCTCTATACATACTTTTTTTGTTTTTTTTTCTTCACTTAAAAAGTAATTTTTTAGATATTATTTATAATAAAAATAGTAAAAAAGTTCAAATATATAGCATTTTTCATAAGAAATATTTAATAGTTTTTTAGTTTAAAAAATTGGATAATAAAAAACCTGAGCTCACGCTTGTGTTGCACGTTTCATATGCATTAGGGTGTAGCAAAAATTAATTGTATCTCAGCTGTGTGCCTGGAAATTTGACCCACCCTTGACACTAACATTTCTTTGTAATTTTTAAACCCTTTTTTTAGTTTTTAAATTCTTCAACTTTAATATCGGCAGCTGAATTGAATTGATGTTGAGTGTGTGGCCATTTTCTAAACAAATGAATAGGCTAATCTAGCCGTCGACATATATTTTTGAAATATTTTAGCAGATTTTTAATTTTTTTTAAAGAGTCAGTAGTAAAACCTTAATCCAACAAAAATAAGCCGCTCCTTTTTTTTTATTAAAATGTATTTATAGAAATTTAAATATTTTTCTTTTACTTCACTTCTCATTTGAAATTTGTTTAAAGTAAAATTCTTTTAACGCCTTTATACAAACGATTTCACACGTTGGCTGATTATCATAGCTATTTAAAGTTTTGCGATACATACATACATACATATGCGCATTAGGGTGGAGCGAGTTTAAAAAAGCAACATCCCAAACTGTGGTTTCGAAATCGACATATCAAAAACCGACTAGAATCGAGAGAGATGCTAGTACTTGAGATTACGTGTTTGATATTGATAAGCGACCTTCAATTCAGCCGTCGATACGGTCTAACATACATACAACAATTCGAAAAAAAAAATATTTTTAGGGGTCCAACTTCAAACTTCGAAAGCCCATAATTAAGTTTTGTATGCTAAGAAAGTTAGTTTGGCCCAATACTCAGAAAAAAGTTGACTGACATGATTGTATATATATAACACTGTACAGCAGCCGACTGGGTATGGAATTACACCAACTTTTTTTAAAAGATTCAGACGTAAATAAAAAATGGCGTTCGCCATTTTTCGAAGTTAGCCTTCAAAATTTAGTTACGGGCTTACGAAGCTCGAACGTGATTTTCTAATGATATTGTTTGAAAAATTTAAAAAGACAAAATGTGGGCGTGGCCTGCTTTTCTCTCTTGTTTGATTGGTGTTGTTTTTCTATTGGAAAATGTATGTACAGAAATAAAGTGAGATCTTCGAAAAAATTAAAAGCTGCATATTTTTAATAAAGGAGTTGCGTTCAAAAAGGGCACTAAGTGAGATGTGCTATCTTTCCGTAAAACGCCTAATTAGATAGAAAAATCTATGCTTTATGTCCGCTCCAAATTTGGATTTTGATATCTTTTAAACTGGCTCAGTAACTTCAAATAATTTTGAGCTCTTTATGAGTACTTTACAATCAGACAGGTTCTGAAATTCGCTTCCAAACAAAATTTGTGCAAATTTTGTCAAATTACATAGCTAACTTCGAAAAACGGAGAACGCCATATTTTTGTTATATCTTAATCTTCTAAAAAAAGTTCGTATGGTCCCATACCAAGAAAAAATATTGATTTTGTCGAATAGTGTAATCATTGGTGTTTGTAATATAAAAAGAACTTGATAAGGCGAAACTGTCTGCATGCAAATGTATAAATGTATGTATGTAGAACTTTATAATCCTGTTTCGAGTTTTTATTTTACTCATTCTCACTGCTTTTACAGAAAAATAAGCAATATTTATATTGTGTTGCGGTATGAAAATATTTTTATTTCATTTTTTATTGGATTAATATGCGTTTCCATTACACATTTTTTGATAGCTCCTTTACTCCTTTTTCTCGTACAAAAACATTATGCTTGTTTTCTATAATTTATCAAAAAAAAAAAAAAATTTAAAATATTTATATTAACTTTTACTTCTTTTGCTTTGCCGTATTTCATTCGCTCGGCATCGTCTAAAATAATAACATTAAAATAATATGTTTTATATAAAAATCACGTTTCTTTAACATTCAGTTCAGTCGATGACGACTCGGGTCAAGAGTATGCCACGTTTGCTGAGCCATAAACTGTTATAAACAACAAAAAAACAAATTTATTATTTTGAATTGCAAAGATTGTTTATCTAAGGTATAACTTACCCTAATCCAGCGCCTAATAGCAAGGACAGCACATTCGACAAAATTAGCGAGTATAGTATTTCTCTAGAAAATAAGGAATTTTTTCCAACACGTGTTAAACGTATGGAATAGCCAGCGGCCTTCTTCTTTTGTGGATGTTCGAATTTCCAATCCCTGTTAATAAAATATAATAGATAAAAATAATTAGTAGAACACTATAATCTAAAAACTTATGAAGTTTGAATCGTTTTCGAAGTTCGGCTTTGCTTCTAGGTTTTAGCTATATCTGAAGCTTTCTACTTTTTGTATATTTTCGCGCAATTGGTCAATCTGATTTTGCCCCAGGTTTTTCCTGCTAATAGTTTGCAATCAAAAACAAAGGGTTTTACTTTGTGGCCACGATGAAGAAGTCAAAAATATTTAAATATGGGCATTTCTCCCAAAAAGTCAACTTTTGTAGCGTGCGAACTCCTTCGTTTTTTGTAAAAAAAAGCAAATGCCAAAACACTTTTTTATTTTGACAAATAGTGAATCTTATAGATCTTGTGTAGTTGTGTTAAGGATGATTTTAAGCAAGTGTTAATTTTCAAGATATTTACAAAAAAACGAAGGAGTTCGCACGCTACAAAAGTTGACCTTTTGGGAGAAATGCCCATATCTTGCATATATATTTTAAAAATGACGATAATAGGAGTGTTCAAGCGCGAGAAGATAAACCACTTTAGAGCTTCAAAGAAATGCCTATATTTATAACTTCGAAAATATTTCGAAAGTCGTAAAATGGTGAAATACGTATTTTGGTTAAGTCATTGTAGGCCATACAACTCAATTTTATTAAACGAAAAAATTTTAGTGGGCTCACCTCACAAATTTTTAGTCATAGTTAAAGCTGTACAAAAATTTATTGAAAACAAATGCAAAATTTTGATAAGACTTTTCGTTCGAAATTGACTTTTTTTACTAAAAAAATGGCGTTCCCCGTTTTTCGATGTTGGCCTCCAAAACTTAGTTATGGGCTTTCGAAGTTGGACCCTTCGAAGATTTGGTTGTCAACTGTTTTGCTTAAAAAATTGAATTGAAAATTGGAAAAGATTAAATGTGGACGTGACCTTTTTGCTCCCCTTACCTGATTGGTGTACTTTATTTTATTTTTTTTTTGAAAGTGTGTGTATGAAGAAATATTATATAATTAAAAATATTCGGCTTTTAATTTTTTCGAAGATCTCACTTTATCCCTGTATACCACTTCTACATATGTACATTTTTAAATTGAAAAACGACACCAATCAAGCAAGAGAGGCACGCAGGTCACGCCCACAATTTGCCTCTTAACATTTTTTTAAACAAAACAATTAGAAACCTACTTTCGAAATTCGAGCTTCGAAAGCCCGTAACTATGTTTTGTAGGCTAACTTCGAAAAACGGGGAACGCCATTTTATTTTACTTATGTCTTAATCTCTTCAAAAAGGCATTTACAACGCTCTCTTGAATGATTTTTAAAAATTGCATATCTAAAGGAGAATTCAAAATAATAGGAAATTATGGGGATCGTACTTATGTTGATTTGTCTGCACATACTTAGGTGGCTGCTGATCTGGTCGGCTATTCCATTCATCCAGCCAGTCGGTGTCTTTGTGACTATCGCCCTCCTAAAAAAAATTAGATTCAATTTCTATTTTAAAATTATAAAATTACTAACCTTGCTCCAATAATTTATATAGACATGTTTGAGATCTTCATTAGGTGTGAGTTCGGTATTGGGACTGTTCGGTGGCGATTTCGGGCTAGAAGAAAAAAATAAATATTGTACAAAAAAATATAGCTAAATTATTTTCGAATTTTTCAACTCACCTATCCCTAGGTGTATCACGTCGCGAACTGGCAAGTGATACAACACGACTGGAGTGATTTGATTCACGTTGCGCCTCACGCAATAAACGTAAATACTCTTCGCCATTTGTGAAAGGTAAGGGGGTGATTCTATCTGGACTTTTGACGCCTGCCATTGTTGCGGCACTGCTTAGCTCAATCCAAGATTCTAAAAAGAAAATGAAACCAAGATTAGTAAAATTCGAAATGTTTTAGGAAAAGTTTTTTCAAACATTTTTTATCTCAGAATTTGGATTAAAAATTGAACTAAGATAAAAATCATTCTAATATGGCGTCCCGTTGGGCCATAAACTCGAGTTAATAAAGTGGCATTTTTTGAGTTTATTCATATTGTTGTTGTCAATAATCGCGAGTTTATTGCCAACGTGAATGCCTTGTAAGATGGGGCGTTTTTCCAAATAATTCTTAGGTGAGGGCTTTTCAATCCTTATTTTGGAATAGACAGATCTTTCACCCATTCCTCAACTGATCGGATTTTTATAAAACATAGAGAATACTGAGTGAAAGATCACCCTATTTTAACCCCTTTTTCAAAAGCGCCCTATCTCATTTTTTTTTTTTCAAAAAATACTAAAAATGTATTGAGTTTTTTTAAATGGGTGGTTTTTGAAACTCATTTGAGAAAGTTTTTCATATTTTTAATAAAAAAAAATATATTTTCTACGCCTTTAGTATTAACGTTATATTCGAAAAACTTACACAAGAATAAAGTTAATCACAACTTTTTTGCTCAGAACAATGGCGAAAGTCAAACAAAAACAAATATATGAAAACACTTTTCAGTATAGTATATGCGAATTGCAAAGTAAACACAGATAAACGATACGAAAGTCTGGGCAGCTGAACTCAAACAGATGCAGTACTTGACTACATTCTCTGTTGGCTATTGAATAACTCTATAATAAAATTCAACCGCTGATTCAGTTCAAGGGCGTACCTATATAGAACGGTTTTGCAGGGAGCTTCAATGTAACGTAATTTTTTGGTGTTTTTCAGTGGTATAATTACAGTATCCAGAAAAAGTCTGCGTTCAGATTTTTTTCACCAATTTTAGCTTTTGTAAAAACGTACTAAAAAAACGGTCCCAGCAAACTTTTTTGAAGATTTTAAGACATAAGTCAAAAAATGGGACTCCCCGTTTTTCGAAGTTAGTCTTCAAAATTTAGTTACGGGCTTTCGAAGTTGGACCTTTCGAAGATTTGATTTTCTAATTGTTTTGTTTTAAAAACTGAAAATGGTTAAATGTGAGTGTGGCCTTCTTCCTCCTCTTATGCGATTAGTTTACTTATTTCATTTGAAAGTGTATATATGAAGAAATATTATATTATTAAAAATTGCGGCATTTAATTTTTTCGAAGATCTCACTTTCGCCCTGTATAGCACTTCAATTTTTTAAACAAAGCAATTAGAAACCCATTTTCGAACTTCGAAAGCCCGTAACTAAATTTTGGAGGCTAACTTCGAAAAACGAAGAACACCATTTTTTTATTATGTCTTAGTCTATTGGTATCATACCCAGCCGGGTGCTGTACAGTGTTGTTGTTGTTGTAACGAGGTGTAGCCCTGCCTAAATGTCAGACAGGGTCACCCCGAGTGTATTGCTCTTGGCTGGGTCGATATAAGAAAACGGCCCGGGTCGTTTGGGTACGATGGGTGCAGCACAAGTACTGGTACCGTTCTCATAGAACCGGCAATACAAGAAACTACTCAAACACTCTGTACAGTGTAATTGCATCTGGGTCATTCCATGACAAATCGCGAAATGGCCGGAATCGACCCCTTCAAAACATTGAAACTTGGTGGAAAGTATCCTTCATTATCATTTGAAAATTGGTTCGTGAATATGTGTGCGGTTCCCCTCTCATTTTTCAAAACTTCACAAGAGTATTTAATAGAATGAATGCCGTAGTCAATGTAGCATCCAAATTTACATATTCTATGTTGTTGTGTTGGTAATGACGTGCTACTCGATGGTTGATCTACCGATATGATTCCTCTCACCTCTCATTACCCATCTTCTTCTTCCTCACGGATAGAGGGATGACATAACCCAGAAGGTTCCACTGGTCATACCAAATCGCTACCACGACAGTCGGGCAGTACCGCAGCGTACCGGGGTCATATCCGGCCAAGGACTGTCAACTTCGGCATCACTCCCCAAAACCTTCGGGGAGTGTTTTGCTGTTAACAACAACAACAACAACAACAGATTTGGTCTTCCTACCTCCCATTCACTTAACTTTTATAGAAAAGTGGGCGTGGTCGAAGGACGATTGCGCTTGTTTTAGGTGCATGTACTCGCAAAGGATATAAACAATCAAACTTGGAAATTTTTTGTGTCAAAAGTGAACGATGCCACGCCCATTTTCGAAATTTATTTAGAATGACACAATTTTTGTTGGTACCAAATGAGTCCCATCTATCTACATCAGTCAATGAAATTCAGTCTTTCTTCCTCCTTATCAGTAAACTTTTTTGAGAAATGGCCGTGGCCCATGAATGAGTATAATTTAATCAACAATATTATAGCTACATAATTCGTGGCAAGTTTCATTATTCTATGGTAAACTTTTATGAAGTTTTTAACAGTTGGAGTTCCATCTTTCAAATTGTATCTCTGTAGCTGCTTCTGCCAGTAAATTCGACGTTTTTTGAAAATTTCGATATCGAAAAATGGGCTTAGCTATGGTCCATTTCGCTTTCCCTAAATAGCAGCCTGCCTTGTTCGGAGCATGCTCCGAAAAATTCCTTAACATGTTTGTGACAGTTCATCGAATTTTACGCATATAATCTTCTGCGCCGCCCCCTTTACCCTCACTAGATCCGCCACTGTAACGACTCGGAGCGCAGCATTTACAAACACACTAGCAAAATTTTGTTGATGTGAATTTGTTTTCCAGTGTCATTGTTGTTCTTTAAATAAATAACAAAGAGAAACAGCAGCTAATTTTACGAACAAAACAGTAAAAGAGGGATGACTAACAGAAAAATTTACGCAGGTTCATAAAATTGGTATGGCGGTGGTATTACCTATGCAGATATACATACCTCGATGCAATGGCCTACAGCGAACAAGTAACAAAGAAGTTAAAACAAAAACAAAACACAAAATGTTCATAGTAGGTAAATATTTACGAACAGTAGATGAAAATAATATTTTGCCTTCATAACAAATGACGACGGATACACACACACAGCGGGGCAGGCAGTTGCATTCATTCGCCGAATGACAAGAAGAAGAATAATAAAAAATAAATAAGAATAAATAGCAATAAAATAGTAAAGTAAATATGTATGCACACCAGGGGTCACCCGGTATTTCAACCAACTGAGCCATACAACAACAAAATCGTCCCTGGAATCACAAAAAATTACTCGAAAGAGTTATTATTGAACTAAGGCAAAAAACCAAACCACAACGGGCCAACGGAGCCATTAGGTGGCCATGCCTGAAGTATATAGCTGTAAGAAAAAATCACATAATTATCTATGGAACGACGTAGTTAATGGAGAAAATAGCAGACAACAAAATTTCTGTACGCAAATGTACAATGCAGCAATAATAAATGGGATATAATTCTAAGTAGGTATATTTTTTTTTTTATTTTCACAGTTCTCATAAAAAAGGAAAGAAAGTCTAGATTCGGATGGAAAGGCATTAGATATCGCAGCGCAGGACCTGGCACAAAACTCCTCCCCCCAGAATGTATCGAAGGCTGAGAGAAAAAGAGTCATGCTATCGTCAAGAGTCATGCTAGAGTCAAATCGTTAATAGATGAGAATCGACACTCCTTCCGATTTGAACGAATTTTGGTGGGGAGTTTCCTTTTATCATAAAACAAAATTCAAAATTTAACTTTTCCTGCTTTTCCTGTTTTTAAAGTTTTTTTCTCAATATTTCAAAGGAGGTAAAAAAAAAAGTTTGAAAAAAATTTGGAAAGATTTATAATTTGAATAGATTTTCAATTTCGAAATCATAAAAATTAAAGTTCTTAATATTTTTTTATATTAAACCTCTCAAATATCTAAAAAAATATCCTTAAATTACCAAAACGGTGTATTTTAGGTAAAAAAAAATTTTTGAATTTTGGTTACAATAAAGATTTCTTTAACTTTTTAGTCGAGCTAAATTAGTTAACACAAAATTGCACAAAAACATTTTTCTCGTGCTAGTGGAATATAAAACTATTTAAAAAAGACATGAATTTAGAAAATTATTTTTCCGTGTAGTGGGTCAAATCTAGAAAAACCCTTTATTAATCTAAATTATTTAGGTATTATTATTAGGTATCTACAGAGCAAAAAAAAACTATGAAGAAAAAATATTACAAAGTCATAAACAAATGAAAAATATTTTTTCCAATGTACTTGAATTGGGAAAAGATATTTTCTAATTTTGAGAAAAGGTTAGTTTATTTAGTGCTAATCAATTCTTAAAAATTAATAGGAAAATATTGGTTTTTATAATAATAAAAGAAATATTTTCCAAGTTCAAAAACTTTGTTTGCGATTTGATCCTAGTAAAAAATTCTCTCCGTGTAAGCACTTTGATATATGTATGAAATTCTATATCTACCTCGATGGCAATAGCGCAGCTTGGTATAAAAACCACTTAAGAAATGCATAAATAATTCATGCCTCCTCTCAATACTGTCTCTCTTATCAATTACCTGATTAGCTTGCTAACTAAATAGAGGAATATATGCATTAAAGTCTCCTCAGCTAATTAGCTTGTTGAATTAACTTTTACTGTCACGTTTATCGTCCGTCTATCCGCTTTCCTGTCATGGCAAGACATCTACGCTCCTTTTGTCTTTCGCTACCTAACAACGGCATTGAAAAAATACATTCACTGTCGCGAATTGACGTAGATTTCTATACACTCCATATCTGTCCTCAACAGTAATATGGTAATGTGAGACCCATCGACGCTCATCTATAGGCAACGTAAAGAACTACTAAGCTGTTAATGTCAATGTCAACGCTGTGCATCACTGCTCTATATAGTAGATAGCTAGGC
The DNA here is from genome assembly GCA_964058755.1 of Campiglossa producta. Taxonomy (NCBI): domain Eukaryota; kingdom Metazoa; phylum Arthropoda; class Insecta; order Diptera; family Tephritidae; genus Campiglossa; species Campiglossa producta. The sequence goes on along the minus strand of CAXKVI010000002.1, from coordinate 125,111,132 downwards.
GTATTAAAATGTTCGCAATTTATCAGCATCTACTTTTAATAGTATGTGATGATGATGATGTGCCGCGGCGCATATCATTCTATTTACATACATAGTTGAGGTTTTTGACCGCAATGTGTCAGAATTCTTTTATATATTTTTTTTTCTTTTCAAATGTTTGCATAGCAAATACGCCAAAAAATTTACCTAGACGTGTTTTAAATTTCACATTTTAAATACTTATATACTCGACTGCATTATTCATTGTTTTTTTTTTTTGTATGCATAAACTTAGGGTAAACTGGAGCATATTAAACATTGACATTTGATGAACCAGTTTCGGCCTATTTTTGACCTATTTCAAAATAATTTTCAAAAACTCCACATCTCCAAATTTTTATACCCAGCGTACTAGTACTACATAGTACAAGGGTACTACATATATATAGTATATAAGGTACTATATAGTATATAAGGTACTATATACTATATCCACAGAACGGTACTACATAAGGGCACAAAATAATCGAGATAGATATAGAGTTCTATATATGAAAGTTCTTAGGTTGGCGTTCATTAAGGCATGTCCGTCCGTGTACACGATAGCTTGAGTAAAAATTGATATATTTGTATGTAATTTAGTACACAGGTTACTTTCTGGCCAAGGTAGGTTGCTATTGAAAATAGGCGAAATCGGATGATAACTATGCCTCCTTTTTCGATATCGAAAATTTCGAAAATCACATAAATTGACATAACTTGAGTAAAAATTGAGATATTTGCATGAAATTTGGTACACAGCTTACTTTCTGGCCAAGGTAGGTTGCTATTGAAAATTACCGAAATCGGACGATAACCACGCCCCCTTTTTCGATATCGAAAATTTCGAAAATGGCATAACATGAGTAAAAATTTAGATATTTGCTTGAAATTTGGTATACAGGTTACTTTCTGGTCAAGGTAGAGTGCTATTGAAGATAGGCGAAATCGGATGATAACCACGCCTCCTTTTCGATTTCGAAAATTTCAAAAATCACATAAATTGACATTACTTAACACGTTCGCTGCCGCCATACAAAAAAAAAACCATCACCCAGGTGCCAATATAGTTTTATTATTTTAAAGTCATCTTTGGGTAGTAGTTATACACCTAGTTGGTTTTATTTTCATTTTCTATAAAAATTTGTGTGTTTTTAAAGGGTGACCACCGGTGGGTCACGTGGCACCTCACATATACATGTGACCGGTGGTCACAGCAGTTATTTCAAATTTTGAATTTTTTTCTTTTTTATTTTGATTTCTAGAGATATTGAATAAGTGTAAAAATGGCCAATAAGGATTATTCGGTAAAACCCAGCGTTTTTTATGGCAGTCGCCATAGAGACGAAGAAGAGGGAAGTGACGGCACTGATTTTGAACCGTCCGGATCGGATGACTATGTCCCATCAGACATTGATTCCAGTGATTCGAACGAACCTTCGGAAGTGGATTATTCATCATCTACAGATGCCCGGTCTGAAGATGGTATTCCCGCAAACCCAGATCCAAATATTTGGAGTAATGTCAGTGGAACATCTTTGCAGTCTTTCAGTTTTGAATCAGCACCTACATGTGAAGTTGATGTCCGTATAGTGGAACCGATCGATGTGTTCAATTTGATGGTAACGGATAAGGTGTATGAGCTTATTGTTATTCAGACGAATTTGAATGCCAACAGTTGGGTCCAAAATAATATAATGATCGGAATTCGCGAATAAAGACATGGGTCGATACCGACATTCCAGAGATAAAGAAATTTCTTGGTCTGATCCTGTACATGGGAATGGTGAAATACCCGTCAATTTCCTTATACTGGAGCACTAACAGTTTTTATAAGAATTCATATGTCCCTAAAATTAGCCGAGAAACAGATTTCAATTACTTTTGAAATTTATACATTTTTCGGACAATTCCCAAAATGAAGGAAATCGTTTAGGAAAAATTAGCCGCTTATTGGAAATCCTTGAACAAAATTTTGTAAGTGCTCGTACTCCTGGAGAATTTATAGCAGTAGACGAATCAATGATTCCCTTTCGTGGACGGCTTAAATTTCGGCAGTACAATGCGGGGAAATCTCATAAATATGGCGTAAAGCTATACAAGTTGTGTGATCCTTACGGCTACAGATATACCAGCAGTATTTATGTGGGAAGAAATTACTGCAATGAACAAAGAGGTGTACCAACTCCAACAACATCGCACAGCACTCAAATTTTCCTCGATTTGGCGGAAAAATATTTAGAGAAAGGCAGGACCATCGCAACTGACAATTTTTATACATCGGTTTCCTTAGGAAGGACGCTACTTGGTCGTCGAACTGATCTAATTGGAACTCTACGAAAAAACAATAAAACAATAAAACAATGAAACAATAAAACTTCTTGAATTAAAAGACCTATAACACGAAAAATTTTAGAATAACATCTGTACAATTTTTATATAATAAAAATATGAGTATTATCTGTGTGCCAAGAAGAAAAAATGAAAGTTCTATTCATACACAGCTTTAAAATGATCAATACAAAATTGTATTGCGTGTGCCCACCGGTGGTGCACACGGCCTCTGATGAATAAATTGTGTGACCCACCGGTGGGTCATATGGCAGCGAACGTGTTAAGAAAAAATTTAGATATTTGTATGAAATTTGGTATACGGGTTACTTTCAGGCCAAGGTAGGTTGCTGTTGCAAATGGACGAAACCGCATTATAACCAGGCCCCCTTTTTCGATATCGAAAATTTCGAAAATCACATAAATTGACATATGTATCTCGGTAGCAGAAATGACCAATATAATAATATTTTATAAGTGAATCCCGCTGGTCATTCTATTATGGTTTTTTGATAAATTTTGTTAAGTGGGCGTGACACCACCCCCTTTTAAGGGAGGCATTTTTTGAAAATTCAACTGGTCATAACTTTTAAACTAATTACGGTTAAATCATGAAATTTTACACAAGGTATGTTAATATTATATGGAGTGTACCTGATGAAGTTGGACGAAATCGCAGGTTTCATGGTGGTATAGGAAATACTCTTGATGAAAATGGTAAAAATCGCTGGCAATTTAATGTTCGGTTTACCCGAACTTAGACTTCCTTCTTGTTTTTTAAAACGTTTTTTTTCAGACATTTATTCAACAACCCCCTCTCTAAAGATATAACTCAAAAACGCCCTATCTCATCTGAAAATGTACTGAGACTTCAACCTATTTCAAAACATTTTTGAAACGCCCTATCTCAGATGAAAATGTATTGAGTTTTTGAGACTTATTCTAAGATAGGAAGTTCTTGAAGGAAATTCTAAAATAGGGCGTGTTTAAAAAAAATATTCAGAAACAGTGTGATTATCACTCAGCCGTCGATTTCGTCTTCTAACGTACATAGGTAGCCATTTTCGATTTGGAAGGGAATGACCCAGCTTTACAATTTTAGTCCAACCTGCCCATGTCTGCATTTATTTAATTAAACAACTGCAAGTCTATAAATCATCATCATTTATTGGCGCTTAACCGCCTAAGCGATTTTGGCCGTCGCCTATCAAAGCACGCCAGTCATTCCTTTTTAGCGATAACTGACGCCAATTGGAAACCCCAAGGGAGTTCAAGTCATCCTCCACCTGTTGTTTCCATCTCAGTCGAGGCCTCCCCCTTCCTCTGCTGCCGAATTCGGGTGACGATTGGAAAACCTTCTGGGCTGGAGCTTCTTTGTCCATTCGCATGACGTGACCCAGCCAGCGGAGCCTTTGGGCTTTAATTCGCTGGACTATGGTCAGATCTGCGTAAAGCTCGTACAGCTCATCTATAAATACTTGTGATTTAAATAGAGTCGCTGCAGTTTGCATGCAATTTTACATATTGCCGAAAAAAAAAATTCATTATCTCGAGTTTATATTGAAAACCGCCTACAATGCATGCTACGCAAAAAGTCCATTAACATTTTGCACTACTCAAATGAACCCTCAATGACATCCGACGAAGGCATCGACAGTGGGAGCTCCATGCAAGTTAGCCGACGGATTTCATTTACGAAAAAAGGTAAAAATCAAAAACTGTGTAGTGCTTTGTTAAAAAACGCGTACCAGAGAACTGCATGCATGTACTCATGAGTGTTTGCAAATTAAAACTTGCACTGACAGCTGTTGTAATCTCATATCTGATTGTTATATGTAGCTTGATAAAAAAGACAAGACGTGTCAATAGTAAGCAAGCGGCTGATGTCATGCTGCTATAGTTACTTGTTGCCGGTGCTATACTTACCGTTCTCTGAAGTATGCATTCATTAAAAATTGCAAATATATTAAGCGAGATTCCCCCACTCTGTAGTCAATTTGCAAACAAAAAATTTATGTATTTATCTGGCCACTTTTTTTTCTTTGTGCGTAAATTATTTTTAGTTGTCATAAATTTATTTTTGACTTAAATGCTTATTTTAAGCATAGACTTTGTTAAATTTTGCATTTGTGTGACCGCATTTTTAAATTGATATTTATTACTTTGAACTGATAAGGGGTTAGAAAATGATTTGAGCTGTTCAAAGGATGTAGCAATTTAGGCATGCTTTAACGGTTCCCATTTCCCTGCACAGACTAAAGCTAACCCCAAATTGCAACATGTGCGAAGACATTAAATCAAAACATTTACACGCGAGTCGGATTAGTACCTGACATTCTGATTCCCCGAGCTGACTGGACTTACAATCGGTGTTTGGTCTACCAAGGATCAAAATAAAGAAAAAAATTAAACTAGAGATTCAGAGATTTATTAATTCGTTTTTAATTTTATTATGTATAATCTAATTAATTTTATTATTTAGAAAAGTGAGTAATCACAACTTGATTAATCAGAGAATTTAAATGCGTAGCCATTTCCCGGTTTTTGTGTAATTTTACTAATTTTTCTGGGTAATTCTTTGTGTGATTTTACTTAATTTTTTGGGTAATTTTACTTAATTTTTTGGGTAATTTTACTCCTTTTTTGTGTAATTTTACTACATTTTTTTGGGTATTTCAACTCATTGTTTTTCGGGAAATTTTACTAATTTTTTTGGGTAATTTTACTCCTTATTTTGAGTAATTTTACTACTTTTTTTTGGGGTAATTTTACTCATTTTTTGGTAATTTACTAAATTTGTTGTGTAATTTTACCTTTTTTTGAAGTAATTTTACTCCTTTTTAATGGTCATTTTACCACATTTTTTAGGTAATTTTCCTCTTTTTTGTGTAGTTTTATTATATTTTTTATATAATTTTACTCCTTTTTTGTGTAATTTTACTTTTTTTTTGGTAATTTTACTTCTTTTCATGTAATTTTACTATTTTTTTAAGTAATTTTATTCCTTTTTTTAATTTTACTCCTTTTTTTTGGGTAGTAAAACTACATGTTTTGGGTAACTTGAATAATTTTTTGAGTAATTTTACTAAATTTTTTGGGTGATTTTACACCTTTTTCGGGTAACTAGTTTTACAACATTTTTTGGGTAAGTTTACTCATTTTTTTTTTTGTGTAATTTGTACAACATTTTTTGGGTAATTTTACTCCTTTATTTGTGTAAAACAAACATCACAGAATTTGAATATTTTTGATATCATAGGTTAGGTTCAAGTGGCTGCCGCAGAGGCACACTTAGGCCAGTTTTGAAAGGCCCGTTGTGATATCAATACTAAATACATAATTTTGTATTTTTTATTTTTTAGCAAATTCTATTTCCTTTGGGAACCTGTGTTTATCTATGCTTAGAAAAAATGTGTATATTACACTCATAAAGTGTATTTTAGGGGCTTTTTTAATTTCCTAAAATGTAACCTAAAAATTCCAGAGTTATGTGCCCATTTCCAAGAAATCACTGAGATGAGACCTAAGCTCTTAACATTCTGTCAAATTGAAGAAAACTAGGCAAAAAGAAAGCCAAAACTTTAAAGCAAAAAATGCGAAGAAAGATTCGCTTGGGAACGCGCTAACAGATTGACAAGTTGTTTGATTCGCCTGCCTTTGATAGACAGCAGTCTGACACATTGTTTATGCCCATCTGTAGATAATTGAAGAAACAGCACGCTGTTGATATATAGCCCCTTATAGCACCAACTAGTCTGCAAATATGTATATACAGACTACATGACTTCATCGCCTTTTATTACATTAGCTCTTTTAATGTGATTTTCGAAAGTAAACTACTTAAAAACATATGAAGCTGCAAACGAGAAAAATATCTGAAGCTCTTTTGGTAAGTTGTTATTATGTGGAGTATGTAGTGAATGTCAGCGAAATATGTAATCACTTTGGGCGATGAAGAAAGCATATAATAGACACAGAGAGTAGAGATGGGAACTAGACCAAATAAAACTCAACGATAACTGTATCAACTAAGATCCCTAGCCCGTCCATGTCAACCCTCCATATTCATATTTTCTTCATCTTCTGACCATTTCCTTTACGCCGTCCACCGATCCTTGAGGCACTCCTACTCCTTGTGATATAAGGTATATGATAGAATGACAAACAGTCTTGAATTTAATTTAAAACACAAGTGGTGTAGTGTTAAGGAAAAGTTAAAAGTTAAACGAAAAATGTGTAGCAAGAAAATGTAATACAATTCTCATGAGCCCATGGAAGCTCGGCGAATGGCAACCAAAACAACATAACAATGTTAACACAAGTACTGCGCCGTATGTAATCTAAGAAACAAAGATTTTCAGAGGCTGAAATTGAATGCATGAATCATTGCATTATTTGCAAACAAAGTAGGCTGCCCTCGGGAATGCAGTATAACCATATAGTTCCCATGGAGATTTTATATAAGAATTTGAGTATGTAAGTATGTAACTATTTTACATTCGAAAATTTCAAACCTCTGATCGTAATCACGTATGCCACGTAATATTTATAAAGGTACTCGTATGTATACATTAAGTAAGTAATGGAATGTAAATCAAACCTATATGCACAGTAGGGTGGTCCTTAACCCCCCAATTTCATTTCAGTCTCACCCCTTCAATCAGTAATACCAGGGACAACGAGATTACGAGTTGTAGCCCAAATTAGAGACGATCAAGAGGAGTCACACAGGAGGCAATGTTCAGAATACGATATGAAGACGGAAAAAATGTAGGCTGAATTTTCATTTAGATAAAAAATACTATTGGGTTGGAAGGATCCTGTTAAAATCCCGAAAGGGCCCGAAAAGTCCTGAAATGAAGCTCAAATGGCCCAAACACTATTTTTGAACGTAATTTCGAAATTGTCCGAAAACCAATGACTACGAAACAATCCAGAATTCTTTCTGAAAATATTCCGAAATGAGCCCGAGAAATTCGTAAACTGATTCAAGAACAATTTCGAAGTGGTCCCATCAATGCAATGCAATTTTTTTTTCTAATTTGGGAAGGAAAAGGTTAATGATCCACAAAATTGATTTTGAAAAAAACTATTAGTGCAAGCAAAAGAATCCCACCAAACCAAGACTTCCGAAATAGTCGGATATCAGACTTTTCTGAAGAGAATTTAAATAATTTCGACTCTACTTAAATAATTCGTAATCATTCCGTTAAATAAAAGTGTAAAAAATGTATGTATCAGATACAAAAAAAAATTATGAAATGAAAGCTATTGACTATTACCCAAAGAATTTTTTTGTATTCTGTAGCTGACTGGATAGCAATTGAGTACAAGTATGCAGGCGAGTCGGATCGATACCTGCCAAAACCTTTTCAAATTTTAAGTTTTTTATTTTCAACTACCGATTTTGATTCGAAAAATTCGTATCGAAGTCGCGTCAACCCTCTCATACTAATTTCTTGGCAATTTCGAAAATAAATCGGTTCCGATTTCAGAAAAATCTTTCGACGCAACGTAAAGACTTCGGAAAAAAGTCGAAATTAATTAAACCAGAAAATCGTTTACATACACTTATACTTATATGCACATTTGGGTGATGCAAAAAAAAATGTCGACTAGGTCTTAACCTAGATGATGAGAAATGTGCCAATCCGTCTCTAATCGGAATTAATAGTCATATTAAGGTTTGCTAACATTGTCACCCTACATTTAAGGGTCACCATAATGTACATATAATTTACATCATATGATTAGGTGATTTATTGTGTTTTTTTTATTTACAATATCATTTAAATTCGTGAACTTTTATAACAGAATAATTGCAATTTAAGTAGCAGTTACAGGAAACAAATACGGCTGATATTTACAACTTATGACATGACTTTTGTTTTTATACAATAGTGAAAACATTAGTCAGCTTGTGTAAGTTATGGCATGATGTGTGACATATCGGATTAGAAGCCCCATCCATGATTGAATAATTTCATATGGCTCACGCAGATAACATGTTGTCTTCTTCTACCTCATTCACAGATGATGTCAAATTATCACGTGACTAAAGGCAGCAACAAATCTTCGGCTAGAACTTCAAAATCATGACTGGAAGAACAAATTATACAAAGAACTGAGTACGGATTGGATTTTTAGTGATCTCGTGACTTTTTCTAACTACATCTGACTCGTATTTCTTAATCAGCTTAGCATTAATGCAAAATTCTCTTAGCATTAATTTCCCAACATTAATCTACGTTCAGCGTTTTAAGGCCTAAGGAAAAAGTCTCAACTTAGCAGCCAATTTAAATAGTTCTCTAATCGTTTTCGTGTCATATTAAAAATTTTGATTTAATTGCCTATAGGTATGTAAATAAACGAATTAATTAGAATCACTAATTCCTTGTTTCCCAATCAGTGTGTTAAGATGAAACAAGAATTTGAAGAGCAATCTGATGAGATGTGGCTAGTTTGTCTGCAACTGTATGATAGGAATATTAAAAATTTTAATTAAATAGTTTTGGTTTTTAAGTTTTGAATCAAGTCCTTAAGCCTACTTCCTAGCAAAATTGTATAGAAAAAAATAGTATCATATAAGGAGGCCCATTACGAATGTGCCAAATTCTGAAAGAAAATAGTTTGGTAGTTTATACACAGGGAAAAATTAGCTGGTCATATCAACCAAAATATGAGTTATTCAATCATGGTCACTTCTTATCCATTATTCAGTGCTGTTGATTCAACTGCATTGAAATTGTTAACCTTAACTAGACTGTTGTTTGAAAATAAAATTTTATTGTTAAAGGTGTTGATCTATATACAAACTAAAATCAGTGTTATTTTAACACCAAAAGGAGTCAAAGTAAAAAAAGGATACAAAAAAATATTGTTCGGAGTTCTTATATTGACTTTACCGAGAATTGAACTCAGGTGTCTACCATCTCACGCTGCTTTGTTACCTTCATCGAGAATCGAGGTTCCAATATTTGACTGCTGGGCGGAGATGTCTACCATGATACCATCATTCTATTTTCCAGGAGTTTGTTATTTCAACACAAAATTTTGTTTGATCAACAAAACCTCTGTTAGTTCTACTTATTCAATTTGATGATAATATAAATTTAAAATCACAATTCCTTCGCTGTTGAATTAACTAGAGGAAGCTGTTGTTTTAACACAAAATTTAGTTTGATCAACAAAATTCTGCCAGCTTTACCAAATTTTGTTAATTGAAATTTTACAGATCTATGACTGTTCAATTAACAATTGAATGCAGTTACTTCAACAAAAAACTCCTTTCAAATATCCAAAATTTGATGAATTGTACAGAATTTGGTCAACATCAGGATAACAGTACGAGATTGTTGATTTTACCGGTGCCATTTTTTCTGTGTAAATTTGTTTTAAAAGTACTGTTTGCTGAAAATTAATGCGACGTTCAAAAACAACATAAGAACAATGCTTTTGATGTGTCAATGTTCCACAATCTTTCCGTCTTATAATTTTGATATTATACTTATGATCCACTTTGCAATGAGGACATTGCCAATAAATCTCATGATGATCACGCAATAAATTAAGGCAAAGAAATTAAGTGCGACGATGGCAAATTAAGAAAATCATCATTGAGAAGAAAGAAAATGTAAACACATAAGAAACAAGTAAGGAAGTCTAAGTTCGGGTGAAACCGAACATTACATACCCAGCTGTGCACATAAAGTGGGCGTGATCGTTCACCGATTTTTCTTATTTTCTGTGGTAGTACTCTACATAAACATAACATGCCTGGTACCTAGTTTCGTAAATCTATCTCACACCGTTCTGAAGTTGTTAGCAGTCGAATTTAAAAATTGCTTGACTCATAAGTGGGCGGTGGCACGCCCACTTTCCAAAATTTTGAAAAAATTATGTAAAGAATATGAAAGTTGATGTATGTACCAAATTATATTATTATAGCGAAATCAGTTAATTAGATATGGACTTTTCAATATTTCCACCTCCTTTCAATATAACTTTTATGAAAAAGTAGGCGTGGTCGCGAAGCGATTTCGTTTATTTTCTATAGCTGAATTTACCACAACAATAGTATGGCCTCTACGAAATTTCGTTATACTAGCATAAACTGTTCTGAAGTTATTAAGAGTCAAAATTTTAAAATTTCTTCAAATATACGTGGGCGGTACCACGCCCCCTTTTCAAAAATTTTTATAAAATCGGCCTTAGAACATCTAAATCAATACATATTGCAAATTTTATCATTGTAGCTGCTTCTAATATTGAATTAACCCATTTTATACGTTTTTCGAAATTTTCGATATCGAAAAAGGGGCGTGGTTATTACCCATTTCAATAGCAATCTATTCTGAACCCAAATAAGTACGCATGCCAAATTTGGTGAAGATATCTCATTATTTGCTCAAGTTATCGTGTTAACGGACAGACGGACGGACGGACGGACGGACAGACGGACGGACATGGCTCAATCAAATTTGTTTTCGATCCTGATCATATTGATATATGGAAGTCTATATCTATCTCGATTCCTTTATACCTGTACAACCAACCGTTATCCTAACAAAGTTATAATACCCTGTGTACAAGTACAGCTGGGTATAAAAATAACACAAATATGCCGGCTGCAATTCATTTGCGACACGCGCATGTCAACTCAGCAAATACCCTGCAGTCAAAGCATCTAGCTAACAACAGCTTAATATCAGCCCTATATCAGTGGGATATAAACAACGAAACACTAGTCCAATTGCGATATCCAAACTCTCAGGGTTCGAGGTATGGTGTCTGAAACATGAAAAATTAAATATCAGACAGCGCTACGAAACCCTGTTCTTTTGTAAGATTCCGCTACTCTAAACTTTTTATTGCAATTTTACGCCGATAGTTAAGTTTCATAGTTCAATCAGGGATATGTGGGCTTTTCCTACCAAAACTGGTAGGATTTTTTCTGCTGGTAGGATGGTAGGACTATTTGAAATTTGGTAGGTTTTTACCTTCGTTCGTGTAACATAACTGTATCATTCAAGTCTCATTCTTTTGTGCTTGGCCGAAGTGGGCTTTTATAGCATATTGTATGATCACTGTTAATTACTTTTCACCGTCTGGCTTGCTAGGCTCAGTAGTGATGCAAACTGGTTTTCCAAAATTTGAACACTGGATCAAGGACGGGTTCAAGAGTGATCTGTCCAGATACTGGAATACTCCGTCGCATACTTTGGACCTTTGAAGTCAGAAAATATTGGTAGGATGAAGGCCACTTTGGTAGTTTTTTAGTTGGAGTTTGGAGTTCAATAGAAACATTTTTGGTTGTACATTTGACTTTTAAGCTAGATTGTCCGCCATTCATTGAGCATTTTTGGTAAAAATCAAAATTAGGTTATTTTCCTTTAAACATTATTGGAAGTAAAATTAAAGTTACATCTAACTTTATTTCTAACATTATGTCTTTTGTGACTTTTTACAGAATGTACTAGGTTAGGTTAGGTTCAAGTGGCTGCCGAAGAGGCACCCCTAGGCCAGTATTAAAAGGCCCGTTGTGATACCACCAACACTAGGAAAGTCAGTCGCGGGACCCTGCCATATGGAAAATCACTGTATTGTCGGGATCCTCCACATAGCAGAATCCCGGGACTGCCGCTCCTAACCCGACACCGTTACTCCTCCTCGAACCATTTAGATGACTTGATGAAGGCCATGAAGTCCTTTATGTCCAGCTCCGTGACCTGGTGTAGTCTAACCAGGAAGGGCACTCCAAAAAGCGCATTCTCGCGCCACTTAAAGCCGGGCAGTTGGAGATGAGGTGCTCCACCGTTTCCTCCTCCTCGTCATCTTTGCAACTCCTACAGCATCATCGGTAGGACACACCTAGTCTTTCTGCGTGCCTACCAATAAGACAGTGCCCAGTTAATACACCTATTAATATGGAGAGTTCTCTTCTTCTTAGGGCATAAATGTGTCTTGATCTTTTATGATCCCATTTCGGCCAGGTTTCTTTGGATATCCGGTATCCTGGAGATTGCAGCCATCTTTCGTAGGCTTTGCAAAGTGTGTACTCTTTCAGCATTAGCTTGAATGTGGCAAACGGCATACCTAAGCGCACTTTATCCCGAAGAACCTGCTTGGTCGTGCCCTGCCTCCCAAGTTCGTCTGCCCTACAATTTCTGTCAGCAATGTCTACCGACATTTTTACTACATGCACGTGTTTACTTGAAAGATATATTTCGAGCCAAATGTGATAAATTCATTCACCACGGGCAACGCTTCCCTAAAATGTTGCGCATTATTACACTGTATGAGGGATAAAAATAAAAATGCACATCATAATCAACAACAAAATAAGTGAGAACAAGTTCACTCGGATGCCGGGTTACGCCGGTCTGCCGGTATCCACAATAACGACGACGACATTGACCGATCTATAAGCGAATTCTATAAACAGATATTGCCGGTTTCTTCTTCGTCGTTATTGCTTTCGTCATTTTTGCAAAATAGTGCGCGTAACAAATTTAAAGGTTGCTCATACGCCAACGCGGCTTATAAAAATAAACAAAATCTATATTTTAAAAGACGCAAAATGTAAGCAAAAAGATGGATAAATTAAAAATACTGTAGTTGACAATTCGCCTCAATTTGCTTTTAACAGTAAAAATGATCTTTGTTTTTTTTTTCTTATTTCTTTCTGTTCATATTATCAATTTTCTTGCAAATATTTACACACCACTGTGAAAATCCAGATGAGCCAGTCACTTTTAAATTATAATAGGAAATAGCAATGAGCTTTGTATTCACTACATAGAAGATGTCCCCGGATGTGCGAGACATCTTTTCCAATCTTAAAAATAGATTCCAAAATGTTTTTCAATCGAACTCAAGATTCCCCCTCTTTTTCAGAGATTTTAAATTATATCGCTCAGTGCGCCACCTAGCGTAATTTTGATTTCTATAGATTGTAATGTCATCTTGTCCTGAACTAGATGAGAAGTTGCAAGTCCCCAGGTCACCAGGAAACTAGTTATAATCGATTCCAAGACTTAAAACGATTTTTCAAAATAGCTCGATCCATGCGCAACCTAGTCTAATTGTTTGGATCAAATACTGCATTGTCACCGTGTTCTGAACGTTACTCGAATATCGAATATCAAGATTTACCCCTTTTTTAATATTTTAATTATCTCGAACAGTGCGCCATCTGGCGGAATTTTGTGTACAACGAATAGTACTATCTACAATTGCTTATCAACTGTTTATATGCGACACCTAGTGGATTTTGTTTAGTTCACTTTGCATTGTCACGGAGTTTTGAACTATGCTCGTAGTTTCAATTATGTATCTAGCTCAACGGGAAGTTATCTAATGGATTTTCTTGTAGGTTTTAAATTTTGAGGAAACCGCAGGCATAACATACACATTTTATATGTTTAAAGCAAAACACTATAAATAATCAGTTCACAGTAATGCAGCTGCAAAGATACATATAATTTTATATCTACGCAGCTATGGGTGTATAGTAGGGCGGCTCGATTTGTATGGGCCCAAAAAAATCCATATACATATACCTAGTTTATACGCATACATAAAACGATTCGTGTCGTAAGAAATTCGTTTTGAGATAGTTCGGTTTTATGTTCGGTGACAGGTAACAAGGTCAATGGAAATAGTGTCAGTTGACATTATTTCGCACCCAAATTGACACTATTTCCATTTTCGAAATGCAAATAAGGTCAGTTGACTTAACTTCTCTTTGTCAATATGTTTATTGACGTTATTTCCTAACTGAAATGGAAATAGCGTCAACATTGCTTATAGCATGTCAACTGAACATCACGCGATGTTTGAGTTTGATGATGTGATTTTCAACATTACAAAAAGCGTCGCATTTTATAATATGGTTTCAATTTAAAATACTCAATGGTCTGAGTCGGTCTTTGTTTACCAAATGATTTAATCGTCGCTGGGCAAGGGGCGAAACCACATCGCGTGGTGGTGTCGCTTGTTTTGTCAGCGAATGTTAAAAATATAGTTCGGACGATCACAGCGCGTGTATAAGCGTTCTCACTTATAAACCTGCTTTTACAAATCTGCCGACCCATGATCTATATCTATATCGCTTTTATTATTATTTAAGTGGTTTCAAACATTTTTGTCGAAAAAACCATAGTTCCCAAATTATATTCGATCCAACCTTTTTTCCTAGGGAAACCAGACCGTACTTTCCGTACTATGTACACTCAGAAAAAGTTTCCTTATTTTGGCTCCAAAGACATGGCTTCCTTAAACTAAGTAAAATATTCCTTAATTTAAAGACTTTTTTCCTCAATTAAGAAAGCCATGTCATGCCAAATTAGGGAAATTTTTCCTTGAAAAAGGGAAACTCTTTTTTAAGTATATCCTTAAATTTGGAGCATTGTGAGATAGTCAAATTTTGCGAACTTTCGCAACAATGTTGGCGATTTTGGAAATCAGTCGTACAAATCCAAAAGAGGTACGTTTTAGCCAGAGAAAAAAAAAATTTTGTTGTCAATACAGATGATTATGGGGTGGGCATTGTTTTATAAAAACTAGATTGCAAAAACCGATGACTCAAAATGATTTTAGACCAGGGGTATCCAACCTATCGAATTACTGGGCCATAAAACAACAACAATGTAACAATTTTTACTACATAAAAAAATTATTCGAAATAATTATTATTTTTTCGTATTTTTCTTGCGAATCTGGTTTGTTTTTGTGAGCCATAAATCAAAAGCCACTAAGTGGTTATGCCTGTTTTAAACCCATTTTTTTTTTTTTGAATAAAAATGATTTAAATTGCCCAAACATATGACTCTCCCTGGTATGTTTATATAAATAAGTGCAAGTATGTGTATCAACAAGACTGCCAGTATAAATTTGATTATTAGCTTCATATAAGATATGTGAACTATTTGTGGTATGTATTACAGAGTTTTATTTTTAAACACTTTACTAGCACCTACTTGTATCGAATTTTATACTCAAGCTGAACGCATAGCGAAATGTTTATGAACATATCTGATATACATAAAATAAATGTTTTTTGACGATAGATTATAGAATAATATTTAATTTGCTGGTAAACTACTTTTATTATAGAATTTTTAGCAATGTCAGCAATGTAAAGTTTCAATACCTAAAAAGTTTAGATTGTAGCAACAATATTGTAAGTACCTAAGTTTGTTCCGCTTGATTTACCACAACTATGGCGAGGCCATAAATCGAGTTGTTCCGCCTTTGATGCATTTGACACCTGTTATTTACCTCGTTATTTGAGCGCTAGCCACAATTTGTATTTTCAAATGAATTTAGTTTCTTACCGAATGGGTATGTAGGTGGCAGTTATAGATATTTTATTGTATGCAAACCTCAACAAAAAAACAACATATTTTTTTCATTAAATTTTGCAATATTCACTTGAAACTTATACCTGCAAATGAGATATGGCTTGGTTTGTCAAATTGCTTGTGTTTACTAGTGCATGGCTATAAAAATGTACACATTTGACACGCTCATGTTTCATGTGCTGGTGTATGAAACCCTTTATTTGCATACACATCCCCATACTTAGGTATACCTTTTAAACTTAAATATAGGTACACATCACATTTCCATTCATGCGAAAACGTATTGATATGACACGTGATTGCTTAGTTAACCCATCGTTCGAAACAGGGTTCCAGTGGGATTTTAGGTATGTATGTTCGAGGAGTGGAAATTTAATAAGGTGCCAATTAGATCCCTGGGGAATAATCCACTTTTACTCGCGTGTTTAACTACTAAAACAGCTAGAGTACAAAATCGACTGCTGAGTGGAAGATCTTCTATTTGAAAATATTTTTCAAAAACCCACTAGTTATCACAAATTTGTTTCGTCGTTCTTGTGCGCACAAGATTTTTGCATTCGATTTTAAAACAACTAATTGTTAAGCTAGGGTCTTGAAATTTTCACTATAGTTCAGGTCGCAATGACAATGTAATATTATGAAAAAAAATCCGATAGGTGGCGCCGGGCTCGCTATACTTTCAGAAATCGCATTTATGGTCCGATTTGACTGAAATTCGGAACATGCTTCACTACCTAGAAAGGAAATATTTTCTTAAAAAATTCCGCTAGGTGGAGCTGAGATCGGGGTACCTCATAGAAAATAAAAATCCTAATTATGGACCGATTTGGCTGAAATTGAGCGTGTATATTACTTAATTATTTTCAATAACGATCTATTTCCGAAGTTGATTCAATAATGTTCTAAATCAGCCTTTTTTCCAACAACCACCTTTTCTGCTGTCAGACGGAAGGGTTAATGAGTTATAACCGAACATATAAATTTAGGCGGCTAAAATGTGTGCACTGAACACTTGTAAAGTGGGTTGACAATAAAGCACGGTGCGAAGGGGCAAGCATGGGGCATACCTACATTGTGTGGTTTGCAATACTAACTTATCGGCTGCTTACGTCTTTGTCATAACATCCGCACATTTTTCTACTAAATAGTACATCCAATAAAGCTTAATTGCATTCTAATTTATACCATTTAAATTAAGTTTTAAATATGTCGTTTTATTGTTTTTGGCGGTGTACTTTCATGCAAATTCAATTTCTCAATTCTTGCAATTGAAATCTGCTATCTGCCCTCAATTTAAATTTCTAATTTATTACTAGCCGATTTTTAGCGTAATATTCCGTTGATAATTTTTTTGCTCGTTAGAACTTAAATATTTCGAATTTACGCAATCAGCCTGTTTTTATTATACCAATTACCGTTATAAACGAAAATTAGAATAGCAGTAAAGTTTTGCTGACGTTTACTTCAGTGTGTTTGCCTATTTGGTTCATTCGATGTCAAATCGTCAATAATCTAGAATAAAAAAAATTCCACACCAAAATTCATTGGAATCGGAAGGTGTTCCTTTAATTTTTTTTAAAGAAAAGATACAAACGTATTGTATTTGGTTTGCCGGTAGGTGGCATTCGCCACTGGCCACGCCTTCACATACGACACATGGTGAGTGTATACTATACAATAAAAACAGCTAATAGAAAAATAAAATATTAATTGAAAACGATAAGACAGTACACGTAGAGAGAAGAACGGAGAAAGAAGCAAAAGTGAATCAAGAAATAAACAAAAACGCTCGCTAAGCAATTCATATTATGTAGTGTTTATAAATACACTATAGAATTAATCATAGAATTTGATTTGTTGTTGTTCTACACAAAAACGATTCGCGTGGAATAGTGATGAAATATCGACTTATCAATGGTTTTGTTGAAAAAACGTGTAAACGATTTACTACGCAGTACCTAGTTGTGCGGTGAGATTTTCAAAAGAAAGCACATACAAGTATAGTAACACTAATAACATAGACATTATAGAGATTAAGATTGTTTGCATGGTGATTAGAAGTGTTTCAAATGCTGAAATGCCGTAGAAACAACAACATTAAAGTGTTTTATAGAACAATTCCCTAATTCCAACACTCTAAACTTTTTTGGCGATAATCGTCTAAATTTACACACATTAATATAAAAAAGGTTTTTATTCAAACAGTTTTTTGTCGACATCAAATTGACGACTTTAGGACGTGGGACCGGCTATATGTCGCACAATTTTTTGCAATCCAATAACGCTATTGAGTTATACCCATCATTGACAACGAACAATAAAAAAACTAGCTTGTTATTAATAAATATTTTGATGACGTTAAAATGCTTTCACTAACTTAAAATCATGTTGATGTTTGACTATGACTACGGGACTATGTGTCCTACAAATTGGGTGTGACATAAAGTGGGCCTGACGACCCAAATATGTCAAAATAACGTAAACTTTACAAGTTCTATCTGTCAAAAATGCGTTTACTAACTTAAAATCATATTTTATTTCAACTATGACTATGGGCCATAGTATATTCCTGAGTTGGTTAGTGGCAGTTAATGAAATAAAAATAAAACTGCTATTAATAAAAACTTTACATACACGCAATTAGCATGCTTCTAGGGCTCTTGATTCCAATCGATTACTCGACTAGTCGATTAGTCGAGTAGTCGATTACCAACTTTTGTGCTGTTTGAAAATCGAATAGCAGGTATTCGATTTCAGCTAGTCGACTAGCTGTCACTAATCGAATACTAACGATTAAATCGGGTTCCCAGTTTTTACCCGGGTTTTACCCGGGTAATAAGGCGGCAAATTTCCACTGTAATTCGCATGCATGTTAAAGTGGTATCTGCCATTTTCGCCAATTTATTTGCTTCATTTCTTTGAAATTTAAAAAAAAATGTAACAGGAGCACAGAATATTTGTGTAGGTAGATATACAAAAATGAAATTTTGAAAAATGTATGTATGTAGGAGCTTGAGATGCTGGCTGACAGGAATGATGCCCGAAAATTCTATGAAAAGATCCGGCGGATGACGGAAGGTTTTAAGACCGGGGCAAGTTCCTGTAAGGACAATAATGGCGACCTGGTAACCGACGTACAGAGTGTACTTAAATTATGGAGGGAGCACTTCTCCTCACTGCTAAATTGCGAGGGAGACGTCGAACCCGATACCCCAATCCCTGACGATGGAAAAGTCGTCCCACCACCTGACTATGATGAAGTGAGGATAGCTATATCCCGGCTGAAAAACAACAAAGCGCCTGGAAAAGACGGACTGCCCGCCGAGCTGTTCAAACACGGAGGCGAAGAGCTGGTAAAAAGCATGCATCAGCTCTTATGCAGAATATGGTCAGACGAGTGCATGCCTCCAGATTGGAATTTAAGTGTGCTCTGCCCAATCCACAAGAAAGGCGATCCCGCTAACCGCACCAACTACCGCGGAATCAGCCTTCTTAATATCGCGTATAAGGTTCTTTCTAGCGTATTGTGTGAAAGACTGAAGCCCATCGTAGACAAGCTGATTGGACCTTATCAGTGTGGCTTTAGACCTGGTAAGTCTACCATCGACCAGATTTTCACGATACGCCAAATCCTGGAGAAGACCCATGATAAAAGAATCGACACACACCATCTCTTTGTCGATTTCAAAGCCGCTTTTGACAGCGCAAAAAGGAGTTGCCTGTATGCCGCCATGTCTGAATTTGACTTCCCTGCAAAGCTTATACGGCTTTGCCAAATGACGTTGAGCAATACTAACAGCTCCGTCAGAGTCGGGAAGGACCTCTCTGAGCCATTTGAAACCAAACGAGGCTTCAGACAGGGCGACTCCCTTTCGTGCGATTTCTTCAACCTGATGCTGGAGAAGATAATTCGAGCAGCAGAGCTAAACCGCAATGGTACAATCTTTTACAAGAGCGTGCAATTGCTGGCGTATGCCGATGATATTGATATCATTGGCCTTAACAACCGCGCCGTAAGCGCTGCCTTCTCTGGACTGGATAAAGAAGCGAAAAAAGTGGGTCTTGCGGTCAACGAGGACAAGACGAAGTATTTGCTGTCATCAAAGAAAGAATCGGCGCACCTGCGCCTTGGCAGCCACGTCACTGTTGATAGTTACAAATTTGAAACTGTGAGGGACTTCGTCTATTTGGGAACCAGCATTAACACCGAAAATAATATCAGTCTAGAAATCCAACGGAGAATCACTCTTGCGAACAAGTGCTACTTTGGACTGAGTAGGCAATTGAGAAGTAAAGTCCTCTCTCGAAGAACAAAGATCGCGCTCTATAAGTCTCTCATCATACCTGTCCTGATGTATGGCTCAGACTCATGGACAATGTCAAGAGAAGATGAGATGGCCCTTGGAGTATTTGAGAGAAAAGTTCTCCGGAAGATTTATGGTCCTTCCCGTGATGCCGACGGCGAGTATCGAAGGAGATTTAACGATGAGCTGTACGAGCTTTACGCAGATCTGACCATAGTCCAGCGAATTAAAGCCCAAAGGCTCCGCTGGCTGGGTCACGTCATGCGAATGGACAAAGAAGCTCCAGCCCAGAAGGTTTTCCAATCGTCACCCGAATTCGGCAGCAGAGGAAGGGGGAGGCCTCGACTGAGATGGAAACAACAGGTGGAGGATGACTTGAACTCCCTTGGGGTTTCCAATTGGCGTCAGTTATCGCTAAAAAGGAATGACTGGCGTGCTTTGATAGGCGACGGCCAAAATCGCTTAGGCGGTTAAGCGCCAATAAATGATGATGATGATGTATGTTTGTAGCAATATTTGTATGTATGTAGATAAAAAAAGTTTGAAATTTTTTTTTCATACTGCAAAATGTTCTATGTGAATATTATTCTTTCAGGTTTAAGTGCACAATGGAGGCATCTTTCTCTTATTCTACATCGCCGTTTGAAAAAGGATAGTGGAAAGATTGATTCGTGGGGCAAAAAAAAAAGAAAAAGTACATTCAAATACACCTAATTTTCGAAAGAACTCAAAAATTACAAACATTACATAGAGCGTTTTGATGTATTACCAAAAATATACGGGAACATTAGAGTGGCAAAAAAAGTTCCACACTTTCTATCGGAATGATTAAGCTTGAGAATTTATTTTTTTTGTAGTAAAAATGCTTCTGCCGGCAAATGGAAGATTTCCAATGAAAATAAAAAGCAAATTTGACATGTGAGAAATTATAAGAACCTGCAACTCTAGTGTCTTAGTTTCTGTTTGAAAACTTTAGATTTGTAACAAACTTTTAAAATTGTTATTTGTTTCATGCGCTGCTAAGTGCTCTCCAATGCTGCTGTTATGTCAGGCCGAGTTAAAATACAGGAGATGATTGAAACACGAGCTTTTAATCCAATTTAAGATTGTATAATTCCCCCTTTAAAAGCTGATGTGGTTTTTTAATATAAAAGTCGCTGGGAATTATTTGGAACGCATAATAATAAAAAAACATGCTCGTAAAATTTCTGGAATTAGCGCTTTTCGAAATTGATGATTGAATAAATATTTTGTAAATTTTAAGGAAACATTTAAGCACACGCTAATAATTTGTTTTTAATATTTGACAAGTATCAGGAGCACAGAATTTCAATGTAGGCAATTATACAAAAAAAAATTCAATAAACTGGTATGTACAGATGGGGGTTGGTGGGGCAACTACTCCCACTGTTAAATTGCATTTCGAAAATATCGTTGTGTATAAGAAAAGAAGTGAAAGCTAGTATAATGCGTGTTTTTGAAGTTATTAAGGTTAATATTACTATCAATATTACTGCAGTATTGCAGTCAAGTTACTTTATTGATGCTCTGATGCTGATACTTAAGAGATAATGGGGTCTATCAGTTATTCCGGCGGAGCTCCCGGCAGGAATAAAGGAAATAGAGTCAATAAAGATAACATCGAAATTATCGAAACATACCGCCAAATTCTCTTAAAATCGTTGGAATTCCCTCAAGATCTGTTACATTTTCTCCCGCCGGGAGCTCCGTCGGAATAGCTGATAGACCCCAATATGCAACAATAATTGCATTCTTCATTTTCATGTAGCGACTGATGAGCTTGTGATGAGCAACATATTGTCAACATTTTATTAACCCTGCTGCCATAACGTACGTCTTCGAGGCATATCGACTTTTTTCTTGTTGATCTCCCTCTCGCAATTACTCTCTAAGCTAACTCATACTCGCATTTATCTCCGTCGATACTTACAGCCTGGCAGTGATGGTTGATTTTGAAGAGTAGGTTTCGTATTTCATGATATATGGTTATAACATACGCCTGAGAGACGTATCGTTATGAATTAAGGGGTAAAAAATAACGTTATGAAAGCAGGGTTAAACGAAAGCGCCAAATTTTGCCGAAGAACATGATGCTCTGTCATAAAAAGGAGCACTGCTACTACCAACGCGGCTCGAACACAGCCCATATTTTTTTTGCGGGACGCTACTGGAATAATTTTTAAAAATTTTTGACAAGCGGCCATATTTTTCTTCAAACGTACAATACAGATTTACTCACATAAAAAATTTCTCACACCAAACCCTGTAGAGAATTCATATAACTCCAAGTCAACTATTAGTTCTTTATTTTTCAGTGTTCATAGCACTAAAGCGGGCTACTCACCTGCCAAGAAATGCCTCAAGAAAAAAACGAGCATATATTTCTTGTGCCTGGTCAAGAAATTTTGACGTTTACGGCATTTTCCATTTTCTTGCAAATTACTATTATAAAAATGTACAATATATGTTTAGCGAAGTATATACTTATCTTTGCCGTGAATCTGCACGTTTACCTCAAGAAATATATACGAGCATATTTATTTCTTGAGGTAAACCGGCGTTGCCAACTATCGAAAAGTGCTGTATTTTTTCTTCTGAGCTGAGTATTGGCTCAAGAAAATGTGACGTGTGAAAACCGTTCTTGACCATTTCTTGAGCGTTTTTTTATATGGAGTTTGACATTTCTTGGCAGGTGAGTAGCCCGCTTAAGCAAAAAAAGACGGCCGTACCTCCCCTCATACAAAGTGTTTTTGAAAAACATTAAAAAAAAATTTTTTTTTTTGGCAAGCCTAGATGTCGCCTAATTACATTTTTCTTCAAATCTTTGGCATTTGTTGTGGGATTTTAAAGTTTGACACATAAATTTTTTCGTCTCAAAGAGGAGGTTTTTTCTCAAGAAAGTTCATTGATGCGTTTCGTTGTGGTACCACACTCGACTGAGATGGAAACAACAGGTGGAGGATGACTTGAACTCCCTTGGGGTTTCCAATTGGCGTCGGTTATCGCTAAAAAGGAATGATTGGCGTGCTCTGATACGAAACGGCAAAAAACCGCTTAGGCGGGTTGTCGTCATTATGACGAAAGCCAAGATTAGAATTTCAGATAAAAAAGTATCTTTTTTAAGTCAGCTTTTGATTTCATTGAAAATTTGTATGATGTCAGCATTGATCTGGCTTAGAACACCGGTTTCGACCTTAACTGAGGCCTGGACAGCTACGTATGAATGCATGATAAAACCAAACCAAAAACGTAAATAAATTATTATTAATATCTCATAACTAAATTTGATTAGTTAACTAAAACAAGTACTTATATGTATAGAAATCTGTAGATATTTGGTATTTGAGAAAAGGTTTCGAAAAAGCAATTGCTCTTTTTTATTAATTTATACCAATGGTACAATGAACAGCTAGGATGAAAATAAATAATAATAGTTGATTTGGAGTTATATGAATTCCCTACAGGGTTTGGAGACAGCATTTCTTTATGTAAGTATGTAATTATGTCACAAATATTGTACTATTGAAAAAAACATGGCCGCTTGTCAAAAATTTGAGAAAATTATTTCAGTAGCGTCCCGTATAAAAAAATATGGGGTGTGTTGAATAAAATGTTGATAATCTGTTGCTCATCACAAGCTCATCAGTCGCTACATGAAAATGAAGAATGCAATTATTGTTGCATATTGGGGTCTATCAGCTATTCCGACGGAGCTCCCGGCGGGAGAAAATGTAACAGATCTTGAGGGAATTCCAACGATTTTAAGAGAATTTGGCGGTATGTTTCGATAATTTCGATGTTATCTTTATTGACTCTATTTCCTTTATTCCTGCCGGGAGCTCCGCCGGAATAACTGATAGACCCCATTATCTCTTAAGTATCAGCATCAGAGCATCAATAAAGTAACTTGACTGCAATACTGCAGTAATATTGATAGTAATATTAACCTTAATAACTTCAAAAACACGCATTATACTAGCTTTCACTTCTTTTCTTATACACAACGATATTTTCGAAATGCAATTTAACAGTGGGAGTAGTTGCCCCACCAACCCCCATCTGTACATACCAGTTTATTGAATTTTTTTTTGTATAATTGCCTACATTGAAATTCTGTGCTCCTGATACTTGTCAAATATTAAAAACAAATTATTAGCGTGTGCTTAAATGTTTCCTTAAAATTTACAAAATATTTATTCAATCATCAATTTCGAAAAGCGCTAATTCCAGAAATTTTACGAGCATGTTTTTTTATTATTATGCGTTCCAAATAATTCCCAGCGACTTTTATATTAAAAAACCACATCAGCTTTTAAAGGGGGAATTATACAATCTTAAATTGGATTAAAAGCTCGTGTTTCAATCATCTCCTGTATTTTAACTCGGCCTGACATAACAGAGCATTGGAGAGCACTTAGCAGCGCATGAAACAAATAACAATTTTAAAAGTTTGTTACAAATCTAAAGTTTTCAAACAGAAACTAAGACACTAGAGTTGCAGGTTCTTATAATTTCTCACATGTCAAATTTGCTTTTTATTTTCATTGGAAATCTTCCATTTGCCGGCAGAAGCATTTTTACTACAAAAAAAATAAATTCTCAAGCTTAATCATTCCGATAGAAAGTGTGGAACTTTTTTTGCCACTCTAATGTTCCCGTATATTTTTGGTAATACATCAAAACGCTCTATGTAATGTTTGTAATTTTTGAGTTCTTTCGAAAATTAGGTGTATTTGAATGTACTTTTTCTTTTTTTTTTGCCCCACGAATCAATCTTTCCACTATCCTTTTTCAAACGGCGATGTAGAATAAGAGAAAGATGCCTCCATTGTGCACTTAAACCTGAAAGAATAATATTCACATAGAACATTTTGCAGTATGAAAAAAAAATTTCAAACTTTTTTTATCTACATACATACAAATATTGCTACAAACATACATACATTTTTCAAAATTTCATTTTTGTATATCTACCTACACAAAGATTCTGTGCTCCTGTTACATTTTTTTTAAATTTCAAAGAAATGAAGCAAATAAATTGGCGAAAATGGCAGATACTACTTAAACATGCATGCGAATTACAGTAGAAATTTGCCGCCTTATTACCCGGGTCTTCAGACGAGTAATCGACTAGTCAAAAGCAACTATTCGACTAGTCGATTAGTGATAATCGAATATTTTTGGAAACGACTAGTCGAAATCGATTATTCGACTAATCGATTTGTCGATTATCAAGAGCCCTACATGCTTCACACCCCCTACCTCCCAAGGGACACACTTTCCAGAATTTTCGAAGATAAAAGAGTTAAGTGTCTCGGGGAAAGGAATACGGTTTCTAAGTGCAGGTTTAAACTTAGTTTAAACGACCAATTTGTATGGAATAAACTCTAGTCAACTTTGTCGATTAAACAAGCAGTGAAAAACCGGGCCTTAATCAACAGAGATATGGTGGCTTCCGTACCATATGTTTGTACTCTTTATTTAGCTATGATCCAAAACCAGTTTAAAGTGAACTTATAGCATTTCCCACATGGTTTTCAATTGCTAATAAGTATATAGGGAAGAAGAAAAAATGTGCCAATGAATAATAAGAAAACCGGCTATAGCCTTGCAGGGCAAAGAAACAAGGCCGGTAAAGAAGCGACATTGCCTTGAATGAACTGTTGAAATTTAATTTGTTTTACTACAGCTAATCGTGGTATCATTATATCGAGTTCAGAGATATCTCTGTATATACCACAGAAAAAACGCTGGCGCGCATTAACCCACAAATAAAAAAAATAAACAGAGTGAGGCATGTAAAAATAGCAAACGAGTCAAATAAAAATTTGTAAACAAAACGCTAAAAAAAATACGAAAACGCCCTAAAAAACGCATTTTGTTTACATTTTAAATTGCGGTGTTTTCAAGTTTTTTATATTTACATAGATAACAAAAAGGAAAACAAAAACAAATAAAGCTTAAAATGAAACATGAAAAACAGGCAAATGCTTTTTTGATATCAAGCATGATACGAATAGAGCTATGTAGAAAACAAGAATAATAATAAGGAGTGAAGCGAAATAGCTGCTGTTAATGGGTAATGGATTATCAGTCGACAGATAAATTACGTCGTAGTACAAATGAATACTTATACATATATCGCCGGTTCCAAAGTATACGATGTATTTACTTTTTAAATTTTTGGGAAAACAGCATTTCAAACTTTAATTTTTTCATAGAACTCCATTGTAAAAATAAAATTTTGAATGCCGTTTCAAAAACAATTTTAAATTTTGAAATACTTCTGTATACTTTGGAACCAGCGATATATACAAATCGGGTGCGACATAAAGTGGGTCCGGCGACCCAAATATGTCAAAATAACGTCATCAAAAAACATATCTGTTAACAGCAAACTAGTCTCTTTACAGTTCGTTGTCACTGATAAGCATTTTTGCAATTTTCACCAAATCCCAATCTGTACAATAATAAAGGTCAAAAAAAGTCGTGTATGTACATTAAACCCTTTATTCATAAAAAATAAAATAGGTTTATAAAGCTATTTAAAATGACATTTCCAAACAAATTTTGAATTATAGCAGCTTATTAAACCTTTTATATTTTTTATGAATATGGGGGTGAATATTTAAAAAAGAATGACTGCAGGATCTCGGAAACTTTGAAATGGATTTTTATGAGACTTTCAGTGCTGGACAGCTTGAAGCTTAGGAAGAGACCTAAGCTTTGTTTAATTAAAAAGCATGGTAAACAAAAAAGATATACTAAGTAATTTGTAGTGAGAAGCCTATAGGACACATTTGCTTTGAAAAAGATTTATATCAGGGAAAAATGCAAATGAATTTACCTGACTTGTTTTGCATAATGTAGATACAAGATCCCTATAAACTTCCATAGGTTATTAAAATTCCTTGAATCTATTGAATGATGAAATAGTAGATCTTGAAAATAAAGCGACTATCTCTGATTAATTTTAAAAAATCTAGCAACGAAAAATAATAAATAAATGTTATCATAATTTCTATATATTTTACCGGCTAAGCAGCGTATCAGTAACCTAATTAAGTTTTTACTAATAAAAAACTTGATAGCAGTTAATGCTAAAATATAAATTATCGGTTCCTAGTATTGAAAATTGTGTTTTGACTAATCGTACGTACTTAGTTATAATATACACAGAAATGTCCGCGCCACGTGCACTTAAGCAGTATATTATGATACTTATAGGTGATAAGAAAGTGATAAAACATACTTTGTCTTCAAAAATGGTAAAAGCTTTAGTTTGGATTTAAAAAACATAATAGACTCATATTTAAGCTTTAAAATCAGAACTAAGTACATCGGCATACCACAAAGCACCTGTAGCCTGAAACATACTATTAAATGATGGACAATGTGTTGGAACACCATGTTTGATAGCAAAATGTTTATTTATATCTTTTATAGGAGTGGGTGCGAATGAATTAACAAGCATATGCCGACTCTTGTCTTTGTTTTTATCACTTCTTTCTTTTTTTCTTTCTCAACGCATGAATAATATAACACGCCTTTGATTTGAATTTGAACAAATTTTAGCTTATTTTTATATCTATTTTGAAAATATATTTACTCGTGCGTATCTATTTAAATAACTAGGTGTCTGTGACATCAATATCAGCGTTACATAGCTTTGCTAGGAGCTGAAGAGTAAATGAAAAACACTTCAAAACAAGTGAATCACTTTTAAAGGAAGAGAACATATTAAGGGGGCGCGATACCTCTATTTTATAAGCTTGGTTTTTCAGTCTAACAGTAATAACTCCAAAAGGGGTCACGGTAGGCATCTGAAAATTGGTAAGGAGATAAACGATATCTCAATACAATTCTCAAAGAAAAAATTGGGAGTTATAATAAAAGGGGGTGTGCCATTTTCCATAACTTGATTCCATACATACTCAGATTCATGACACAGACTAGAAATTGGTATGGAGATATACATACGATCCCAATACCATACTCACAAAACTAATTGGGAGTTATCGGAAAAGGAAGCGCGTAACCGTGAGTTTTGTAAATGGACTCAATAAAAAGTCTATTTTGGACAGAACGATGCTTGCTGGGACAAGAGGTGAGGAGGAGCTGAAGTTAAATAAGGTGCTGAAACCTAGGTTGATGGTCACGAAGACCATTCTCGCACTATTACTAGGATAATCATGCATCAGTTGCAGACAATATTCACTACTCCAAAGCAAAATGTTTGTTTTTAGGTTCCACCCTAATATTCATATACACAATTTTCCTTCTGGTTCATGGCTTATGCACGTTTATGGTATTTTTAGTAATCAAAAGCAAATGGGACAAAAACAAAATATGTATGTAGAATGTAAAATCAAATGAATAAAAAGCAAGAAATTGCGCAGAAGTGAAAACATTGCTCCCTAAAATGTAAGTAGCTGCTTCACCACGACTACCAATAAAAAACAAAAACAAAAGACTTAACAACAGCGCCATATACTCCTACTCCCGGCCTGTCAGCACGCGTCGATGAGTAGGATAACAAAAACAATATCAATCTGGTATGAAACCGACTAAAACAAAAATTGCAATGACGTCAGTAGAGAAACAGCTTTTGCTGCAGCTATAAAAATAATATGAACTTTAAAGGAAAATGCACACAAGTACAGTAGGTGCAAATACTGTTAACTGCTTAAGTTATTGTAGAAAAGAGATTGATGCAATAAGTGACGGAAGAAGTCGGTGATCGGATTTTAGGAATGTATGCAAAATTTCTGAATTTTCTTCAAAATTTTTAAGTTTTTTCTCAGAGATTTCAGTTTTTTTTTTAGAGTATGTACAACATTTTGCTTTTTTATATTTGTTTATTTTTTTCTTCTTTTTTATTTTTCTTGTTCTTTTTTTTATTTATTTTATTTTGTTTAAGCTTTGTTATTCTTTTTTATTTTTTTATTTCTTTTTTTTTAGTTATTTTAGTTTAACTTTTTGTATTTCTTTTTTTTTTGTTTTTTTTTTGTATTTCTTTTTTTTTTTGTTTTTTTTTTTGTATTTTTTTTTTTGTATCTGCTTTGTTATTTTTTTTTTTCTTGTTTTTGTTTTATTTATTCGTTTTTTATTTTTTTTATTTTACTTTTTTATTTTATTATTAGTTTTTATTTTTTTATTATTTTTTATTTACATATTTACAATTTTTTTTTATTTATTATGTTTTGTTTATTTTTTTTTTTTATAATTATTTTTTATTAATATTTTTTTATTTACTTATTTTTTTTGGTGGGTACTTTTTTTTTATTTAGTTAAACCCCCTACCTTTTTGCATTTAACCCTAAGTTCTAGGCAAAACATAAAACAAATAGTTTTGTTTATTATTTTTTCAAAATGAATAACAAATCGTGTGCTAATTTTTTATACTTTGGGAGGCGTACATAAAAAGTCCCATTTCTAAGTTTTAGAATAACTTAAAAAATCACGCAATTTAGCAAAGTAAATACCTGGGTAAGTATGCATGTATAAGAGTATCTGGTGCGCAACCAAGCGAAACTGATATGATTTCTTTTTGTTTTGCAAATTTTGTTTTGATTTTTAATTTCGTTACAAATTAGTCGTACGAAAAGTGTCTACGTGCCGCTGAAGCAGTAAGCAGAACATAACAAAATCATACGTGATACGTGTATACCGATAAATGGAAAATGGCGTCAAAACAAACCCATGAAAACCAGACTCAAAAGCAGTTGCAAAAAAAGGTGGTGGAGACCAACAAATGTCCATGAATAAGTATACAATGCTGATGGTTGGACAAAACAAAATCCGTGAGCTTGCTTGTATATCAACAAATAATAACACCCCAAAGTTGAACCAAGGGGTGTAAATATGTATTTTGGTCCTAAACAAAGAGCTCGTTTGGTATATTTCTTTTGACATAAAAGGCGCCTGCGCCTCACCAACAAACAAGGTAGCGAATGCAATGAACAGAAACAATCCAGTAGTGATGAGAATTTAAAAACATTTAAGGCCCTCAAAAGCCTAATTGAGTTTGAGGTGTCGTTGTGTGGATCTAAAGCATTCAGCGCTATCTAGGTAATTCTCTGAAAGAGAGATCAACATAAATATCTCCCTCTGACTTAGAAAAGAGTTAATCAAGTTCTACGGCTAAAAAACCTAGATCGTGTACTAAAAAATGTCTAAAAGTTCAAGTACGAAAGTGTTTCTTTCGATGTCTGATTTCGGCACCATGGTAAGCTCCTACTGAAAGAAAATCCTCCTTAGATAGGTATTCCCTATTTGTTCAGTGTCTCTGATTTTACACAAATATGTTTGCCTTGCCTTGATTGCTAGCGGTCATACCAGTCAAACACCTCGACTGCATTTAAAGGTAAAATCTGTTTACTAAAAAAAAAAAAGAGAAGAGCACGCCCATTCCAATTCAAATATTTTTAAGAACAAAGGTTGAAGAAATTCACACAAAATCCGGATGTCTGCAAATAAGAAACCGTTTAAGTTGGGCAAATAACCGTTTGGTTTCCAGCACAACAAAAGAACCACAAACTCAACGAAATAAATAACAAAGCAAAGTAGTTAAAAACACACAAAAAGCAGAAACGAAACTGGAAAGCAGATATGTATGGTTAGCCATTTGTATGTATGTACATATGTATGTATGGATTTTCAGTGGCGCAGCCAGTCTTCAACCAATAGTTACGACTTAATTTGCATACCGATGTTAGGCAGAATACGCTGAGGAATATGTACTCCTTAAAAAGTATATTGTTGTTGTAACAAAAAAAAAAAACAGTCCCGAAGGTTTTGGAGAGTGTTGTCGGGTTAACAGTCCGTGGCCGGATATGAACTCTGTATGCTTCAGTACTCCCTTGCGGTACAGCCCGACTGTCGTGGTGGCGATTTATGACCAGTGAAACCTTCTAGCCATGTCACCCATTGTACGACCCGGGCCGTTTTCTTATATCGACCCGGCCAAGAGGGTGACCCTGTCTGACATTTAGGCTCGCTACAACAACAACAACAACCTGCATACCTCGTGCATATTTTAAACAGGATCGGTGGTTGGATTTCATGAAAAAAGATAAGTACGAAGCGCTTACGGATTATATGAGGGAGTGTTTTGGGAATACGCTCCTTTGGAGCCTCATACCTCAGGTATCGAGCCGGTTTTGAATAAATATAATCCCACGAGACCGCTAAAACAAGTCCTAAAATGTCGAAGAGGTATCAAAAGACGCGCTTTGACTTCGATTTCAAAAACCGGGAGCGGAAATTGAAGTTTTTATTTCAGTGTAAAGTTATTGGCAAAATAAACCAATAATTTTACCCAGCTCGATCCTGAAATTGGGACGTGATCCATGGTATTTATGTGCAGAACACCTTATTGAGTTGAAATATATCTTGACGAAAATAAAATATAAGTCATCGCTTTCGGATTATGCATACGGAGGTCAAAACGAGTATTTTAATAGTTATCCGGTATCTGAGATAATTTCGAAAAAAAAGTTGGGACCTCGGAATTGTCAAAAAGCTTCGCGATTCGATGACTTACGATGCCGCTGGTTAGCTGGGACGTTTTTAAGGTACATGCATGGCATGGCGACAAGGCCAATACAAGCATTTGATAAACCGATAGTTAGATAGGGGGATGGTCGCCCCATTCCCTCCAGCTTAATACGACCATGGTCTATATGCAAATACATATGTATCTGTTTATATATGAACATATGCAGGTAAGAACCATTAAAAACAAGGATAGTTACCCAACAAACAGCGGACACCAAAAACTCAAACGTTTGAGAAAACATCTATTCTCAAATTTTTCTCAAATGTTGTTTATATAACAGGATTATTTGTTGAACTATATTAATTAAAAAAGTATTAAGTAAAATTTAACTGCATAAATGGAAACTCGCTCTTTATTAAAATGGGTATTTTTTTTTTGCATGATTGGCATCTCTGAATAAATATTTCAATGAGAGCATGTGGATTCCATTTCGATCCACTCCGCTCAGTTTGAGAAACGTTTGAAAGTTCTGCCGTTCTCAATTTGAAAATCAGGGAAAATCCCATATTAAAAATGAGCCTTTTAGGTTGAGAACGCTATCAACGGTTACTTCGCCTCAAATTGAAAACGAACGTTTGAGATTTGAGAAGATGATTGGTTCTCAAATGCATCTCAAATTGAGATTAGCTAAAAATGTTTGTTGGGTATTTACTGATTGGATGCGGATTGCTGGTAAACAACAAAACTACTATAGAATAAGAAAACAACTTCCAAGCAGATACAGAGAACAGCCAGAAGGTTAGTTCATAGGTCAACGTGGCAAAACAGCAACAAATACGCACACCTGCCATGCGAAGTAGAGTCATACCCTTATTTTATGGCTTTCGTTAAAGAAATGTAGATACATAAAAGCACATATTAATTGAAAATTTTAAAACTACTCACCACCAAGTAAATCTTCGCCCAATTTTGGTGGAGTCGAGGTCATCTTGTTGCCTTTTGTTGTGTATTTGCTTCTGAGGTGCGCTTGGCAGCTGGTCTTGAATTTTCACTTCTTTGTTTCTGGCGTTTTTTTTTTTCGTATATCACAAAACGACGGACGTCCGGATGTGTGCGTGATTCGGTTTGTTTGTTTCGCTAAATTTGAATAGCAAATTAATCCGATATTGTTCGATTTTTTCAACTTTTTGTTACTTGAAATGTGTTTGTTATAAAATTAGAATGCAAATTCTGCAAATATGTGTTCAAATTGAAAATCCTTTCCAAAATTTCACAATCCTGTTTTATTTACAATTGCAAAAGCTGTTCTTTCGCCCGCAATTTCCTTTTTAACAAGCGAGTATGTATCGTTTTTTTCCTAACTTCGCTTTTCTTGCAACTATTTCACGAAATTGGGGTTTTATAGCCTGTTTAATCTGCTACTGGGTTGGAAGCAATACAATTAATTACTACTATTCAATTTTGTATTGCAAATTGCCTACAAATTGTTTAATGCGTTTTAAACAAATGCGTCAAATACTTTTCCGATAACAACAGATTTTCCGACAAATATAACCGTTCGCGACGAACGAAAGACAACGAATGATTCGTCAACAACGGCTGCAAATGTAACGAGTATTTTTTGCAAAACTAACAATGCTGCCACTTTGGTTAGAAAGAGTAGGTATGTTCGTTGAGGGTCTAAAAGGTATTTGTTTCCTTTTGGGGTCAACTGCTAATAAATTAGCTAAAATTATGTGATATAGCTCAAAAGACGGGATTCGGCCTCAGGATCACGAATCCGGAAGCGCTTTTTTAATTTTTTGTTTTAGTGAAAAGTTATGGTCAAAAAACCGAAAAATGACCCGGGCCCGATACCAAAATTGGGGCGGAATCCATGGTATTTATGTGCGAAACACCTTTCTGAGTTGGCGGCCTTCGGCCGCGCTTATAAAAAATAACCCTGGGCTAAATGACCCGGGCCCGATACCAAAATTGGGGCGGAATCCATGGTATTTATGTGCGAAACACCTTTCTGAGTTGGCGGCCTTCGGTCGCGCTTATAAAAAATAACCCTGGGCTACGCCATCCCAAGTCCGGTCGTGTGACATAACCGTGGCTACCGCCACGGCCGGACTTTTTTTGCACGTTTTTAGCGACAGTCTAATAAAATTACAACAACCACATGAAAACTTGAAACTTTGGTTGCAAATATCTCTGCAGAGGAGCAAAATATTAAAAAAGCGCTTCCGGATTCGTGATCCTGAGGCCGAACCCCGTGTTTTGAGTCATATCACATAATTTTAGCTAATTTATTGGCAGTTGACCCCTAAAGGAAACAAACACCGTTTAAAAATGCATATGGCTTATCTACCCTGCAGATAAAATCTTGAGCCGCGCTTACCAAAGATAAGGATAAAATAGTGGGCAATTTTGGCCAGCGAGGTTTTTTTTTCTACCTTTGTTGAAGGTACTAACTCGCGTCAAAAATTTTTGATTAATCGATTGCTACTATACCCTCAGTCATTTTTGGTATTGAACTAATCTTTGGTTTTGTTTTCACCATGGCTACCGCTGGTTGGCAGGATAGTGAGGGTTTCTTGAACAAAAAAAAACAAGTCTGTTATTATTAAAGCATCGACCCCAGGGAACCCTAGGTCTCAATTGCCATTTTCTTGTCCCGTGATCCCGGTATTATATTTCGGGATCCCAGAAAATCCCAAAATCCCGGTAAGCTCAAAGACGTCCAAAAATTTCGAGAGAGCCATCAAATGACCTCGGCTTTCGGTTGATTTAAAGCTTATTGGCAAAAAAAACCGGGCTCGAACCAAAAATTGGGACGTGATCTTTGATACTTATGGGCAGAAAGCCTTTCTGAGTTGAAATGTCTGCTAACATTAATAAAATACCTTGTCTTCAGTATCTGAGATAACCCCGAAATATCCGGGATTGTCATTTGAAAATACCGAAATCCTG
Source organism: Campiglossa producta (assembly GCA_964058755.1). Lineage (NCBI taxonomy): Eukaryota > Metazoa > Arthropoda > Insecta > Diptera > Tephritidae > Campiglossa > Campiglossa producta. The sequence goes on along the minus strand of CAXKVI010000002.1, from coordinate 125,076,639 downwards.
GGACTGTCAAAAAGCTTCGGGATTCGATGCCATAGTACCGGTTATCTCTGATATAACCCTATGGCTCTTTTTTATTTGAATCCCCTCTGAATTTTTAAGGAAAATGTCCTAAGTGGGGAAAAACAGTACGAAAACAGTACCTCAAATAGAAAAATCATTTTCCCTGCCAACGGATAATTCATAATGACTTGATAATTCGAAAAGTTTCAACACTAATTAGCACCTTCAACATCGGTAAAAAATGGCACCTCTCTGAAGAAATAATCCGCTTTTTTATCCACCTTTTCGGGAAACATGACCTGCTAATTTACCAACATTTTATCCACTGCTGTTTATTGTCCTTGGGTGCGGCCAGGTGATATCCATCTTGACAGATGTCAAATGACGGTCTTAACTTGAACGGTTGTATTTAGGAAGTACAAGAGAAAGGGGCATAAAAGAAGGCCCGTTTGTAAAATAGTATTGAATTTCATACTATTTTTTCCAAAGGATTCAGTGCAAGTAAATGTAATTTTAGCATTTTTAAGGTCTCTTCAGCCATTAAATCAAAGTTTGAAATTTTCTCTAGCTCTTTTTTATTAGAACCATTCGAAGTAGTGTATGAAACAAAGTTTTCAACGAAAAGGGAAAGTTCCAATAATATGATGGAGACCTATTTTGTAATTATACCCAGCTGTACTTGTTAGGATAACGGTTGGTTGTACAGGTATAAAGGAATCGAGATAGATATAGACTTCCATATATCAATATGATCAGGATCGAAAAAAAATTTGATTGAGCCATGTCCGTCCGTCCGTCCGTCCGTCCGCCCGTCCGTCCGTCCGTCCGTCCGTCCGTCTGTCCGTTAACACGATAACTTGAGCAAATAATGAGATATCTTCACCAAATTTGGCATGCGTACTTATTTGGGTTCAGAATAGATTGCTATTGAAAATGGGTAAAATCGGACCATAACCACGCCCCTTTTTCGATATCGAAAATTTCGAAAAACGTATAAAATGGGTTAATTCAATATTAGAAGCAGCTACAATGATTAAATTTGCAATATGTATTGATTTAGATGTTCTAAGGCCGATTTTATAAAAATTTTTGAAAAGGGGGCGTGGTACCGCCCACGTATATTTGAAGAAATTTTAAAATTTTGACTCTTAATAACTTCAGAACAGTTTATGCTAGTATAACGAAATTTCGTAGAGGACATACTATTGTTGTGGTAAATTCAGCTATAGAAAATAAACGAAATCGCTTCGCGACCACGCCTACTTTTTCATAAAAGTTATATTGAAAGGAGGTGGAAATATTGAAAAGTCCATATCTAATTAACTGATTTCGCTATAATAATATAATTTGGTACATAGATCAACTTTCATATTCTTTACATAATTTTTTCAAAATTTTGGAAAGTGGGCGTGGCACCGCCCACTTATGAGTCAAGCAATTTTTAAATTCGACTGCTAACAACTTCAGAACGGTGTGAGATAGATTTACGAAACTAGGTACCAGGCATGTTATGTTAATGTAGAGTACTACCACAGAAAATAAGAAAAATCGGTGAACGATCACGCCCACTTTATGTGCACAGCTGGGTATGTAATGTTCGGTTTCACCCGAACTTAGACTTCCTTACTTGTTTTGACAAGAATTCATTGGAAAGCTCAAAGAAAAACGCATACCTAACCAACAATTGCTGGTTTCATAAAAGTTTATTTGTGCTTTCTCAAACATTTGAACTATGTGCAATATGAAAAATTAAATCACTTCGTACTTACTATTTCTAATTAATTATTAATATTTATTTTGCCTTTATACATATTTATTTTATTAATTGTTATTTTATTTTGTTATCATTTTTTTTATTATTATTTTCTTAAAACAAGATAATAAAAACAAAAAGTATTTTCCATGAACATTGAAACATAGAATTAAAAAAAAATTAAATAAAAAAACAAGAACAAAAATTATTAAATTATTTTTTAATTTAATTTAATTTTTATTTTATTTTTTATTTATTTTTATTTACCTTTATTTTGTTTTATTGTTTTATTTCATTTTTTATTTTTTTTTTATTTCTTTATATTTTTTTTAATTTTATTTTATTTTATTACTATTATTTTTTATTTTATTTTATTTTATTTCTTATTATTTTTTTTTCTAATTTTATTTATTTATTTTTTTATTTGTTTACTTTATTTTATTTTAGTTTTTTTTAATTTTATTTAATTTATTGAATTATTCGCACAACATATGCATACGTATATGAAGATAAACAAGAAGGAAGGAAAAATTAAAATTAAAATAAAATTATATAAGGGCCTTCTTGTGTTTGGCTATAGAAACCGTTGCGGAAACGGCGACGTACGACTTTCAGATAACGCATGCGACCCGTGTCATTGGTCTTCCTCCTCTTGGCATTCACGGACCAGTTGTATGAGCGCAGCTTAGCAGCTTAGGTAACCACATTGGGAGCATGTTGACTTATGTACGATGAAAATCCACAGCGACAGTAAAAGGTGCGTCTTATTTTGGCATTTGCCAAAACTTGATGTACCTGCCCTTGGTCATCTTGGATGGCGAAGAGCCGTGCTCCTGGAAAAGCGCCAAGGTAGTGTTTCTAAAGCTTGGAAGGCCTCCTACTACAAGCCTAAGGAGACACGGGGTAAATGTTGTTGTTGTACCGAGGTGTAGCCCTGCCTAAATGTCAGACAGGGTCACCCCGAGTGTATTGTCCTTGGCCGGGTCGATATAAGAAAACGGCCCGGGTCGTTTCGGCACAATGGGTACAGCACAATTACTGGTACCGTTCTCGTAGAACCGACAATACAAGAAACTAGCCGTGTAGGCTATGTAGGTCATTTAGCGTTACCCAGGGTGCACCAACTGGGAGGCGACCTACTTTGACACCCCAAATCTACGGGTAAATCAACGGAAACTGCGCTCCTCCACAAACCTTTCGCAACTTAACAGCAGTAGCCAGTTTTCTGCATCTGGAAATATATTTAATACATGAAATCAATAATATTTAAAAGCTTTTTTAGCAAATCTTACCCTTAATTGTCTACACAACACAAAATTCCAGCAATTTTCCACAAAAAAAATTGTTATTTGTTAGTTTTGAATAATTTGAAAGATATAATGGGTCAGTTACATAAAACTTTATTTTGGCTTTACCTCAAACTTTGACTTTGACAGAAAAGTTCAGTATACGTATTTAAACCAAGCATGGCAAATTGGAGACCTCAAAGTTGAAGCGAGGTTGAAATTTGGCAAACTCTCAAATTTTGCTTGCTTTGCTTGCTTTGACAATCAGATGTTGATGACTTTGCTTCAATTAAAGAATAAAATGTTGGAGAAAATAATAATTCATTCATTTTTTCTCTATTAAATTAATAAATTAAATAAAACACTACGAATGCAAAGAAAAAAATAACGAAAACAAATGTATAAAAGAGAAGCCTCAAGGCGTTCATTGTAGCATACCTCTGAAGTTGGACGCAAAGTTTTGAGGTAGCAAATGTCAGGCTAGGTTAACAAAGCTTTATGTATTCGACCCTTAAGTGTCAGAACAAAAGGAAATTGGTAACAAAGGTGTTGCCAACACAAGCGTTTTTAACTAAATTATGAATCGTATGGTTTTCATTCCACAATTTGCTCTGCAACAAAAAGTAGTTTTCTGAAGAGACAACATTGCAAACGCTATGGGTGCGGCCAAAATGTATTAAACAAAGTGTGATTGACGTAAAATATTTTTATTTTGTAAGGGGCTATAATGTCAAATGAATGTAAACAAATAAATTAACCCTATGTGGTGCAATGTCTCATTTCGCCACGCATATATAGGATCAAGAGAGTGCACACGCGATCGTTTTCAATAATGTCGCATCGATCTTTTAAACATTCCAGCGAAAATTGTATAACGCCCTCTTCAAGCAGAATTTTACTAACCCAAGCTTAAAGCGTGCTTATATGAGGCAGTGGGTGGTTACTTTTGTATAAATGTTTGTATGCTCTCGACCCGGAGGCATGTAAGCATATTGCTTTAAGTTTTTTACCTGTCCTTTGCTAAAGATTTTTTTTACGGAAGATATTATGGACTCAGACTAGAGGAGTTTTAAATTGAGCTCCTCTAACTTATCTTCCATATCTCCAATCTCTTTAGAGAGGGTAAATACTTCAGCTCGAAAACTGCTTTCCAAGGGACTCTCTGTTTGAGTTCCACAATCCACAACAGACCTGACCTTTTTCATTAAAACTCCCTCACTTGGTAGACTTGGTTGTATTGGTATTGGTATGGGGACGGCACCTGGGTACAACCCAGCACGTTTGGAACACTAATCTCGGGCGGACAGCAGATGAAATCAGTTTTTTAAAATGGGTTTCGCAAACGAAAGACGAAGCGGGTAAGCTAACCCCACAGCTTTCCTCCCATCGCTTTCGCCTTAGCTCGCAGCTGGGTGTTTCAAAAAAACGAATTTTATGGCTATCTGCGCTTTTCTTACACACAGCGCAACGTTCGTATGTCTTGGACCTTTTCATATTATTATCTAAAGTAGAATAAAACACCCCGTTATTTTATGATACATAAATATATAACAAGTTCATAAGCTCTTACCCTTCTCCGCGTGTATCCTGCTATCTTTTATTCCATCTAATCTTGGTTTTTGCGGCTAGCTAATATTGCTTCCAAAAAATTTTAAAGCTTACAAAATTTGAATAAAACATTGTCACAAAACGGTTAAGAATTATTTTCGATTTGACATTATACCCCAGTTCTAAATGAGAGCAATGTCATTCAATCACACTTTGTTTAATACATTTTGGGTGCGGCCTTTATCTGCCTCTGACGAGACAAACCTCCCTACAAGACAGATGACAATCATTTGATGCAACATTTGATTGTCATTGCTGTCAGCTAAACGATCATCGCTCCAATCATTTCACACGAGGAAAAAGAAAAAGTTGATGTCAACAACTGTGTCCGTGTGAGTTTTTGTCTCCCTCTAACACATTACTAATTTCAATAACGCATATATCTGTTTCACTCTATTTTTGGATCAATGATGATATCATGATGATGTCACAATGATATCACAGCTGACAACTGTCTAACCTTTCAAATTTGATGTAAAAATTATGTTTAAACATTTTTTTTTTTCATTATAATATTTATTTATTTTAATCAAATTAAAAAACTTAGTATTTATTGAAAATTTTATATAAATAAATGCAATACAACTCATATTAGGTAGAAGTGGCTGCCGCAAAGGCACACCTAGGCCAGTATTAAAAGGCCCGTTGTGATACCATCAACACTAGGAAAGTCAGTCCCGGGACCCGGCCATATGGAAAATCCCAGTGCTATTGGGACTCTCCACATAGCAGAATCCCGGGGCTGACACTCCTAAAACCGACACCGTTACACCTCCTCGAACCATTTAGATGACTTGATGAAAGCCATCAAGTCCTTTATGTCCAGCTCCGCTACCTGGCGTAGGTTATCCAGGAAGGGAACTCCGAAAAAGCGCCTTCCCGCGCCGCTTAAAGCCGGGCAGTTGCAGATGAGATGCTCCACCGTTTCCTCCTCCTCATCATCTTTGCAACTCCTACAGCATCGTCGGTAGGGTACACACAGCCTTGCTGCGTGCCTTCCAATAAGGCAGTGCCCGGTTAAAACCCCTATTGATATAGATATATCCCTTCTTAGGGTGTAAATATATTTAGATCTTTTAATATCCCATTTTGGCCAGGATTGTTTGGATACTCGGCACCCTGGCGATAAAAGCCATCTTTCATTGGCTTGTCGGAGTGTATGCTCCTTCGGCATTAGCTTGCATGTGGCAAAGGGCATACCTAAGCGTTCTTTATCCTGAAGAACCTGCTTGGTCGTGCCCTGCCTAGCAAGTTCGTCTGCCCTACAGTTTCCCTCAATGTCCCTGTGTCCCGGGACCCATGTGAGGCTCACGCGGTTCTGTTGGGCCATCTCCTGAAGAGATCGACGACAGCTGAGCGTCAGTTCAGAGTTGAACAAGTAAGAGCCAAGGGATTTGACTGCCGCTTGGCTATCGCTGAAAATAACGATATTCTGTCCGATAGCGTGTTGCCCTATCCAAGCCGCGGCGTCCATGATTGCTGAGACCTCAGCCTGGAAGACGCTGCAATGATCAGGCAGTCTGAAGGAAAGCTCAAGGTCCAGATCCTTGGAATAAATCCCTCCTCCAACTCTGCCGTCCAACTGCGAACCGTCGGTGTATATGGAAATGCCGCCATTAGTAGCAGGACACCGATCCGTCCTCTCCCAGTCTTCCCTGCTGGGAATGTTTATTCTGAACCAGCTATCTCCGACTGTTGTGGTTGCAGAACGGTCCGTGCTCGGAGGGAGAAAGCTGTAAGAATCCAGAATACCGGAGTGTCCAGTAGTGCCTGCGCCCCAGCCGGAAGTTTCCCTTAGACGCAGAGCCGATGCTGCCACTGCCCGGTACCCTTCCAGATCGAGTGGCAAAATGCCAAGAATGGCCTGGAGAGCTTCGTTGGGCGTTGTTCTCAACGCGCCGCTTATACAGATCATGCTAGATCTGTGGACTTTACCTAACAGGTTTAGGTTGGCTGCCTTGCTCAGCGCAGGCCACCATACCACGACTCCATACAGCATAATTGGCCGGATTATCGCAGTGTAAATCCATCTGCAGATTTTGGGACTGAGCCCCCATTTTTTGCCAATGGCTCTTTTACAGGTGTAAAGTGCAATGCACGCTTTCCTCTGGCGCTGGATGACATTCTCCTTCCAGTTAAGCTTTCTATCCAGAACTATACCTAGGAATTTGGCTTTGTCAGCCAAGTTCAAGCGCATGCCATTTAGTTCTGGTAGGCTTAGCGTTGGTATTTTGTACCGGTTAGTATAAAGGACAAGCTCCACTTTTCCCGGGTTGATATTAAGTCCGCAGCGAGATGACCACGAGGAAACTGCTCGCAGTGCTACTTGCATCAAGTCACACAGGGTTTGTGGGAATTTGCCCCTGTATGCAATAGCTAAATCGTCTGCATATGCAACTATCCTCCCGCCCCCCCAGCTTGTGTCTCGTAGCAACGAGTTTACAGTGAAGTTCCATAAAAGCGGAGAGAGAACACCACCCTGAGGCGTTCCTCTTGTGACATAGCGTGAGAAATCAACTGTGCCCAGTGTAGAAACTATTTTCCTTCCCTTTAGTAGCTTATCAATTAGTCCAATAAGAGACCTGCTTATGCCCAGATTAGTTAGAGCGATGTTAATAGCCTCCGGGCTTATATTGTTGAAGGCACCTTCAATGTCTAGGAAGGCCACGAGACAGTAATCTTTTTCCTACAACGATTTTCCAATAACAGAGACAAGGCTGTGAAGCGCAGTTTCCGTTGATTTACCTTTGGTGTATGCATATTGATAGCTAGAGATAAGGTTGCTATCAATAGTAGAGGAGAGATAATCGCTAATTATCCTCTCGAAGGTTTTGAGTGCAAAGGACGAGAGACTGATCGGTCTGTAGTCCTTAGGCTCATAGTGTGAGGCCTTCCCAGCCTTAGGAATAAAGACTACCTTGGCGCTTCTCCAGGAGTGCGGAATGTAGTTGAGAGCCAGGCAGGCTGAAAAGAGAAATACCAGCCATTTAGCCGATGTTTCCAACGTGTTTATGAGTTGTGCGGGGAAAATCCCGTCTGGCCCAACAGCCTTGAACGGCTCAAAGCTTTTGATCGCCCACCTTACCCTTTCCTCCGTGATGGGTATATTCACTGCCATATTTGTTGCAGATGCTAAAGGTGCTTCATGCAAGTTCCACGGAAAGTGTGTATTCAATAGCAGCTCCAGGGTTTCCCCTTCCGTGCTAGTTCACGATCCGTCAGGCTTCCGCAAATAGCTAATGGCTGTTTGAGTTTTTGAGAGCACTCGTCTAAGTCTCGCCGTATCATCGACCTTTTCGACCCCGGTGCAGAAATCTCTCCACGAAGTTCTCTTCGCCTGCCTTAGGGCCCTTTTATAGGCCCTCAGTTTAACTTTATATTCGAGCCATTCAGGCTCCGTACCGAGGCTCTTGGCCCTATTAAATTGCTTCCTGCAGGACTTGCGGAGCGAATCCAGGGCGTAGGACCACCAGTGTGGTCTATGTTTACCGCGTGGTTTCGGCACTGGACAAGCCTGCTCTAGGGCATTTGAGAGCGCCGTTGTAAAGGTCGCAACCAGATCATCCAGTTCTCCTACTGATGATGGAGCTTGTGGGGGTAACACTGGTAGGTCCCTAACTAATATTTGATTATGTAGCTGCCAATTAGTGTTGCGTGGATTGCGTTTCATAGCTGGCTGCTCAACAGAAAAATCTAAGGCAATTTCTATGTACCGGTGGTCGGAAAATGAATGCTCCTCAAGAACACGCCATTTCCTAACCCACTCATAAGCGCCTTCGCTACAAATAGTGAGGTCTATAACCTCCCTACGGGCTTTAGTGATAAAAGTAGGCTCATTACCCACGTTACAAACCACCAGGTTAGTTGTTAGTAGGTAGTCAAACAGAGACTCGCCCCTAGCGTTAATATCGGAGCTTCCCCACTGGACGTGATGAGCATTAGCGTCAGCTCCAATAATAAGATGACCCGTGCAGAAATTTTCCACCAGATCTTTCACCTCCTTTTGTGGAGGAGGTTCTTCGGCGTCATAGGGCATGTAGACCGACGCCATCGTCAGGCTGGTGCTGCCGACCGTTAAGCTGGCAGCTGTAACGTCACCATTTGAATGGTTGGGTAAGAGAAAGGTGTTCAGCTCAGACTTGACCAAGATACAGGTTCTGACCTTGCCCTCCTCATTAGCTCGGATGAGCTTGTACCCCTTAGCCCCCAATCCACAGATCCTTGAGCTATTAACCCAGGGTTCTTGGATAAGGACAACGTCTACGTCGCCTTTATAAAGACGACTGCTTAGGGCAGCTGAGGCTGCTTTAGATTTGTGCAGGTTAATCTGAAGCACCACCAACATGAGAGCTCTCAGACTTCCCTACCACCGTCGTACCGTCGTGGAGGTCTACCCCGTCCCGGGGCCTATCTCTCAACGACAATTTATCTGCACGATTTGGCGTGGCGGAATCTCTACTGGATCCTGTCCTTGGTCACTTCAGCAAAGCTGGGTTTGCCCACTACTGGGATATTCTGATGCCGCTTCGGATGGGGATCCACCTCTCCGTCCGATCTCTGGCGTTTGAAGGGATTCCCGTTCAGCCTTTTAGGCGCATAGGGCCTTTGGAAATTTGGTATCAGAGCTTTCGCTTTCTCCACCATCTTCCTTTCATTCAGCGATAGTGTATCCTGCGATGCTCCCTCATATTTCTTCAGGATCCTTGCAGCCTTCCTTTTATCCCAGTACGCAAAGCGTCGGGGAGATGTCTTTTGGGAGGAGTTCAGACCCGTAGTTGCCATCGCGGTCTCTCCCTTTGATAGAAGCTTAGTTGCGTCTTCCTTCTCTTTCGGATCACTGAGGCCAGGTCCCGAGACCATTGCCACATTGACATTGAGAGGTTGATGTTCGTGCCGGCGCTTGATGGAAGTTTAGCATCCGCCGTTTTCTGCTTACCTGCGTATGCAGCCGCACTGGTGCTGGCTTTCATCAAGTCACTCTCATTTGCTAGCAGTTTCGAGGATGACCGACCCGTAGTTACCATCGTTGTCGGTCCCCCAGTTGACTTTGAAATAGAGTTTGTCCTCCGGCGTTGTGATGTCTCTTGCTCCAGCATAGTTCTCCTCTGCTGCGGAGTAAACGAAGTTATTGATTGTTTTGAATTTTGAGTTGTATTCATTTTGTTCGTACGACCCCTCGCCGGACACGGCCAGCTTGGGGTCAAGGGTGGATTAAGGGGAATGTGTCGTCCGCCACGGCAGAGCCCCATACCGTGGTAAGACCATGGTTACTCTCTGAGGCGGTCCGGTATCAGAGAGGCACCGTTCGACTACAGCCACGATTTGCCTCCCGGCTGCAAACGTCCAATGGGCACGGTATCGCGTAACACCCTGGATTGGGAGGGGGTAGATCTTTGTCATCGCGCCAGCGAGGCTAGGCTGCTCTCGTGATGTAGTGCCATGCGGAGCTATGATCACAAGGGCAACGTAGCCCCGTGGCTATCGACTAAGCCCTCGTACCGCGCAAGGTATCCACCCTTCACGAGGGAACAGATGAAATCAGTTTTTTAAAATGGGTTTCGCAAACGAAAGACGAAGCGGGTAAGCTAACCTCACAGCTTTCCTCCCATCGCTTTCGCCTTAGCTCGCAGCTGGGTGTTTCAAAAAAACGAATTTTATGGCTATCTACGCTTTTCTTACACACAGCGCAACGTTCGTATGTCTTGGACCTTTTCATATTATTATCTAAAGTAGAATAAAACACCCCGTTATTTTATGATACATACATATATAACAAGTTCATAAGCTCTTACCCTTCTCCGCGTGTATCCTGCTATCTTTTATTCCATCTAATCTTGGTTTTTGCGGCTAGCTAATATTGCTTCCAAAAAATTTTAAAGCTTACAAAATTTGAATAAAACATTGTTACAAAACGGTTAAGAATTATTTTCGATTTGACATTATACCCCAGTTCTAAATGAGAGCAATGTCATTCAATCACACTTTGTTTAATACATTTTGGGTGCGGCCTTTATCTGCCTCTGACGAGACAAACCTCCCTACAAGACAGATGACAATCATTTTATGCAACATTTGATTGTCATTGCTGTCAGCTAAACGATCATCGCTCCAATCATTTCATACGAGGAAAAAGAAAAAGTTGATGTCAACAACTGTGTCCGTGTGAGTTTTTGTCTCCCTCTAACACATTACTAATTTCAATAACGCATATATCTGTTTCACTCTATTTTTGGATCAATGATGATATCATGATGATGTCACAATGATATCACAGCTGACAACTGTCTAACCTTTCAAATTTGATGTAAAAATTATGTTTAAACATTTTTTTTTCATTATAATATTTATTTATTTTAATCAAATTAAAAAACTTAGTATTTATCAAAAATTTTATATAAATAAATGCAATACAACTCATATTAATAAACTAGATCTTAAAACCTAATTATTACTGCTATGTATGCTCACACTGCAGCCGACTTTTCATCAGACAAAGTCGAGTGCGTTCTATTTTAACGGACGGGCGCGGATATCGCGGGAGCTTATTCAAAACACACGTGTGCGGATGTGTTGCAGTGTGGGCGTAGGGGAAGGCTCACCCGATGTCAACAAAAAACACCGGAATGTGAACAAACATTTCCCGTCAGTTAAATAGCACGGGCTTGAATTTCTTGGATGATAAAGTGGGCTGCAGTGTGAGCTAGACTAGGCTACGTGCCAGTCACGCCTTCTGCTGGTCACAATTTCGGTCATGGTGGCCTTGCTGGGGCTGGCTATTCCTTTGCAAAAAACACCTATAAAAATAATGCAAACTTTAATTTTATTTAATTAAATTAATTTTAAAAATTAATATACCCATCTGCATATGTTATACAGCCTCTTTTTCCATTTTAATTAAAAGAAATGTGTATTGGACTGAAATTTTTAGTTTTGAAAATGTAATAAAAATATAATTTTTAACTTCAAATTCAAAATATGCCAAGTTTGGAAAATACATCATTTGTTATAATCATTTTATGCTCACGTGACAGTCAGTTATGACAATTAGTTGACAATCGTCAGTGTTTTTATCAAAACTTTATCAGCGTTGATAGTTTATAGCATTGTTTATCCCTACTATAGTTTGGCAACTTCTTTTCTTCTTCTTACGAATTTGAGTGGAAGGCACTGGCTGAGTGACTCCAAACGAAATGGAATGAAGGAATAGTATGAAGCCCAATAAGCCATTTTGTTTATAATTAAATATAAAAATAATACTATAAATGTCCGGCAGATTCTACCTTCACAGTTTTTATACATTCGACCCCCTTTAACGCTCCCTGAAATAAATTTTGTCCAAATCGTGGTACATTATTGACCCTCATTATTAACCAAACGTTTGAGAAAATATTTTTCTGTGCTTATGGGGAATATGTCGTGCGTGTGCATAAAGGGTCGAATACATAAAGCTTTGTTAACCTCACCTGACATTTGCTACCTCAAAACTTTGCGTCCAACTTCAGAGGTATGCTACAATGAACGCCTTGACGCTTCTCTTTTATACATTTGTTTTCGTTATTTTTTTCTTTGCATTCGTAGTGTTTTAGTTAATTTATTAATACTAGAGTTCGCCCAGTGGTTGAAATTCAACCACAAAACCTTATTTTATTTTCCTACCTTTTTGCTATTTCTTAAATTTGCCTTTCTTTTCCATATTTTGTATATTTTTGGTTTCTATACATTCCTATTCGATTTGCCTTTTCCTCCCCCTTTACATCATTCAGTAATATAGTTTCAGTGTTGATAATTATTTATTCTTCTTAGGTCGTCTTCATACGTATTTCTTTCCTCTCCTTTCCTTAGCATTAATTTGCTTTTATTTCCTTTCCTTTCCTCTCCTTTCATCTCAATTTATTCTCTTTGCTTTTCTTTCCTTCTCTTCCCTTTTATTTCCTTTCCTTATCTTCTCCTTTCTTTTCCTTTTCTTTCCTTTTCTTTCCTTTTCTCTTCTTTCATTTCATTTTATTTCCCTTCTTTCTTTCTTTCTTTTTTGTTCTTTTTTGTTCTTCTCTGTTCTTTTTCTTTCTTTTCGTTTCTTTTATATTCTTACCTGATCCTTCTTTCCATTTCCATTACATTACTTTTTTCCTTTTATTTTCTTTTTCTTTCCTTTTCTTTCGTTTCCGTTGCTTTAGTTTCCTTTCATTTTATTCCTTTTTTTTTCATTTCATTTCTTTTCTTTTATTTTTTTCTTACCTTTATTTTCTTTCACTTTTTTTCTTATATTTCCCTTCCTGTCATTTCGTTTCCTTACCTTTCCTTTCCTCCCGTTTCCTTATTTTCTTTTGTTCCTTTCCGCAACTCCTTTGCTTTTCTTTTTCTTTCATTCATTTCCTTAACTAATTTTTTTTAACTTTTCATTACCTTTCTTTCCTTTATTTTTCTTTCTTTTTATTTTCATTTATTTTCCATACCTTCTTCCTCGCTACCTTTTCTTTCCCTTCTTTTTTTTCTTCTTTCCTTTCTTTGTCTTTCTCCTTTTGCTTTTCTTTTCCACTGCTTTACCTACATTACATTTCCTTTCTTCCCTTCCTTTTTTCTTTTCCATTTCTTTCCTTTCCCTTTGAGTTTTCTGTCATATTTTCCGTTCCTTACCTTAACTTACCTTAATTATCCTTTTATCCATCCCTTTCCTTTCCTATTATTTTCTTAATTTAATATTTTATTTATTTCATTTTGTTTCATTTTTATTTATTTTATATTATTCCCTTTCATTTCATTTCCAACAAATTTTATTTTTTTAATTTCAATCACTTTTCTATTTCTGATTTTACTTTTTTTTTAATTTTATCAATTTTTTCATTTTATTTTATTTCACTAAGTCTAGCCACGAAGGGCCTTGTGCATGATCTAGCTTATTTGTGCTTTTTTTTTTTTTTAAATTTGCTTCTCTGAATCCCCACGCACAGATTTTGTTTTTGTAAACACTGTTTGTACCTAAGCTCAATAAAGTTGACGCGCTGGCTCATGTTATCTTATTGCTGCCAACAAAACAACTCACCCTACTGCAATGAATGCAAACACAAGAATGCAAGTGGTCATATACATACACCCATAACAGCGGCTCTATAAAGCGAATGCGTGTATATCACATGTAGTGGTGTGATTTTCAAATCATATTATAATTAATTTTTTTTAATTTTTGGTTTGTTTTCGGCCACCCTGCTCGGCGAGACATATCGATACATACCAAATTTTATATATCTTAGAATTGTGGTTATTGCAAAAAAGGGAGGAACCAGTTATGTTTGCGCATTTATATATAATAGATAATAGAGAAAAAATGAATTAATTATTATTTTCTCCAACATTTTATTCTTTAATTGAAGCAAAGTCATCAACATCTGATTGTCAAAGCAAGCAAAATTTGAGAGTATGCCAAATTTCAACCTCGCTTCAACTTTGAGGTCTCCAATTTGCCATGCTTGGTTTAAATACGTATACTGAGCTTTTCTGTCAAAGTCAAAGTTTGAGGTAAAGCCAAAATAAAGTTTTATGTAACTGACCCATAAGTGTGGTTTTTGCGAGTTGCGCTACGTTTATAGTGTGAGTGTGTTAGTAAAATTATCAGCCCGTCTTGTAGGGCTGAAATCAACACATGAACACCATATAAAAGCCCTATTGGTTTTAAACACGTTATGATATGGCAGCACTGCTGCAAGTGTCAAAAGGCCGCACAGCTGATTTATAATCGTCAAATAGGGTTTGGCAGACGATTTTCTGGAAAAAAGGAATAAGTTTTAATTTTTGCTTGTGCATTTCATATTTACCCACACAAAAATGTCTCTAGCCGATGAACTACTTGCTGATCTCGAGGAGGACAATGACAATGAGTTGGACGATCTGCAAAATGTATGTAAAGTATTTAAAAACCTTATTGCAAGTCCACCAATTGTTTCATGCATATATATAGATGGAGGAAGATGACGAGACTGCAAAGGCACAGGAGATCACAGAGAAGCTGCTTAAGCCGCAAATCAATCTTATGGAAGTTGATGTGCAAGTGCAGTCCATACGCGATCTGTGCAAACTACGCGACTCCGAGCGTTTACAGTATATCCTCAAACAAATCGAACAGTATGGTCATAGACAGCGCTCAGCTGCAGAAATGTTGGGCAATGTAGAATCAGATCCAGAATATCAACTAATTGTTGAAGCGAATGCGATTGCGGTCGACATTGATAATGAGATTTGTAAGTAATATTTGAGAGTAAGTAGTAAGAGGAGTGTAATGGGGTGTGGTTGCTGTGTGACCTTGCCCAATCCCGATTCTTGCGTCCTCGTTCGTACACTTTGGGCAACGTGAGCTATCTAGGCTCACGGCAGAACGAGAGGGAGCCCCGGTGGGGCCATTCTGACATACTTGGTTTAAGGACTCACCGAGGTCTTTTGCGCAGCGTCTGTTCAGCATCAGGTGCGGCTGCAAGCGGGCGTCTGTCTTGAAGGAAGCGGCTCGCTATATAAATGTGTAAATATTTTCCAAAAACGGGTTGTGCGCTGGGTTTGGGACTCGCCACATAAAAAACCTGATTCCAATGAAAAGAAAAAACCAAAGCCTCGGATGAGAGCCCCCTTTAATGTTGACGACCCGCCAAAACGAATTATGGACTACGAGGATGTTAGGGCATGTACGTGGAATATCCGGACCCTTTCTAGGGAGCGTGCCGCTGCCCGACTGGTTGATGTTCTCGTGAACGTAAAGGCTAACATCACCGCCCTGCAGGAAATGCGATGGAAGGGGCAAGGAAAGACGACCATCGGTCTTTGTGACGTACACAACAGTGGCCAGACACGCGGCAAAACGCGTGGTGTAGGATTTGTGGTGGGAAAGAGACTTCGCCGCCAAGTACTGGCGTTCACTCCTATGGACGAGCGTCTCTCTGCGATCCGCATCAAGGCGAGGTTTTTCAACATAACATTTATCTGCGCCGACTGAGGAGACGGACGACGCAGAGAAGGACTCCTTCTTCGATAAACTTGAACAGACCTATGATCGCTGCCCCCAGCATGATATCAAAATCGTGCTCGGCGACTTTAATGCTAATGGGGAAGGAAGGAGTCTTTGGTCCTACAGTTGGTAATTTCAGTCTGCACGATATCCCACAACGGTACTAGGCTGATTGACTTCGCCGCTGCTCGCAATATGGTCATCAGTAGTACCAGGTTCCAGCATAAGCGAGTACACCAAGCCACCTGGCTGTCCCCTAATCAAAGAACAAGAAATCAGATTGATCATGTCATGATCGACTGCAGACACAGCTCCACCGTTCTAGACGTGCGTACCCTACACGGTCCCAATATCGACTAGGACCATTATCTTGTTGCAGCCAAGATACGCACACGCCTCTGTACAGCGAAGAAAGTGCGCACATTAACGGAAGGAAAGTTTGACGTCGAGAAGCTGCGCGCGACACAGACAGCTGATAATTTCTCCACTCTACTCTCACACCTGCTATCGGAGAGCAATCCTCGCCCTAACGATGTAACCGAGCAATGGAAGCATATCTCTCACTCATTGCGTACCGCCGCTGAGGCCACTATAGGGTTTAAGCGAGCCCGCAAGAACAACTTGTACGAAGTGTTGCGAACGGGCGCAACCCGCAGTGTATGGCAACGCTATAGTGAGGCGAGGAAGGAAGAGGGACCCCTTTTCAGAAAAAATAATCGTGAGGCCGAAAGGCGTGAGTGTGAGGAGCTTGAGATGCTGGCTGACAGGAACGATGCCCGAAAATTCTATGAAAATATCCGGCGGATGATGGAAGTTTTAAAGACCGGGGCAAGTTCCTGTAAGGACAATAATGGCGACCTGGTAACTGACATACAGAATGTACTTCTCCTCACTGCTAAATTGCAGGGTGACGTTGAACCCGATAATTCCTGACGATGGAAAGGTCGTCCCACCACCCGACTATGAAGAAGTGAGGATAGCTATATCGCGGCTCAAAAACAACAAATCGCCTGGAAAAGATGGACTACCCGCCGGAGGCGAAAAGCTGGTAAAAAGCATGCATCAGTTCCTATATGTACAGTCACTTCTCAGAGCAGAAAACCCACGACATCGCCATGGATCTCTGCGCAGTGGAACCACCCGGGGGTTTACCTCGGCCAAGGACTGTCACTTTCAATGTAACCCTGTTTAGTATCTTTTGTCCCATTCCGAAACTATCATCCTCCCACCTTGCAGCAGGGCTGCAAGAAATTCTATTGTTACGGGCGGGCGTTGAGCCGAACCCCGGACCAAAAGAATGGATATGCAGTGTCTGTTGCAAAAAGATATATATTAAACGGTCGCATTCTGTGCAATCTTCTCGTGTAAGATGTGGCTCCATAAATCTGGATGTTCAGGGCTTAACCTTAACATCCACAGACCCCGTACTTTCTTTAGTACTTTCGTGGCCACTTGTTGTTTGCGTCCTCGGGCGTCCCGCGGTAAGCGCCGTTCAAGCGCACCCCTACCGCCGCTTTCTAGTAGCAATACTAATAATAATAATAATAATGTCTTAACGACTAGCAGCACTTCTGCTATACCCGCCACACAAATTCCAGACTGTTGCTCGTGCCTTATGGCGTCAACATCACACGCAGCAGCTCAACACTCTCGCTCCCACCGGAGCAGTTTAGACATGAGCAACTCCGAGCACCAGTCTCTCTCTGTTTCTACATTACAACCCCCCTCCCGTTTAAATTCTCACGTGACTCAGGATCAACATCTTCTCGCACCTGTTGTTGTTGTTGTAGCGAGGTGTAGCCCTGCCTAAATGTCAGACAGGGTCACCCCGAGTGTATTGCTCTTGGCCGGGTCGATATAAGAAAACGGCCCGGGTCGTTTCGGCACGATGGGTACAGCACAAGTACTGGTACCGTTCTCGTAGAACCGGCAATACAAGAAACTAGCCGTGTAGCCTATGTAGGTCATTTAGCGTTACCCAGGGTGCACCAACTGGGAGGCGACCTACTTTTACACCCCTTTCTCTACGTGTACTGTTTGTCGGCAAAGATTATACACGCTCGCGTCATCGGTCAAATGCAATAACTGCTTAGGCCAATGCCACGTACATCTATGCTCTGGACTCGCTAACAGGAACCTTTGAACGGATGCGTTCATCGCACCATGCTGTAACACGCCTCAACCTTCCACGCCAGCCTGCCCCTGCGGGTTAGGGGCTTAGAATATGCCCGAGGTAGGCATACCGGTCGTAAGAGGCGACTAATATGCACATAGGTAATGACGTGCTACTCGATGGTTGATCTACGGATATGATTCCTCTCACCTCTCATTAACCATCTTCTTCTTCCTCACGGATGGAAGGATGACATGACCTAGAAGGTTCCACTGGTCATACCAAATCGCTACCACGACAGTCGGGCAGTACCGCAGCGTACCGGGGTCATATCCGGCCAAGGACTGTAAACTTCGGCATCACTCCCCCAAAACCTTCGGGGAGTGTTTTGCTGTAACAACAACAACAACGCCAGCCAACCCGGTTACACCAGGTCCACAGCTAACTAGGCTGAGTCACAGCCTTGGTCTTAGCCTACCAACACCTGGGCGAACACATCCGTCTCTCACGCCTATGGTTAACTCGACATCGACCCCACCGGCGCACTTCTGAATCTTACAGCACAACTGTAACGGATTAACTGGTAATCGTTTCACGTATTGCCGGTTCTGCGAGAACGGTATTTGTACCTGTACAATACCCTTCGTACCGAAACGACCCGGGTTGTTTTTTTTTATAATGACTCGGCCAAGAGCAATACATTTCGAAGTGACCCTGTCTAACGCGTCACGATTCCCTCACCTATTGTCATCCCCGGAACAGCCCCTTGCAGCACGGCTGCTCCTTATTCTCTTGATTCGGGCTGGCATTGAGCCAAATCCTGGCCCAAGAGAATGGTTCTGCTGCGTTTGTCGGAAGAAAATATATACAAGACGATCACACTCAGTACAGTGTGCATCATGCAAAGGTTGGTTGCACAAATCAAGTTGCTCCGGACTAGATCCGAAAGCACATCGGCCCACTAGTTTCTATAAAAATTTTGTGGCGCCCTGCTGTTCACGTCGTAGGACGTCCCGAGGCAAGCGACGCTCATATGTTGCTTTATCGCCCTCTAATAATAATCAAGTCTCCACGACCTGCAATAATTATATTGCCCAGCAGAATATATGTGTTCCCGGCTGTAGCTTACTTCCTAGTGCATCAACAGCACAAGCACCCACTCATGGCTACTTTCTTCGTAGCACATCGGTTGATGCTTGTAGCACTACTGAGCTTCAGCCCCCGTCTCTAAACTCTTTAATAACTTCTTCCGGCACTAGCACGAATGAAAGTCAAGTCCATCAACTTCTGGTCCCTCACTCTTCGTGCACTGTATGTCGGCACAGGATATATGCGTCTGTGGCATCGGTCAAGTGCAACTCCTGCCTAGGCCTGTGTCACCTACGCATATGTTCTGGGCTCGCAAACAGAAATCTTTGGACTGATGTGTTTGTCGCGCCTTGCTGTCGAGTTGTGCAGCCCTCAACGCCGACGGAAGTACACTCATCTAATAGTGAACGAATTCCGCCGGCTTCAGGACTGCAACGGAGATCAATATCGCGACATAACCTACCACCATCTAGGCGAACACATCAGTCTTTAACTCCCAGAGTGGCCATTGCCTCTCCTTCGCAATTTAAATTGTTGCAATTTAACTGCAACGGCTTGACCGGCAAGATAGCGGAGATAACCACATTTATGCAGCTACATAAAATCAAAATTGCTGCAATCCAGGAGACAAAACTTGGCCCCCACTCGAATCTCCGAGCGAGTGGAGGCTACCACGTACTCCGGCATGATCGTACAGACGGCGGAGGTGGTCTCGCGTTCCTTGTACACCATACGGTGCAGTATAGGGAATTTGATATCAACACTGACCAAAGTGACTTACCTTTAGAGTGTCAAGGTATAGTTATACAAGCTGGTGGCGTTGATCTCGAGCTAATCAATATATACATTCCTCCCGTCACCTGCTGCCCCAGAAGTTATCGTCCTGACCTTAGGGCGTTTCTTTGTGGCGATAACCGTATCATCATGGGCGATTTTAATGCCCATCATGATATGTGGCATTCACACCTTTCGGTGGACGGCAGAGGACGGGAATTAGCCGAGCAAATTGATAACTCCTCTTTCTGTACTGTGAACGGAGACTCCTCAACTAGGATGGCTGTTAACTGCAGTAGCTCCCCGGACCTAACTATTGTTAGCCCGGGGTTAATTAACAGCATCAACTGGCAACCTATGGTGGCCCTGTCATCCGACCACCTGCCTATCATCCTGTCTGTCGATCGTGCCACGGATTTTATCACGTCGGAGAAACGTACTTACGTGAATTTCAAAAAGGCCAATTGGGTCGGCTTTTTGGAATTCACGGAGAGCTCCTTTGGTGATCTTCCCATTCCCACTGACGTACACGTTGGCGAGCGCAACATACGTGAGGTCATTAAAAAGGCTACAGCCCGTTTCATACCAGCTGGTAGGATAAAAGATATCAGGCCTAACTTCCCAGCTGAGGCCGCAGCCTTGGCCAACGAACGTGACCTCATACGCAACATCGATCCATCTGACCCACAGATCGGTGATCTCAACGTGGAAATCAGAAGGCTGGTTAACGAACACAAACAAACCAAATGGGAGGAGCACCTCAGGTCTTGTAACCTCTCTACCGGTGTTGGGAAATTATGGTCCACCGTCAAGTCCTTGTCGAATCCTTCGGGTCCACCAAAAAATGTCGACATTATCTTTGGTGACAAGACAATAAATGACCCCAGGAAATGTGCACAGGCTTTTTGTCGACAATATGTCCCACACCCTGCGCAAGACAGGGCTAGACGTGGAATCTTCAGGCGTGCGCATAAACACAAAAACTATGCCCCCGTTCCCATCACCGCTACAGAGGTTCAAGAGGCCATCCGGAAGGCCAAAAACTCCAAAGCCATCGGCCCTGATGGCATAGCCATGGTGCATCTAAAACACATCGGCCTAGCGGGAGTCAAATATTTAACGGCCGTCTTCAATTTGTCTCTGATCACAGCTGTCATACCCGACAAATGGAAGCAGGCAACTGTGATCCCACTACTAAAGCCTGGCAAGCCAGCTAACGTTGGGGAGTCATATCGCCCGATATCACTCCTCTCGCCAGTAGTAAAGACACTTGAGGCGGTCCTACTCCCGCTCTACACATCACACTTGATGTTAGCCGAGCACCAACATGGCTTCAGGAAGGGTAGGAGCACAACATCTGCTCTAAATGTCATAAACACTCAGATAACTGACGGTCTTAATCAAAATAGGCCTAATGACAGGACGGTTCTAGTTGCACTTGATTTGAGTCAAGCTTTTGACACAGTAAATCATGGGCAACTTGTAGCTGATTTGGAAGACTCGTCACTCCCCCCCTGCCTAAAGCGTTGGACCGCCAATTATCTCAGTGGTCGTCGGTCGTCTGTTGTATTTAGAAACAAAAAATCTAAAGCCAGGAAGATAAAACAAGGGGTACCACAGGGTGGTGTCCTCTCCCCGTTATTGTTTAACTTCTATATTTCGAAGCTTCCTCCTCCACCAGAAGAAGTTACGATTGTTTCTTACGCAGACGATTGCACGATATTGGCAACTGGTACTTCCGTTGATGAGCTGTGCTCCAAAATAAATGGTTATCTCCCCTCTCTAGTCGAGTTCTTTACTGCCCGAACCTTGACATTGTCGCCAACAAAGTCTTCGGCGACCTTATTCACGACGTGGACGGCGCAGGTTGGCATGGAATTAGAAATCTATGTAGGTGATCATAAAATACCTACTGTCGCTCACCCAAAAATTTTAGGAGTGACTTTTGACACCATGCACACTTTCGCTGCCCATTCAGCCGCAATTGTCTCAAAATTACAGAGCCGCAACAAAATCCTCAAGTCACTAGCCGGCAGTACTTGGGGTAAAGACAAAGAAACGTTGTTGGTAACGTACAAGGCAATTGGTCGGCCGATCCTGAACTATGCGTCGCCGATATGGTCGCCGGGGCTTGCAGACGTTCACTGGAATCAGCTTCAGGCCTGTCAAAACACCGCGCTCAGAACCGCTACGGGGTGCGTCCTTATGTCACCTATATCTCATATACATAATGAGGTGGAAATGCTTCCAGTTAGGGAGCATAATGAAATGCTAAACAAGCAGTACCTACTGAACTGCTGTAAACCACAGCATCCCGGTAGACAACTGCTTGAACTCATTCCGCCTCCTAGGACCATAAGGTCGCATCTACGTAAACATTTTGATGAGATCCGTCACTATATAACAACGCCGTTTGATCTACAGGTGCACAAACAGGCTTTGGGGCATATCCATACAACGTCTGTTGGCCATTACTCTGCGCTCTGTCCGCTAAACAATGTCTTACATGCCGCAACACCTGGCATTTCTGAAGAGGAGCGTCATCTTCCTCGAGAGACAAGGGTCACTCTGGCTCAATTACGCTCTGGATATTGTAGTAGGTTAAACTCCTACATATCTAGACTGAACCCTGATGTGCCGAATGTATGTCCGGCATGCGGCTCATCCCCCCACAATACCAATCACTTATTTTCTTGCTCATTTGAGCCCACTCTTCTAACACCCATCTCTCTTTGGTCCAATCCTATTGAAACTGCTAGTTTCCTTGGACTCCCGTTAGAAGATATTGATGACAATTAGGTTAAGGAAAAATACGCGTTGGGCAGGACTACACATCGTTACAACAACAACTGGTAAGATCGCAGAGATAACTAATTTGATGACGCAATATGACATAAAACTTGCCGCAGTCCAAGAAACCAAGCTCAGTCCTAGGTCGGACCTTATTACCTATGGCGGATATGGCGGAAAGACCGTCATAGAGTAACAGGTGGTCTAGCGTTCATAACGCACAACTCTGTACAGTATCATCTATTTGATACCGACATCGAAGGAACGGATGATATCTTAGAAAGCCAAGGTATAACCATCTGTACAGGAGATGTCGATCTGCAAATCATTAACATCTACATACCCCCTGTCTCAAGTTGCCCCACCGGTTATCACCCCGACATTAGCTTGCTACTACGAGGAGATAACCGCGTGATCCTGGGCGACTTCAATGCGCACCACGACATGTGGCACTCAAACTTCCCAGCAGACTATAGGGGGCATGTACTTGCAGAACAAATAGATGACACGGCTTTCTGTACATTGAATGGAGACGCCCCAACGAGAGTATCGGGTAACTGCTATAGTTCGCCAGATATTTCCATCGTAAGTGCAGGACTATTGAACAACACAAATTGGCGACCCATACTCACGTTGGCGTCTGACCATCTCCCAATAGTCATTACCATCGAACGACCGACGGACTTTATTACACCTGAGCATGGTACATACATTAACTTTACCAAGGCAGACTGGGAAAGTTTTCAGACATATATGGACGAATCCTTGGCTGCTCTATCCATTCCTACGGACGTACGGAAAGGCGAACGAGACTTCCGCAACATCATTGACTTGGCCTCTAAACGCTTCATTCCTGCGGGTCGAATATCCCAAATAAGACCAAATTTCCCCGCGGAGGCAGCGGCCATGGCTAGAGAAAGAGATGAAGTGCGAAGTCTCAATCCCGCAGACCCCCGCATAAGGGATCTCAACGCGGAAATTCATAGGTTGGTCGATAAACATAAACTGGTCGAATGGAAACAACACCTAGAGCAATGCAACCTCTCTGATGGTGTTGGCAAATTATGGACTACGGTCAAAGCTCTATATAATCCAACGCAACACAAGGATAAAGTAGATATTACTTTCGGTGACAGGGTGAAGAAGGACCCTAGGGGATGTGCGAACTCCTTCTGTAGACAATTTGTACTACATTCCCCGCCCGATAGAGCTAAACGTAGAACCATGCGACAGGCGCGTAAATACAAAAACCAAAACACGCCCATTGTCATCACTGCCTCAGAGGTCAAGGAAGCCATCAGACAGGCTAAGCCCTCAAAATCCATCGGCCCCGACGGCATTGCCATGAAGATGCTGAAACATCTAGGCCAGGAGGGACACAAATACTTAGCGGCTCTATTCAGTCTTTCACTGAACACTTTCGTCATTCCTGAAATATGGAAAAAGGCGAGAGTAGTTCCACTACTAAAACCTACAAAGCCGGCAAACATAGGCGCCCTATATGACTTTTGTCGCCGGTAGTGAATACGCTAGAGTCCATTTTGCTCCCGTATTATACTGCAAATCTGCACCTGGCTAGTCATCAACATGGCTTCCGTAAGCTGCACAGCACCACCACCGCACTCAATGCCATTACAACGCAAATAAATAGCGGCCTAAATCAAAACCAACCAAATCACAGGACTGTGTTAGAGGCCTAACCCCTGCGGGTTAGGGGTTTAGAATATGCCCGAGGTAGGCATACCGGTCGTAAGAGGCGACTAATTTGCACATAGGTAATTGACGTGCTACTCGATGGTTGATCTACGGATATGATGCCTCTCATCTCTCATTACCCATCTTCTCCTTCCTCATGGATGGAGGGATGCCATGACCTAGAAGGTTCCACTGGTCAGACCAAATCGCTACCACGACAGTCGGGCAGTACCGCAAGGGAGTACCGCAGCGTACCGAGGTCATATCCGGCCAAGGACGGTCAACTTCGGCATCACTCTCCAAAACCTTCGGGGAGTGTTTTGTTGTTAACAACAACAACTGTGTTAGTGGCACTTGACCTGTCGAAAGCTTTTGACACAGTCAACCATGCCGCTCTCATACAAGATCTGTTTGAAACACAGATACCTGATGGGTTAAAGAGATGGACCGCTAATTACTTGAATGGACGGCATGCGTCGGTTAACTTTAGAAACGCAACATCAAAACCTAGACGTATTAGACAGGGGGTGCCACAGGGTGGTGTCCTATCCCCGACACTGTTTAATTTCTATCTATCGAAGATGCCCCCACCACCAGAGGGCGTCTCCGTCGTTTCATATGCCGACGACTGTACAATAATGGCGACGGGGAAGGGCCCCTATACTGATGAACTCTGTGCGAAAATCAACGGTTAGCTCTGCGACCTTTCCAGGTTTTTCACTGAGCGAGATCTGACGATATCTCCGACTAAATCAACGGCGACGCTTTTCACGACATGGACGCACGTTTCCTTGGACTCCCCTTAGAAGAGCTTGATGAAGATCTTCGGAATGATCATACACTCTAGACAGGGCAATGCATTGTTAACAACAACAACAACATGCATCAGCTCTTATTCAGAATATGGTCAGACGAGTGCATGCATCCAGACTGGAATTTATGTGCGCTCTGCCAAATCCACAAGAAAGGCGATCCCGCTAACCGCACCAACTACCGCGGAATCAGTCTTCTTAATATCGCATATAAGGTTCTTTCTAGCGTATTGTGTGAAAGACTGAAGCCCATCGTAGACAAACTGATTGGACCTTATCAGTGTGACAGCGCAAAAAGGAGTTGCCTGTATACCGCCATGTCTGAATTTGACTTCTTTGCAAGGCTTATACGGCTTTGCCAAGTTACGCTGAGCAATACCAACAGCTTCGTCAGAATCGGGAGGGACCTCTCTGAGCCATTTGAAACCAAACGAGGCTTCAGACAAGGCGACTCCCTTTCGTGCGATTTCTTCAACCTGATGCTTGGGAAGATAATTCGAGCAGCAGAGCTAAACCGCAATGGAACAATCTTCTACAAGAGCGTACAATTGCTGGCGTATGCCGATGATATTGATAACATTGGCCTTAACAACCGCGCCGTAAGCGCTGCCTTCTCTGGGCTGGATAAAGAAGCGAAAAAAGTGGGTCTTGCGGTGAACGAGGACAAGACGAAGTATCTGCTGTCATCAAAGAAAGAATCGGCGCACCTGCGGCTTGGCAGCCAAGTCACCGTTGATGGCTACAAGTTTGAAACGGCGAGAGACTTCGTCTATTTGGGAACAAGCATTAACACCGAAAATAATATCAGTCTAGAAATTCAACAGAGAATCACACTTGCCAACAAGTGTTACTTTGGACAAAGTAAGCAATTGAGAAGTAAAGTCCTCTCTCGACAAACAAAGATCATGCTATATAAGTCTCTCATCATACCAGTCCTGATGTATGGCTCGGAATCATGGTCAGTGTCAAGAGAAGATGAGATGGCCCTTGGAGTATTTGAGAGAAAAGTTCTCCGGAGGAATTATGGTCCTTCCCGTGATGCCAACGGCGAGTATCGAAGGAAATTCAACGATGAGCTGTTCGAGCTTTACGCAGACCTGGGGGGTTATCATGTAATCCGATCCGAAAGAAACTTCTTTCGAATTTGAAAAAAAATGTACGTTATTTGACAGCTTTCGAATCGCATTTCCTTTCGGATCGGATTACATGATAAGGCCCCTGACCATAGTTCAGCGGATTAAAGCCCAAAGGCTCCGCTGGCTGGGTCATGTTATGCGAATGGAAAAAGAAGCTCCAGCACAGAAAGTTTTATCGACACCCGAATTCGGCAGCAGAGGAAGAGGGAGGCCACGACTGAGATGGAAACAATAGGTGGAGGATGACTTGAACTCCCTTGGGGTTTCCAATTGGCGTCAGTTATCGCTAAAAAGGAATGACTGGCATGCTTTGATACGAAACGGCCAAAATCGCCTAGATTACATTAGAAGTAGTAAGATTGATTAATGTATTTTGGAATTCACCCCATTCCCCATTCCCACTGATGTACACGTTGGCGAGCGAAACATATGTGAGCTCATAAAAAAGGCTACAGCCCGTTTTATACCAGCTGGTAGAATACAAAATATTAGGCCAAACTTCCCAGCTGAGGCCGCAGCCTTGGCCAACGAACGTGACCTCATACGCAACATGTTGTTGTTGTTGTTAACAATGCATTGCCCTGTCTAGAGTGTATGATCATTCCGAAGATCTTCATCAAGCTCTTCTTTGGGGAGTCCAAGGAAACGTGCAGTTTCAACAGGGTTTGTCCAGAGGGACAGAGGGGTTAGAAGAGTAGGTTCAGATGAACAATTGAAGAGATGTAGAGTATCATGGGGGGTCCTACCACATGCAGGGCATGTGTTTGAGATTGTATCATTAAGTCTGAATAAGTAGGAGTTTAACCTTACACTGTATCCAGACCTAAGCTGTGCCAAGGTGACTCTTGTCTCCCTTGGTAAGGTGTGTTCTTCTTCAGCAATATCCGGTGGAGGACTGTTCAGAACGGGATTCACAGGTAGAGATCCGACAAAAGTGTCTACCGACTCGGTGTGGATGTCGGTTAGAGCTCGCTTATGATTCTGCAGATCAAACGGCAAGGTAATATGATGCCGGATCTCATCATAATGCTTACGAAGATGTTTCCTTATGTCTCTCGGGGGCGGATCTGTGTCCAAAAGATGACGGTTTGGATGTGCTGGCAGTTCAGAAGAAATTGCTTGCTCAGCATTTCCGCGTGCTCTTTTACATTGAGCAGTTTTACCTCCTGATGGAGGTAAGACTCGGAAGACATGAGGAGACATCCCGTAGCAGTTCTGATGGCAGTATTTTGGCAGACTTGCAACTTCGTCCAGTTGGTGTTATGTACATTAGGCGACCATATAGGTGCAGCATAGTCAAAGACTGGTCGGCCAATGGCCTTATATGTAGTCAGCAACGATTCTTTGTCTTTTCCCCAAGTACTGCCGGCAAGTGACTTGAGGATCTTGTTGCGACCACGTACCTTTGAGACCATTGCAGACGCATGACCAGCAAATGAGAAAGTATTATCCAGTGTCATCCCTAATAACTTTGGGTGGCTGACAGTTGGTAGCTTAGTGCTATCAACGAAAATGTCTAATTCATTTCTCACCTGGTGCGTCCATGTCATAAAAAGCGTCGCCGTTGATTTAGTCGGAGATATCGTCAGATCTCGCTCAGTGAAAAACCTGGAAAGGTCGCAGAGGTAACCGTTGATTTTCGCACAGAGTTCATCAGTATAGGGGCCCTTCCCCGTCGCCATTGTACAGTCGTCGGCATATGAAACGACGGAGACGCCCTCTGGTGGTGGGGGCATCTTCGATAGATAGAAATTAAACAGTGTCGGGGATAGGACACCACCCTGTGTCACCCCCTGTCTAATACGTCTAGGTTTTGATGTTGCGTTTCTAAAGTTAACCGACGCATGCCGTCCATTCAAGTAATTAGCGGTCCATCTCTTTAACCCACCAGGTATCTGTGTTTCAAACAGATCTTGTATGAGAGTGGCATGGTTGACTGTGTCAAAAGCTTTCGACAGGTCAAGTGCCACTAACACAGTCCTGTGATTTAGTTGGTTTTGATTTAGGCCGCTATTTATTTGCGTTGTAATGGCATTGAGTGCGGTGGTGGTGCTGTGCAGCTTACGGAAGCCATGTTGATGACTAGCCAGGTGCAGATTTGCAGTATAATACGGGAGCAAAATGGACTCTAGCGTCTTCACTACCGGCGACAAAAGTGATATAGGGCGATATGAATCGCCCATGTTTGCCGGTTTACGCAACATCGATCCCTCTGACCCACAGATCGGTGATCTCAACGTGGAAATCAGACGGCTGGTTAACGTACACAAACAAACCAAATGGGAAGGAACACCTTAGGTCTTGTAACCTCTCTACCGGTGTTGGGAAATTATGGTCCACCGTCAAGTCCTTGTCGAATCCTTCGGGTCCACCAAAAAATGTCGACATCACCTTTGGTGACAAGACATTAAATGCCCCCAGGAAAGGTGCGCAGGCTTTCTGTCGACAGTATGTCCCACACCCTGCGCAAGACAGGACTAGACGTGGAATCTTCAGGCGCGCGCATAAACACAAAAACTATGCCCCCGTTCCCATCACCGATACAGAGGTTCAAGAGGCCATCCGGAAGGCCGAAAATTCCAAAGCCATCGGCCCTGATGGCATAGCCATGGTGCACCTCAAGCATATCGGCCCAGTAGGAATTAAATATTTAACTGCCGTCTTCAATCTGTCTTTGATCACAGCTGTCATACCCGACAAATGGAAGCAGGCAACTGTGATCCCACTACTAAAGCCTGGCAAGCCAGCCAACGTTGGGGAGTCATATCGTCCGAAATCACTCCTCTCGCCAGTAGTAAAGATACTTGAGGCGGTCTTACTCCCGCTCTACACATCACACTTGATGTTAGCCGAGCACCAACATGGCTTCAGGAAACGTAGGAGCACAACATCTGCTCTAAATGTCATAAACACTCAGATATCTGACGGTGTAAATCAAAACAGACCTAATGACAGAACGGTTCTAGTTGCACTCGATTTGAGTCAAGCTTTTGACACAGTAAATCTACGTACTGCCGGTTCTGCGAGAAAGGTACATGTGCTTGCGCAGTACCCTTCGTACCGAAACGACCCAGGTTGTATTTTTTTTTATATTACAGCCTGGCCAAGAGCAGTACACCCGAAGTGACCCTGTATAACGTGTCACGATTCCTCCCCCTAAATGGGCAACTTGTATCCGATTTGGAAGACTCGTCACTCCCCCCTGTCTCAAGCGTTGAACCGCCAATTATCTCAGTGGTCGTCGGTCGTCTGTTGTATTCAGAAACAAAAAATCTAAAGCCAGGAAGATCAAACAAGGGGTACCACAGGGTATTGTCCTTTCACCGTTATTGTTTAACTTCTATATTTCGAAGGTTCCTCCTCCACCAGAAGAAGTTACGATTGTTTCTTACGCAGACGATTGCGCGATATTGGCAACTGGTACTTCTGTTGATGAGCTGTGCTCTAAAATAAATGGCTATCTCCCCTCTCTAGTCGAGTTCTTCACCGCCCGAAGCTTGACATTGTCGCCAACAAAGTCTTCGGCGACCTTATTCACGACGTGGACAGCGCAGGTTGGCATGGAATTAGAAATTTATGTAGGTGATCATAAAATACCTACTGTCGATCACCCAAAAATATTAGGAGTGACTTTCGACACCATGCACACTTTCGCTGCCCATTCAGCTGCAATTGTCTCAAAATTACAGAGCCGCAACAAAATCCTAAAGTCACTAGCCGGCAGTACTTGGGGTTAAGACAAAGAAACGTTGTTGGTAACGTACAAGGCAATTGGTCGGCCGATCCTGAACTATGCGTCGCCGATATGGTCGCCGGGGCTTGCAGACGTTCACTGGAATCAGCTTCAGGCCTGTCAAAACACCGCGCTCAGAACCGCTACGGGGTGCGTCCTTATGTCACCTATATCTCATATACCCAATGAGGTGGAAATGCTTCCAGTCAGGGAGCATAATGAAATGCTAAACAAGCAGTACCTACT
Organism: Campiglossa producta; assembly: GCA_964058755.1. Classification (NCBI taxonomy): domain Eukaryota; kingdom Metazoa; phylum Arthropoda; class Insecta; order Diptera; family Tephritidae; genus Campiglossa; species Campiglossa producta. The sequence continues at coordinate 125,046,617 of CAXKVI010000002.1, read as the reverse complement.
GAATTGCTGTAAACCACAGCATCCCAGTAGACAACTGCTTGAACTCATTCCGCCTCCTAGGACCATAAGGTCGCATTTACGTAAACATTTTGATGAGATCCGATATTATATAACAATGTCTTACATGCCGCAACACCAGGCATTCCTGAAGAGGAGCGTCATCTTCCTCGAGAGACAAGGGTCACTATGGCTCAATTACGCTCTGGATATTGTAGCAGGTTAAACTCTTACATATCTAGACTGAACCCTGATGTGCCGAATGTATATCCGGCATGCGGCTCGTCCCCCCACAATACCAATCACTTATTTTCTTGCTGTTCTGAGCCCACTCTTCTAACACCCATCTCTCTTTGGTCCAACCCTATTGAAACTGCTAGTTTCCTTGGACTCCCGTTAGAAGATATTGATGACAATTTAGGATATTGCTGAAGAAGAATGCACCTTACCAAGGGAGACAAGAGTCACCTTGGCACAGCTTAGGTCTGGATATAGTGTAAGGTTAAACTCCTACTTATCCAGACTGAATGATAAAATCTGAAACACATGCCCTGCATGTGGTAGGACCCCCATGATACTCTACATCTCTTCAATTGTTCATCTGAACCTACTCTTCTAACCCCTCTGTCCGTCTGGACAAACCCTGTTGAAACTGCACGTTTCCTTGGACTCCCCTTAGAAGAGCTTGATGAAGATCTTCGGAATGATCATACACTCTAGACAGGGCAATGCATTGTTAACAACAACAACAATTTAGGTTAAGGAAAAATACGCGTTGGGCAGGACTACACCTCGTTACAACAACAACAATGTATTTTGCTCACACTTTCAGCCATCATACACAAATTTGCCAAAGAGAAATATCAGAAACGTTTTCCCGAACTGGACTCGCTTATTGTTGGAGAAATTGAATATTTATATGCAGTAAAGGAACTGGGCAACGATCTCGAGCAGGTGAAAAATAATGAAAAGCTGCAAGCTATACTAACGCAGGCAACAATTATGATTGTTTCTGTGACCGCTTCTACCACGCAAGGGTAAATGCAACATACTAATAAAAGGCAAGTTAAATTATTACGATTTACTTCACTTTCAGCACGGAACTCACGCCCGCCGAAAAAGCACAAATTGATGAAGCGTGCGAAATGGCTATAGATTTGAATAATTTTAAATCACAAATTTATGAATATGTAGAAAGTCGCATGACATTCATTGCTCCAAATCTTTCAATGATTGTGGGTGCTTCGACTGCCGCCAAATTGCTGGGTATAGCTGGTGGTTTGACAAAGCTTTCCAAAATGCCTGCGTGCAATGTGCAAGTGCTGGGTTCGCAGAAAAAGACATTAGCTGGGTATATATATAAAAGCTAGTTAAATTAATTTACACCAAAACTTTGTATATAGGTTTTCGAAAACACAAATGCTACCACACACTGGCTATGTTTACTACTCACAGATTGCACAGGATACACCGCCGGTGAGTAGATATATTATGCTGACAATAGAAAATTTGCGTTTACGACTATCTATTTTAACAGGATCTGCGCCGGAAAGCTGCGCGTTTGGTTGCCGCTAAAGCAGTACTAGCAGCACGTGTTGATGCATGTCATGAAAGTGTGCATGGTGAAGTTGGTTTGAAATTTAAAGAAGATATTGAAAAGAAATTGGATAAGCTACAAGAACCGCCACCAGTCAAATTTATCAAGCCACTAACCAAACCGATTGAGGGTAGCAAGAAAAAACGTGGTGGCAAGCGTGTGCGTAAGATGAAGGAGCGTTATGCTTTGACTGAGTTCCGCAAACAACAAAACCGCATGAATTTCGGCGATGTAAGTGAAAATGTGTTTTTTTTAACTTGTTTGCATTTTAGAGTGATTCAAAACAAGAATAACAAGAACTTTAAGCCTTTGAATTCTCTTAAACATTTTGCAGCTTTTTGAAAATTACAAAATTTTGAACTTTTCAAACGGCTATAATGATAACCGCACTCTGTAAATAGTTTTGAATAGTACAAAACGTCAACTTAAAAAATTTGTAAAGGTTTTTTTGAAAAAAATTTCAAAATTTATGAAAAAATTCTTAACTCTTAGAGGTCTTTTTTTCGATACATTTTGTGTGGAATTTTTTTTCCTATAGTGGATTTTCTGTTAGTTTTTTAAATTTTCTGCAAAAAAACTTTACATATTCTTTAAGTTACGGCTTTGAACTTTCCAAAACATTTTACATAGTGTGATTATCATAACTACAAAACGAATTGAAGCAAATTGAAGATTACTGAATTTTGAACGATTTTATTTTCAAACGGCTATAATTAGTTTTGTAGATATGATAATCCCACTTTGTAAATCGTTTTGCAAAGTTTAAAGCCTTATCTTTAAGAATAAGTAAATGTTTTTTAAAAACCAAAATCAAAAATTAAAAACAGTTCACTTTGAAGAAAAACTAATTTAAAAAAATAGTAACTTCTAAAGGTTAAATTACAGGGCTTATTAACAATTACTAACTTCTGATGAGAATAAGACTTAGAAGAAACTTTTATTAAATCACCCCATCACACAATATAAAATAATACATTTAACCACCTTTTCTTCCAGATTGATGAGGATGCCTATCAAGAGGATTTGGGTTATACGCGTGGTACAATTGGTAAGACTGGCACTGGACGCATACGTTTGCCACAAGTCGACGAAAAGACTAAAGTGCGTATTAGCAAGACATTGCAAAAGAATTTACAAAAACAGCAAGTATATGGCGGCAGCACTACAGTGAAACGGCAAATTTCCGGCACTGCTTCGAGTGTTGCATTCACACCGTTACAAGGTTTAGAAATTGTAAATCCGCAAGCAGCTGAAAAATCTCAAATAGAACAGAATGCTAAATACTTTTCCAATACATCTGGCTTTATTTCTGTCGGCAAACGTACCACATAAAGCACTAAATATATGATAGAAAAAGTTACAATTTAAATACATATTTATTATTATTGTTTTTTGCAAAATTTTGGCTAAAAAAAAAGACTTTAAAGCAAACACTCAAGCAGTTTAAACATTCATTGTACTAAGCAATACATAGATGTACGGATTTAAAGGACAAATTAAAAAATAAATAAAACTTAAAATAACGTAAAAACAGAGCTTTGTAAAAACAAAATGAAACATATTACAATTAACGAGATTCTAAACTTTTTAGTTGATTATCGGAATGTGTACACAAAATTAAAAAAAAAATACAAATCGAAATGTTAGTCAATTAATCTTAAAAAATGCGTAACACTGTCGAATATGCAATCGATTCAAAAAGGTTTATGTGTAAATTCAATTTTAATCAAAATAAATTATATTTGGATTTCTGCTTTGTGGCGCTTTATTGTTAACTCATCTTCCCGATTTCCAATTTACGTTGTAAAACTTCTAGCGAACTATTCAGTAAGACCGCAATAATGCCAGCTACGGTAAATACGCCACCAATTATGGAACAGCAATTTGTGGCGAAGTGACCAAATGATCTGTGCGGTTCAAATTAACAAAATGAGTAGATGTGATTAAAATATAGATTTAGTATTTATTTTGTATTACCTTTTCTTCTCCTCATACTTCACCATAAGTGGTGATAATTCATAACTGAAGAAAATACCAGGCATGCCACGCTCGCTATTTGAAAGATCCTTTATGTAGCGCGTCACCGAAAATTGATTGGTATGTATGGGCGGATTATCCAGTTTCACATACATTGTAGGCACGATTTTCAAATAGTAATTGTACATTTCACTTTTCCCTTCTGCAATTGGATTATAAAGAAAAGTATTTATAAATTATGAGATAAAAACCGGCAAAAAAAAAAAATTAAAAAAAAAAAATAAAACTAACAAAAAGTTAGAAAAAATAAAAAAAGTATCAAATAAAAAAAATAGATATTCTAAAAATACAAAATAAAAATTTAACTAAAAAAAATAGATAATGAAAAAAATAAAGTAAATAAATTATGTAATAAAAAATAAGAAACAAATATAAAAAGAAAAAAAAAGAAAAATTAAAATAAACAAAAAGTTTTAAATAAAAAATTTAATTTAAAAAGGGCAAACGTGCAAAAAATTAAAAATAAATATTTTATAATTACAAAAGGCGTAAAGGCAATATATAAAAATTAAACTAAAAGAAGAAAATGAGAAAAAAACTAAAAATAATAATATTGAAAAATTACAACACAAAAAAAATAAATTAACAAAAAATGTTAAAAAAATTAAACAAATAAATAAAAAAAAATTAAATATAAAACTTAAAAATACATATCAAAAGGTGAGACAAATAAAAAAATAAACAAAAAAATATAAAAAAAGTAAGAGAAACAAAATTAAAGGAATAAACTTGGCAAAAAAATTAAAAAAAAATTAACATATTGAAAAAAAAAATAGATATATACATACATATATATTTAACATACATATATGTAATATATTTTATTGAAAAATTTATATAATTATTAGGTATGCGCTTGAAGAAAAACTGAATATGCATGACCATTAAAACAAATATATGAGCATATAAATTTATTTATTTTTATAAATAAAATAAAATTTAATATAAAGAAATTAAATATAAAAATTTTAAACAATTAAGAGAAAAATTATAGGAATAAATTTGGCAAAAATAATCGAAATTATAAATTAAAAATAAATTTAAAAAAATAGGCCACGGCCCTTTTTATATATTTTGACATGTGTCCCTTGTGCACTCTGCGAAAGTCAACTCCAGTAGAAATTTCGTTTATAAATGCAAATTTCTTCTAAAATATAAGTTGCCCTCGACTGGGCTTTTTTATTCTGTGGCCTGGGTGACCCCATCTGTCCAACACAAAAGAAAACAAGTCTAGTATTGCTGCACTCTCGGAAAGTCAACCCGTAAAAATATATGTATATGAATTTAGGGTTATAGTACATCTACACCGCACCAAATTTGGCAATTTCAAAATAGCCACTTCGACACCGTTTGCATTTGGCTTCATCTTCCCTGCAAGAATCTTCTACCAGGATACAAAGCCACCGAAAGAAAATGCACTACCGTGATGTGCTAAACACCTGTAGCGTAGTAATAAAAGAAGAGTCAGGAAGGTCTTTTCTTGGTGGAATTGGCACATTTTCTTAAAAAAAAAAACAAGTTTAAATTGATATTTACAGCTGTGAATGACCTGCAAAATCGAGAGTGCTCTATTTCCTATCCAAAGAGTACTCTAATCGGAGCATCAGAGTACTCCAAATGTAATCCTTTTGCATATAAAAATTGTGCTCCAATTAACATTGCGATGTAATAGGACTGGACCACCTAGTCCAACCTTCGCTTTGTTTCTGCTACTCCATGGAGTACCTACTGTCAGAGTACTTTGCAATGTACTCCAATGTTGTTACTACTTGGAGTATATACCGTCAGAGGGGTAGTGTCGTGATTTTCGTCGATAAGGCAGAGCAATGATCGGCTTTCAAAAAGCTAACGGTGGTCCGATGATATATGCAAAGGATTACTATTGGAGTACTCCAATATCAAAAAATTGGAACACATAATCCAACGATTTTTGCAGGGTAGTGCAAAAGTTATCATACGTCAAATACCCATAAAGGTTCTTGCTGGGCAATCCTTAATGTGGAACACATGCAGGGTTGCTATTTTGAGGAACTGTGGATTGTATTGTTCGGCAAGTTAGATCAAATGTGATGGAATTCCAAATTTGGAAATGAGAGTTGTATGAGATTTTCGCCAAATTTGGTGCGGCGTAAATGTACAAATAAATTGTGAATGAACACAGCAATTAATTTGCTTCAGAGCTAACCGAATTATAATTGGATTTGAACACTCTATAAGGTTCAAGATTTCTTTGATCTGGCAACATTAATGTGCGCCTTCCTTTCACTATCATTCGCACTTGTCACTTTGACATTTAAGCACGATATACAATACGAAATTGCGTGTAATCGGCATGGAAAAAATTCTCATAAAATCATAAAATCATTTAAAAACATTTCCCTGCGCAATAAAATCGGCTACTACTACATAACTGTGGAAAAGAACAAAATTCAACGTTGGTTGATAAAAAACAAATTAATAGTTGTTTACCCAAAGGAAGATAGTGAGGTACACATAAAGCAAAAACAAAATGCCCATGCCTAGCGGCGTATACGGACAAGCACACGGTCCAACATGTTTCGATAAAATGAAGACCGGATTTACGATTGGCTTCTGTGTTGGCATGGCAAGTGGAGCACTCTTTGGTGGATTCTCCGCCTTACGGTGAGTAGTGTGCCAGCAGAATGAGGAGCTGCTGATGCAATTTAACTTGGGATTACATAATAAACATTTGAAATAAAGCGCGAAGTTGACATTTATTGGAATTTTCCCATTTGCTTACAGATACGGTTTGCGAGGGCGTGAGCTAATAAATAATGTCGGCAAAGTAATGTTGCAAGGTGGGGGCACATTTGGTACATTCATGGCTATTGGAACGGGTATACGTTGCTAAAAACAAAAAGGGACAAGTACGCTGTTGGGCAATGCAATTGAATTAAATGCTAGATAAACTTTTTTTTAGCTAACCCGTACACAAATCTGTAAATGTAGCATGTAGTATGGACATTGAAAACATGTCGTTAAAATAAATATTTTTTCGAAAAATTACCAAGTTAAAAATGTAAACTTACCTTTGTCTGATTCGGCACGGAAACCGTCGAGTGGATGCGTCTTCGCAAATTCAATTTTATCGCCAAACGATAAGTGATTGATGGTGTGATCCAATTTCACATCCGGAAATTGAAAGTCATGAATATGGAATTGTCGAACGGTGAAGCTATTGCCAGGTGCAAAATGAAAACTACCGGCCATCTGGAAAGTTAGAAGACTAGTTTTGGCAAATTTCAGCGTGGTCGTATTTAGACTACAAAATCTAAGACTAGTCAAGCAACTTTGTTGCTTTACACGGGTCGATTTTCTTGTTGTTTTTTTCGTTCTGCCGATTCAGACCTTGAATTTGAAGGTTGAATGAAAAATCGACCAGAAAGTCGAACCGTGTAAATCAGCCGTTAGGATGAAATAGAGAGAAGCAGGTCGATTTGGCTATTGTATTCCGCTCCTTTATTCATTCATGACATAAAAATACATACATATAAAAGCCCGAGTGGCCGAGGTTTGCTCGGTGTTTTTCGAGGTTGGCATAATTTTACCTTCCAAAACATATCGATCACTAACCGCAAAACGGAGAATCCAGGGAATTCTACCCATGACACATAAAAGCCCCGGGTGGCCGAGGTTTGCTCGGTGTTTTTCGAGGATGGCATTATTTTACCTTCCAAAGTAGATTTCCAAAACATATCGATCACTAACCACAAAACGGAGAATTAAATGAATTAAGCCTGTTTCGCAGTTAGGGCTCGATATAGCGACCAAAATTTCCTGCTTTAAATTTATTTGGATAATGCTATCCATATTGTGGATTATTAAAAATCAGAAGAGTGACAACCCTGAGATCTGCCCTCAGGTCAATGGGTTTGTGGGTTAGTGGTCTATATACGAAGAAATAAAAAATATCTTCGTTGGAATACCGCCAAAAATACTTTTCATTTAATACCCATATTGGCATATCTTGCCCAATCTGGTAAATGCTGGGTGGGCCCACCATCTTGAACTCGTTCATGGTTGCCCCACAACTGAGTTTTTTTTGAATGACACTTGCGGTTCAGCCATTCGTGGGAAAGTGAAGTGATAAATATAACACCCAAGTAGAAAGCCTTAGAAAGAAGAAAATTTCTTCAGCCGTTCCCAAGATAGTGGTGGTAGTCCTCTCCTGATATCACAAATCTTTTTAATTGTTAATTTGAACCTGCTCTTTTAAAATCAATTTTGTTTTGGTTCGCCCCATTTTGAAATTGTCAGTTTCCTTGGAACTTAAACAGCAAAAACAACCCACTAATGTGAAGAATTCTAATACAACAAAACTTGGTGCATCTCTAAAAAGAGCGGTTGAATTAATGTGGAATGCCCCAATATGTACTTACCCTATTAACTTCTATGTGTCCCTGTACCCGGCAACCCTCCTTAAACGCACTCGTATCACTCTCTTCGGCCTTATCCTTACATTGTTCGATTTTATCCGTTTGTACAGTCCACCTGCGTACGCGGTAGGCAGCCAAAACGTCTTCACAAGTATTGCAGCAGCTTAAAAAATACAAAATAATTAAAAACTCGCGCTACAAATATGGAAACACAGATCTTTAACATACTGTGTACTATTATTTTCAGCACCATAGCAGCTACCACAAGTGGAATTGTTGTTTGATGGCGAAACGGCGACAATTTCTTTAATCGGTTCAGTCTCTTTCAAGGGATTACCATTTAAATCCAAGCGGTGTTTGAAAACATCATGATCAACGCGTAAATGTTGTTCACCTGACGAGTCCATGGCATCCAAGGAAGCATCTGTAGAGGAGAATTGAGTTTCGAGTATGCAAATCATGATCATACATAGCAGTGGAGGTTGTGATTACTTACAATTACATGCCAAGTTATGCATTGTTATGTCCAAATTAATGCGCAGTTTATGATTTCGCGTAGTGTCTACAAACAGCTCCTCCTTCAGATTCGGATGCATGTAGGCAAGACATTCTAGAACAATTAGTATAACTATGATGCTGGTGCTGATCAATGTGACTATTGAATAGAGAAAAGTTCTGCCGTTAAAACTATATAAAAATGTTTATTTTATTTGATTAATTTACCTGCCGCACCACTCACTGTGCGTACACTGAAATCTTCAAGAGTGCGTGGATAAGCATCTAGGCGGCGTAGCACATCCGCAATTTTCATGTTTTATTGCTGTTTGGGCTTACTCTTATTACTCATATAAATTCGTAAAGGCCCCTTATTTAATGTATTCTTTGCTCCCAAAATTCCCGACACTCGATTTCCAATTATTAAAGTTTTTCCACATTAAAAATTGTTAGGATATAGAAAAGAAGGCGGAATAGATTTGCTGCGTGGTAAAAAATGCACGTTTGTTATTTTGCTCGTTGCTTCTGCTGACAATTCTTTACTTTTACGAATGTCAAGCGGAAGAACTTGAAAAAACTTATGCACCGTTTGCAGTATATGTCAAAATTTACATAACCCCACGATAAAGGCTCATTTACATAGGTCGATTTCCTGGGTCGATTTTTTGTCGTTCCATCGTGTAAAAAGCAATTCGATCGATTCACACCTTGTTTTTGAAGGTTGAATTAAAAATCGACCAGAAAATCGACTCGTGTAAATCAACCATAACCAGATAAAAAAATCCCTCCAACCTGGAGGCTGAAATGGAGATTTGGGCTATTCGACGCTTTGAAGCGTTTCAAGCAAGCAAAGTAAGGCTGCCACTGGGCCAACTTTCATACATTTCAGTAGAGTTGAAAAGAATTTTGACATTTCTCGAGGCAAAGCAAGCTTGCATTGGGCCATAAACTTTAGTCATGCAGTAACCATAAAGAAGTGATTAAAACAAGGAAGATGAAAAAAAAATTGGCAGCGAATTACACATATGCTTACCCACCGAGGTAATACAAACCGAAAAGAATAAATAAAAGCTTAAAAATGTGTGAAAATTCACTCACAAACTTTAAGAGGTTAGGGATATTGCGAAAAATCAAAAACCAATTAGTTGGCTATGGTATGGTTAAAGCGGGCTACCCACCTGCCAAGAAATGCCTCAAGAAAAAAACCAGCATATATTTCTTGTGCCTGGTCAAGAAATTTTGACGTTTACCAAAATTTTAATTTTTTTTTGCAAATTGCTCTTATAAAAATGTGCAAAATATGTTTAGCGAAATATTCACTCACCTTTGCCGTGGATCTGCACGTTTACCTCAAGAAATATATACAAGCTTATTTATTTCTTGAGGTAAGCCGGCGTTGCCAACTATCGAAAAGTGCTGTGTTTTTATTATGAACTGAGTATTGGCTCAAGAAAATTTGACGTGTGAAAACGTTTCTTGACCATTTCTTGAGCGTTTTTTTTTATATGGAGTTTGACAATGGCAAAGGTGAGTACATATTTCGCTACACATGTTCTAAATATTTTTAAAATGTTAATTTGCAATAAAACGGACAATTTTGTAAACGTCAAAATTTCTTGAGCGGGCATAAGAAATTGCTCGTTTTTTTCTTGAGGCATTTCTTGGCAGGTGAGTAGCCTGCTTATTATCTATGTCCCAAATTGTACCCAAATCGGTCAAGCGGTTCCCTAGAAAGTGGTCGAAATAAGAATAAATACATAAAATGCAATCCTGCTTAAAAATGTTATATTTGGAATACGGCCCAAAATACTTGGCATATCTTGTGATAACAACGGCCTGCAAAAATCGTTGAATTATGTGTTCCAAATTTTTTATCTCAATTTTTGCAGGGACGTGGGTAATATGAGATATTCTTACCCACAGGTAGAAATAAGCGGGTGCATGATTTTTGTTGCACGACACGACACGGTAACGACCCAGATTCACACCTAGGCAGTAAAACCTACGGGGGAAAAATCTCTAAAACACGACACGACACGGACGAAAAAAAAATAAACTATATAGTTTCTTCATGAAAGTTTATCAGATTGACCCGTAGAACATTCTCCACACTGACAATTTTCCGGATTTTCCCTCCCCTACAATAAACCCACTCTAACATACAACAACATACAAAAACAACCTATCTCAGCTAAAAATATATTGAATTTTCCCGTTCGTGTTTTTTCGCATATTCGAACACAAGCACATGGGAACACTCGTGCGTGTTTCGTGTCATGGTCAAAAACATGCACGACTCACATCTCTCCCCTCAGCTTTTAATTTGAATTTGAAATCGCTTCACGATATTTGATGGGAGCACAGCCTAATGCCAAAACGAGTAGCCCTTTTTTTGAGGTAATACTGTATTGCGAATATTCGAATCATTGTTTATCCCTACATACAATGATTCGAATGCATGATTGTTGTTGTTGTTGTTGTTTGTAACGAGGTGTAGCCCTGCCCAAATGTCAGACCCCGCGTGTATTGCTCTTGGCCGGGTCGATATAAAAAAACGGCCCGGGTCGTTTCGGCACGATGGGTACAGCACAAGTATTGGTACCGTTCTCGTAGAACCAGCAATACGAGAAACTAGCCGTGTAGGCCATGTAGGTCATTTAGCGTTACCCAGGGTGCACCAACGGGGAGGCGACCTACTCTTACATCCCGAATTCAAAAAGTATGATTGAACTGCCAGCTGTGGCTAACTGTTCTTTCATGCACAGTTGATTTTTTATCACTCAAACTATCACCCTTTTTATGGCCAAAATCGCTTAGGCGGTTAAGCGCCAATAAATGATGATGATCACCCTTTTTGTTTTCTTGTTGTAGCGAGGTGTAGCTCTGCCTAAATGTCAGACAGGGTCACCCCGAGTGTATTGCTCTTGGCCGGGTCGATATAAGACAACGGCCCGGGTCGTTTCGACACGATGGGTACAGCACAAGTACTGGTACCGTTCTCGTAGAACCGGCAATACAAGAAACTAGCCGTGTAGGCTATGTAGGTCATTTAGCGTTACCCAGGGTGCACCAACTGGGAGACGACCTACTTTTACACCCCTTTTCCTTCTTTACATTCTTTGCAAAGTTCGTGGAAGACCTACGGAATTCGTTTGCGTGTTTTAATGAGTTTTAGTTAATTTTTGTAGAAAAAAAATAGTTGTGAAAAGAAATCTAGTGAGTGCTTTGTGATAATCTATTTAGAAAATGTGGAAAAACAATTAAAAAGCCAGGAAAAATAAGTACATATATCATTTGTGCACGTGTTTTTATGCGTTTGTTGTTTCGCCACTGCTTTTGACACAAAAATTCGTGCCAAAACGGTAATTTCGTATTCTGTTTTGGGCTGCGGTTACCATTTTTGCTTTCGGCAGAATCAGTCCATCATAGTATACCTTAAGGATAAACAATGCAGTCCATCACGTACTTGCCGGAAAAGGTAGAAACTGACAGCCGAGTAGTATGTGTGTATTTTGCATGTAAAACGCTAGATTGACAAAGTATCAGTCAACGGATCCGGCATCCTTTGCCAATTTTCTATTTTGACGGAACGGCAGCAGCGTGACAAATGTCAAAATCAATTTTACTGCCAATTTCACAACGCGTTTGTGAAAATTGTGAAAAATTTAACCAAAGTAATCGCCGATTTACCCTCGTGAAGGGTGGATACCTTGTCGCGGTACGAGGGCTTAGTCGATAGCCACGGGGCTACGTTGCCCTTGCGATCATAGCTCCGCATGGCACTACATCGCGAGAGCAGCCTAGCCTCGCTGGCGCGATGACAAAGATCTACCCCCTCCCAATCCAGGGTGTTCGCGATACCGTGCCCATTGGACGTTTGCAGCCGGGAGGCAAATCGTGGCTGTAGTCGAACGGTGCCTCTCTGATACCGAACCGCCTCAGAGAGTAACCATGGTCTTACCGCGGTATGGGGCGCTGCCGTGGCGGACGACACATTCCCCTTAATCCACCCTTGACCCCAAGCTGGCCGTGTTCGGCGAGGGGTCGTACGAACAAGATGAATACAACTCAAAATTCAAAACAATCAATAACTTCGTTTACTCCGCAGCAGAGGAGAACTATGCTGGAGCAAGAGAAATCACAACGCCGGAGGACAAACTCTATTTCAAAGTCAACTGGGGGACCGACAACGATGGTAACTACGGGTCGGTCATCCTCGAAACTGCTAGCAAGTGAGAGTGACTTGATGAAAGCCAGCACCAGTGCGGCTGCATACGCAGGTAAGCAGAAAACGGCGGATGCTAAATTTCCATCAAGCGCCGGCACGAACATCAACCTCTCAATGTCTGTGGCAATGGTCTCGGGACCTGGCCTCAGTGATCCGAAAGAGAAGGAAGACGCAACTAAGCTTCTATCAAAGGGAGAGACCGCGATGGCAACTACGGGTCTGAACTCCTCCCAAAAGACATCTCCCCGACGCTTTGCGTACTGGGATAAAAGGAAGGCTGCAAGGATCCTGAAGAAATATGAGGGAGCATCGCAGGATACACTATCGCTGAATGAAAGGAAGATGGTGGAGAAAGCGAAAGCTCTGATACCAAATTTCCAAAGGCCCTATGCGCCTAAAAGGCTGAACGGGAATCCCTTCAAACGCCAGAGATCGGACGGAGAGGTGGATCCCCATCCGAAGCGGCATCAGAATATCCCAGTAGTGGGCAAACCCAGCTTTGCTGAAGTGACCAAGGACAGGATCCTTATAGGTGTCATTGATCGAGCCAACGACCGTTGGTCATCCCTAGAGACCGGTGGCTGTATGTCCGGAACGAAATTGGCAGGGCCCTTCTCGACATATGGCGTGAGTCTCCGGGTAGTCCGCCGCGGGGTACAGACGCGGGTTGGCACCAGGGTCAGATTAAAGTTTTCGCGTGTGAGGATGCAAGAACTGTTGCACTGTACAAGGCAGCAGTTGCAAGACTGGGTGAAGTCTACCCAGGGGCAAAAATCGAGGTCGTCGACTGGAAGGACATTCCGGCCCGGCCAAGGGTAAGGGCATGGATTCCTGCCATCCCTGCTGAACCGGAGAATATTCTTGAGATGCTGCAGGCCTGGAATCCGTCTCTCCCGACGCAGGACTGGAGTGTCAATCTGGTCGAGGGTGAGGTTGGGCCTCATAGACAGGTGGTTTTAACTTTGAATAAGGAGGCACTCGAGCCCCTTAAACGGTGCAACGGACGAGTGCATTATGGAATGGGTCAGATCGTCCGGCCGCTTCGAAGGACTCGGAAATCGAAGGACCAGAAGAGGAGGCAGGGGTGTCAGACGCGGAAAGTATGGTATCCGCCACGTCAAATTACGAGGAAGCCGTGAACGACTCGGCGATGGAAGATAGCCTAACGGACGCGGAAGACCTCGACCGCACGGTGGTGGAGGGCAATCCGGTGCAAACTAACGTTGATGCCGCTTCAGACAGTAGAGATTCCGCCACGCCAAATCGTGCAGATAAATTGTCGTTGAGAGATAGGCCCCGGGACGGGGTAGACCTCCACGACGGTACGACGGTGGTAGGGAAGTCTGAGCGCTCTCATGTTGGTGGTGCTTCAGATTAACCTGCACAAATCTAAAGCAGCCTCAGCTGCCCTAAGCAGTCGTCTTTATAAAGGCGACGTAGACGTGGTCCTTATCCAAGAACCCTGGGTTAATAGCTCAAGGATCTGTGGATTGGGGGCTAAGGGGTACAAGCTTATCCGAGCTAATGAGGAGGGCTAGGTCAGAACCTGTATCTTGGTCAAGTCTGAGCTGAACACCTTTCTCTTACCCAACTATTCAAATGGTGACGTTACAGCTGCCAGCTTAACGGTCGGCAGCACCAGCCTGACGATGGCGTCGGTCTACATGCCCTATGACGCCGAAGAACCTCCTCCACAAAAGGAGGTGAAAGATCTGGTGGAAAATTTCTGCACGGGTCATCTTATTATTGGAGCTGACGCTAATGCTCATCACGTCCAGTGGGGAAGCTCCGATATTAACGCTAGGGGCGAGTCTCTGTTTGACTACCTACTAACAACTAACCTGGTGGTTTGTAACGTGGGTAACGAGCCTACTTTTATCACTAAAGCCCGTAGGGGGGTCATAGACCTCACTATTTGTAGCGAAGGCGCTTATGAGTGGGTTAGGAAATGGCGTGTTCTTGAGGAGCATTCATTTTCCGACCACCGGTACATAGAAATTGCCTTAGATTTTTCTGTTGAGCAACCAGTTATGAAACGCAATCCACGCAACACTAATTGGCAGCTACATAATCAAATATTAGTTAGGGACCTACCAGTGTTACCCCCACAAGCTCCATCATCAGTAGGAGAACTGGATGATCTGGTTGCGACCTTTACAACGGCGCTCTCAAATGCCCTAGAGCAGGCTTGTCCAGTGCCGAAACCACGCGGTAAACATAGACCACACTGGTGGTCCTACGACCTGGATTCGCTCCGCAAGTCCTGCAGGAACCAATTTAATAGGGCCAAGAGCCTCGGTACGGAGCCTGAATGGCTCGAATATAAAGTTAAACTGAGGGCCTATAAAAGGGCCCTAAGGCAGGCGAAGAGAACTTCGTGGAGAGATTTCTGCACCGGGGTCGAAAAGGTCGATGAATATACCCATCACGGAGGAAAGGGTAAGGTGGGCGATCAAAAGCTTTGAGCCGTTCAAGGCTGCTGGGCCAGACGGGATTTTCCCCGCACAACTCATAAAGACGTTGGAAACATCGGCTAAATGGCTGGTATTTCTCTTTTCAGCCTGCCTGGCTCTCAACTACATTCCGCACTCCTGGAGAAGCGCCAAGGTAGTCTTTATTCCTAAGGCTGGGAAAGCCTCACACTATGAGCCTAAGGACTACAGACCGATCAGTCTCTCGTCCTTTGCACTCAAAACCTTCGAGAGGATAATTAGCGATTATCTCTCCTCTACTATTGATAGCAACCTTATCTCTAGCTATCAACATGCATACACCAAAGGTAAATCAACGGAAACTGCGCTTCACAGCCTTGTCTCTGTTATTGAAAAATCGTTGTATGAAAAAGATTACTGTCTCGTGGCCTTCCTAGACATTGAAGGTGCCTTCAACAATATAAGCCCGGAGGCTATTAACACCGCTCTAACTAATCTGGGCATAAGCAGGTCTCTTACTGGACTAATTGATAAGCTACTAAAGGGAAGGAAAATAGTTTCTACACTGGGCACAGTTGATTTCTCACGCTATGTCACAAGAGGAACGCCTCAGGGTGGTGTTCTCTCTCCGCTTTTATGGAACCTCACTGTAAACTCGTTGCTACGAGACACAAGCTGGGGGGGCGGGAGGATAGTTGCATATGCAGACGATTTAGCTATTGCATACAGGGGCAAATTCCCACAAACCCTGTGTGACTTGATGCAAGTAGCACTGCGAGCAGTTTCCTCGTGGTCATATCGCTGCGGACTTAATATCAACCCGGGAAAAGTGGAGCTTGTCCTTTATACTAACCGGTACAAAATACCAACGCTAAGCCTACCAGAACTAAATGGCGTGCGCCTGAACTTGGCTGACAAAGCCAAATTCCTAGGCATAGTTCTGGATAGAAAGCTTAACTGGAAGGAGAATGTCATCCAGCGCCAGAGGAAAGCGTGCATTGCACTTTACACCTGTAAAAGAGCCATTGGCAAAAAATGGGGGCTCAGTCCCAAAATCTGCAGATGGATTTACACTGCGATAATCCGGCCAATTATGCTGTATGGAGTCGTGGTATGGTGGCCTGCGCTGAGCAAGGCAGCCAACCTAAACCTGTTAGGTAAAGTCCACAGATCTAGCATGATCTGTATAAGCGGCGCGTTGAGAACAACGCCCAACGAAGCTCTCCAGGCCATTCTTGGCATTTTGCCACTCGATCTGGAAGGGTACCGGGCAGCGGCAGCATCGGCTCTGCGTCTAAGGGAAACTTCCGGCTGGGGCACTACTGGACACTCCGGTATTCTGGATTCTTACAGCTTTCTCCCTCCGAGCACGGACCGTTGTGCAACCACAACAGTCGGAGATAGCTGGTTCAGAATAAACATTCCCAGCAGGGAAGACTGGGAGAGGACGGATCGGTGTCCTGCTACTAATGGCGGCATTTCCATATACACCGACGGTTCGAAGTTGGACGGCAGAGTTGGAGGAGGGATTTATTCCAAGGATCTGGACCTTGAGCTTTCCTTCAGACTGCGTGATCATTGCAGCGTCTTCCAGGCTGAGGTCTCAGCAATCATGGACGCCGCGGCTTGGATAGGGCGACACGCTATCGGACAGAATATCGTTATTTTCAGCGATAGCCAAGCGGCAGTCAAATCCCTTGGCTCTTACTTGTTCAACTCTGAACTGACGCTCAGCTGTCGTCGATCTCTTCAGGAGATGGCCCAACAGAACCGCGTGAGCCTCACATGGGTCCCGGGACACAGGGACATTGAGGGAAACTGTAGGGCAGACGAACTTGCTAGGCAGGGCACGACCAAGCAGGTTCTTCAGGATAAAGAACGCTTAGGTATGCCCTTTGCCACATGCAAGCTAATGCTGAAGGAGCATACACTCCGACAAGCCAATGAAAGATGGCTTTTATCGCCATGGTGCCGAGTATCCAAACAATCCTGGCCAAAATAGGATATTAAAAGATCTAAATATATTTACACCCTAAGAAGAAGGGATATATCTATATTAATAGGGGTTTTAACCGGGCACTGCCTTATTGGAAGGCACGCAGCAAGGCTGGGTGTACCTATCGACGATGCTGTAGGAGTTGCAAAGATGATGAGGAGGAGGAAACGGTGGAGCATCTCATCTGCAACTGCCCGGCTTTAAGCGGCGCGAGAAGGCGCTTTTTCGGAGTTCCCTTCCTGGATAGCCTACGCCAGGTAGCGGAGCTGGACATAAAGGACTTGATGGCTTTCATCAAGTCATCTAAATGGTTCGAGGAGGTGTAACGGTGTCGGTTTTAGGAGTGTCAGCCCCGGGATTCTGCTATGTGGAGAGTCCCAATAGCACTGGGATTTTCCATATGGCTGGGTCCCGGGACTGACTTTCCTAGTGTTGATGGTATCACAACGGGCCTTTTAATACTGGCCTAGGTGTGCCTTTGCGGCAGCCACTTCAACCTACCTAATCGCCGATTTATATTTTTATTTATAGATTTGCGGTATAAAAGCAAGTTCAGCAGTAGATCAAATATGGGCTTCTCCATTCTAATATTAATTCTGAACTCCTCAGGGAATGCAAAATTCACATCAAAAAAGCCGTGGATGTTCCTGTCCTGTAAAGATGGATGTACCCACTATCTGCGATTGTAAAGCCGCCTAAAAAGCTCCATTGCTTCTATTAGCATCACTATAACAAGTATTACTTGTATATGTTTTATGTTTTTAACCGAAATTTTGCATTTGTTATGTCTTTTTTTTTTATAATTTTCGTTTAGCGCCAATTACTTTGTTGACATATCTGTGTACTTCAACATGACGTACGTCAATCGCTATGTGCCATCCTTGTGCGGCACGTACGTTTTGTCACGACGTACATCAGGTACATGACGTATTGACGGACTGATTCTGCTTAACGCTTAATGATTTTGCCATGTTCGAATGTCAACAACTTTTGCGCGCCCCAAAATATACCGGTACACAACCCCAATTGAAGGAAGGCGTAATTGCAAAATCAGACGAAATTAATTGTTTGCATAAAATTTAATAAATCTCGCATAAAATGTCCAAAAAGTTGAACAAAAGTGGAGGAGGTGGCGGCACGCCAAATAATTCGTTATTCAAGTATTTCTCACGTTCGCCAGCTACATTGGAAAAAAAGAAAATACCTAACACGCCTAGCGAGGATGAAACCAAAAAGTTGACAACAAAAGATGCGGAGAAGGAAAATCTGAAAAATGGACACGACCATGTGGATGAAGGACCACCGGCTAAGCGCAAAATTGATGAAGAACTCAAGCAGGTAAAAAATTTAGGGATGGATGTGGATGATGGCGATGATGATGATGAGGACATGACCATTAAACGTACGCAAAAGAAAAGGCATCGTATAATAATGTCCGATGATGAAGAGCCTGAAGCGGCACGAAAGCCAAATAAGAAACGCGATGAGGAGGATGAGTACAAGCCAGGTAAAGGAGGCAGTGACAGTGGCGATAATAGCGAAGACGAGCCTAAAAAGGTAGCGAATGGAAAGGAAAAAACTAAAAAGGTAAGGAGGGGCAGTTGTTTGTTGACGTACCTAATTATTTCTTTTTATTATTAATAATGTCCACAGAAACACGATGAACCGCAGCAGAAGAAAGCAAAGCTAGAAAAATGCAGTTTCATGGACAAATTGGCATCGTTGCAAGCTTCAGCGACTATAACCGATGCAAAAACTGCGGCTAAAAATGATGCCAAATATGAGAAAATTGTTTGCAGCAGCTCTACTTTGGATGAGCCGGTAGTGTGGCCACATCAGAAGTTAGACTTTTTGCAGCCAGACAAGATAAAAGATAAGCAAGGAAGGCGTCCGGATCATCCAGATTACGATCCCACTACTTTGCATGTGCCAGCGAAGTATTTGGATTCTTTATCGCCGGTATGTTGTTCTATATTAGAAAGCTCTGCTTTTTTGTAAAGATTTTTCTTTCTTTCAAAGGGGGTACGCCAATGGTGGGTCTTGAAAACGGATAACTTTGATTGTGTGTTGTTTTTTAAAGTCGGCAAGTTTTATGAATTATATCACATGGATGCGGAAATTGGCGTAAAAGAGTTGGGATTCGTTTATATGCGTGGCGAATTTGCACATGCCGGTTCGCCTGAAGTGAGTTTTGATAAGATGTCAACCATATTGGTTGATCGTGGCTTCAAGGTAAGTTTATCCAACGAATATATATAAAAATTATATAGAGGATTACCCTTTGACGATCCCATTCGGAACACTTCTCAATTCGACCTGATCGGGAAAAGCCAGATTAAGCCTCGCACATAGAACATTCTTATGTGCGAGGGAATCCAAAGGATCGAGGGGCTACATAAAACTTTTACCGTTGGCCAAACCCAACCAAATCAAGCTGAGAAAGTACATGTTGTCAACGGTTTCTATCACTAGCTTCTTTTATGCAGTTGAAACAACCTAGAAGAAGCCATATTCGAATGCTTAGTCCTTTATCGTCGGGATAAGACTAAAGCCACTTCTACTAGAAAACATGGCTGTTATTACCCTTCTGCAGTAAGCACAGCGTGTCTCTGGGAACAACAGCAAATGCGTTCCATATCTATTTTGTGATCCTGTCACCTAGCCCCAGCCATCATTAATGTATTGTATATTTCTTAAGCTTCCTTTTTATTACATAATTTATTCACTTACCTTTGCTTGTTTTCTTATTTCTTAGGTCGCTCGTGTCGAGCAAACGGAAACCACTGAAATGATGAGTGAACGCTGTAAAGCCAAAAAGCCTACAAAGTTTGATAAGGTAGTGCGTCGTGAAATTTGCCAAATATCGAATCGTGGCACACAAGTATTTGGTTCACAATGTCAAATAACACCGCATTATCAGCCCAATTATATGTTGGCTGTTGTCGAGAAGGTACTATTTTTGTTATTGATTTATTAATTTCATATTAATGTATTATTTTATTTAAAGAATGAGACCAGCTCCAGCAAGTATGGCGTTTGCTATGTTGATACTTCCATTGGTGATTTTTATATTGGCGAGTTTGAAGATGACAAAAATGGTTCACGCCTTTTAACATTACTTTCGCATCACATGCCAGTATTGGTAAGCTAATATTTTTTTCACAACTATCACGATTGTGGGTTGGCTACTTGAAGTGATGGTCTGCAGCGCTGTATAGTCGGTGGAAAAAGTCGTTATGTCGACTATCAGCTGAGAGGGTAATCATTAATCTCATGCTTGCATTTGAAGCACGCTTTTAATACACCACAGAGAAATCGATAAGTGAGGACTGGACAAACAAAACGCCTTATTCCCACTTTGAAACATTTTTCAGAAACCGAAAACAACTTGACAGTCAAACAGCCACAATTTAAAGTTTTAATTTGGCGTTACTAAAATAACAGCAACGCCCAACTGGGGTCATCCTTTTTTGTTTCTTTGAGTTTTTTGTTTGTGTATTTGTAGTTTTTTAACTTTGTAATTTCGAAATATGCCCTTTTGTTTGAAAAAGGCCATTTTATACGGGATCCCATGGGATTTCTTGCGTTCAAATAACTGGGCGAGGCTTATATCGTGCAGTAGATGTTTATAGACCGAAAAAACCAAAAAAATCAACAAAATAAACTGTTTTTGAAAACTTCAATATTGACCTTTCATTTTTTTCTCGGCCTATCAACATCTACGGCACGATATAAGCCTCACCCTGTTCTTTTGGTGCAAAATTCCCACGAACAATTTTGATTTTGATGGATCTTTTTTTATAGAATATATGACGTTTTAGTAGTTTCTATTGAATACATCATCTGTTGTTTGAACCACCAGATTGCATCAAAACTCTGAAAAAGTGATAAATGGAAATAAGCCCTTTTGTTTGGTCAGTCCTCAATTGTGATGGGGGTTCTAGTCTATGATCCGACGAAGGGACGACTTTTACTCATCTGTTAAAGCTAATCAGTCTTCAAAAAACATTTCCTGAACCCGGATGAGATGATTTTGTTTTATTTTATTTAATTATTTTTTGTTTTATTTTATTTAATTGTTTTTTCTTTTATTTTATTGTGACTTATTTTTTCATATTTTTTTCATTATCATTTTTTTCATAATTTTTTAATTTAGTATTTAGTTTTTTTTCATTTTATTTATTTTGACCCATTTACTTTTTCTTTTTTATTTCCTTAATTATTTTATTTTTTATCAATATTTTTTTTATTGTATTACTTTTTTCTTTAAATAAATTTTTTAAATTTTGTTTTACTTAATTCTTTTCTTTAAATTTTTTTGTTTTACTTTATTTAATATTTTCTGTATGTATGTACTATTTTAATTTTATTTATTTTTTTTTTTATTTGAACTTATTCCGTTTTTTATATTATCTTTTGTCATTATTAACAAAAAAAAAAAACTAATGGCGGCGATATACCAACAGGTTATCATAACCTTTAACCAGATTTTTAGCCGAGCTTCTCTTTCCAACTTGTGGTATGTTGCTTTTTTTTGAGTTTTTCCTACAAGTTGGAGGGACCTACAGGTTTTTGCCGACTCCGAACGGCACTTGCAAAGCAAATGAATTTTTTGCTGAGAAGCTTCTCATGGCAGAAATACACCCGGAGAGTTTGCCAAACCACTGCCGAGGGGCGACCCCGTTTTGAAAAAATTATAAATAATAAATAATTTTTGATGTTACTTTTGCCGGGCATCGAACCGCCACGACGTAGAAAAAAAAATGTATTTTTTTTATATATTTTTTCACTTTTTTATTTTAACCTGTTTTGTTTTTTTTTTTTTTATATTTTATTTTGTTTATTTTTAAATTTATTTTTATTATTTTATTTTATTTCTTTTTTCTTATTTTGTTTATATTTTATTTTATTTTATTTTTTTTTGAAATGTTACTTGATTATTTTTATTACTTTTATTATTATTTTTTTTTTTCAAATTGTTCTATTTAATTTTTTTTGTTTTGGCATATTTTGTGTTTTTTTAAATTATTTTATAGTTTTTAATTTTTTTTTTATTTTATATTACTTTGTTTTATTTAATTTTTAATCTCGATTTTTTGGTGCTATCTATAATATTTTATTTTATGTTTTGTTTCATTTTATTTTCTTTTTTAGTTTTATTTATTTGTTTATCTATTTTTTTAAATTTATTTTCTTTTTTACGTTTATTTTATTTTGTATTATTTTTTTAAATTAAATTTTTGGAAGGCTCCCCTATATCTTGGGCTCACATTCTCGCACATTAAAGTTTTAAATTTTCCATACTTACAGCTAATTTTTGAACGTGCTTCCATATCCGAACGTACCCAAGAAATATTTCGTACGATGCTCTCTGGCATACTAAAAGATCCATTGCCAGCTAACGGTAATAAAGTATGTAGCGCCGAAAAGACATTAAAACATCTCGCCGAAAAGTATTATGCTAAAATATCAGAAGATGATAGTAAAAATGGGGCTGATTATTGGCCTTTAACATTGCGTCTAATGCAATCTGAATCAGATCATTTAGGTTTAACGCCACGTGATGATAGCAAGCTAGCACTAAAAGCACTCGGCCAATGCATACTCTACTTACAACGTTGTCAACTTGAAGAAAAGATACTACCAATGGCTCGTTATCATCTCTACACACCGCCAGATATGTTAAATGTAAACGCTGAAGATGTTAAAACGCAACTGTTAGACGCGAAGGCAAAAGCCACAACACCACGTCGTCGGCACATGGTTATCGATGCTACAACACTTGCTAATCTACGCATTACTGGCGAAGAGTATTCGCTACAAGCGACGTTAGATAATTGTTGTACAAAATTTGGTAAACGTTTACTTCATCACTGGATATGCTCACCCAGTTGTGAGCTCGATGTGATTGTGGAACGTCAGCAAGCTATCACTGAGTTAATTAATCATTCTATAGAGTTACAAGAGTTGCGCGCTTTATTAGCACCGATGCCTGATTTTGAAAGACATTTGGCGCAGATACATTTGTTCGGCAACAAGCGTATTTTACAGGATCATCCTGATGGACGTGCCATACTTTTTGAAGAGAAGTTATACAACAAAAAAAAAATTCAAAACTTTATTGGTATACTAAAGGGATTTACGGCGCTAATGGAGATTCCCAAGCTATTTAGTAACTTTGAGATGCCACTTATGAAGCGTTTGACACAATTGCAGCCAGTAGGAGGTTTTCCTAAAATGGCGGAACCCTTGAAATTCTTTGAGGTAGGTAATGCAACTTTGGTTAATTTGTAAATGTCTAAAGTTTTTCCTTTCCATACATTTCGTTGTAGAATGCATTTGATCATGAGGAAGGTGCAAAGACTGGTGTTATTGCACCAGAGCAAGGCGTAGACGCCGATTATGATGAGGTTCTCATTAAAATTAAAAACATAAATGACGCATTCAAAGAGTATCTTGTTGAGCAAGAGAAGTTCTTTGGTTGTCGCATAACGCCTGGTGGTGAGAAAAATCGTTTTCAACTTGAGGTGCCAGAAAATGCAGCTCGAAAAGCAGGCAAAGCTTATCAATTGGAGGGTCAACGAAAAGGAAATAAGCCAATACGACGTTTTTCAACAAATGAAACGCGGGTGAGTCATTGTTTTTGTCATACTTTATTAAGTTGGTAGGGTCTGGCGACTTCGCCTGCGAAACTTATAAAAACTGCCCAAAGGGGCGTTTTCTTTGAATATAACGACTCCAGCGCCACCTAACGGGTACATTTTTTTAAGTTTTTTTATTACATGCCAAACATACGTCCCAAAAAATAATTGAATCGGATGATTCAACGACATGTCGGTTCCAGCGCCATCTAGCATCAAAATATATAGCCTAAATATGTCGAGAGGACTAATCCAAGGAATACTAGAGACCTCGTCAGACTAACCTATAACTATCCCTATCCATATGTATGTATGTGCTATGCATAAATGCACTTAAATAGATGTGTATGCATACACGTTTACATTTGATTGCCATTCAATGATATAACTCCTGTGAATTTATTATTTCCAAAATTGTTTTTTGGGGAGTCAAGTTTTTATGCTCTTTTTTGTTTTTTGAGCAAAGTTTCAGATTAGGATGGTGATGAAGACAGTATAAATTCAGAAGTGGAATATGTAACAACAAGAAAGTAAGTAGACCATCTATAGCATTTACTCCATCTATTTAAGTCAGAAGTGGAATATATGAAAAGGAGAAACGAAATAGCGCTCCCTGAAGGAAAAGAGATGATGACAAGTTGAATACATCTCATACGATCACGGATTGACAACCATACTAAAAAATTATCAAAACAGGGCTGTTTTATAGAACAGCTGGTCATATGGGCTAAATGAGATGAAATGTTTGTATCCGCAGATATAAATGTTTCAAACATTTTAAATATTATCACCAAATCAACTACATACATTTTTTTTTTTTTTTTTTTACAGTCATTTGTTAAACAATTACAAGCTGCTGAATTGGAACGTGATGCTATATTAAAGGATTTAGCAAGGCGCATATTTGAGAAATTCTCTAATCACTATGAGCTTTGGAAGCAATGTGTTGATTGTGTAGCAATTCTAGATGTGTTAGCATCGCTGGCAGAATATGCGCGCTCACAACAAATTATCTGTGTGCCTGAATTGCAGGAGCAAACGCCAGATCAACAGCCATTCATTGATATTGCTGAGGGTTATCATCCTTGCGCTGTAGCCGACAACTTTATACCAAATGGTCTCATACTAGGCACTGGGGAAGCTTCAGCACCGCTTTCCATTCTTACGGGCCCTAATATGGGTGGTAAGAGTACGTTAATGCGACAAGTTGGTTTGCTTGTTGTTATGGCACAAATAGTAAGTAATCTATGGTTTTTTATTGTGTATAACTTTCAATGTTTTTTTTTTTGTTCTCGAAAGGGTGCACATGTTCCTGCTGAACATTGTCGCATCACGCTTGTTGATCGCATATTTACACGTTTGGGAGCACAGGATGATATCATGGCTGGGCAGAGCACATTTTTGGTAGAGTTGAATGAGACATCTTTAATATTGAAACATGCAACAGTTAATAGTTTAGTTTTGCTTGATGAATTGGGTAAGGAGAGTGAGATGATAAAATTTTCATATTAATAAATTTATATTTGTGTGTGGACAGGTCGCGGTACTGCTACTTATGATGGCACTGCTATAGCCGCATCAGTGGTTCACTATCTGGCTAATTTGAAATGTCGCACACTTTTCTCTACACATTATCACAATCTTATCGAATATTTCCATAAGGATGCACGCATTACGCTTGGCCATATGGTAAGTTCTTACAGTTGACTGTGTAAACTAAAGTACTCATGGTTTATTTTTATATGTGTTCGCTTGCAGGCTTGTATGGTAGAAAATGAAGACACTGAAGATCCAACTCAAGAAACGGTTACATTCCTTTACAAATATACAGCTGGTGCATGTCCAAAATCGTATGGTTTTAATGCTGCTAAATTAGCGGGCATGCCAAAGCCAATCATAAAACGCGCCTTTGAGGTATCTTGCACTCAAATAATATATTTCTTTAATGTATTTCGAACTTTATTTTAAATTTCAGCTTTCTAAACGTGTGGAGGCTATTGCATTAAGGCGCAAGGTTATGTCTAAAATAGTTGCTGGCGGTGGCAAGGATTTAAAGGAAATAAGAAGTCTTCTCTTGCAACTGAGGGAATGTCATGTTTAGATGTTTGTTATCGAATTTGTTATTCCAAAAAATTCATGTTATGTTTCATTATACCTTTATGTATTTGTTGTGGCTCTACAGTTGCCAAACCAAAGCTCTTTCATAAATTCATCAATAATATACAAAACCGAAACATCATCATTTGTTATATTTATTAATACATAATTTTCTATTTAGCATTTACTCCAGCACTGGTTGTTACATTCATTGCTAATTAATATTTATCACAGTAAAATAATAATAAAATACCATAAACAGAAAGGTTGCTTACTGAGTAAATAAAATACATATGTTTATAAAAGCTTTGTTTGAAACAAATAATAAAAAAGCTATGATTAACTTATACTGAATACATTAAAAATAAAAATACATATATGTACGTTTGAGCTAATGAATACAAAAGTTAATATACATACAAAATTTGAATAAATTCGTGTTATATTGTCAAATATACATAATAAATCGCATTTTTTGTGTAAATATGAACATTCAATAGCAAAAAAGAAAAATAGGAATTTAAGTTATTTGATTGTTTTCTGTTGCATATACATACAATTTTTGTGCTATGCATAAAGGAAAGTATATAAGTAGATGGGTATGCATGCACGTTTACATTTTATTGCCATTCATTGATATTGCAGCTGCTGTGGATCTACTAAGCTATTACATTGTAAACATTTTGTGGTTGCGAGTTAAGTTTTTTCGATTTTTTTTGTTTTGTGTGCAAGACTGTATGAATCGCGATTTCAATCTATTCAGAAGTGGAATATTAAACAAGAAACTAAATAGAGTTTAAATCTGTTTTAATTCAGAAGTGGAATATATAACAAGGATATACGAAATAGTGCTCCCTAAGGGCAAAGGTACATAACTACACTGACCCAGAGATGATGTTCGTGATCATAGTCAGGTGAAGACAGTATGAGTTAGGCTTTGGATTTATTCAAATTCAGGAGTGGAATATTTAATAACCGGAAAGTAAGTGGAGCTTCCTTAGTTTATATATATTTAAATTAACAAAATAGTTGCCCCGAAGGGCAAAGGTCAGTACGCTATCTCAGAGATGATGACAAGCTTAGGCATACATCGTCGCATAAAATTACGGATTGGCAACCATTTTCAATAGGTTTTAGAATATGGCTCTAACCTTACACCTTACCCTTTGTGATATGGCACCAAGCATTTGCAATTTTAAATCCAGATTATATATATTTACAGAGTCAGAAGTGGAATATGTTAACAAAGTCAGAAGTGGAATATGGAAATAACTGGCAAGCTAATGGGCATATAATTGGAGCTGGATAATTTCCTTCTAGAAATGTGTATTAAATCCGCTCATCATGTTTATTAACCAGGAATATAAGATCTCTTTAACCGATGCTCCAATCTCAGTTTTAAAAAAGCCTGATTCTTATCCTGTCAAGAGTAGTTCAAGAGTGATTTTTGCAAAGCATTAGTTTCTTTAAAATTTGTAGCTGCTATACCTATAAAGGGAATAAAAAGCTCCAAAAGTACTCGATTTTGTGCTGGGTTACATTGGGTGTGGTCGAGCCGTTCAATATAACTGCAATATTGCAGTCATGTTACTTTATTGATGCAATGATGCTGATTCTTAGATGGCTATATGCAACAATGACTGCATACTATATTTTCATGTTGCGCATGATGACCTTGTGATACGCAACAGATTGTCAACATTTTATTCAACGAACGCACGACGTTGCAAATTTTGCCAAAACGTTGCCGAAGAACGGGATGCTCTGTCATAAAAAGTAACACTGCCGCAACAATTGCGGCTCGAACACACGCTTTGCAGTTGATATACGACTTATTCGAAACAAAAATAGAGCTGCACAGATTCTTAACAACTAAATTCCCAAGCGTTTTTCTAATTTTTTTTTACAATAAATCGCTTTTATTATTTTGAGGAAGATTTATACTAGCATTTACCATCTTTTTAGCATTTTTTTAAAACAAATACAATATAGCGTAACTGTAATTATAATTGTATGCTGATATATATGCATTGATGCAAATTATTATAACAGTTTTTAAGTACATTTCCAAAACTAAACTACATAGTTCTTTTTTCTTGATTTTGTGCTGTTCATTGACGTGCATTTTTTTACAAATATAATATTGCTATTATGGGCTCTGTTGTTAGATATATGCTACGCACATTATTACAAAAATCGCTTAATTTTAACACTCAATTTATATAAGCTACATAACTGTGTTTTTATGTTTTGTAAATAGTTATTCTGTGTGCGTTTTTCGGTTGGTTGGAATGTGTTTACGTGTTTGAATTTATTTGATATGAATTTGTAAAAATTCTTAAAAAACTTTCTTTTTTCCCCTCCTTTTTAAAGCTTAAAATAAGCGTAATTATAACTACATATGAAGAAGAACTGAAAGGTTTGAAATAACTTTTTTTTAAAGATATCAGCTATAACCTCTTCGAATATCTCGAAATAATGTCCGACTCACTTAGAACCTTTTGATTCTAGCCAATTCTTTTATGGTATGCGTTGTATTAATTTTTTTGGGTTTAATAGGTCATTGATTTATTTAACTTATTTTAATTAGTAGCAAAAATATAGATGTATTAAGAAAAGAATTATGAAAAAAATTTAAAAAATGTTTTGGGAACCCTCTTTTCTAAGTGGAAAAATTTTGCGCCTAAAAGAAAAGTTAATCTTATACAGCTTCAAACAGCTATATTGAATTTTTTTCATTAAACATTTTCATCTAACTCAGATTTCGATACAGGGTGTCTGCAAGTTTTTTAGAAATAAATAAATGTAGAGACACAATTTAGCAACCTTATTTTAAAAACATAGCACATGTGTCGGTTAATTTTTGAGCTTCGATAAACTACAGATAAGTCATTCGAATTGTCCAGTATCAGGAACCGAGCTAGTTATAATTTAAACCAAAACGGAGCTTGATGAAATGTTGTGTACTGTATGAATTTTGATTTTTTGTATTCAAGAATAATGGTAAAGTTCTGTATTTTTGTTTGAACATTTACATTCAAAATGCTTTTAATTTTTTCAAAATTCCTCATGTTTGAACGAAACTTTAAGACAAAAAATTGTATGTGCAAACATAAAAAAAGTGTGTGTAATAACTTTTCTATAAAAGAACCATAAAAGCTTTGGAGATACTAAAGACATCGGGACCTCATTAAGGACAAGTTTTTGACCCAGACTTTATTGATCTTCAAAAAAATAATATCTGTAAAAATGGGTCCCTGATTTCATTTCACCACACACTCACTCATTTGTAACTTAATACTATAAAATATATACATACTATGTATGTACGAATGTTTGACTGTACCTATTTATGCATGTATGTTTTCTCATTTTGTGTATGTCTGTTTTTATGATTGTAATATAAATAAGCCTTAAACTACTTAACTAACTTTATCAACAACAACACTTACAACGATTGCCAGCCAATATTCTAATGGCAATCGTCACTAATCATCTCGTATGATATCTTTGCGCGCTTTAAAATTACGCCATGAACCGTTTGTGCAAACACCCGC
This sequence comes from Campiglossa producta, assembly GCA_964058755.1. NCBI lineage: Eukaryota > Metazoa > Arthropoda > Insecta > Diptera > Tephritidae > Campiglossa > Campiglossa producta. Next base: position 125,017,143 of record CAXKVI010000002.1, on the reverse strand, counting down.
ACCACGCCACCAATCATTTACATCCGTGTACCAGCGCGGTCTTCGTAATGACTCTTCGTCATGTAGTGCGGCGCATACACGACACCAATAGTATGTGTTGATAAATTCACCGGTGCCTTTCCATTTAAAATACGAATTATATAGCTCATCGTCTTTGTCGAGTATATGTAAATATTCGGCTAGCTCTTTGGGCGAGGCAAATTCATCGACATGTATGTAGGAACGATGTGGTGCGCTTACTTCATAATCTTCGGGTCGGGCACCCATTACAATTGGTAAAACGTTACGTTGTAATGCGTTGACGAAGAATTTTTCGGTGATATAGTCTTTACAATTGGAATTTTCGAAGGCGAGGTAAAATTTGTAGTCATGGTCGAGTAACTCGAAACATTTGTCCGCAGTGTTGCGTGAGCATTTGTAATTTCCACAAACACCATAGATGTCAACCTGTTGGAGTGGAAAACAATTTGACTTGTTAAGGGCCACTTGCATAAAAGCCGATTAAGCCTAATCGGTGATTAACTTGACAGCTAACCATACAAAATATGTCAATTAAACTCCGGTTAGTCGTTATCAGCTTTTATGCAAGCGGCCCTAAGTAATGATTATTAATCCTGAGACTCTGACAGACGATAATTTCTCCACTCGACTCATACATGCTCTGGGAGAGCTATCATCGACCTAATTATTTAACTGAGAAATGGTTGCATATCTCTCACTCATTACCTACCGCCGCTGAGACCAATATAGGGTTTCAGAGAGCCCGGAAGAACAACCGGGGCAAATTTTTGCGGGGATAATAATGGCGACTCGGTAACCGACGTATGTACAGAGCTTACTCAAGTTATGGGGGAAACACTTCTTATATCTATGTTGTGAGGGAGGCGACGAAGCCGATACCCCAATCTGACGATGGAGGAAACGTTTCACCACCCGACCATGATGAATTGAGGATGACTATATTTCGGTTTCAAAAATAAAGTGCCTTGAAAAGACGGACTGCCCCGCCGAGCTTTTCAAAACGGAGGTCAAGAGCTGGTAAAAAATCACCGTTTATGCAGAATACGGTCGGATGAGGGCATGTCTCCAGATAGGAACTTAAAAATGCAACAGAAAATCACCTAACAAGTGCTAATTCGAACTTAGTAGCCAACTGAAAGCTAAAGTTCCCTATCGACAAACAAAGAACAAGCTGAAAAAGTCTCCCATCATACCTCTTTTGAAGTATGGCTCGGAATCATGGACAGTGTCGAGAGAAGATGAGATGACCTTTGGAGCATAGGGCCTCGACCACCGACTTGAATCGTATTATGTGAGGTGCTCTTCTCATGACATCATTCCACGTATATCATGCGTCCTCTAGTTCTTTATCCACAGTTCTGCGCCAAGATTTCGCCGGTGCGCCAGTCATCGACTTCCCTTTGGTTTCTATCGAAATGCTTGTCTCCTTTGGAGGACTTGAGGGAACAATTTTCGTGCTGCCAGGGGATATTTAACGATGTAATATACGAGCTCATGAAGCCCAAAGGCTCCGTTGGCTGGGTCACTTTATGGCAGTGGTCAAAGAAGCTCCAAACCAAGTAGATGAAGGGGGTACTTCGACTGAGGTGAATTGAACTCCCTTTGTGTTCCCAATTGGCCTTGCCGCGAGTAAATTCTGATCTGTTGGGGCAGTTATTCCACGAGTCGACTAACCTGCCTCCCAGCAGCACCACCAAGTAATAGACAAGGTCGAGCCACATACAAAATTCAAACAGGTCTCCAGATTCACTCCTCGATCACACAAAAAATATTTCAAACTTCCGTAATACTTACATCTATAAATTTCTGTAATTCATGTGCGAACTGTAAACGTCCATTGCGTGCGCCACAATTTGAAACGAACCAAGCTACTTTCTTTGTTTTATTCATAGCATAGTTGCGATCCTGTTCCGCTTGACTTACTTTCGAATCATAATAGACCCATTTTTCATAAGGCGCCATTATATCGCTGTCACGTCTGAGAAGAAAGTAAGAAATCAAAATGATACCGTGGGCAGACAGGAAACGGTACTGGCTGCTCGTTATGGTCGCAAACGGGAGCAAGGCTGTGCGTCGTTTACATACTAACGACTTCCCTCGTTTGAAGACTTCCCGAGAGCGAAACGAATTTAAATAAAGAGTTCGGAGTTTTACCTGTATGTGGCCGTCCAATTGATCGCATCGGGCACTTTGACATTTTGTGTATGATATGGACATTCCAAATAGTACAGCATGCTAACTTGCTTCGCATTCAATGGTCTACCCAGACCAGTGGGTATGTAATGATCCTTATACAATATCATATCGGCTTTGTCAGCATAGCCGCGATTCGCTGTAAGTTCGCAGGTGTCCACAGGACATTTCGAGCGTAGGAAGACATCACGTCCTGTAATAATATGTACATAATAATAACGTTCAAATTTCACAAACATCAAATCAGTGCCTACTCACCTTGCTTTACATTCCATGGACCCAGTCCGTTGTAGAGCAAAATAGTTTTCATGCGTCCACTAGCGCGCACTTTTTCATAATTTGGCGGCATATACATTAATTGATTGATGATGCGATCACTGTGCGGATCTTGATGTGGGAACATGCGTGCACCTCGTGGATTATGTTTCTTGTTACGTCCCCCAAACGCTCCAGTTCCAACACGTTTGCCTTGTGCCGTATGCGTTGTTGCAATAGGTTCTGGTTTTGGATAGTAATCACCTTGGCGAAAGAACCAAGGACGCGTTGAGGTGGGTTCCAAAGGCACTTGGCCTGGATGTAATTGTACGCGCTGTTGTTCACTCTGTTCATCACTCACCGCATCGTTAGGCAGTGTATTGCTAGCGCCACCTATACTAGCACGTCGTCGCGCCGCCACAGTTTCCGCAGTGTCGCTATCATTTGTATCCGAATCATCGGCGACAGCGATGGGGGCGACACCATCGCTTGCTGCAACGGCTTGATTTGCACCAGGTGCAAGTGTGATGGATAAGTGAGTGTTGTAGAGTAAAGATTGTTGTTGCGCTTGCTCATCACCCGAACGTAACTGTGTTTGCTGCAGCGCGCTCTTGGATTTCCAAATATCATGCTCTCTAGAGAATTTGAGGGAGTTATGGAAATGTTTTTGAGTTATTTAAAAAACTAATATATTTCGAGGATTGCAGTAAATTAACTTACCGTAAATTAAAACCGAATATTAAAAGTAGTGCACAAAAGAGCGTAAAATAAAAATATTTTTTTAATGAGAATTTCAGACGACGCATATTCTCTAAATTGCTGGAGCAGCGGGATGTCCCCTAGTTTGCGTTGCAGTACCGTTAGTTGGAAGGCCCTTTTCAACCGCTGCCTTGCCGCGTCAACAACATTTACAGAATGGGTTTCATTACACTAGAAAAATAAAATATATAAAATATGACCTTGTAGTTGACAGTAATCTATTTTTTGGGTTATGTTTTAACAGGTGATTTTGAGTTGATCGACATTTAATTTCGAATTGTGTAAATAATATTACATATGTACATTAGACTGCTCCAAAAATGTATGGAAAAGAGTTTTGGTTTAAAATTGAATATCGTCCCCTTTTTGCGTTTTTATCGTAAACGCCAAAATCCAAATTTTACAGGAGAGCATTTTTAAAATTTTTTTTTTATTTTTTATCATTTATGAATTGGTGGATACGATAAAAAAGATAGCCATTTTTTGACATAACTGTAAGGATTTCAGCTATAATTTTTTTCCAGATGATGCGCTAAGGGATGATGAACAAATTTGCATCAAAAAGTAAATTTCGAAAAAATGGTGATTACGATAAAAACGCAAAAAGGGGACGATATGTACACGGCGCAGGAGAAACATTTAGAAAAGTTCAGGTAAATGCACGGTTGCCGTGGTCCAAATTGCATAAAACTTTCAGAATAGTTTTTGGTTCATAATGGCAAAAATAAGAGGGTATTCGTTTAAATAAAACAACTTCGATTTTTTGGGATAGTCTAATGTACATATGTATATGCGTGAGTGCATACATAAATCCATACTTATGTTAGGCTGATAATCGATTTTATCAAACTTAATCTACCATATTGACGCTTGTTGCGCTTGCAATGCAAATACATATTAGGGTTATTCGATTCCTATTTCGAAAAGTCGGAATTTTCTATTGATTCAGATTTCTTGGTTTCCTTTGCTTTTAATGGTAATAAATGAGAAATAGGTTTTTCGTTTGACTAAATTTTTTACGTGGCGGGTCCCAAACCCAGCGTACAACCCGTCTCCGGGGTTTTGAATAAAAATATTCACATTTATATAGCGAGGCGATTGCTACAAGACAGACACCCGCTTGCAGCCGCACCACAAGGTCAACAGACGCTGCGAATTAAGACCTCGGTGAGCCCTTAAACCGAATATGTCAGAGTGGCCCCACCGGGGATCTCTCTCTTTCTGCCACGAGCATAAGTAGTTCACGTTGCCCAGAGTGCACGAACGAGGACGCAAGAGTCGGGATTGAGCAGGGTCGCACAGTTGCAGCCGTTTGGCTAACTGTACAACCACACCCCATGATGTATGGCTCACATTCATGGACAATGTCAAGAGAAGATGAGATGGCCCTTGGAGTATTTGAGAGAAAATTTCTCCGGAAGATTTATGCTCCTTCCCATGATGCCAACGGCGAGTATCGAAGGAAATTTAACGATGAGCTGTACCAGCTTTATGCAGACTTGACCATAGTCCAGCGAATTAAAGCCCAAAGGCTCCGCTGGCTTGGTCATGTTATGCGAATGGACAAAGAAGCTCTAGCACAGAAGGTGTTCCTATCGTCACCTGAATTCGGCAGCAGAGGAAGAGGGAGGCTTCGACTGAGATGGAAACAACAGGTGGAGAATGACTTGAACTCCCTTGGGGCTTCTAATTGGCATCAGTTATCGCTAAAAAGGAATGATTGAAGTGCTTTGATAGGCAACGGCCAAAGTCGCTTAGGCGGTTAAGCGCCAATAAATGATGATGAAATGAGAAATAGCCAGGATCTGTAATTCACTTCCGAATAAAATTTGTGAAAATTTTGTCAAATTACATAAGAATTTCAAAATTTTCACCAATTTTATTCGGAAGTGAATTGCCAGAACCTGCCTGAAATGTTTTTTCATATAACTTACTTCCTTAAAATAGCCTTTAACCGCCCAAGTGATTTTGGCCGTCCGTATGGATAAAATTGTTTAAATGAGAAAAACAAGCTCGCCAGAAAAAAGTTGCCAAAAATTACAAAAAAAAAAAAAAAACGGCCATAACTGTATCATATTCTTAAATTTAAATGGGCTACAAAACCTCATACTCCAAAAAGCTCTAAACATTTTCAGAAGAAACATTCGAACTCTAACAAAAACTCGTCGAAATTTTTCGACTGTTGCATAGATTTTTTTGGGGCATGGGATCGAACCAACTTTTTTGAAAAGATTAAGACATACCTAAAAAAATGGCGTTCCCCGTTTTTCGAAGTTAGCCTCCAAAAGTTAGTTACGGGCTTTCGAAGTTCGAAGCTGGACCCTTCGAAGATTCGGGTTTCTAATAGTTTTGTTGAAAAAATTGAAAAAGGAAAAATGTGGGCCTGGCCTTCATCCTACTCTTACTTGATTGGTTTAATTACTTTATTTAAAAGTGTATGGATGAAGAAATATTATATAATGAAAAATATGCAGATTTTAATTTTTTCGAAGATCTCACTTTGGCCCTGTATAGCACTTATATATTTTTTTAATAGAAAAGGACACCAATTAAACCAGAGAGGACAGCGGGACAAGCCCCCATTTTGCCTTTTACAATTTTATTAACAAAACAATAAGAAAACCACTTTCGAACGTGGAACTTCGAAAGCCCGTAACTAAATTTTGGAGGCTAACTACGAAAAAGGGGTAATTAGTTTTTTTATGTATGTCTCGATCTCTTCAAAAAAGTTGGCTAGGTCTCATACCCAGCCGGCTGCTGTACAGTGAAATTGTAGAAAGCGTAGAAAATATTGTACCTTTTTTAGACCAAGTTTACACTATCAGAGAACTACACAGCACAATAACAAATTATATTTTCATGCCAAAGTTGTAAATTTATTTTTTAAATTTTACATAAGTTTGGGCAATAAAAAAAAAATTTCACACGTGTATTTGTTGTTGCTTGTCTAAGCTTTTTCGAAGAACTAGACTTACCTAAATGTTTTTTCGCAAAAGTAGATAATATTTTTGTTTTAGTTTTGTCATTAAAAACTCATTAAATCATAATAACTGATAAAAGTTAAACACAGTTTGATTTAAACCCCGTTTATGAATTTTGCTCAGCATTATTTTAGTTAGAAAATTTCTGTTTACATTTGATGCCCTTTTTTGTAAAATTTAATGAAATCACTCACGCATAAAATTTTTATTGCATTTTCTACAATATACTTTAAGGTAATTATAAATTAATGGACAATAAATCCAAACTCGTCAAAGCACTTTTAGATATTTAGTTTTCAAAAGCATGTGTTAAACACACGTGAAATTATACTTCTGAATAGAAATGTATGAATAAAATCTACCACGTATCTATTTCTATTTATTTATTTGTATACCCTTCAAGTAATGCATTTGTTATTAAATATTGAACCAGCCCTACAGAAAAAAATTTTAATTTATGTATATACATATATTAGGGTGATTCAAAATTTTTTTTTGGTGAGGTAAGTAATTGAAGCATCATCGCGAATACCGTTCTAAGTGTCATTTTTTTCAAAATCGGTTTTATTGCGTATAACATTTTGTATTGCTCTATTGCATTGTCCAGATAACAAATTTTCTAAAATTTTACACACCAAAACTGTAAAAATGCATTTAAAAATAGTAGGTTAATTTAAAGTGACATACATTATTTTGCATAGAAGCGTCGAAAGTGATTATGTAACTTTTTGGGGAAATGACAAAAAAAAAAAATTTGTTAGTTTTTTAATCACCTTAATGTATATGAATCATTATGGTGTTCAGATGGTGCAAGTACATTTGAAATGTACATTTCTGCATAAGTGAGCTAATTGCAATAAAATATGTGCTCAATATTTTTTTTGTTGTGAAAACAGTTTATGTTTTCCTTTAGAGAAAAACTGGAACGTCCAGACAAAATTAAAATCGATATTTGTCCAATAAAAAACTTCCACAGCAAAATAATGTTAATGCAGTACTAGTCCTTGTCCATTTCTCTATTAATCGTGTATGTACCATTTTTTTGTACCAGTAACCAATTTTAGGGAAATCATATAGCACCTCAAATATAAGGTACGTTTTAGGAACGTCCGTACGGGAGATTTAGACCCTTCTTCAGTGGTAATGTGTCATCTCTAGGAAAAAATTTTGATAGCGTTGGATAGATGAGTACAAATGCTACATATGACAAAAAAAAACTAGTGTGACAGCATGGAACGTCCGTATATGTACAAATTAGATTTTTTTCAAGAACCCAGATAGTTATTTAATTTCAAAGTTTGCATGTCATGTATGGCATAGAAAACTCAATTTAAATATGTTAATATATAGTACATTTAAGTTTATGAATTTATGGGCGTCTAAAATATTACGCTTTTGTTTTGAGGGGTTTTTAATAGATATCCATACACTATACTGGGACAAATTTTTTTTTTTTTTTTTTTTTTTAATATTTAATGATATTAGATATGTATTTCTCAGAATAGCTAAAAAATACAATACATGCTAAAAAAGTTATTGAGCGTCAAAAGTCGAAGAAAATAAAAAAACCTTAAATATGGATCTTTGATCCCGAATAACTTTTTTTCTACACGTGCCACACGTAGGATTGATAGTTACTTTTGCAGTTTTCTTTCTGGGGGTGAATCTAAGGTCTCAACAAAAATGTGGCTCTGTCGGATATATTGAGTGTTCCCCGAGCCGTTTTTTTAAAAACTCATTTTAAAATTGAAAGTACATCTAGAAAAGCGAAATAATATAATTTTTTTTTTAATTTAACCCAGTCAAGTACAAATTTATTTATATTTTAAAGATAAGAAAACATGCTTCACACTTCAGTATTAGGGATACATTTTTGCATTAATTTACATAAGTACATATATATTTTGTGTCTCAGCTGTTCCTACGATAAAAACTTTAAACAATCAATTTGAATCACGTACTAAAAACCATTAAAAAACCTATATACGTATATCTAAAGTAAAGATAATTAAGAAACGGTCCCAACGGAAACGGTTACAATTTTAGTTAGATACGGTAATGAAAGATGTAGATAAAAACAAGTAAGGAAGTCTAAGTTCGGGTGAAACCGAACATTACATACCCAGCTGTGCACATAAAATGCTGTTATTCTTTGTTTTGTATACCTAGTTTCGTAAATCTATCTCACACCGTTCTGAAGTTGTTAGCAGTCGAATTTAAAAATTGCTTGACTCATAAGTGGGCGGTGCCACGCCCACTTTCCAAAATTTTGAAAAAATTATGTAAAGAATATGAAAGTTGATGTATGTACCAAATTATATTATTATAGCGAAATCAGTTAATTAGATATGGACTTTTCAATATTTCCACCTCCTTTCAATATAGGTTAGGTTGAAGTGGCTGCCGCAAAGGCACACCTAGGCCAGTATTAAAAGGCCCGTTGTGATACCATCAACACTAGGAAAGTCAGTCCCGGGACCCAGCCATATGGAAAATCCCAGTGCTATTGGGACTCTCCACATAGCAGAATCCCGGGGCTGACACTCCTAAAAACCGACACCGTTACACCTCCTCGAACCATTTAGATGACTTGATGAAAGCCATCAAGTCCTTTATGTCCAGCTCCGCTACCTGGCGTAGGCTATCCAGGAAGGGAACTCCGAAAAAGCGCCTTCTCGCGCCGCTTAAAGCCGGGCAGTTGCAGATGAGATGCTCCACCGTTTCCTCCTCCTCATCATCTTTGCAACTCCTACAGCATCGTCGATAGGGTGCACCCAGCCTTGCTGCGTGCCTTCCAATAAGGCAGTGCCCGGTTAAAACCCCTATTAATATAGATATATCCCTTCTTCTTAGAGTGTAAATATATTTAGATCTTTTAATATCCCATTTTGGCCAGGATTGTTTGGATACTCGGCACCCTGGCGATAAAAGCCATCTTTCATTGGCTTGTCGGAGTGTATGCTCCTTCAGCATTAGCTTGCATGTGGCAAAGGGCATACCTAAGTGTTCTTTATCCTGAAGAACCTGCTTGGTCGTGCCCTGCCTAGCAAGTTCGTCTGCCCTACAGTTTCCCTCAATGTCCCTGTGTCCCGGGACCCATGTGAGGCTCACGCGGTTCTGTTGGGCCATCTCCTGAAGAGATCGACGACAGCTGAGCGTCAGTTCAGAGTTGAACAAGTAAGAGCCAAGGGATTTGACTGCCGCTTGGCTATCGCTGAAAATAACGATATTCTGTCCGATAGCGTGTTGCCCTATCCAAGCCGCGGCGTCCATGATTGCTGAGACCTCAGCCTGGAAGACGCTGCAATGATCAGGCAGTCTGAAGGAAAGCTCAAGGTCCAGATCCTTGGAATAAATCCCTCCTCCAACTCTGCCGTCCAACTTCGAACCGTCGGTGTATATGGAAATGCCGCCATTAGTAGCAGGACACCGATCCGTCCTCTCCCAGTCTTCCCTGCTGGGAATGTTTATTCTGAACCAGCTATCTCCGACTGTTGTGGTTGCACAATGGTCCGTGCTCGGAGGGAGAAAGCTGTAAGAATCCAGAATACCGGAGTGTCCAATAGTGCCTGCGCCCCAGCCGGAAGTTTCCCTTAGACGCAGAGCCGATGCTGCCGCTGCCCGGTACCCTTCCAGATCGAGTGGCAAAATGCCAAGAATGGCCTGGAGAGCTTCGTTGGGCGTTGTTCTCAACGCGCCGCTTATACAGATCATGCTAGATCTGTGGACTTTACCTAACAGGTTTAGGTTGGCTGCCTTGCTCAGCGCAGGCCACCATACCACGACTCCATACAGCATAATTGGCCGGATTATCGCAGTGTAAATCCATCTGCAGATTTTGGGACTGAGCCCCCATTTTTGGCCAATGGCTCTTTTACAGGTGTAAAGTGCAATGCATGCTTTCCTCTGGCGCTGGATGACATTCTCCTTCCAGTTAAGCTTTCTATCCAGAACTATGCCTAGGAATTTGGCTTTGTCAGCCAAGTTCAGGCGCACGCCATTTAGTTCTGGTAGGCTTAGCGTTGGTATTTTGTACCGGTTAGTATAAAGGACAAGCTCCACTTTTCCCGGGTTGATATTAAGTCCGCAGCGAGATGACCACGAGGAAACTGCTCGCAGTGCTACTTGCATCAAGTCACACAGGGTTTGTGGGAATTTGCCCCTGTATGCAATAGCTAAATCGTCTGCATATGCAACTATCCTCCCGCCCCCCAGCTTGTGTCTCGTAGCAACGAGTTTACAGTGAGGTTCCATAAAAGCGGAGAGAGAACACCACCCTGAGGCGTTCCTCTTGTGACATAGCGTGAGAAATCAACTGTGCCCAGTGTAGAAACTATTTTCCTTCCCTTTAGTAGCTTATCAATTAGTCCAATAAGAGACCTACTTATGCCCAGATTAGTTAGAGCGGTGTTAATAGCCTCCGGGCTTATATTGTTGAAGGCACCTTCAATGTCTAGGAAGGCCACGAGACAGTAATCTTTTTCATACAAGGATTTTTCAATAACAGAGACAAGGCTGTGAAGCGCAGTTTCCGTTGATTTACCTTTGGTGTATGCATGTTGATAGCTAGAGATAAGGTTGCTATCAATAGTAGAGGAGAGATAATCGCTAATTATCCTCTCGAAGGTTTTGAGTGCAAAGGACGAGAGACTGATCGGTCTGTAGTCCTTAGGCTCATAGTGTGAGGCTTTCCCAGCCTTAGGAATAAAGACTACCTTGGCGCTTCTCCAGGAGTGCGGAATGTAGTTGAGAGCCAGGCAGGCTGAAAAGAGAAATACCAGCCATTTAGCCGATGTTTCCAACGTGTTTATGAGTTGTGCGGGGAAAATCCCGTCTGGCCCAGCAGCCTTGAACGGCTCAAAGCTTTTGATCGCCCACCTTACCCTTTCCTCCGTGATGGGTATATTCACTGCCATATTTGTTGCAGATGCTAAAGGTGCTTCATGCAAGTTCCCCGGAAAGTGTGTATTCAGTAGCAGCTCCAGGGTTTCCCCTTCCGTGCTAGTCCACGATCCGTCAGGCTTCCGCAAATAGCTAATGGCTGTTTGAGTTTTTGAGAGCACTCGTCTAAGTCTCGCCGTATCATCGACCTTTTCGACCCCGGTGCAGAAATCTCTCCACGAAGTTCTCTTCGCCTGCCTTAGGGCCCTTTTATAGGCCCTCAGTTTAACTTTATATTCGAGCCATTCAGGCTCCGTACCGAGGCTCTTGGTCCTATTAAATTGGTTCCTGCAGGACTTGCGGAGCGAATCCAGGTCGTAGGACCACCAGTGTGGTCTATGTTTACCGCGTGGTTTCGGCACTGGACAAGCCTGCTCTAGGGCATTTGAGAGCGCCGTTGTAAAGATCGCAACTAGATCATCCAGTTCTCCTACTGATGATGGAGCTTGTGGGGGTAACACTGGTAGGTCCCTAACTAATATTTGATTATGTAGCTGCCAATTAGTGTTGCGTGGATTGCGTTTCATAACTGGCTGCTCAACAGAAAAATCTAAGGCAATTTCTATGTACCGGTGGTCGGAAAATGAATGCTCCTCAAGAACACGCCATTTCCTAACCCACTCATAAGCGCCTTCGCTACAAATAGTGAGGTCTATGACCTCCCTACGGGCTTTAGTGATAAAAGTAGGCTCGTTACCCACGTTACAAACCACCAGGTTAGTTGTTAGTAGGTAGTCAAACAGAGACTCGCCCCTAGCGTTAATATCGGAGCTTCCCCACTGGACGTGATGAGCATTAGCGTCAGCTCCAATAATAAGATGACCCGTACAGAAATTTTCCACCAGATCTTTCACCTCCTTTTGTGGAGGAGGTTCTTCGGCGTCATAGGGCATGTAGACCGACGCCATCGTCAGGCTGGTGCTGCCGACCGTTAAGCTGGCAGCTGTAACGTCACCATTTGAATAGTTGGGTAAGAGAAAGGTGTTCAGCTCAGACTTGACCAAGATACAGGTTCTGACCTTGCCCTCCTCATTAGCTCGGATGAGCTTGTACCCCTTAGCCCCCAATCCACAGATCCTTGAGCTATTAACCCAGGGTTCTTGGATAAGGACCACGTCTACGTCGCCTTTATAAAGACGACTGCTTAGGGCAGCTGAGGCTGCTTTAGATTTGTGCAGGTTAATCTGAAGCACCACCAACATGAGAGCGCTCAGACTTCCCTACCACCGTCGTACCGTCGTGGAGGTCTACCCCGTCCCGGGGCCTATCTCTCAACGACAATTTATCTGCACGATTTGGCGTGGCGGAATCTCTACTGTCTGAAGCGGCATCAACGTTAGTGTGCACCGGATTGCCCTCCACCACCGTGCGGTCGAGGTCTTCCGCGTCCGTTAGGCTATCTTCCATCGCCGAGTCGTTCACGGCTTCCTCGCAATTTGACGTGGCGGATACCATACTTTCCGCGTCTGACACCCCTGCCTCCTCTTCTGGTCCTTCGATTTCCGAGTCCTTCGAAGCGGCCGGAATGGCAGCGCGTTGTGCATCGCCACGGTATACGTGGATCACGATCTGACCCATTCCATAATGCACTCGTCCGTTGCACCGTTTAAGGGGCTCGAGTGCCTCCTTATTCAAAGTTAAAACCACCTGTCTATGAGGCCCAACCTCACCCTCGACCAGATTGACACTCCAGTCCTGCGTCGGGAGAGACGGATTCCAGGCCTGCAGCATCTCAAGAATATTCTCCGGTTCAGCAGGGATGGCAGGAATCCATGCCCTTGCCCTTGGCCGGGCCGGAATGTCCTTCCAGTCGACGACCTCGATTTTTGCCCCTGGGTAGACTTCGCCCAGTCTTGCAACTGCTGCCTTGTACAGTGCAACAGTTCTTGCATCCTCACACGCGAAAACTTTAATCTGACCCTGGTGCCAACCCGCGTCTGTACCCCGCGGCGGACTACCCGGAGACCCACGCCATATGTCGAGAAGGGCCCTGCCAATTTCGTTCCGGACATACAGCCACCGGTCTCTAGGGATGGACCAACGGTCGTTGGCTCTATCAATGACACCTATAAGGATCCTGTCCTTGGTCACTTCAGCAAAGCTGGGTTTGCCCACTACTGGGATATTCTGATGCCGCTTCGGATGGGGATCCACCTCTCCGTCCGATCTCTGGCGTTTGAAGGGATTCCCGTTCAGCCTTTTAGGCACATAGGGCCTTTGGAAATTTGGTATCGCTTTCTCCACCATCTTCCTTTCTTTCAGCGATAGTGTATCCTGCGATGCTCCCTCATATTTCTTCAGGATCCTTGCAGCCTTCCTTTTATCCCAGTACGCAAAGCGTCGGGGAGATGTCTTTTGGGAGGAGTTCAGACCCGTAGTTGCCATCGCGGTCTCTCCCTTTGATAGAAGCTTAGTTGCGTCTTCCTTCTCTTTCGGATCACTGAGGCCAGGTCCCGAGACCATTGCCACAGGCATTGAGAGGTTGATGTTCGTGCCGGCGCTTGATGGAAGTTTAGCATCCGCCGTTTTCTGCTTACCTGCGTATGCAGCCGCACTGGTGCTGGCTTTCATCAAGTCACTCTCACTTGCTAGCAGTTTCGAGGATGACCGACCCGTAGTTACCATCGTTGTCGGTCCCCCAGTTGACTTTGAAATAGAGTTTGTCCTCCGGCGTTGTGATTTCTCTTGCTCCAGCATAGTTCTCCTCTGCTGCGGAGTAAACGAAGTTATTGATTGTTTTGAATTTTGAGTTGTATTCATCTTGTTCGTACGACCCCTCGCCGGACACGGCCAGCTTGGGGTCAAGGGTGGATTAAGGGGAATGTGTCGTCCGCCACGGCAGAGCCCCATACCGCGGTAAGACCATGGTTACTCTCTGAGGCGGTCCGGTATCAGAGAGGCACCGTTCGAGTACAGCCACGATTTGCCTCCCGGCTGCAAACGTCCAATGGGCACGGTATCGCGTAACACCCTGGATTGGGAGGGGGTAGATCTTTGTCATCGCGCCAGCGAGGCTAGGCTGCTCTCGCGATGTAGTGCCATGCGGAGCTATGATCGCAAGGGCAACGTAGCCCCGTGGCTATCGACTAAGCCCTCGTACCGCGACAAGGTATCCACCCTTCACGAGGGTCCTTTCAATATAACTTTTATGAAAAAGTAGGCGTGGTCGCGAAGCGATTTCGTTTATTTTCTATAGCTGAATTTACCACAACAATAGTATGTCCTCTACGAAATTTCGTTATACTAGCATAAACTGTTCTGAAGTTATTAAGAGTCAAAATTTTAAAATTTCTTCAAATATACGTGGGCGGTACCACGCCCCCTTTTCAAAAATTGTTATAAAATCGGCCTTAGGACATCTAAATCAATACATATTGCAAATTTTATCATTGTAGCTGCTTCTAATATTGAATTAACCCATTTTATACGTTTTTCGAAATTAACAAAGTTATAATACCCTGTGTACAAGTACAGCTGGGTATAAAAAAACGTAATAGTATGGTATGTCAATTATGAACCGTGTATTTTGTCAGTGGCATAATTTGTCAATTTATCTAATAGCTTGCTGGACCAAGAGATTTGTTTTGAACATTTTGGAAATTTTAAAAATTGTTTTTGGGCATTTTTTTCTTCACTAAATCAAAAAAAAAAAACTTTGTTATTTGAGTGTGGGCTTTAAAAAAAAGTCTTTTCAAAAAATTTAGAGCCTGGAAAGAAAAGAGGAAGACATTCAGGTGAGATATAAAAATTGGTTTGCGGTTAACATTCTGCTTTTTTGGAAATTGTGCATTCATAATTCCGGAAGTCGAAACACCGGAAATCAAAATTATGGAAGTCAATATTCTCGAATCCAAAATTCTGGATAATGAAATTCTAAATTGCAAAATTCTGGAAACCAAAAATCTGAAATTCAAAATTCTGTAATTAATTTTTAAAAATGCGTGTTGATAACAAAAAACGTGCGCACTTTATTAATTACAGAATTTTGCAATTTAGAATTTTTTGTTATCAAATCGCATTTTTAATCATTAATTACAGAATTTTGCCTTTAACATTTGACTGGACTTGTTGTGAAGGAATTAAAAACAAATGTACCGTGCGTATTGGCACACAATTTCCTTGCTGTGAAATGTTATACAAAAAAAAATGAACATTCTCATGATCCATGTGCGCATAAAAAATCGTTCGTTCGAGTTTTCTGCAGCCTAGCCAAATAATTCAGCATTCGGTATCTATGACAGAAAAACATATTGGACATTATCTGCCATCAAGAAATGCCCTTAAGTTAAAAATTAGAAGACAACGGAACAGTTTAAAATTTTTTAAAGAGCCAACTTGTATTGAAGAAATAGGCATTCCTTTATTATCACTTTATGTTTTGGAAGGTCAACTATTTATTTTAAGTGAGAAAGCTATTAAAGTTATGGCGAATGCATTCTTAGTTTTGGAATAAAATCTTCGCTGCAGTTGTTAAATGAGAGCGACTGCTGGATTATGGACGGCACATTTGACGTTGTTCCAACGATGATGAGGCAGCTATTTTCCATACACGGAAGAGTAGAAAGACAAATTGTTCCGCTGGTTTTCTGTCTTATGACCAAAAAATCTAAGTCAATGTATATTTCTTAAATATAAGCAAATTTATATAAAATACACGATTTTGCTCAAATTTTGGGGAAAAAATTTCCAGAATTAATTCTGGAAAAAGTAAATTCCGGAATTATGAAAAACCAGATTTTTTTTTTCGCATTTGCCTTAGCGACACTCTGTAACTCAACTATCGCAACGGAAATTGACATTTTCGGATTTTCTTTTTCCCTTTTCGCATTCATTTTTGCCTCTCGAATTGCGTACACTCTGTATCGCGAAAGTGAAATGTCAATTGCTTTGTACATTCGGATTTGTCTTCCTACAACAAAACGCAGTCGAACCGCTATCGCACCGCTAAACAATTTTGAATAAAATTAAATTTTTAAACATATTCTTGTAAATTATTGTAGAGCTATTAGTATAGTTGGCGGCCGCCGTGGTGTAGCGGTTAAGTGTTCGGCCTTCTACACCAAGTGGTGTCGGTTCGATGCCCGGCAAAAGTAACATCAAAAATTATTTAGAAAAAGAATTTTTCTAAACGGGGTCGCCCCTCGGCAGTAGTTTGGCATACTCTCCGGGTGTATTTCTGCCATGAGAAGCTTCTCAGCAAAAAATTCATTTGCTTTGCAAGTGCCGTTCGGAGTCGGCAAAAAACTGTAGGTCCCGCCAACTTGTAGGAAAAACTCAAAAGCAACACACCACAAGTTGGAAAGAGAATCTCGGCTAAAAATCTCGTTAGAGGTTATGATGACCTGTTGGTATATCGCCGCCATTAGTTTTTTTTTTTTTTAGTATACTTATATTTCTTATCGAAAAAACATGTTTATTTTGGCGCTTATTTCGCAAAATTAAAAAAAAAATATTTTTTTTTTTTGAAAAATATTTTGTTAACTTTTAAATTTACAAAATAATTACCAAAAATTTGTAAGAAAACTTCAATTAAACTAATAAAATTATGTTTATACGGACGTGATTTTGCATATGCACACGCATGCACACATATTTCAATACACATAAAAGGAATACGAAAATCTTTTGCAAGTACAAGTGTTTGTAGCATAGCATACAGTTAGGCGCCAAATGAAAAGAAATGGTATGGGTAAAAGCATGGGACAAGCTTTCACCTGAAGTATGCAATGAAAATTGTCAACTTGCGGTTAGTTTTACAACATGCCAACCCAAACAAGAAAATAACCAAAGGCCGCAGAACGCAGCACTGTTAGCAATGCAGAGTACCATTTGCTTATCGCATCGCATTTCACTTTCGAATCGCATTGCATTTCGAATCGCAATACAGAGTGACCCCCCAGAATTTTGAAATACAGCCAATAAAGGCGAAGAAAGTGCGGAATTCTGATTTCCAGAATTTTGTCGACCCAGAATTTTGATTCCGGAATTTTGAATTCAGAATTTTAATTTTAGAATTTTGACCGTTTCCGATAAAAATTATTCCATCCCGTCCTTTGTACTTTTGACAACACGGCCATGATATCTTAACAATCAGCCCGATATATAAGAATACAAATAATGGAGAGGTAGGTATGAAAAGAATTTTGACTCCGATATGAATAATCCGAAAACGGAAATTAAAATTTTTGTTTCGGTAAAACGTTTTTGGCAAAAAAAAAAAATAATTTTACCGGGTCGGTCGCTAAATTAGGCCATGGCACTTGATATTTATGTGCAGAACACCTTTCTCTTGACAAAAGTAAAATATCGAGTTTTCGCTTTCGGATTATGCATAATCATGTGACGTCTTAGACATCCAGCTTGTCTACAAGGACAGTTGGCTTGGTATCATTCATACATATTTTGGGCAGAACAAAAGCTTTCACTCTTCACCGCAGTAGTAGGAAAAATGTTTGACTCTCGTCTTATATCTTCAATCCTGTTCACGATGTGACACATTTGAATTATTTTCGACTTCGTATGAAGTAAATTATAGAAAAAAATTGTATTTGGGACTTCAATTTTTTAGGGAAAACGTCAAAAACTATGGGTTGCGTCAAATTATGGCAATGGCGTCCAAAAAGAAGAAGCGGAAGTACTCGTACCTCTATATTTTTATATCATGGTTGTTGCGATAAAATAGAAATTACGACTCGACATATTTGTTTCTATATGCCTAACGAAATTTCAAAAACAGGAGAACGAAATGTAAAAAACACCTATATAAATAGAACATACATATAAAGAAATTACGAAACAGCAATGCAAATATATAACTCAAGATAACAAAAAATAATAACATGCTAAGTAAACAAATTTAGCACTTACTGTCTACTTTACTCGATTTAAAAAAAAAACAACAAATAAAAAGATGATACAAAATGTTTAAAGGCAATTGTTAACCTTTATATGAACTAGAGTTTACCCAGTGGTTGAAATTCAACCACAAAACCTTATTTTATTTCTCTACCTTATTGAAGTTCAGTTTCCTTAAAAAAGTGATTTTTGTTATTTCTTAAATTTTCCTTACTTTTCCTTATTTTTTAAATTTTCCGTTTCTATACATTCCTCTTCTTTATGCCTTTTTCTCCTTCTTTACGCCATTCAGTAATTAAGTTTCAATGTTTATAACTATTTATTTGAGGTCTTCCTTTTCGTCTTTCTTTCCTTTCCTTTTCTCTCCTTTCCTTTCCTTTGATTTTATTTGCTTTTCTTTCCTGTCCTTTCTTTTCCTTTCCTTTCCTTTTCTATCTTTTCATATCATTTTATTATTTTTTTCTTTCCTTTCTTTTCTTTTTTGTCTTGTCTTTTCCTTTCTTTTTCATTATTTTTTATTTTCTTTTTCTTGCCTTTCCTTTCGTTTCGTTTCATATCCTTTGCTTTAGTTATGTTTCGTTTGCCTTCATTTTATTTATTTTCTTTTGATTTCTTTTCTTTCTTTTCTTTTTTTCTTACCATTATTTTCCATTACATTTCTTAGCCTTCTTTTCCTTTCCTGTCATTTCTTTTCCTTACCTTTCCTTGCGTTTCCTTACTTCTTTCTTCTCCTTTTCGTAACTTCTTTAGTTTTATTTATTTTCCATTCATTTCCTTAAATTATTTTTTTCCCTTTCCATTCCCTTCCTTTCCTTTATTTTTCTTTCCTTTTATCTTTATTTCCTTTCCATACCTTCCTTCATTTTTCATTCGTCTACTTTCATTACCTTTCCTTTTCCTTCCATTTCCATTCCTTTCCTTTCCCAACCTTAACTTGCGTTTGATTTTTCTCTCTTTTCCTTTCCTTACCTTACATTTTCTTTAATTTCCTTTTATCCATTCCCTTCCATTCAGGTTCTTTCCTTTTTTATATATTTATTTATTTAATTTTGCTTCATTTTTATTTATTTTATTTTATTTCCTTTTCTTTCATTTCCTACAAATTTATTTCTTTAGTTTCAATAATTTTTATTTTTTTTATTTTACTTTATTTTATATTTTTTTATCAATTTTCCATTTCATTTTATTTCACAGTCTAACCACAAAGGGAGTTGTGAACGATGTAACTTATTTGCATTTTTCTTTTTTTTCAAAACATCATGTCTGAGCAAGCATTTGCTTCTCTGAATACCCACTCACAGATTTTGTTTTTGTAAACACTGCATGTACCTACGCTCAATAAAGTTGACGGGCTGGCTCATGTTTATTATTGCTGCCAACAAAACAACTCTCGTTCTCACACTCGGGCTCTCCCCAACTGCAATGAATGCAAACACAACAATGCAAGTGGTCATACCTACATAAACACATAACAGCGGCTCTATAAGGTGAATGCGCGTTTAGCATTTCATCATATAATTAATTTTTGGTTTGTTGTCGCACACCCTGCTCTGGGAGACCTATCGATACATATCAAATTTTATATACCCTAGAATTGTGGTTATTGCAAGAAAGGGAGAAAACTTTTAGATGTATATTGGAACGATTTTTCGTCATCCCTTGTCAATTTTGGTTTTGTAACAAACCGGTTGCGGCGATCCGCCATCTTCAGTGTTTGATTTTGTTCTCTTCTAAACATTGCGCATTTATATATAGATGCTGTCAAAAAGCAGCAGAAAATGTGTCATTGGTTTGGAAATTTTACCGAATTTTTTTGTTTTTTTTTTAATAAAAGGTACTAAATATGTACTCTAGTAGCATCAAAAAAGGGCAAGCAGCTTTTAAAGAGCCCTTACGCTAACCAGGTTTTCTTTGAAGTACTTGCTTCTTAACAAATGAAAGCCAAAACAAGATGTCAATTTTATATTTTGACATTAAAACGAAATTGCAAAATAACTAGTGCGTCAAACTGTCGCGTAGCCATACCACAAGATAAGGTTAAATTAATTAAGAAGTACAGGGCAATTATAAATAAAATTTCCCACGGATTTTGTTCCCACTCCCAAAAATTATTTACTGATGTAATGAATTATATTAAATCGCAATATTATGTCATTTGCCACAACAGATGATTTCCAATACTTGAAATTTTCCCTTGAGAAAGGAATTAAAGGAATTTTCGCAAAATAATACAAAATTCCTAGGGAGAAAAATTCCGGGAGAATATTTATAATTGCCCTCTCTAAACTCTTTATACAAATTAAACAAATAAAACTAAAAATTTTATTTAATTTAAATTTGAAATGCTTTGAAAAAATAGTCTGATAACAAATAAGAAAAAAATATTTTCGAATCACTCATACAGTGGTTCCAAGCGGATCGGGCGCGCCCCCTAGGGCTTTAAAGAGAGTTGTCAAGGGGGTGCATTATAAATGAATAAAAGTTGAAAAGCGGAAGTAAGTTGCACAGTCATCTGGTATTTTGATTTTGTGTGTTTTACGTCAAATATCCGTCAAAATTCCTCATACCAATACAATTTGTATGATCCAAACCGAAACAACTCAGCGCCAACGCTGGGCAAAAGGAATTTTCAATCAGGATAGAGAGCAAAACAGAGAAAAATTTAGCACTTTTATTTCGGTTTGTAGCGGGCATCTAGGTTTGACTGTATTAAGTACATATCACACACCTGGAACTAAACAGCGATAAACTCAAAAAATCAAAATGTTCAAAAAACTCGAAAAAGGCCTGCCTCTCCCATATATCAACATATAAGCCAATGGCATTTTAAAGTGAGTAGTGTAGCTATTAGTTAATCGAGTACACAGATTTGTGGGTATTGAATAGGGGAGCGCGGTATATATATATGTATATAGCTCAAAATTTAAGATTTTTCAGTTAGCTCCCTTTAGATCTATGTATGATTTAAAATCGTGATATAAATATGAAACAGCTGATATTTACATCACGATTTTCTGTCACGTTTCCAAAAGCAACATTACAAAGCTGACTGAATGTCATAGCACGGTTTAGCAGGGTATGCATGTATAAGTAAAAAAATGTGTTGTTTTGAAAATTGTATTGATTTTATTTTTCAGACACCATTCTAAAAAAAATTCTGTAAAAATTGTAGATCTTAATTTTAAATTCCAGAGATCTATCAGCTATTTTATATTAACCTCATTTTCAGTCTAAAAACGACAACCCATTGTTGTAAAAAATTATTTAGCTGAATATATTTTTGTAGGAAATCGAATTCCGTACAAAACCTGGCTAGACTGAAATTTTTCCAGACTAGCCGTTTTCTAGTATTCTAGCCTTCAACATTGGTTTGAAAAGTTGCCAAAAATGCAAAAATCAACATGGAATAATGCTAAATTCATATTCTTCATGGAAATTGGCTGCTGAATCCGAGTTCGAGATCGAAATTCAACAATGGGACCGAGGTTTGGCCCTGTTCTTCTATGGATCCAAGGACTTCAAAGCTTCCTGAGATGCTAAAGCCTAGAATAGATGAGCAGTAACTCTGCGCAGCAAAAATTTAAACCAGTAGTCGGCACGGAGAGAGCGCTTGCTATGTTAAAGCATTGGAGTTTTCCTCCCAGGAAAGTAATTGCCGGCCTATAATTTAAACACACTCATTTGTACTACG
The DNA here is from genome assembly GCA_964058755.1 of Campiglossa producta. Lineage (NCBI taxonomy): Eukaryota > Metazoa > Arthropoda > Insecta > Diptera > Tephritidae > Campiglossa > Campiglossa producta. Next base: position 124,995,447 of record CAXKVI010000002.1, on the reverse strand, counting down.
GCGAACACATGTATCCCTGCATGTCGTGCAGGGGCTGACAACAACAAATTAGTTTGAAACGGAACCTAGCAGTTTGAAATGAACTTGTCAACTGTATTATAGGTAAAAAACGGAAAATTTTACGAATATGACCACTAGTGCGGATCGGTCCCCATAAAAAAAAAGTTTTTCCAGTCCACCCCAAGGATTTAAGGCGATCCCAAAATTTTTTTTTTGCCACGCCCCCACGCTGGGCTATTTACTTTTTTTGACACTATGTCGCCATTTTAAGTCCGATTCATGACCCTGCGGGTTAGGGGTTTAGAATATGCCCCTAGTGGAATGCCTATGGCAAGAGGCGACTAAAATCCATTTCGACCACGGTCACGGGCTGATGAAATCGGCAATGGGAATAGTACCAAAAGGTGGTTCGGCAGCTGTGAGAGCATAGACTCAATACCGTACAACTCTGTTTGGTCCGTCAGTCACGTCCCTCTTATTTTAATAAAAAAAAAACCAAACAATTTCAAAATTCAGAACCGGCACCAAACAAGTTTGTACTTTTTTTTTATAAATTGATTCATTTCGCGGACACATATTTTCCTTGTCAAGCGGGCTACTCACCTGCCAAGAAATGTCAAACTCCATATAAAAAACGCTCAAGAAATGGTCAAGAACTGTTTTCACACGTCAGATTTTCTTGAGCCAATACTCAGCTCATAAGAAAAAATACTACAATTTTCGATGGTTGGCAATGCCGGTTTACCTCAAGAAATAAATATGCTTGTATATATTTCTTGAGGTAAACGTACAGATTCACGGCAAAGGTGAGTACATATTTCGCTACACATGTTTTATACATTTTTATAATGTTAATTTGCAATAAAACGGGAAATTTTGTAAACGTCAAAATTTCTTGAACGGGCATAAGAAATATATGCTCGTTTTTTTCTTGAGGCATTTCTTGGCAGGTGGGTAGCCCGCTTAAATCATTTTTTACTCCGAGTTCAAATTCTAGTAGTGACTGTCGGTATCTCGTTTCACTGATTAAGGTAAGAATTGTGGCGGCTTCCAAGCCATGAACAACGGTGTACCGCTCATTACGGGCTTAAAATTACGACATAATGCCAAAAAAAAGTAAAGCGTGGCTAAAAAAAAAATTTTTTTCGCGATCGCCTTCAAAATATCTTTAATCCTAGGGGTGGACTGGAAAAACTTTTTTTGTCGATCCACCTTAATGACCACTGCAGAACGCTGGCAATAAAGGAAGTATTAGATTACGTGAATTTAAGCAGTGCCCCTCGTACATACAATATTTGGTTCCTATTGGAAACAACTAAGACGTGTCGCAGGGCGTAGTCTGAACTTTAAGCCCCTTCTGACACGCATTAGGCGTTTCCAATCGAAACTAATTTTTTATGTGATATCCCCGACCATAGTGCTATCGATTACGAGTATTAGATAAAAAGAAAAATCACTTTTATTTTTTGAGTCTCCATAGGCAGTCTGTGCGATATACCTACATACCCAATGGGAATGGGTAATGTTTGGTAATGTATAAAGTAATGTATATCCCCTACAAAATTTTATATGTACAATGGAATTCATGCATTACTTTTTATACAGCAATGTCGTAGGAAAAGTAATGTTTTTGAAAAATAAAACCTTACGAAAGACATTATATGGGAAGATTTTTCAAATATTTTTTCATGCGTTACTTTGCTCATGCTTCTTTTCATGGATAAAAAAGGTAATGCATTACCTACTTTCCCACTGGGCATGTATGTGAGTTGAATTTTGTGAAGTGAGCCACTTGTTTTCGAAGTTGTACTATCTTTCTGAAACTTTTTTGTATAGTTTACAACAACAAAAAAAAATAAGTTTTTCGAAATTCGAATTATTTTCAAAGTTATAGCTATCAACACTTTTCGAAATTCCTCACTTTTAGATAATTTTCTCACGATTAGTCAAACCGATTTTGCCAATTTTTTAAATATATATAAAAGATGGTATCTTCTACCAAACGAAGATTCAAATTTTTGAAAAAACTACGTACTGTGTACTACCCAGCAAACACACTACCGGTAATAATGCCGTATTTATCAGAGAATTTTCCAGATAAGTATTCAGTTAAAAAGCATTGGCTTCGGGATAGAATTACCCTATATACTTCATGTACATGTGAATTATTCGAGTACAATAGAAAATACGAACACTGGAATTTACTAGTCATTTCTTTGGTATATTCCAGGTTTTATAAAAGAAACAACAGGTTATCATAACCTCTAACTGAGATTTTTAGCCGAGCTTCTCTTTCCAACTTGTGGTGTGTTGCTTTTTGAGTTTTTCCTACAAGTTGGCGGGACCTACAATTTTTTTGGCGACTCCGAACGGCACTTGCAAAGCAAATGAATTTTTTTTTTTGCTGAGAAGCTTCTCATGGCAGAAATACACCCGGAGAGCTTGCCAGACTACAGTCGAAGGGCGACCCCGTTTACAAAAATTCTTTTTCTAAATTATTTTTGATGTTACTTTTACCGGGCATCGAACCGCCACGACTTGGTGTAGAAGGCCGAACACTTAACCGCTACACCACGGCGGCCGCCGTGAAGAATACTACCTGAAAATTATTAGGTAGTTCTTCAGTAATTTTCATGACATTTTCCTCAAAAGTTACTAGTAATTTTGGCCAAAATATGGCTAAAAACACCGGTATTTTACTAGTGTTTTACATAAATTATCGTTTACTGTCATGATTATATTAAGGTTTTTCACTTGATAGTTGCTAGTAGTTTACGGGTAAATATGCCTTTAAATACCTACATTCTCCCCAATATATTTTCGCTAGCTACCAATTTTTTCTGAGCTCCATATTTTAAATGAATGACGAATTAATTTATTTTTTTTTATTAAAAATTTAGTGATGGTCTTTATTTTATAAAAAGAGGAACAATTACCAAATAATTGCTACCCTTACAACTAAATATCACTTTCTGCCAAGGCCTTCGGCTAAAATAATTATTACAATAGGATAAACGTCACGCGTACAATTGGATCCGAGGTCCATTCGTGCGAATGCGCATGGATAGACAGGCATGTGCATGTGTTCAGGGTGGATCGCGGAACCAAATGGAGAGTAATTAAGCTTACAGACTAATTTTGTATATATGTATGTTTGTTAAGAAAATGGGCCGATAAAAAGAGTGTTTTACATTATTTTGTATTGGATCAAGTTAAATAGATAGCTTACAAAGGGATATAAATTAAGAAATTAAGGTAATATTTTTGTTGTTATGTTACTAAGATAATAAGAAGGTTTGATGTTGGCGAAGATTGATATACGGATTTGTTAAATTCTTCAGAGTCGTCGATAAGATGTGTAACTGTTAGGTCAAGCGATTCACAATAAGAGCATGAGCTTGAAGTTCTTCCATAAAGGAGATGATCGTGTGTAGTTATGGTGTGCCTAATTCTGACGCGGGAAAAATTCCTTATGCTGATACTAGTTGCACTTACAGGATAAAAAGATCACACACCACTTGGATTATATTTTTTGCAGTTATGGTGATAGAAATCGTAGTGGCAGCATCCGATTTCGATCCGTCAGTATAGATTTCATCCCAGCTCCCGTTAAATAGCTTCAAGGCTTCGTAAAACAAATAAATTTAGATTTTACGTCTCATCCTAGCGCACGGGCCATGCTTATTTTCTCTGTATCATTCCAATTTTAGTATATGTTCTGCCGAAGCAAGAACGTAAAAAAGAAAATTTTTGAAAGATCAATTGAACGTTCTGTGTATAGCCTACTTGTATGTAGTCTATATTTTCCAAAAAACGTAGCAAATATTAGGTTTGTTTACTGACCAAAAAAAAGTTCAGAGCAGGTTAGTGCAGAGCAGAGCAGGGCAGCTGTCAAAATAGAAATAGAGCAACTTGGAGCAACTCAGAGCAGAAATGCCATGAAACACTTGAATCTCGATAGTTTCTTTTTATTTCGTTTTCTTGTTTAAATCTTCAAAATTAATGCAAATTCACGTATACAAAAACATTGATTTTCTTGCAAGCTAAATTTTTTGAAGTTTACAAAAATTTTTTTTTTCCTGACTGACAATTACTTTTCTGCTCTAACTTACTCCATAAAAAAAGCTAGAGCAGAAATTTGTGATCTGGATTACTCTAGTTTTCTTTTGAGCGTACTCATGAAACAAAAGATAGAGCAACCTAGAGCAAGAACAGTGTTCGTTAAACGCATTTTTGTGAAATATCTCAATCTGGCGGCAAAAAGAAGCCCAATAAACAAACCTATTAAGTATTTTACTAGTTAAATACTTGAACAAGTAAGGAAGTCTAAGTTCGGGTGAACCGAACATTAAACACCCAGCGGTAATTTTCGGAACGGGATAACAAAGATATAGGTCCTAGGAGGATGTACCTAAAGTTTTTACTATCTTAGCTATTTACCTTACCGAATTATGTCAATTTATGTGATTTTCGAAATTTTCCATATCGAAAGTGGGCGTGGTCGGGAAGATATCTCGTCCAATTTCATCACCTATAAATTTCATGAGTCTGAAGTAATAAGTTTAAAAGTTTTGACCAGTCGAATATTCCAAATGCCTCCCTTGAAGGTGGGCGTTGCCACGCCCACATCTAAACATTTATCAAAAATCATAATAGATTGATTGAGGGGTTCATCCTACCAACCTATATCATTTTAGCCATTTTCGTTACCGAATTATTTCAATTTATTAGATTTTCGAAATGTTCCATATCGAAAGTGGGCGTGGTCGGATGGATACATCAGGTATGCTCCCTATTATGGTAGTATATCTTGTACCAATTTCATCGTTCTACCGCAATCAGTTTAAAAGTTATGACCCGTGAAATTTTCAAATATGCCTCCCTGAAAAGTGGGCGAGGCCACGCCTAATTTAAAAATGTATCAAAAAATCATAATAGAATGACTAGGGGGTTCATCCTACCAAACTATGTCATTTTAGCCATTTTCGTTACCGAATTATGTCAATTTATCAGATTTTCGAAATGTTCCATATCGAAAGTGGGCGTGGTCGGAAAGCTATTTCTTCCAATTACATCACCTATAAATTTCATGAGTCTGAAGTAATAAGTTTAAAAGTTTTGACCAGTCGAATATTCCAAATGCCTCCCTTGAAGGTGGGCGTTGCCACGCCCACATCTAAACATTTATCAAAAATCATAATAGATTGATTGAGGGGTTCATCCTACCAACCTATATCATTTTAGCCATTTTCGTTACCGAATTATGTCAATTTATTAGATTTTCGAAATGTTCCATATCGAAAGTGGGCGTGGTCGGAAAGCGATTTCTTCCAATTACATCAGGTATGCTCCCTATTATGGTAGTATATCTTGTACCAATTTCATCGTTCTACCGCAATCAGTTTAAAAGTTATGACCCGTGAAATTTTCAAATATGCCTCCCTGAAAAGTGGGCGAGGCCACGCCTAATTTTAAAAATTTATCAAAAAATCATAATAGAATGACTAGGGGGTTCATCCTACCAAACTATATCATTTTAGCCATTTCCGTTACCGAAGTATGTCAATTTGTGTGATTTTCGAAATTTTCGATATCGAAAAAGGGGGCGTGGTTATCATCCGATCTCGCCCATTTTCAATAGCAACCTACCTTGGCCACAAAGTAACCTGTATACAAAATTTCATGCAAATATCTCAATTTTTACTCAAGTTATCGTGTACACGGACGGATAGACGGACGGACATGCCTTAATCAACTCCTCTTTTAATCCTAAGAACTTTCATATATGGAAGTCTAAATCTATCTCGATTATTTTGTGCCGTTACATACAGCCGCTATGTGAACAAAATTAATATACCCTTGTACTAGTACTATTACGCTGGGTATACAAATACATATGCTTTTCAGCTAATTCTTTGGCGGTAGAAATTCGCCCAAAAGACAATAGGCGACCAAGTTTCTGCGCCCCCACCTCTGTTATTTTCGGCTTTTTCCAGTTTTTTTTTTTGATCTACATGTTAGTTATTAGCTCCTCTAATAATACCAATGCCCATAAAAACATCATACAACTTTTTTTTCCTTATTGACTAAGTTTTGCACCTGAGTGTATTTGTCTTTTTTTTGTTTGCTTAGAGTGCAAAGGTACTAAGTCATCTTTGTAGAATTTTTCTTGGTTTGATGCAAAATGACAGAAACTATTCAAATACACCACCTGGGTAGGTACATTATTAATTGAAGCAAAAATTTCAAGAAGACTAAAAAACCCTCATTGTCGATAACGTTTTTCCGCTGAATGTTTATTTTTAAGTTCAATTTAAGAGCTACATAGTTTATAGGCAAGGGCGTACCCAGCTCTTTATAGAAGTTCAACAAGGGGGGATTTATATATTTGCTAAGTAACTATAATTTGTATTGGGTTTTTTCATTCAGTTTTATTGGGTAAGGTTAGGGCAACGGCCCCCAATCCCTGCCCGTTTGCATACACCCTTGTTTATAGGGGTATATTAACAATTCCGTCAGAACTCGAAACTCGATAGAAATCACTAAAGTTATCGTTCGATAGATAATTTGGAGATTTCTATCGAGTTTCCCGTTCGTCGAAATTGCTAATAGGCCTCGGAAAATTTAGTACTTGACCAAAGTGGGAGAGCTATTTTCAAAGGAAATTGCAAATAAACACGTTATGACTAAAGTGGTTTATGCGAAAATGGGCTGAATCCATCAATCGATTGTTTAAAAAGAAAAACTGCTTACTTTTTGCGAATATAAAAATTTAAATAAAAAAAAAATACCGAAACTCCTCGTCTAAATTTATAGTCTTATATGGTTTTTTGCCTCTCCTTGAAGATTTGAAAAAGTGGACTTAGCACCTCTGCGCTCTAAGCCGGCGATATATTAATGTGACACGTGAGTATTTAACCCATTAAAAATTTTGCTATAAATACCCTGACGCTACCATAATTTTGCAACAGTTCCAATTTTTTTGACGAACATCAACATGAATTCGATAATAGCTTTTGCGTGTCTATTTTGCCTTGCCTCGGCTGCGAATCAACAAGAAACTGCCAAGGCTCTAATAGCTGCTCCTAATCAATTCCCATACCACGTAGGTATGAAATTGAGTTTGGAATTTGCAGACGTATTGTGCGGCGGTGCTCTGATTAATAAAGAATGGATTGTTACTTCAGCCAACTGTCTTTACCGGTAAGTTTTGCATTATTTGAATATATTGTTGTACATCAAATTGATTTTACTTTCTCAAAATTTAGTCCTTACGAGGCAGAAGTAAGTGTTGGCACTCCAAATTTTAACAATTTCAAATACGTGAAGCTAAGCTCCGAAGCCTTCCATTTACATCCCGGTTTTAATGCCTCAACTCTTGAAAACGATATTGCTCTGCTCAAAATTCCAGCTGTTCAATTCACAGATGCCATTCAACCGGTTGCTCTACCAAACAGCGATGCACCTCTAGATGGTCAGACTGTAACTTCTACTGGCTGGGGTATTCCAGAGCCTTATTCCAGAGATTTAGTGTATGCCAATCTTAACGCCGCCTCCACTTGCTCAAATAGCGAATTTAAGTATAAAGTCACTGCTGATAAATTGTGTGCTTCCACCAGCGACGTATGGGCCCCTTGCCATGCCGATAATGGAGGTCCATTGGTGATGTCATCTTCCAAGGTTCTAGTTGGTGTATACTCATTCACTGAACCTAGGGGATGTGGAAGAAACGCGCCCATAGTATATACCAGGGTCGCTGCTCACTTGGAGTGGATCAAGAAAACAGCTGGAATGCAGTAAGGCAATTGATGTTCGGCTCAAGTTTAACATTGTATGTACGCCTAGCTATGGTCTTCAGCACATTTGAGAGGTGACCAAACCAAAGGCCTTAAATCCATATATCACTTTTTCAGTATTTTGATGAAATATGGTTGTTAAGACAAAAATATACTATTCAATATAAACTACTAAAACGTCATATTTCCTATAAAAAACAACCGTCAAGGGACGAAAAATTCATGAAAATGTCAATATTCTATTTTTCGCAAATAGCTTATTTCGTTAAACTTTTTTGGTTTTTTCCGTCTATCAGCATCTACATAGGCCTCACCCTATTATTTTGACGCAAATATTCCTGCATTTATCTTTTCACATATCAAAAATGTATGCATAGGGAAAAATAAAAAAAACGGTAAGGTGGCAACCCTGCTTGAAACTGTCATATTTGGAATATGGCCGAAGATAAGTCTCATTTGATATCCATATTGGCATATTTTGCTTTATATATTTGTGGCAAGCCGCCCCAAGTGATAACACACTTGTATATAATCTTAGAATGAATTATACCATCTTTATTCTAAATTTCATCCAAATCGGTCAGGCAGTTTCCGAGATATAAGGAAAAACAAATAAAATGAGGTAAGGTGGCAACCCCAGGAAATTTACCCTGCTTGAAATTTACATATTTGAAATATCTTGCTGAATATTTGAAAAAAAAAAAAAAATTAGATAGGTGGCAAGGCTGTAAACCGCCCCAAGTGGCAGCACCCAAGTGGAAAGTAAAAAATAAATTAAAAAATAAGAAAACCATATGTATACAATTATAATTGTCTGGTTGAAATCATACTAGCCAGAAAAAAGCTAATCTATACTAATGCAACTACGATCTTCTGGTCGACGTCAAACTAGTCAGAAATCTCGCAGTCCATACTAGCAGCGAATATTTGTATATAAGAGAAAGAAGATATGCTTTTTCGTGTGAATACAAATAGTCGCTGCCTTTTTTTTCTTATAATTCACAGAAGCTTTTTCGTGTTTGGGTAAATACAAATAGTCGCTGCTTTCTAAAAAATACGAGATCCCACCGCAAGTAAGCTACACTCATCGAAATTTTTTATAAGGTTACGAAGAGGACAATACATACTTTTCGGCCCGGCTGCCATTTCAAAGAAATGGTCGCTAATATTTTTTATTAATTTTTAAATTTGTAGGCAAAATTACTGTTGATACTATTGTTAGAAACGAGGCGAATTCACTATATGGTATCCGCAAGTGAGCAGCTGACTTCTTCTTCTCGTTTTTAACTTACCGTGTAAATCAAGGCAAATTCATATATGGTAATAGCAGGGCGAATTCGGCAATATTCTCCTCGATTCGCTTCAAGCTTTTTGTACCGTAGAATGTCAAAGTGAAACAAAATTTGAATCGATAACCATCGATTGTTTCTTTATTTCTTTCTGACATTCTACAGTACACGTCGAGTTAAAAAAGAGAAGAAAAGGAAGTCAGCTGTTCACTTGCCATTACCATATGAATGAATTTGCCTTGATATAAATGAATCCGCCTTGGTTAGAAGCTTTATGTTTTTTTTTTTGAAAACTAAACACGCGAATTTAATTTAATTTAATTTTTTATTTAACCCAGTCTAATAAACATATTAAAGATAAGAAAATATTCTTCTTTACAGTAATGTGCATTTATTTACGTATTTTTCAAGGGTTATAATTACTAAAAACTAATTAATATTCCATATTTAGTTTGTCTCAGCGGTTTGTACGACAAAAACTTTAAGCAAGCAATTTGAATCACGTACTAAAAACTATTAAAAAAGCTGTATATATCTAAAGTAAAGATAATTAAGAAACGGTTCCAACAACCCCGCACGAAAATTTACGGAAACGGTTACAATTTTAGTTTGATACGGTAATAAAATATGTAGAGCAATACCAAAAAAAACGTGGGTAACAATAAGTTATGTCAATTATGAATTTTGCAGGGTTACGGTCCTAGTGGTTTTTTTTTTTTTGTTCTCAAAATGGCATACGTAAATTTCGCGGTCACTGTGTTTGGAAAAAAACTCCTTAGAAGCGGCTTGACCAATTTTTATGAAATTTTTGGTGCTGATCAGAATCAGAACTTAACCTTAGCTTATGAATTTTCATATATCGATGTGCCATACGAAAACTAACACTTTTTAAATTTTTTACGAAAACTAACACTTTTAAAATTCTGCAAGACTAACACTTTCATTTTATGCCTGACGAAAACTAGCACTTTCATTTTGTGTCTGACGAAAACTAGCACTTTCAATTTGTGTCTGACGAAAACTAGCACTTTCAATTTGTGTCTGACGAAAACTAACACTTTCATTTTGTGTCTGACGAAAACCAACACTTTCATTTTGTGTCTGACGAAAACTAGCACTTTCAATTTGTGTCTGACGAAAACTAACACTTTCATTTTGTGTCTGACGAAAACTAGCACTTTCAATTTGTGTCTGACGAAAACTAACACTTTCATTTTGTGTCTGACGAAAACCAACACTTTCATTTTGTGTCTGACGAAAACTAGCACTTTCAATTTGTGTCTGACGAAAACTAACACTTTCATTTTGTGTCTGACGAAAACCAACACTTTCATTTTGTGTCTGACGAAAACTAACACTTTCAATTTGTGTCTGACGAAAACTAACACTTTCATTTTGTGTCTGACGAAAACTAGCACTTTCAATTTGTGTCTGACGAAAACTAACACTTTCATTTTGTGTCTGACGAAAACCAACACTTTCATTTTGTGTCTGACGAAAACTAGCACTTTCAATTTGTGTCTGACGAAAACTAACACTTTCATTTTGTGTCTGACGAAAACCAACACTTTCATTTTGTGTCTTACGAAAACTAACACTTTCCTTTTGTGTCTTACGAAAACTAACACTTTAATTTCTGACGAAAACTAGTTCTTTCATTTTGTGTCTGACGAAAACTAACACTTTTACGTAGTTTCCTTCAGAAAAAATTAAAGTGTTAGTTTTCGTCGGACACAAAATTTCTGGTCTTAGTTTTTGTATGTCACGTCGATATTACACCTGCAACATATCTGAAGATATCCTTAAATTTTCAGAATATTTTTTTTGTTTTCAAAATATGAGTTTTTAAATTTTGACTACATTTTTTTTAAATTTGTGTAACTTTCGAAATAAAAATTACAAAATTTTAAGCACTGAAACACTTTTCAGATGCCAGTGTAGTATAAACAAATTTTAAACTCATTCGGAGATCGGTTCCAAAATATTCACGAACTCCAGCCACATTTTCTTCTTACTATTGCAAACGCCCACATATAAATGTGAGCACAACCAACAAAAATAAAAAAAATACTCATCTCATTTCTAAACTCAACAAAGTGCACTCCACCCAATTTCATGTTAAAAAAAGTATTAAAAAAAACACAAAACTCTTAGCAATTACATAAGTAGGTGTAACACCCTGTCTCGAAAAGCCCCATTTGCCATATAATATTTGGTTTGACTGTAAACAAAACTTCAGGTGAGCCTCAGGGCTGTTTTCGAAGATGAGGTTTTTTGCGATCCACACACAGACATACATACTACACTCAGGCAGAAGCGTAGCCATGCTAAGGCTAAGGGTGGGGCTGAAGTTCATGGAAGCCCTACAACTTGAAAATTTTCAGTGATCAGCTTGCTAATCTGAATGAAAAATACATTGCCGAATGCTAATATTTTCCCCGTCTTGGATGTTTAGTCCTTCTGTATACGCCTCTGTGCCCATGCCCCTTTTTTCAATTGCAGCGGAATTGTTTAGATACCATAAGCCTTTTCAAATATCCATACATACATATGCAGCCTTTTGTGTGGCTGTGTGTGTAAATTATCCTGCGTTCCAAGTTGCTACATAATGTTTGCTATAGGGACTACATTCATCTACATGTTAGCCATGAGTAGTTCCACTTCATATTGGGGTTTTGCGCTTAAGTGTTTTCTTTCGCGTTGTCACAGTTTTCCAATGTAAACTTTAATTTGGTTGCATCAAAAGAGATGCACACAACGACATTCATGTCCTTACACTCATCCTTACACTTCATCAGCATCACCTTATCCCTTTAATCATCCAAGTGGCACACGTGTGTACATCTGTCTGTCTGTTTGTTTGTTTGTGGACAGTTGGGCGGTACTTAAACGCTGTGTTCGCATTTTCCAGGTAATCAGGTTGATTGTTCGCTATTCTTGAAGTAATTTTCACTTTTGTATAATCGCACTTACATGTGTTTTTGCATGCTTACATACATACATATCTTTGTTTATTACGTAGTCTACTTTTAGGCGCTCAAGCGTATGTGTCAAGTGCTTTTTAAGTATCGTGGGATGACTTAGTTGTCACTAAAGTTGTTTTGTTTATACTATTCTTTTTAATTCGTCCCTTATTCACATTTAAAAAATGCGCGTACTCGATTTGTAGTTGCATTGCGGTGTTGCAGCAAGTAGCCACCAAAGAATATTGTTCCCTACAGCACATTTCTTATGCACACTAATACATGGTCAGTTTGGTCAGTGACAACTCATTCAAAAATCAAGTCTGAGCTGCACACTCAAACATGGAATTTCCAACCCACACGTACACTAATATTTGAATAGGTTAGGTTGAAGTGGCTGCCGCAGAGGCACACCTAGGCCAGTATTAAAAGGCCCGTTGTGATGCCACCAACAATAGGAAAGTCAGTTCCGGGACCCTGCCATATGGAAAATCCCGGTATTAACGGAATTCTCCACATAGCAGAATCCCGGGACTGACCCTCCTATACCGACACCGTTACTCCTCCTCGAACCATTTAGATGACTTGATGAAGGCCATCAGGTCCTTTATGTCCAGCTCCGTGACCTGGCGTAGGCTGACCAGGAAGGGAACTCCCAAAAAGCGCATTCTCGCGCCACTTAAAGCCGGGCAGTTGCAGATGAGGTGCTCCACCGTTTCCTCCTCCTCATCATCCTTACAACTCCTACAGCATCGTCGGTAGGGCACCCCAAGTCTCTCTGCGTGCCTACCAATGAGGCAGTAATTACTGCCTATTAATACGTTAATACGCCTATTAATATGGAGATTTCTCTTCTCCTTAGGGCATAAATTTGTCTTGATCTTTTATGATCCCATTTCGGCCAGGTTTCTTTGGATATCCGGCATCCTGGAGATTGCAGCCATCTTTCGTTGGCTTGGCGGAGTGTGTATTCCTTCAGCATAAGCTTGCATGTGGCAAACGGCATACCTAAGCACTCTTTATCGCGAAGAACCTGCTTGGTCGTGCCCTGCCTCGCAAGTTCGTCTGCCCTACAATTTCCCTCAATGTCCCTATGCCCCGGGACCCATGTGAGGTTAACGCGATTCTGTTGGGCCATCTCTTGTAGAGATCGACGACAGCTGAGCGTCAGTTCAGAGTTGAACGAGTAAGAGCCAAGGGATTTGATGGCCGCCTGGCTGTCGCTGAATATAAAAATGTCCTCTCTGATAGTGTGTTGGCCTATCCAAGCCGCGGCGTCCATGATTGCTGATACTTCAGCCTGGAAGATACTGCAGTGATCAGGTAGTCTGAAGGAGAGCTCAAGGTTCAGATCCTTTGAATAAACCCCTCCCCCAAATCTGCCGTCTAACTTCGAGCCATCAGTATAAATGGAAGTGCCGCCATGAGTGACGGGACTCCGATCCGTGCTCTCCCATTCTTCCCTGCTGGGAATGTTGATTTTAAAACCGCTATCTCCGACTGTTGTGGTCGCACACCGATCTGTGCTCAGCGGAAGAAAGCTATAGGATCCCAAAATACAGGCGTGTCCAGTAGTGCTTGTGCCCCAGCCGGACGTTTCCCTTAGACGCAGAGCCGATGCTGCTGCTACTCGGTGCCCTTCCAGATCGAGTGGCAACATGCCAAGAATGGCCTGGAGTGCTTCATTGGGCGTTGTTCTTAACGCACCGCTTATACAGATCATGCAAGATCTGTGTATTTTACCTAGCAGATTAAGGTTTGTTGCCTTGCTCAGCGCAGGCCACCATACCACAACTCCATAGAGCATGATTGGTCGAATGATTGCAGTGTAGATCCATTTGCATATTTTGGGGCTGAGCCCCCATTTCTTTCCAATGCCTCTTTTGCACGTGTAGAGTGCAATACACGCTTTCTTCTGGCGCTGAAGAACATTCTCCTCTTTATATTTTGATTAGTAATTGATTAGATTAGAGCTAATCAAAAGTTTAATGGCGATTAGCATATCTAATCTAAACTAATCAAAACAAATAATCCATTAGATTTCTCGATTAAAAAAAAAAAAAAAACTAATGGCGGCGATATACCAACAGGTTATCATAACCTCTAACGAGATTTTTAGCCGAGCTTCTCTTTCCAACTTGTGGTGTGTTGCTTTTGAGTTTTTCCTACAAGTTGGCGGGACCTACAGTTTTTTGCCGACTCCGAACGGCACTTGCAAAGCAAATGATTTTTTTGCTGAGAAGCTTCTCATGGCAGAAATACACCCGGAGAGTTTGCCAAACTACCGCCGAGGGGCGACCCCGTTTAGAAAAATTCTTTTTCTAAATAATTTTTGATGTTACTTTTGTCGGGCATCGAACCGCCACGGCCGAACACTTAACCGCTACACCACGGCGGCCGCCACTCGATTAGTTTTGATTAAATTGGATTAGATCAACTTTTTGAATTATTTTTTTGTCATTTAATTCATAAATTAACAATTTCAAGTTTGTTTATCAAATTTTCATCATAAACATAAACACTAAATACTTGTTAAAGCAGTAACGTAACTATACCATCCGGGGTCCGTGGCAAAATCTTCACGTTGTACTCTGTTTAATTTTAATAAACTTTAAGATCTTCAGCGTACTCAATTACACTTTGTATATGTCCCACTGATGGCCTTTGGCCTCCTCACCCGCGTTGCCAACGTACCACGACAGAATATGTAGAAACCAATGGATGCGTTTGATTGACAGTTTTTTGACGGTCATAAGTACGTAAAATTACTCGTCACGGGTAACGTGTACATCTCTAAAAATGAAGCAACATCTTTTTTTTAGGTTGGTTGAAATGCTTACCGGTTAACTTGAAATTGTATTATGGAATTTAGTTGTCTCACTTTAGATTTTAAGCAGAAATTATAAAAATATACTTTTCAAATAAAATAAAATACTCAGGTACAATGTGAAAAATTATTTTCTGCTCGCGGCCTCTTGGGCCGGGGCCCTCTTAGGTCGGGGCCCGTGGCATTTTGCCAGCCCTGCCACCCTATTGCTACGCCACTGTGTTAAAGTATAGAAATTAAAAATTTTCGAAATGGAAATAAGGTCAGTTGACTTAACTTTTTTTTGCCAATATGTTTATTGACGTTATTTCCTAATTGAAATGGAAATAACGTCAACATTGCTTGTGGCATGACAACTGAACATCACGCGATGTTTGAGTTTGATGATGTGATTTTCAACATTAGAAAAAGCTTCGCATTTTATAATATGATTTCAATTTAAAATACTCAATGGTACGATTTTTTTAATTGTAAATATTTATTTAATAATCTGATATAAGTCAAGCGATATTTAATTATAAATTGATTTTTTTTTTTCAAATTTATCTTAAAAAGCGCCGCACGCAAATATTTGAAATTGAAAAACCGCACGATTGTAAGACGTATGTATATTTGTAGCATACACGAATTCACACATATGAACGTTTCTTAAGTTGTGGTTTAGTGCCAATCACTAATTGTTGCACAAATTCAGTTTTCAAAGGTAGTGATTACTTTGAAATGAAAGCGATGGCGATGGCTGGTATAGATAGATCATATACCGGTGATAAGGAAATAGAGTTTTTTATACCTTTTAAGATCAACATTCTTCTAGCAGAAAAATTTAATTGCTGAATGTCTCTCTTCAATCAGGATAAGATATCACTGAGTGTGATAATATTTAAGTATTTTCTCTCTTATAAGCATATGTATAAGAAGTATGTATATTTTGGTCCTTCCAGCAGAATGCAATGTTATACAGCTCTTCAATCATTCTTATGTTGCCTTTATTTGCTTTATTTTATTATATACATATGTACATAAGTATATCAAGGCTTTTGTTTTTCGTTCCATTGTTGTTAGTTTTTCACATTCATTGCATATCTCTACAGGAGTCAAGTACTGTAAGTGGGTAAATGAATGAGGATGGTATTCTTACACATATGTATATCAACATGGGGCATACTGACTAAACAACAATACATATTAAACTTTCAACAAAATATTTATACCAGTAACACCCTTTATTCCACCTTTGGTAAACCATCCTACAAACGTTAGGTATTCTACTAGACTTATCTGCGCCATTGTTTTCAACACAATGGATGCATCGACGACTATTATATTAAAAATAAAAGAAAAAAATCGTATGTTTATAACACACCCACTCAAAAGTTGACGAACTCATACACGAGTCAGTTATAAGTACCTACAGGCAAAGAGGTATGCGATTAATATATGGATACGGCATAGCTCCTAATTTTCCAGGATTTTCAGGTTAGACTGGGCTAAATTTTCTATATTGATACTAGCTGACCCGGCAGACGTCCTCATCCCTACCCTCAGGTTCTGAAAGGCAATATGAAAAAAATGACGGGTGCTGTAATGCATGTCTAACAGGGTTTCATTAAAAAAAGTGAATTGTGTCCTATTGTGGCCGGATTATGATATTTTAAAATTTGAGTGAAAGAAATCGGGCCAGTCAATCGGATGTTTAGCTTTTACAAAATTTCGAGTAGAATTTTATATGTTTATGTATGTAAATAGTACAGAAGTATAGATGTAGATATAGCAAAAGATGATAGATAAAATATGTATTTTATTCGTATGGGAGGTGACACGACCCCTTTTTCGTTATCACCACTTTTTTTGGAGGTGGTAGGGAGTGATCTCATATAACCCCTTACCAAATTTCAGTGGTCTAACATAAGTACTTCCAGAAATATCGACTATGCCACGCGCCCTATATTTATTAAAATATTTTTTAGCCTGTGATCACAAAAAAACGCTTTTTTGTTTTTTTGGTGTGTTTGTTTTTGTTGTTGTAACGAGGTGTCACCCCGAGTGTATTGCTCTTGGCCGGGTCGATATAAGAAAACGGCCCGGGTCGTTTCGGCACTATGGGTACAGCACAAGTACTGGTACCGTTCTCGTAGAACCGGCAATACAAGAAATTAGCCGTGTGCGACCTACTCTTACATTGTTATTATTACTGAGTAACCAGATCCGCCATTTTTATACCTTTCATGAACATGAAATGGTATTATAAACTTGGTAAGTATGAGAAGAAGAAGAGATGGACCCATCAATATGTATACCGAAATGATCAAGATGAAAATCTGAGTTTATTTAGCCATGTCCGTATGTCTGTTGGAACTCAAACTAGTCCCTCAGTTTTTGAGATATCTGGCTGAAATTTTGTTATATCATTCGTCGGAACTGGCGAGATCGGACCAGTATAAGATACAGCCCCCATAACTTCTGTAATAAAAAAGGTAGGAACGTGAAATTTTATAGCTACGGCCCCTTTTTGCATGAACAATATCGATAGTTCTGATAAACGGATTTTGAGCTATAACTCCTGTTATTAAACAGGTAGAAACGTCAAATTTTGTAACTATCGCTCTTTTTATATGAACAATATCAGTGTTGAAAATCATTAAGATTCGATTAAAATTTCTCATAGTCCCCATACAATTGATAGTTCCGATAAGCGGATTTTGAGCTATACACCCCTATTGTGAGTGTCGACCGCAATAGATAATCGACTACTAAGCGATTAGCGATCATCGAGCAATTGCGAGTGTCGCTCCGATCGCTTAATGAGCGACAATCGATCGTCTTTCTACAGCTATTTTTCAGTCGATGACGTGTCGATTGATTTGCAAAGTGCAAATAAAATTGATAAATAGTAAATTATTTTAATAAAAATAGAAAATATTAAAAAAAGCATTCGAAATTGGTAGTTTTTGTTCGATCAAGTTACACAATACCAATGTAAAATTCGATCGATTCAATCGAAAAGAATTGTTCTACTGCAAATCGACACTCGCAATAGGGGTCATAACTCCTGTTATAAAACAGGTAGAAACGTCAAATTTTGTAACTAACGCCCTTTTTGCATGAATAATATCGATGTTGAAAATCATTGAGACTCGATTAATATTTCACATAGCCCCATACAATCAATAGTTCCTATAAACGGATTTGGGCTATAACTCCTGTTATTAAACAGATAGAAACGTAACTAGTAGTGTGTTCATGTTTCAAATAACGTGACTCATACTCATGAAAGGTATAAAGCCTTCAGCACAGCCAAAAACAATCTTTTCATTCCTTGTTTATTTTCTACCATACCGGCGTTTAAAGCGTGATTACTCGGCAATGGTCCGCCTGAAGCAAAAAAACTTTTTTTCGAACTTTTTTTTGTGAAGAATAAAAGTTTTTACAGTAGCTATTTTTACGTAGTTATTTTTTTTACGGCAACGTAAAATTTAGATCAGTCAAATAAAAATCTTAATTAGCAATGAAAGTCCTTAGGGTATTATTGTACTAATGTCTTGCCAATAAATGATGATTAATTTCGTTATTCTTTTTTTTTTGGGTCAGTCCAATATAATATTATATCAACACAATTTAAACATTTATGTTTTGCTCAGTCTCTTATACATATATAAATGCATTAAGTACATTGCCAGTTTATCCAGTATAGAATATAGATAGTTTATCGTATTACCTTAAATATGGGGTAATCAGTTATCCGTTGGTTAGATCTAACGCACACATCACACAATGTGTTGCAGTAATTTTTTAATGAAATATTTATGGTAAATAAAGATAGTGCACGTCATGTCATCACCTCGCCAGTTCAACTCACAAGAGGCATACACATATTTTACACACTAGGATTATCTATGGAACCATTTTTAAAGCAAATTAACTTAATAATTTTTTAATTATTATCTGCAAGTTAAAGGACACCTGCGTGTTATATTGTTATTGTTAATTAAAATGGAGTGTCAGGTGAACGCATATTAGAAATTAGTGCATGTGATTCTCGACTCGAGAAAAATGTAAAAAACTACACTAGGTACACAGAGCCAAAAAGTTCACCTATAATCAAAGAGATCGACGTCTAAAAAAGCTTTTTGGCCGGGGAGAGCGAGTGAGGACAAATTTGAAGAAATTTGTGCTAGGAAATCTTCTAGATTTTAGCTTGAATTTCTTCTCAAATTTATTAAAAAGGAAATTGGCTAAAAAGAAGGAGTTCTTCTTATTTATGAATTTTTTATGTACTTTTGTCAGAAACGTTCAATTGCTAGAAGAAATCTGCTTGTTTTTATGAGAAAGCCTGTTTAAAGTAAATTAATGAGAACATCCTCTTATTTTCACTAGATTCATATTGAATTTATTGAAAAGGAAAACTATTTATTTTTAAAAGATCCCTTATTAATTCAAATTCAGGTATGCCTTCTTCAAATGTGTAATTCGACGCTACCAAGCAAAAGTACACGATAGCATCATGGTAGAGATCTCCGTTCAGCAGTTAATAATTCTTAGTTCGATTATTAAAAAGAGACACCCAGTCATAATAAGACGGGCATCTTATTGGAAAAATATCATAGAGAAATCCTTCATCGAGTTGAGAATGCTATCGTAAATTCAAGTATATTTGCATTCCATTAGAGAAATATATTAGAATTCGATAAGAAATCTAAACTTTTTCTCGATATTGAGAACTTTTTTGTAGAGAATGTTACAAGTATGGCCACCTTGCAAAAAACTGCGGACCCATGTTGTTGTGTTGTTGTTGTAGCGAGGTGTAGCCATGCCTAAATGTCAGACAGGATCACCCCGAGTGTATTGCTCTTGGCCGGGTCGATATAAGAAAACGGCCCGGGTCGTTTCGGCACGATGGGTACAGCACAAGTACTGGTACCGTTCTCGTAGAACCGGCAGTACATAAACTAGCCGTGTAGGCCATGTAGGTTATTTAGCGTTACCCAGGGCGCACCAACTGGAGCCGACCTACTTTTACACCCCCATCTCTAACGAGAGTTGTTCTTGACTAGTACCTTTTGTTCCCAAATTTTGATTGTTTTAGTTTACCCAAGAGATGCAGTGGAATTTTAGTTTCTGTTGCATACACTTAGGAGTCAAAGTACCCCTTTTGGGTATAAAGTCGATTAGTCCTTTCATACACGTTCGGGTATAAATGGAAACAATTGGTCTCTTCATGTGAACAGTTCAACCCATACAAAGTGATCAGAACTAGCATTATTCGCATTCTGCCTTGCGACTGGTCCCGGACTGATCGCATTATTTGCAGGGTATGTTTTCAGGCCAAGATTGGATAAAGACAGATTTCAAAATAAAACTCTGCTTATTTTTGCGCTGTCAAATAGTTGTCAAAAATGCTTTCAGTGCACGCCAATTTCGAACAATTTGACAGGGCAAAAATTAAAAGATATTTATTTTGAAATAGCAGACCCGGCAGATGTTATACTGCCCAAAGGTTCGGCGAATAACTTCGAAATCATTCGAGGGATATCTTAAATTTTAAGTTAGAGGTCGAGTAATGCAACAGTAAAAGCTTCAGTCAATTATATTTTATCCACGAAAAACTAGCAAGTGTAAACAGCTGATTGTGACTTAGCAAAAGAACGACAAAAAATGCTGGTTCAAGTTATTAGCCAATCAGAAACGTAACAGCTGTTTGCCTGCAAGTTTTTACTGAATCCTGTTCGACGAAAACGTCGAAAATTTGAGATTTTGAGAGATTTTAACAAAACTCTCGATTGCTAACAGTTCTTTGAAAATTTTTCAAGAAACAGACCTACAAGTTACAATTTTATTGTAGGTAGAGATACATATGCGTTCAACTTCCGTTATCCACTTTGCTCCCACCTTATTATACCGCCAGGAGCAGTAGAAAAACAGTGGGGGAAGTAATATAAAATACAATAAAAAATTAAAAAAAAATATAATTAAATAAAAAAATTAATAAAATATAATTAAAATAAAATAAAATGAATAAAATATAATTACAACAAATTAAAATAAAATAAAATGAATAAAATATAATTAAATTAAAAAAAAAAATAAATTAAAAAAAAAAAAAATATAATATAAAAGAAATAAATAAAAAAGAAATAAAAAATAAAATAAAATAAAAATAAAATAACATAAAAATAAAATAAAAGAAACAAAAAGAAAATAAATTAAAATAAATTAAAATAAAATAAAATAAAACAAACAAATAAAACAAAAAATAAAATAAAAATAAAACAAAAATAAAATAACCTAAAACAAAATAAAATAAATAAAAATAAAATAAAATACAACAGAATAAAATAATATAATAAAATAAAAATAATATTAATTTTTTGCGCCGATTTTTCCCCTCGCTACTGGCCAGTAGTATGGTTTTTCATTACTGCAATATTACACACACACACACGCACACATACACACACATACAAATGTGCTTAACAGCTAAACGCTACCCAACAAACATCGAGAACGAAAAACTCAAACGTTTGAGAAAACATCTATTCTCAACTTTTTCTCAAACGTTGTTTATATAACAGGATTATTTGTTGAACTACATATATTAATTAAAAAAAATATTATGTAAAATTTAACTGCATAAATGGTAACTCGCTTTTTATTAAAATGGGTATTTGTTTTGCATGATTGGCATCTCTGAATAAATATTTCAATGAGAGCATGTGGATTCCATTTCGATCCACTCCGCTCAGTTTGAGAAGCGTTTGAAAATTCTGCCGTTCTCAATTTGAAAATCAGGGAAAATCCCATATTAAAAATGAGCCTTTTAGGTTGAGAATGCTATCAACGGTTATTTCGCCTCAAATTGAAAACGAACGTTTGAGATTTGAGAAGATGGTTGGTTCTCAAATGCATCTCAAATTGAGATTAGCTAAAAATGTTTGTTGGGTAAAGTCAAGCCCTACGCCTTGCACTTTGTGCGCCTTCAACTCCTTGACTTACACACTTGGCTAAGTTTAAAAGGTGGAAGGAATTAGTGAGGTGAAACGAAATTGTATAATTTTGTATTTTTTATTATCGTGTCTCAGCTTTTTTTGGGTAATCGATAAAGCAAAGGTTAAAAAGACTACTGGCGTGTGTCGAACTCTGCTGATTGCGGCACAGCCTTTGATCCTGCGCCCACCATACGCTCTCGTCTTCCGTGTGTGCCGACAACATTGTCTAAATGAATTTTACTTCCCTCAACATTTTGGTTGATTATGAAACGGACGAACCTAAATCATTCATTTCAGTTGTGGGCTCTTAAACCAGTCCTTAAATATTTAACCTCACTTTTTCGTTGAAATATCTAAGTTTGATATGAAATACCTTGGCAGTGTATTTATTACTTACAAGTAGTTAAGCTTTTATTTTTGTCGTCGAATACACAACAAGGATATCTGTACAAGCTGGCCGTTTTAGTTGTGTACATGCGTATGTGATACGTGTAGCATAATAAATTTGTATAAATATATTTTTTTTTCGCATTTACATACACACGCACACACTTTTATCATACGGTCACTGAGCTTTCTTTTCTTTTTCAACTTTTTCTGCTATGTATTTAATTACGGAAATTGCATCCACCATAATTTCAAAAACTGCTTTCGTCTAATAATTTTAATTTCTTCCTTTTTTTCTTGATTTTACACATACACACATAATCTCAGGGATTAGGTATTATTTTTGCAGTAAAATGAAGCCTCGCGTTTACAATTTATTTGACCGATGTGTTGACTTTTCACGTAACTATCAAACTGAATTTTCCTTATGCTACATTGACGTTCACTGCTATAACTTGCTCGGCTTTGGCATTCGTCGTGTACGTGCACTCTCGTTGGCGGCGAGTACAAGGCCTCTCGTCGTTGGCGTTGTAGTCACAAAAAAATCTTTTGCACAGCTGTCATCTTGCTTATATCTTATATGCTCAGCAAACTCTCTACCGGCATTACCAACAAACACTCTGCCTCTGCATTTAACAGTTAGATACGGTTTGTTTTCCTATTTGCCCGCTCACCACTGTGCCACCACCCCTCAACCAACCCACTGAGCGGCAACAATAACAACAAATCAAAAATGTATCAATATCAGCTGGTATAGCGTTCTTTTAGGCGCAGTGGAGTTGTCAGCGTGTGTATGTGTGAGCATGTGGGTGTGTGTGATTGTGAGTTTATGTTGATTATGCTGATGTCCTTTTCTTTGTTTTTTTTTTTTGTTTGCGAGAGACACTGCGGCGTCGTTGTTGTTTTCGTCTTGTCGTTGCAGGCTCATAGTCGCCTTTATGATTGTTATTTTAGAATTGTTATTGTGCCTTTTTGTTTAATAGAGAGAGGGATGTTAGTATAAAGAAAAAAATAGTTAAAGCGTTATGTTCTATTGTAAAATGGGTATTGCTGCAATAGAGGGCATCATTAACAACCTTCCGCTATCAAAATGCAAAATGTTGCCTTCTTGTCCTCGCTTCCATATACGGTGAGGTAATCGCCCTTTCAATCAGCAAATCATTTTGGCATTATTCTGGGGTATCCTTGGAGTCCTTTTGGTATCATTTTTGGGTGAATTTGGGATAATTTTTGGGGTCAATTTGGGTGGTTTTTGGATCATTTTGGAATCATTTATGAGATCAATTTGGGGTAATTTTGGATCATTTCGGGTTAAAATTTAAGATCATTTTGGGTTTAATTAGGGATAAGTTTGGAATCATTTTGGGGTCGTTTTTTCGGTCATTTTGGGATCATTTTCGGGTCATTTTGGGATCATTTTGAGCTCAATTTGCAATCATTTTGGCGTCATTTTGAGATTATTTTTGGGGTTAGTTTGAGATGATTTTGGAATCATTTTCGTGTTATTTTGGGATCATCTTGGGGTAATTTTGGTATCATTTTGGTGTCACTTTCGGATCATTTTGGCATCATGATTGGCGCGAATGAAAAAAACAGCTGTCAGGAAAGCAGCTGATTACGTGACAGACAGAGCCAAATATTGGTAGAAAGCTGAGGCTCGGTGTCAAAGAGAAAACTTCAGAAGTCCTTACGTTATGTGAACAAAATTATAATACCCTTGTACTACCTTTTTCAATTGTATAGACAGTTGTACTTCTGAAACTGTAAATTGTACTTCCGAATAGTCAATTGGACTTCAGAAGTTGTAAAATGTATTTCAGAATAGTCAGTTGTACTTCAGAAACTGTAAAATATACTTCAGAAATCGCAAATTGTACTTCAGAAACTGGGGGGTCACTCTGTATTGCGATGCGACACTCGTGTAACTCAACTATCGCAACGGTGGTTCTAGGACAATAATTGTTAGCTATTGCATTGTTGCTATTTTCTGCTTCTTTAGTAGTTCTTAGTGAATGTATGTGTGTAGTTCTCTGAAGAGCGATTGATCAATTCTGAAAAACATTTTACATTTTCTGAACCTCAATTGACTACTCTTAAGTACAATTTACTATTTCTGAAGTACAATTTACAGTTTCTGAAGTACAACAGATTATTCTGAAGTACAATTGGCAATTCTGAAGTACATTTTACACTTTCTACAGTACAATTGACTATTCTGTAATTCATTTTACACCTTCTTAAGGTCAATTGACTATTCTGAAGTACATTTGATGCTTTCTGGAAAACAATTGGAAAAGGTGTAGTTCTAGTATGCTAGGAATAAAAATCCCTGGCTCAATTACGCTCTGGATATTGTAGCAGATTAAACTCCTACTCATCTAGACTGAACCCCGGATTGCCGAATGAATGTCCGGCATGCGGCTCGTCCTCTCATAACACCAACTACCTATTCACTTGCTCTGCAGATCCCACACTTCTAACACCCATTTCCCTTTGGGCCAACCCTGTAGAAACAGCTAGTTTCCCAAGACTCCCGTTAGAAGACACTGATGACAATCTAGGCTGAGGATAAGTACACGTTGGGCAGGGCTACACTCCGTTACAACAACAACATCCTGATAGATAGAAATTTTTGTTCAGTTAGGTTCATCCACAGAAAGAAAACCGCAAAAGTCCCTATCGATCTCATGTGTTTGACGAAAATTTTACAACTTCGTCTGAGAAACTGCATCTTTGAATCAAAAGATAAGACAGAATGTGTAAAAAAGTGTAAATTTCCACTCAGCCGTTGATATACTGAAACCTTGTCCCCTATGGCAGTATAAAGTCAGCTTGAGTGAAAACGGTGTTTCCAGTTGATTTCCTAAAAAAAGCGATCTAAATAGGTTTTTACTTTAAACAAATGAGTTTATTTATTTTGATTAAAACTTATTTGCTTCTGTAATTGTTAGCAGCTTATCTTGCTTGGCATATTAATTAAAACTAAAATACGCCACGTTTTTACATTACACACAAAAAAATTTTATTTGGTACATATTTTGGAATGAATTCTTGTTTTTTTATACATCAGTTTGATATACAATACATAGGTACTCCAACTGTAAAAGTGATTGACTGAATGAGATGTTTAAGTATTTTTTGCATATCTTGAGGATTTTCCGTTCATTGTAAGCTAATATGTACTACAGTATTTTTTTTGTGTAAAAATTAAATACACTTTGTTTTTGATCATTAGCGTTGGTTTCGAAATTCAGTAAGGACCATACAATAGCCGTATTCCGTGAATCGCTTTAGCAATATAAATAATTGTACAATTGCCTAAAAGTATGCAACATTTCCCCTTGTTAACTATATTCCTGAAAGACTTGACTGTCAGGACTCAAATTTCGAGAGTAAATGTTAACAACAATTACACATCATCTTAGTGGAAAGAGTTATTGTTGAGCTTTATATTGTATATTTTA
This sequence comes from Campiglossa producta, assembly GCA_964058755.1. NCBI lineage: Eukaryota > Metazoa > Arthropoda > Insecta > Diptera > Tephritidae > Campiglossa > Campiglossa producta. Next base: position 124,969,738 of record CAXKVI010000002.1, on the reverse strand, counting down.
CCGTGATTTTTTTTAGTAAGCTCTACATACTTTTAGGCGCAATAACAAATTACAGCATGCGTGGCGCAGCCAATAAATCACTTTTCTTTATAATGTTTACTTTCAAATTTTTAACGTACTACATCTACCTATTTATTTTCTTAATAAACAGTCCATTCCCGATTCTATTTTAAAATGCTGTCTTAAAATTTATAAAAAATAAAAGTTTTTCTTCGTAGATAGAAGTTCACAAATATATATTTTTACATACAATAGCAAAAAAGGAAATACATATTGAGCCGCCGACAAACACTTGCCTATCGTTGATGAAATGTTTTTTTTTTATATATTAATTTTAGCCTAGATATGGTCGAGATATCTCATTCGTTAATTTAGACTTGCAACTTTTAGATCCCGGACCCTGGATGAGGATTTTTTGTATTAAATAAACCGATATAAAAAGCATTTCGGTATTGTTTTGGAGTAATTTGAGTATCACGTAGGGATTATTTCGGACCCCTTTCAACCGGGATTGTTTTGGAGATATTTAGGTATCAGTTCGGAATTATTGTTCAAACATTTTGAGTATTGTTTCAAATTTTACTTTCAGAACATTTCGGTATTACTTTCGGACCCCTTTCAAGGAGAACGCAAATTAACCTCAAACAATTTCGAAGTAAAACAAAAAAAAAAAAAAACAATGGGGGGATTCGCTAAGTCTTGCCAGGTGCACGGATTGCATGGATTGTAAAAGTCCTATGTCGAAATTTGCAATACTACGCGAGCGCCCCATTGTATAATCGTAGCAAGCTTAAATGTAACAGAAGATTTAACTGTCAAACTGTAAATAGAAAATAAAATAAAATTCGAAAAAATGCCGCGAATCTCAGAAAAGCAAAAAAATGTTTTCTTCTTTAAAGAATTTAAATCAAATCGTTAACAAACGTCAAATAATTTTCATTAAAGCCGAAACAAAATGTATTCAACAAAGTGTGCTTGACAGTTAAATATTTTCTCTTTTAAGGGGCTATAATGTCAAACGAATGTAAACAAATGAATTAATCATTTATGGTGCACCATATGTAAATTGGGTATCATTTTCTCTTCTTTAATATTAGCAACAATTTACTCTTATACCATCCGCGATTTTTGTAAAAAATGTTTGGTTACAGTTTTCTTTCCTTAGCTTACAAAACAGTTGAATTCCAACCGTTCTTCACTGGCACCGAATTTTTTTTCACTACCAATAAAATACTTCTAAATTTGCTACCGAATATTCTTTCGTATTGCTTATTTGAATTAAAGGTAAAATATAAATATTGAAAATTTAAAACAAAAGTTAATTTACAAATTTGTTAATAAAAGTTTATAAACGGAAAAATTTTTTTTCAAGTGGGTTAAAATATTTTTCTGTTTGACATTATACCCTGGTTCCGATTGAGAGCAACGTCAAATTCAAGCACACTTTGTTGAATACATTTTGAGCCGAAAGTATTTTTTCTTTTTGTGAGCGAACTGAGAGGATGGAGAGAAATACAGGGCTGCTTTTTATTTCCTACAATTCTTGCATTAAAATATACATAGGTTTGAGCATTGTATAAATTGTACGGATAGGATATAATTTTTTACGTGTATTTTGTTGTTGTGACTTTACAATCCATGCAATCCGTGCACCGTTTGCAATACTTAGCGAATCCCCCTAATGATTCCGAAAGTACTTTTTTTCTGAAAAATAATATAAAAGTTTCTAAAAATCGTTCGATACAAATGTATGTACTGAAAACAACAAAATGATTCCGAAATGCTTATTGTTCTGAAACTAGCCCCAAAAAATCGTCGTTTTTATTAAAGAATTGTTCGGAATTATTCTTGGAACATTTTTGGTATGGTTTCAAATTTTATTTTCGGAACATTTCGGTATTACGGGTCCGTTCAGCAGAACGAAAATATTTTCTCAAATAATTTCAAGTAATACCAAAAACATAACGATTCCGTAATTATATTTTTCCCGAAAAGTCTTCAAAAAAAAGGTAATAAAAATAATACCGGGAAATAATATAAAAGAGTTTAAAATTTTCTATTTTAAGTGATCTGGAGATTTAAAAAATAGTGCCTAATTCCTGCACTGCCCGAGAATTGATTGAAATCATACAATACAAACTTTTTAAGGGTTGCTGTTCCCGAAACATTACTGAATTTAACTATAAACGACACTGATGATGGCGCATTGCCAAACCCGGGTTTTCCTTGACACTGGATGACTGAAAATCGTTACAAATTAATTCAGACAATACTCGTTCTGCTCTTCAGCACATTTGTTTTTAACCCCATCCTGGGCTGTCACTGAATTCTGAAGCTTTCTGCCATAACTAGAATATAAAGTTTGTCCATTAGGACAATTTTCTACACTTCATCAACGATATGCGCCAGTTTTAAGGACCGCATATTTCATCATCTCTAGTTGGCTTATGTTGAGCTAAATGTTTCATATACATTCGCGCCAAATACTTTGCTCTTCTCGTCCAGCACATAGAACGTAATCAATGATGTTGCTAAATTTTGTGGTCGTCCCCATTGATCGAATCCTTTCGACGTTAAACCACTAATAATCGGTATTAGCTTAGCCAATGCCATTTCAATGCTATTTATATTGAGTAGACTATTTGTTTCTTTGGCCGCAGTAGCAGTGGCACTATCGCCAACGCTTTCATCATTGTTTTGTGGTGTGGTGCTTGACTTGCTATCTTGCTGCGTCAATGTCAATGTTTCACCTATGCTCTCGGCAATTGCATCAACAGTTAAAGAGAAACCACGACAAATATTATTCAAACAAACTGTTGAAGCATCATCGCTTTCTAGCAAATCTAATGTTTCACTATACATTTTTTGTAACAGCGGTCCAACTGCATTATATTCTGGCACTTGAGTTGGTAGTAAGAATGTAGCCATTTTGCCATTTGTATCGCCTACATCACTATTGATTGCCATTTGTAGCGACCAAAAGAGTTGTTCTAAATCTGATAAACTGAAACGTTTAGTTAGCGGCAATGGTTTCATGATAGCCACCACTTTGGCACGTATCGTGCGCACCAATTCGCTTAAGCCACCTTCTTGTATAAAATGTTGTATGAGTGAGAGATATTGTTGTTTTAGCTCATCAGTGATTTGCTTCTTTTCGGTTGTTATATCTTGATACAAATAGCCACCAAGTAAATTTAATTGTACGCGTAACGTTAAGACTAGCATCGATGAGGCATAAATGAATGTTGTGAGGCGTGTGAATGCAACAATTTTCATCTTTTCCCACAATTCCAATTTGTTGGCTGGATTTTGTCGGAGTTGCTCAAGTAACGCATCCGTGCTGCATTCACGTATTATGGCCGTGTATAGTTCGGCGCTCATACTTAAGATTACTTGATTACAAGTACGTTCTGTCGATTCGAAATGTTGCGTGCGTCGGGTGTTTTCGAAAAATTCACGCGCCTGACGCTCTTGGAATTCGATAAGTTTACGTTGCGCATATTTTACGGCTACAAAGGTGCCACCAACTAAAACGCCTGTGACAATAAATTTTCGACGATGTCGTGTAAGAAAGTCACCAAGGCTGGAGAGCATAGTCGGAGTTGTGTGTTGCGTTGGTTTTTAATAGATGCAGACGTTTGACTGTGTCTCAAGGTGACGCAAGAGCTAGAAGGGAAATAAAAAGTGTTGTAAAAAACATTCAATGTTGTGATTAAAATATGTATATATAAACGCAAATACATAGCCCGGCGCTTTTGTACTTGATACCTTAAGAAGAAATAGAAGGGATAGAGAAAAAAGTGAGTGAAAGGGCTATATCCTCTCCTTGTTTTTTTTTTTTTTTGCTCATCTAGTTTCATCTAACGGGAGTCCAAAGAAAATTTACAGTTTCATGCCAACCGGCATCACGGAAGACGGGTGACGTCACACCCGGGAGGAGCTTAACATATTACAATATCGATATCGAAGTTGATTGACTAGGTCCTTGGATGTTAAAACCTGCTTCACAGGCCTGACCCGACAGTGCCATTTACCGACTTCATGTATATGTTGTTTATACCCGCATATCAAACTTCTAAGGAATGTGGTACCGGTTCTCATCGTAGGGTATACGGAGATGTTTCTTCATATCTCTGAGTTGTGGATAAACATCATATGTAAGTCTGCTCAGCACTTACGTGTGCTTTCATACCTACATAGAACAATTTACCCAAACGATAGAGGTCAGTCTCAGCGGCACAAGAAGCTACCCGGTCGCATTGCGCTGGTTCAGCAGACTAGCTGGAGTCGCTGAGGAGGTTCGGCCTACCCATCAAGGTTAACTTAATTAGGCTTCAAATTCACAAATGGGTCCTTGTCGCATATAGCATGGTACCTAATGTGAAAATAACTTACTATTTTCTTCAGCTGACTTCACAAGTTGAAATAAAACTTTTTTGTTGAATTCTTTCTTCCTCGAAGCCCACGCATTTATCACCTCATCAATTGTAAAATCTTTAATTATTCATGCAGTTTATTGATTAGCCCTGGTTTGTTACTTTACAAGTCGCAGGGATTTAATAAGGGTGTGAAAGTATATGAAAGCTTTCTAATCGGTCAATCAGCGCTCTTTAGTTGACTTACCCGTTATTTCGCAAATAAATTTTACAAACGTTTTGTCCAAATATATAACAATTATTTCCTTTTAAATTTTAAAAGAAGCAGGTGGAGACTACTCACTTCAGGCAAGTGCGAAGTCCGTTTTTTTCTATTTTATTACAATGAAAATCACGACGAGGTGTTGCAGGTGCAGAAAAAAAGATTATTTTTTTGACAACAAAATTTCTATTGACATTCTTTTGTGTTTTGTTTTGTTTCTTTATTTTGTTGTTCGGTGCTTTGTTGCCACACTGGTTTTAACCCTTGGCTGAGCAGATAAGGGCAAATGACAGCACTTGCTTAAGGGCTCCGTTAATCTTCCTTAAGGCAGAAGGCGTTAGCGATAAGGAAGATAAATTTTGCCATTACCGCTAACGCCATATCCATAACGTTAATCAGCTGATCCAACCACCCCTTTGAAATCAATATAAACGCTTTAGCGTTGTGTTATGGCACGTATATTCGATTACATTGATTTCCATAAGTTTGGTTGGAACAGATGATGGCGTTAGCGATAACGAAGATCAATTACAACTTAAAAGGTCCGTTCATCTTCATTATTACCGTAGTCGAAACCAGTATTTTGATAACTCTTCCAATATTTTTGGACGGTATCTCAGATAATTCCAAAAAATCCTCGGCAATTGTATACTTTATACGTTAACGCGAAAAAACAAGTCGGAAAATGTTGGGGAAAGGCACCAAAAGCAGCGTCTCGGTGCTAGGAATGTGTATCCGAAAGCGAAAATATAATTTTTGGTTCCTGTGAAAAGTTATGACCAAAAAACCGAAAAATTACCCGGTCTGATTTTTATGTGCAGAACACCTTTCCGATCTTAAAAGACCCTCAGCCGGCACAACACCGGGTGCGCGACCTTTATTTTTTCTACGCAGAACTCTTTTTTGCACATTTTTAGGGACGGTCATGACAGTTTTGCAACTTTGATTGCAAACATCTCGCAAACCACTGAATATATTGTATATTGTATTCCGCTTGCGAACTGATTCCGAACAGCGTCTTTTGGTACCTCTCCCGACATTTTCCGACGTGGTTTTGCAGTTGACGTGTGATTTATACAGTTAACAAATTCTGGAACCCCGGGATCGTCATTTTAAAATCCCGAAATCTTGGCACTGTAAAAAATCTTCGGAAATCGATACCCAGGTAGAACCCAACCACGACAGGCAATTTACTTTAAGTTTTCTAAATCTGTTATAGATTATAGATTTTCACTATCGAAAGTTCGTTTCTATGGGAGGTACCCCGTCATTTCCCCCCTATAACCCTTAGGACTGGTTTTTCAGTGCAAGTTTAAATCACAGCTTAAGTTGACTAGAGTTTATTCCATACAAATTGGGCGTTTAAACCAAGTTTGAACTAGCACTGGCACTCTAGCTATCAGCATGCATACACCAAAGGGAAATCTACAGAAACTGCGCATCACAGCCTAGTTTCTGTACCTCATCTGCAATTGTCCGGCTTAAGTGGCGCGAGAATGCGCTTTTTGGGAGTGCCCTTCCTGGTTAGCCTACGCCAGGTCACGGAGCTGGACATAAAGGACCTGATGGCTTTCATCAAGTCATCTAATTGGTTCAAGGCAGAGTAACGGTGACGGTTTAGGAACGTCAGTCCCGGGATCCTGCTATGTGGAGAATCCACTTGAACCTAACCTAACCTAGCACTGGAGTTTAAACCTGCACTGAAAAACCGGGCCTTAATAAAGGTACCACGTCATTTCCCTCCTATAACCCTTAATAAATCGATATTATTTTTAGTCTATGCACTTTCCTGGGGTAGATTTCATTAGTCGTGAAAACGTGAAATCGAAAATGATACCAATTTTTCAAGCTCGATCTCGTAGTACAGTTTCACTTAGTTTATAGACTGTGTGGATAGCTTAAGAGCCATGGCCTTAGGGTCTCTGGGACCCCGAAGACTCATTTAAGGGTTACCCCTACTGACAAACATAATCAGATGCTTAGCTTTTATTTACGAATGATATATAAAGCAACAACAACAAAATAAATAAATAAATCTGTATCCATATCTATCCTAGATAAAGTATTCAAACTGAAGAAATTCCGCAGATATGGCTCAGGCTTTGCCAAAAACGTTAGCTATACCAGCCTTAGCTGATAAACCACTTATCATAGTAACAGGGTTTGGACCATTTGTTGGTCATGAAAATGTAAATGCCAGTTGGGAGGCGGTACGTCTGCTACCAGATGCGCTTACATGGCATGGACACCACTACAAGCTAGAAAAACTAGAAGTACCTGTGGAATATGCTGCAGTTGACAAAGCAATCGACGAAATATGGGCACGAAATCCAAATGTAAGTTAAACATATGGCTAAGTATGTAAGTAAGTAGTAACCACCCACTTTTATTTCTATTTAATATAATTTTTTTAGCTCGTCATCCATTGCGGAGTGCATGGTCAGGCTAGTTGCATACATGTTGAGAAGTTGGCATATAATCATAAATTTACACGACCCGATTATGCCAAGCAATATTTACCTAAAGCTAGTGCTTGCTTGGTAAATTGCACCACCAAATCTGTTAAAACAGATATTTTGCATTGTGGTTTGGATGTTGATAAAATCGTACAAGTTATTGCTGAATCATGCGAGTGTATACCCACAGCTACAGATGAAGCCGTAGAAAGTGTAATCAGCGAGGATACGGAAGAGTTTACAGTTGCTAAGTGTTCGGAAGATGTCGGCAATTATCTGTGTGGTTATATATATTTGAAATCTTTAGATAGAAATCCCAATCGTACATTATTCATACATGTCCCACCCATAAATTGTCCTTTTACTTCGGAGGAGACAAAGGAGGTGTTGTTGCGTATAATCGAGGAATGTGTGCGTCAGTTGAAGGAGGAAAAGAAGGAAACTTGTTGATTTGTCGGACAGGTCTTGAATTATTTGATTTTCTGAAGTAAAGTGTTATATATTTTTGTTTGAGTTGTACAACAGCTTTTCTTGAGTAATGTATTATATATATTTATTTGCATAAGTATTATATATATTTTAGTAAAATAACCGTGTCAATGTAAAATATGTGCCTTTCTCGTTGTAAATAAAATTTAAATAATTAAATTCAAAGTATGTACATATCGTCGCTTGCTTGCTAGAAATATGAATGTGCCATTTTTATCAATTTTGTGTTAATTAGTCCACGGGATTGATCGTTGAATGCTGCATGTTTTATAAAAATACATAACGGAAAGCTATCCTAATTTGCAAGGAAAAAACAAAAACAGTAACGTAGAAAAAAGATTTGATTTTTAAAAACAGTAAATTTTTAAACTTGATTTCCAAACATTTTGATTTTGGCGCATTTATGCTGCTGGCAAGCGAGCAACGGTATAGTGTGGGTTGTTCGAAATATATGTAAGTTTTATTGTTATTGAATTATCTTTTTAACTCAAAGTTAATTTGAAAAGTTGCCAAAACGTATGAATTTAACCCCGCATTTGACATTAACTCTGAGTTAAAAATATAAATTTTCGTTGTGCAAGTCAGCCTAAGTTTACAATTTTTTTTTCGGAAGTAATTTTGTACCCTCTCTGAGCATTTGGTTAAAAAACTACTTAACGCATTTTCGAAAATTTTGAAAGCTTATTCCTTGGATACGTCCCCTCGACATGGGATATATTTTTTCTCGCTAGATGACTCCAGTCACTATATTAATAATTTTTTATTCATATTTGGAACGTATTTTTGATATATAGTGAACAACTCCGTTGCAAAATATTAATCGGCTAGGTGGCGCTGCAGTTGTTGTTGTTGGGCATCTGCTACTAAAATATGAAATATCGGAGCACTTTTTAAATAATTTAAAACTAAATTTAACGTCAACTATATTTTAAAGGCTTGAAAAAAATCACCCCTAAGGGCTGATTTACATGGCGATTTTTCTTTAGATTAAAGCGGGCTACCCACCTGCCAAGAAATGCCTCAAGAAAAAAATGAGCATATATTTCTTGTGCTTGGGCTCTGTGCCAAACGGTTTAAAAAAGCAAATTTTGACAGAACGATGTTAAATTCTGACAGTTATCGTGGTGAATATGAACGTCAGAATTTGCCCTAGCCCTGGGGGCTAGGTCTAATTTTGACAATCAATAATGTGAGCACAGGGATGCATGTGCTGTTAACATTCATATTAGATTTGTTTATTGGGCTGCTCTAGCTTACGCCAGATTGAGATATTTCACAAAATTGTGTTTAACGAACACTTTGGTTGCTCTTTCTTTTGTTTCATGAGTACGCTCAAAACAAAACTAGAGTAATCCAGATCACAAATTTCTGCTCTAGCTTTTTTTATGGAGTAAGTTAGAGCAGAAAAGCAATTGTCAGTCAGGAAAAAATAAATTTTTGAAAAATTCAAAAAAAAATTAGCTTGCAAGAAAATCAATGTTTTTGTATACGTGAATTTGCATTAATTTTGAAGATTTAAACAAAAAACCAAATAAAAAGAAACTATCGAGATTCAAGTGTTTCATGGCATTTCTGCTCTGAGTTGCTCTATTTCTATTTTGACAGCTGCCTTGCTCTGCTCTGCTCTAACCTGCTCTGAACTTTTTTTTGGTCAGGCCGTGTGCCAAACGGTTTAAAAAAGCAAATTTTGACAGAGCGATGTTAAATTCTGACAGTTATCGTGGTGAATATGAACGTCAGAATTTGCCCTAGCCCTGGGGGCTAGGTCTAATTTTGACAATCAATAATGTGAGCACAGGGATGCATGTGCTGTTAATATTCATATTATTTCACATAAATTTATGTTCACAGGCGTTATTTAACACTAAAATATAATATAATGCGAATAATACGCAATATAAATGCATGAAAAACACGTAAAATGAGAATTGATTCCCAAAGCATCTGCTTTTGCACGTGCTTTTTCCATACGTCAAAATTTACTACTGCCATAATTTAACGTTTCGTTTGGCACAGCAAAATGGCAAATATTCGTTCACCATAGGAAATTTGTCCACCTCATTTTACTCTGACGAAAAATGTTTTCAATTAGCACACAGCCTTGGTCCAGAAATTTTGATGTTTACCAAATTTTCCATTATTTTGCAAATTACTATTAGAACAAGTAAGGAAGTCTAAGTTCGGGTGAAACCGAACATTACATACCCAGCTGTGCACATAAAGTGGGCGTGATCGTTCACCGATTTTTCTTATTTTCTGTGGTAGTACTCTACATAAACATAACATGCCTGGTACCTAGTTTCGTAAATCTATCTCACACCGTTCTGAAGTTGTTAGCAGTCGAATTTAAAAATTGCTTGACTCATAAGTGGGCGGTGCCACGCCCACTTTCCAAAATTTTGAAAAAATTATGTAAAGAATATGAAAGTTGATGTATGTACCAAATTATATTATTATAGCGAAATCAGTTAATTAGATATGGACTTTTCAATATTTCCACCTCCTTTCAATATAACTTTTATGAAAAAGTAGGCGTGGTCGCGAAGCGATTTCGTTTATTTTCTATAGCTGAATTTACCACAACAATAGTATGTCCTCTACGAAATTTCGTTATACTAGCATAAACTGTTCTGAAGTTATTAAGAGTCAAAATTTTAAAATTTCTTCAAATATACGTGGGCGGTACCACGCCCCCTTTTCAAAATTTTTTATAAAATCGGCCTTAGAACATCTAAATCAATACATATTGCAAATTTTATCATTGTAGCTGCTTCTAATATTGAATTAACCCATTTTATACGTTTTTCGAAATTTTCGATATCGAAAAAGGGGCGTGGTTATGGTCCGATTTTACCCATTTTCAATAGCAATCTATTCTGAACCCAAATAAGTACGCATGCCAAATTTGGTGAAGATATCTCATTATTTGCTCAAGTTATCGTGTTAACGGACAGACGGACGGACGGACGGACGGACGGACGGACGGACGGACGGACATGGCTCAATCAAATTTTTTTTCGATCCTGATCATATTGATATATGGAAGTCTATATCTATCTCGATTCCTTTATACCTGTACAACCAACCGTTATCCTAACAAAGTTATAATACCCTGTGTACAAGTACAGCTGGGAATAAAAATGTATAAAACATGTTTACCGAAATATGTACTCACTTTTTGTGGATCAGCCCGTTTACCTCAAGAAATATATACGAACTTATTTATTTCTTGAGGTAAACCGGCGTTGCCAACCATCCAAAATTGTAGTATTGTTTCTTATGAGCTGAGTATTGGCTCAAGAAAATTTGACGTGTGAAAACGTTTCTTGACCATTTCTTGAGCGTTTTTTTATATGGAGTTTGACATTTCTTGGAAGGTGAGTAGACCATAATTATATTCCAGTTTGACAAATATTTGACAGCCCAAAATACTTTTAACAACAACAGCAAACATACGTGATTTTTCTTGCCTCAACCTGTTATATATAAACCCTGTGACAGCGGCCTTAAGCTCATGTAGGTTTGGCAGCACTAATTTTTCTTTTGCTTTGACTTTTCTCTGCCATTTACGTCATTTAGTTTTGTACATACTTTCTTTGAGATACTTCACGGAAAAAATATAAATATTTATCTTTTGCAATAAATAAAATTGTGCACTACATCACTTAAAACATGACTCGTCATGCACGCAATTGCACAGCAGGCGCTGTTTACACGTACAATGAAAAGCGACGCGATGCAGCAGAATCGGGCTATGGCACCAACGCTCAACGACTTGGAAAGGATTCAATAAAATCCTTCGATTGTTGCTCGTTGACTTTGCAACCATGTCGCAATCCGGTCGTGACCAAAGAGGGCTATCTCTTCGACAAGGAAGCCATACTGACCTATGTAATTACAAAGAAAAATGAATATAGCCGCAAATTGAAGGAGTTTGAACGTTTGCGCCGCGTTGAGGAGAATGAAAGTCAGCGGGAATTGAATGTGCAGCAACAGAAATGTATTGAAAAATTTGTAAATGCCGGCAAGCCAGTCAATGGTGATGTGCCAAGTAGCTCAAAATCAGCGGCTGCTACTTCTGCTGGTGCCAGCACATCTTCTGCTGCGACACTCTCATCTGCTTTTGTCTCCAATATGTCGAATGGTAATGAAAAGAAATTGCCCAGTTTTTGGGTGCCTTCCGAATGTCCAAACGCTGGTGTTGCCAAAGCTGTCAAGCCAGATCCTACCATTTATTGCCCTGTATCTGGCAAGCCATTCAAAACTAAGGATTTGATTAATATTAAATTTACACTACTCAAAGATGGCGATAACACGCGTTCACTCATAGCAAAAGAAGCGCGTTATATGTGTCCTGTCACACATGATGTATTGAGCAATGCTGTACCCTGCGCTGTTTTGAGACCAACGTGAGTTTTGCATTTTTATTATACATATTTTCCAAGTATTCCACTAAATGACTTTGTTTCTCTTTGCAGCGGCGATGTTGTTACAATGGAATGTGTGGAGAAACTAATAAAAAAAGATATGATTCATCCTTTGACAAACCAGAAATTGTCTGAAAAGGACATTATTCCCTTGCAGCGGGTGCGTATTCAAAACCATTTGTTTGGGGTCTTAATTTTTGAATGTTAACTTTTTCAGGGTGGCACCGGTTATGCTACAACCAACAACAATTTGGATGCCAAAGAAAAGCGTCCAATGCTGCAAGTCTAGAACTATTCTATTATAAGTTTAGTATTATTTTCATTTATTCTTTCAACAAAGATTATAGCAAAGATATGTATTAAACAATATCGTCCATTAAAATATAGCACCATAATAAATATACAAACAATACAATAGAAAACGAACTTGTATATCACAACAACAACAACAACTTGTTTAAAGAATGCTCTATATCAAAATAAGTCAAAAACTCTATATCTGAAAGAAAATTTAGTACCTCTTCAGCTTCTTTTTGAGTTAGGACAATAACAATACTTCTATGATGTGCTCGAGGGGTTGTTAAGGAAAGAAATAGCGGAAGTATCCAGTAATAATCAATAAAAACAACAATAACGCCTTGATATTACAAAAGATAATTTCATGTCGCATAACAGCACAAAACATCTTATCATATAGATACTAAAAGATCACGTGACATGTAATAATCACACTTTTAAGAGTATACTATCATGCGATATAACATGTATCTCATTACATCCATTCAGATCACATCATGCAGAAAAGAAGAGTGGTAACTGGATGCGATAGAATCTGACCGTACCGGATTGATATCTCGCATAGAAATGGCAATTCGGTAACAGTCTCCAAATCTTGTCGGTAATACAAAAACCACAATGTCGCCTTGAAATCACAAAATATCATTTTAAATCACATAAAAAAATATAATATAATATCACAGCCTAATAATCACATTATTTAAGAATATATCCCGTGATATAAAATCACATCACACCTGGATGGAACCCAAAATTATAGTACTGGTGTTGTTGTTAACAATTCATTGCCCTGTCTAGAGTGTATGATCATTCCGAAGATCTTCGTCAAGCTCTTCTAAGGGGAGTCCAAGGAAACGTGCAATTTCAACAGGGTTTGTCCAGAGGGACAGAGGGGTTAGAAGAGTAGGTTCAGATGAACAAGTGAAGAGATGTAGAGTATCATGGGGGGTCCTACCACATGCAGGGCATGTGTTTAAGATTGTATCATTAAGTCTGGATAACTACGAGTTTAACCTTACACTATATCCAGACCTAAGCTGTGCCAAGGTGACTCTTGTCTCCCTTGGTAAGGGGCGTTCTTCTTCAGCAATATCCGGCGGAGGACTGTTCAGAACGGGATTCACAGGTAGAGATCCGACAAAAGTGTCTACCGACTCGGTGTGGATGTCGGTTAGAGCCCGCTTATGATTCTGCAGATCAAACCCCAAGGTAATATGATGCCGGATCTCATCATAATGCTTACGGAGATGTTTCCTTATGTCTCTCGGGGCGGATCTATGTCCAAAAGATGACGGTTTGGATGTGCTGGCTTGTGGCAGTTCAGAAGGAATTGCCTGCTCAGCATTTCCGCATGCTCTTTTACATTGAGCAGTTTTGCCTCCTGATGGAGGTGAGACTCGGAAGACATGAGGAGACATCCCGTAGCAGTTCTGATGGCAGTATTTTGGCAGACTTGTAACTTCGTCCAGTTGGTGTTATGTACATTAGGCGACCATATGGGTGCAGCATAGTCAAAGACTGGTCGGCCAATGGCCTTATATGTAGTCAGCAACGTTTCTTTGTCTTTGCCCCAAGTGACTTGAGGATCTTGTTGCGACCACGTACCGTTGGTGCACCCTGGGTAACGCTAAATGACCTACCTGGCTAGTTTCTTGTATTGCCGGTTCTACGAGAACGGTACCAGTACTTGTGCTGTACCCATCGTGCCGAAACGACCCGGGCCGTTTACTTATATCGACCCGGCCAAGAGCAATACACTCGGGGTGACCCTGTCTGACATTTAGTCAGGGCTACACCTCGCTACAACAACAACAACAACAACGAAAATGTCTAATTCATTTCTCACCTGGTGCGTCCATGTCGTAAAAAGCGTCGCCGTTGATTTAGTCGGAGATATAGTCAGATCTCGCTCAGTGAAAAACCTGGAAAGGTCGCAGAGGTAACCGTTGATTTTCGTACAGAGTTCATCAGTATAGGGGCCCTTCCCCGTCGCCATTATTGTACAGTCGTCAGCATATGAAACGACGGAGACGCCCTCTGGTGGTGGGGCATCTTCGATAGATAGAAATTAAACAGTGTCGGGGATAGGACACCACCCTGTGGCACCCCCTGTCTAATACGTCTAGGTTTTGATGTTGCGTTTCCAAAGTTAACCGACGCCTGCCGTCCATTCAAATAATTAGCGGTCCATATCTTTAAACCATCAGGTATCTGTGTCTCAAACAGATCTTGTATGAGAGTGGCATGGTTGACTGTGTCAAAAGCTTTCGACAGGTCAAGTGCCACTAACACAGTCCTGTGATTTGGTTGGTTTTGATTTAGGCCGCTATTTATTTGCGTTGTAATGGCATTGAGTGCGGTGGTGGTGCTGTGCAGCTTACGGAAGCCATGTTGATGACTAGCCAGGTGCAGATTTGCAGTATAATACGGGAGCAAAATGGACTCTAGCGTCTTCACTACCGGTGACAAAAGTGATATAGGGCGATATGAATCGCCTATGTTTGCCGGTTTTCTAGGTTTTAGTAATGGAACCACTCTCGCCTTTTTCCATATTTCAGGAATGACGAAAGTGTTCAGTGAAAGACTGAATAGAGCCGCTAAGTATTTGTGTCCCTCCTGGCCTAGATGTTTCAGCATCTTCATGGCAATGCCGTCGGGGCCGATGGATTTTGAGGGCTTAGCCTGTCTGATGGCTTCTTTGACCTCTGAGGCAGTGATGACAATGGGCGTGTTTTGGTTTTTGTATTTACGCGCCGTTTAGCTCTATCGGGCGGGGAATGTAGTACAAATTGTCTACAGAAGGAGTTCGCACATCCCCTAGGATCCTTCTTCACCCTGTCACCGAAAGTAATATCTACTTTATCCTTGTGTTGCGTTGGATTAGATAGAGCTTTGACCGTAGTCCATAATTTGCCAACACCATCAGAGAGGTGGCATTGCTCTAGGTGTTGTTTCCATTTGGCCAGTTTATGTTTATCGACCAACCTACGAATTTCCGCGTTGAGATCCCTTATACGGGGGTCTGCGGGATTGAGACTTCGCACTTCATCTCTTTCTCTAGCCATGGCCGCTGCACTATAAAATAATTTTTCTAAATTGTTGTGCTGGAAAACAGTCAAATAAATACATACATACATACATACATACCACATCATATCAAGATATTACTCCTGAGTGCATATCATATCACGCGATAAAACATCACATCACATCCATTAAGAGCACACTGTAACGAAAATTCTAGTATTAATTAAAAAAGTTTTACATCAGGTTACATTTAGCAACACCAAATTCGAAATCATCACATAAAATTATGGCACATTATATCACATCACGTTAATAATTTCTTCCACAACATCATAGTACGTCGTACCATGCGATTCAATGCATTGCGATATTTCATATCATCCAAGTTTGACTCAGTTAAGACATTTATCATGAAAAGCGTTGCTTAACTACAAGGGCAAAACAATAGGTAGGTGCAAAAAAAAAAAAACTACGCAACCTCAAATATTGCAGATAAAAAAATATTAAATGATTTTATCTCAAGCATTTGCCCTTAACCTATTTACCTGATATCAAGATATTCCAGTGAGTTCATTACCCGTTATCGCAAATTGATTGTAGAATTCGCAAGTTATGTATCAGACAACATTGATAGTTTCAAAGGCAACGAGCAACATTGGAAGAAATGACTAGACGCTATCAGTAAAAGTTGTAACACGACCTTCGATATGCGGGAATAAAAGAACACTAAACAGCTTTTCAAATATTAGAAAGCAACTAACGACAAACCCGAACGAACAACTATTATAAAAACTTTCAAGAAATGTTTCCGAATCACCAAAATCTCTTCCTGCTTTTTCTTTTCATCAAGAACATTCATTCGTTATCCTTCAAGGAATGCAGGCAAGCTGCCGCAGATACTTTTGTAGCCATCGAAAACAATTGTCTTGGCTATATTTACTGTAGAGGTGATGAATCTGTCACTGGCTTGTGTCCAGCTGGCACTTATTTCGATCAAGAGACGCAACAATGCGCCGTGGATACCTTATTGAAGTGTGCTGACTATGCAGCGGCTATTGCGGAGGAAGTGGTGCAGCAGAGTAGTGGAGAAACGCAGCTATTGCCTGTCCTTTTAACAACACCACAATACGGTCAGCCAAATAAAACTAGTACTTCGGCAGCTGAGGTATCCACAGAGCTCACTAGTCAATTGCAGACAACAGTATGGCTGGGGCGCCCACATTGCAATTCCACGCTAGATGAGTATTATCCCTATAAATTGCATTGTGAATATTATTACAAATGTTGGCGTGGTTATTTAAGCATTTTACGTTGCAGCTTTGGACATGGTTGGGATTTTTTGCTGCAGAAGTGTGTGACGCTTAAGGATGCGCAGTGTTATAAAGTTTCGGAGTGAGGAGTTTTTGAAGTTTTAAAAATGTGTTTTTGTTAGTATAAGTCGGTAGGTTTAAGTTTTTAGTTGTTAGCATTTGCTTTTTTAATGAATAAAATAACAGTTTGAATTATTATGGTAAGCACATGACATGTATTATATTCATGCTATGATTTGATTTGCGGAAGTGCAATACGACATGACATGACATGGAACTATGAGATGTACTATGATTAGAGAATAATGATTGACGTTTAATGATATTATATCACATGACGTTATGTGATGTTGTCGGATTTGATGTGATAGAGGGTTATATGATGCAATACGATATGATATGACATCGCATGATATATGATGTACCATGACGAGAGATTGACGTCTAATGATATTTATCGCACGACGTTATGTTATGATGTACGATTTGATGTAATAGATATACATGACATGATGCTCGCCAAATGTATACGATATGCAGTATGGTGTGATATGTAACTACCATATTTGTTACGGTGCCAGGTAACAAGGTCAATGGAAATAGTGTCAATTGACATTGTTTCGCATTATAAATGGAAATATTTCTATTTTGTAAAGAGAAGTAAAGTCAGCAGCAATTTGGCAATATAGCCATTGTTTTTATTTCTTAATTGAAATGGAAATAGCGTCAACATTGCTTAAGACATGTCAACTAAACATCACGTGATGTTTAAGTGTGATGATGTGATGTACAAAATGCGTAGCATCTAATTTTTCACTACGTCGGTATCATGCCGTCCCGCGCCCCGCGCCCGCTGAACCGCTTGGCTGGGCCGCGAACGCGTATATGTTATGGACGACATGCTTTGATAGGAAGAACTTGATTCCAATAATAATTTTGAATTTTTCCTAAGCTCTTCTATAAAAAAGAGTACTTTAACGACATTTTGGACGTTTTTGATTCACTTTTGACTTCACTTCAGTGAACTCAATTATAAACTGATCAATGGTTATATGCAACTGTTTATTTCCTACTCACTTTGCTCACTAACAAACGGTCATCATAACGATTTAACTAAGCTAATCAGTATTCTTTGAAAGAAAAAATTCAATTTATAATTAAATATCGCTTGATTTATATCGGATTATTAAATAAAAATTTACAATTAAAAAAATCGTACGATTGAGTATTTTAAATTGACATGATATTATAAAATGCGAAGCTTTTTGTAATGTTGAAAATCACATAATCAAACTCAAACATCGCGTGATGTTCAGTTGATAAGCAATGTTGACGCTATTTCCATTTCCATTAGGAAATAACGTCAATAAACATATTGACAAAGAGAAGTTAAGTCAAGTGACCTTATTTCCATTTCGAAAATGGAAATAGTGTCAATTGACACTATTCTCATTTGGGGTGACACTATTTCCATTGAGCTCGTTACCTGTCACCATTTGTTACATCGCATGCAAGTGATGTGATATTATATCATATGATACGCAAAGGCTGACATCACCGCCCTGCAGGAAATGCGATGGACGGGACAAGGAAAGACGACCATCGGACCTTGTGACGTATACTACAGTGGCCAGACACGCGGCAAAGCGCGTGGTGTAGGATTCGTGGTGGGAAAGAGACTTCGCCGCCAAGTACTAGCGTTCACCCCCGTGGACGAGCGTCTCGCTGCGATCCGCATCAAAGCGAAATTTTTCAACATAACATTTATCTGCGCCTATGCGCCGACTGAGGAGACGGACGACGCAGAGAAGGACTCCTTCTACGATAAACTTGAACAGACTTATGATCGCTGCCCCCAACATGATATCAAAATCGTGCTCGGCGACTTTAATGCGAAGGTGGGCAAGGAAGGAGTCTTTGGTCCAACAGTTGGAAAATTTAGTCTCCATGATATAACATCCCCCAACGGCACTAGGTTGATTGATTTCGCTGCTGCTCGCAATATGGTCATCAGTAGTACCAGGTTCCAGCATAAACGAATACACCAAGCCACATGGCTGTCTCCTGATCAAAGAACAAGAAACCAGATTGATCATGTCATGATCGACGGCAGACATAGCTCCACCGTTCTGGACGTGCGTACCCTTCGTGGTCCCAATATCGACTCGGACCATTATCTTGTTGCAGCCAAGATACGCACACGCCTCTGTGTAGCAAAGAAAGTGCGCACAGTAACGGAAGGAAAGTTTGACGTCGAGAAGCTGCGCACGACACAGACAGCTGACAATTTCTCCACTCGACTCTCACACCTGCTATCGGAGAGCAATCCTCGACCTAACGATGCAACCGAGCAATGGAAGCATATCTCTCACTCATTACGTACCGCCGCTGAGGCCACTATAGGGTTCCAGCGAGCCCGCAAAAACAACTGGTACGATGAGGAATGCAGCACTGCCTCGGACAAAAAGGACGCTGCCTACAGGGAGACGTTGCGAACGGGCGCAACCCGCAGTGTATGGCAACGCTATCGTGAGGCAAAGAAGGAAGAGAGACGCCTTTTCAGAAAAAAGAAACGTGAGGCCGAAAGGCGTGAGTGTGAGGAGCTTGAGATGCTGGCTGACAGGAATGATGCCCGAAAATTCTATGAAAAGATCCGGCGGATGACGGAAGGTTTTAAGACCGGGGCAAGTTCCTGTAAGGACAATAATGGCGACCTGGTAACCGACGTACAGAGTGTACTTAAATTATGGAGGGAGCACTTCTCCTCACTGCTAAATTGCGAGGGAGACGTCGAACCCGATACCCCAATCCCTGACGATGGAAAAGTCGTCCCACCACCTGACTATGATGAAGTGAGGATAGCTATATCCCGGCTGAAAAACAACAAAGCGCCTGGAAAAGACGGACTACCCGCCGAGCTGTTCAAACACGGAGGCGAAGAGCTGGTAAAAAGCATGCATCAGCTCTTATGCAGAATATGGTCAGACGAGTGCATGCCTCCAGATTGGAATTTAAGTGTGCTCTGCCCAATCCACAAGAAAGGCGATCCCGCTAACCGCACCAACTACCGCGGAATCAGCCTTCTTAATATCGCGTATAAGGTTCTTTCTAGCGTATTGTGTGAAAGACTGAAGCCCATCGTAGACAAGCTGATTGGACCTTATCAGTGTGGCTTTAGACCTGGTAAGTCTACCATCGACCAGATTTTCACGATACGCCAAATCCTGGAGAAGACCCATGATAAAAGAATCGACACACACCATCTCTTTGTCGATTTCAAAGCCGCTTTTGACAGCGCAAAAAGGAGTTGCCTGTATGCCGCCATGTCTGAATTTGACTTCCCTGCAAAGCTTATACGGCTTTGCCAAATGACGTTGAGCAATACTAACAGCTCCGTCAGAGTCGGGAAGGACCTCTCTGAGCCATTTGAAACCAAACGAGGCTTCAGACAGGGCGACTCCCTTTCGTGCGATTTCTTCAACCTGATACTGGAGAAGATAATTCGAGCAGCAGAGCTAAACCGCAATGGTACAATCTTTTACAAGAGCGTGCAACTGCTGGCGTATGCCGATGATATTGATATCATTGGCCTTAACAACCGCGCCGTAAGCGCTGCCTTCTCTGGACTGGATAAAGAAGCGAAAAAAGTGGGTCTTGCGGTCAACGAGGACAAGACGAAGTATTTGCTGTCATCAAAGAAAGAATCGGCGCACCTGCGCCTTGGCAGCCACGTCACTGTTGATAGTTACAAATTTGAAACTGTGAGGGACTTCGTCTATTTGGGAACCAGCATTAACACCGAAAATAATATCAGTCTAGAAATCCAACGGAGAATCACTCTTGCGAACAAGTGCTACTTTGGACTGAGTAGGCAATTGAGAAGTAAAGTCCTCTCTCGAAGAACAAAGATCGCGCTCTATAAGTCTCTCATCATACCTGTCCTGATGTATGGCTCAGATTCATGGACAATGTCAAGAGAAGATGAGATGGCCCTTGGAGTATTTGAGAGAAAAGTTCTCCGGAAGATTTATGGTCCTTCCCGTGATGCCGACGGCGAGTATCGAAGGAGATTTAACGATGAGCTGTACGAGCTTTACGCAGATCTGACCATAGTCCAGCGAATTAAAGCCCAAAGGCTCCGCTGGCTGGGTCACGTCATGCGAATGGACAAAGAAGCTCCAGCCCAGAAGGTTTTCCAATCGTCACCCGAATTCGGCAGCAGAGGAAGGGGGAGGCCTCGACTGAGATGGAAACAACAGGTGGAGGATGACTTGAACTCCCTTGGGGTTTCCAATTGGCGTCAGTTATCGCTAAAAAGGAATGACTGGCGCGCTTTGATAGGCGACGGCCAAAATCGCTTAGGCGGTTAAGCGCCAATAAATGATGATGATGATATAATATACTATTAAAAAATGTAATTGTGACGATTTGACATGATCTGCTTGTACATGACACGATCACACTTTCTGTTGTTGTCTTACGACCGGTATGCCTACATCGGCCATATTTTAAACCCCTAACCCGCAGGGCGGTTCCCTTAGGTGAAATTATCACTTGAATCTTAGAAACCATGCAGTTGTGAAACAATGTCATGCGCTTAACACCCCTTGACTACATAATAGCACTTATTGCCGTACCTTCAAATAATATTGAACTACGCCCTTTGTCATGATTTTTTAAACGATCTATGACATCTTCGAAAAAAAATTCTAAATTGTAAACGATATGATATGATATCATATTACCAACATCATATCATGCTATGTCACAACACATCCCCAAATCCTCTTATATCACATGTTGACGAACGCCCAGCAAATGCAACGAGGACAGCTTTATTTCGCGTTCCTTTATATTTTCGTGCACGTGCATTACATTTATGTCGCCATATTGCATTTGCACTAGTCGCCTTTATAAAATCTAGGAAATGTATCGATCACCAGAAGTAGCAGTGCGATCACATTTGCTACTCCTCCATCTAACACAGCTCCGCCCACTGCCGCTTCGAGTGGTGCCTCCGCAGTCACAACTGAAGTATCACATGCAATAAGCACACACGTTGACACCCCGGCCACAACAATCGCTCCTGGAAATTTGACCGAAATTCCTTCAAAGTTCCCTCAGCAAGAGGAACTCGTTATGAACGTTATGAAGAAGCAGATTTATGAGCTGGAGTGTCAACTCAAAAGTGTGCAAATGAAAGCAAAGGAGAGTGATGCATAAAGTGTTGCACTGAAAGAAGCGCTGCGACAACACAATTCCCAAAGTAGTACCACAGTATCATCGTGTGAGGTTGCGAGCACAAATGCAACCACTAGTAATGTCGGCGCGTTTGTGGATGTGCCTTATAGCATGCCTACAAGCAGTGAAAGGACTACTCCTACCATCGTTTCGTGCGGTCTAGCTGCCAAAACATCTTTAGCATCACATAGTCAGGAGATTATGGCGCCACTCGCCCCCCAGATATTCGTTTTACAAACGCAAGTGGTGCTGCTTATGGACACGTTACATCGTTTTATCGACTTCCCGTTGCCTCTGCCGACGTCACTGCTAGTAATAGTGCTATCCCTGTCGCACACCCGTCTTTAATAAACGTAGGTCCGACGTGTCTAGCTGCCAAAACATCTTTAGCATCGCATAGTCAGGAGATTATGGCGCCACTCGCCCCCCAGATATTCGTTTTACAAACGCAAGTGGTGCTGCTTATGGACACGTTACATCGTTTTATCGACTTTCCGTTGCCTCTGCCGACGTCACTGCTAGTAATAGTGCTATCCCTGTCGCACACCCGTCTTTAATAAACGTAGGTCCGACGTGTTATCAACCGAATAGCAGTATACATCAACAAACTATGATGCCAGGCGAAAGTCAACCATTTTGCGCGCCATTTGTGTCGTCGGGCGCCCCATATAGCTCGTCATCATATACGCCGCCCGTGTCAAAACAGGTATGTCTTCCACTGTATTACCAAATAATTTTAGTCGCAACTATGTTACTGTTGCACCTCGCAAATTACAAGACTTGCCAGAGTTTAGCGGCCAGCCAGAGGAGTGGCCTCTGTTTCACACGTCGTTCGTACAAACTATTGCCGTTTATGGATATACAAATTTGGAGAATAACCAACGCCTGCAAAAGAGTCTAAAGGGACTAGCCCGAGAAGCCGTACAGTCATTACTGATTTATGAATGCCATAGTCGAACAATTACGCTTTCGCTTCGGCCGACCTGAGCAGCTAATACGTAGCCAATTGTCACACAGAGCCAAAAATGCCTAATAAAATTAATAAGATTGTCTTTATGAACGGTTTTCAGGCTCAGGGGTAGTCAAGACGGCGGAAACGAAAAAAAAACCATACGCAAATCTATTTGGTTTAATGAGGAAATTCTTATTGATATTATCAAGTGCAATTTCTTCTTTTTTCTTTGCGATTTCTTTTTATATGTGTTATTAATAAGAAAATCTTCTCGAAATTTCTGTCAAAATATTGAAAAAAGGCTGAAAGAGAAAAACTTCTTATTTTAATAAGATGATCTTAGGGTTCCTAACAATAAGATTTGACTTATTAACAGATTTCCGCATAATTGTATGTGTTAATAAGACGATCTTAGGGTTCCTAACAAGAAGATTTGACTTATTAACAGATTTCCGCATAATTGTATGTGTTAATAAGACGATCTTAGGGTTCCTAACAAGAAGATTTGACTTATTAATATTTTCAAAGGGAAAACATATTTCCGCATAATTGTATGTGTTAATAAGACGATCTTAGGGTTCCTAACAAGAAGATTTGACTTATTAACAGATTTCCGCATAATTGTATGTGTTAATAAGACGATCTTAGGGTTCCTATCAAGAAGATTTGACTTATTAACAGATTTCCGCATAATTGTATGTGTTAATAAGACGATCTTAGGGTTCCTAACAAGAAGATTTGACTTATTAATGTTTTCAAAGGGAAAACATATTTCCGCATAATTGTATGTGTTAATAAGACGATATTAGGGTTCCTAACAAGAAGATTTGACTTATTAACAGATTTCCGCATAATTGTATGTGTTAATAAGACGATCTTAGGGTTCCTAACAAGAAGATTTGACTTATTAATGTTTTCAAAGGGAAAACATATTTCCGCATAATTGTATGTGTTAATAAGACGATCTTAGGGTTCCTAACAAGAAGATTTGACTTATTAACAGATTTCCGCATAATTGTATGTGTTAATAAGACGATCTTAGGGTTCCTAACAAGAAGATTTGACTTATTAATGTTTTCAAAGGGAAAACATATTTCCGCATAATTGTATGTGTTAATAAGACGATCTTAGGGTTCCTAACAAGAAGATTTGACTTATTAACAGATTTCCGCATAATTGTATGTGTTAATAAGACAATCTTAGGGTTCCTAACAAGAAGATTTGACTTATTAATGTTTTCAAAGGGAAAACATATTTCCGCATAATTGTATGTGTTAATAAGACGATCTTAGGGTTCCTAACAATAAGATTTGACTTATTAACAGATTTCCGCATAATTGTATGTGTTAATAAGACGATCTTAGGGTTCCTAACAAGAAGATTTGACTTATTAACAGATTTCCGCATAATTGTATGTGTTAATAAGACGATCTTAGGGTTCCTATCAAGAAGATTTGACTTATTAACAGATTTCCGCATAATTGTATGTGTTAATAAGACGATCTTAGGGTTCCTATCAAGAAGATTTGACTTATTAACAGATTTCCGCATAATTGTATGTGTTAATAAGACGATCTTAGGGTTCCTAACAAGAAGATTTGACTTATTAATATTTTCAAAGGGAAAACATATTTCCGCATAATTGTATGTGTTAATAAGACGATCTTAGGGTTCCTAACAAGAAGATTTGACTTATTAATGTTTTCTTCTCAATAATATGTGATTTCATTTTGAAAACATTAATAAGTCGAATCTTCTTGTTAGGAACCCTAAGAAATCAGTTCGTTTTCTGCAAGATTTCCCTTTGAAAACATTAATAAGTCAAATCTTATTAACACATACAATTATGCGGAAATCTGTTAATAAGTCAAATCTTCTTGTTAGGAACTCTAAGATCGTCTTATTAACACATACAATTATGCGGAAATCTGTTAATAAGTCAAATCTTCTTGTTAGGAACCCTAAGATCGTCTTATTAACACATACAATTACGCGGAAATATGTTTTCCCTTTGAAAACATTAATAAGTCAAATCTTCTTGTTAGGAACCCTAAGATCGTCTTATTAACACATACAATTATGCGGAAATCTGTTAATAAGTCAAATCTTCTTGTTAGGAACCCTAAGATCGTCTTATTAACACATACAATTACGCGGAAATATGTTTTCCCTTTGAAAACATTAATAAGTCGAATCTTCTTGTTAGGAACCCTAAGAAATCAGTACGTTTTTTGCAAGATTTCTCTTTGTAAAGATTAATAAGATTTTCTCTTCAAAAATAAAAAGAACTTCTTCTTGAAGAAAATCTATAGAGATATCATATGACTTTTGTTCTATTTTATTAGGCAGTGTTGGCTCTGTGCAGTTATTAGAGAAATACCATCTATTGCCGAATCAAACCTGGTAAAGCTTATTCCGTTTGCTACCAAAGTGCAAAATTTGGTTGCGTTTTTGCAATCAGCCAATGGTCAACAACATCTGTCGAACCCAACATTAATGGAGCAGCTGGTCAACAAGCTGCCGATGAGCAAAAGGATTGAATGGGCCAGGTGCGCTGAAGGAATTCAACCTTACGCAACCGTAGTACAATTTAGCTACTGGCTAACTCAGACCGCAAACCTTATACGTACAGTGCAAAGCTATGAAGACAAAGATACCACAAAACGTCGTGTTGTACTGCATGCGGCGGAGGGTCAGCGTGAAAAGACGCCTATGACATCAAATAATTTGTCAACATAATCATAAACTAGCTGAGTGCGCACGATTTACAAAATCTTCTGTTGCTGATCGGTGGGCAGATGTCAAGCGCCATCGTTTATGTTTCTCCTGTCTCTTTAGTGGCCATTCTACACGCGATTGCCGTCGCCGAAAAACGTGTGGTATTGATGGCTGCAAGTGGTGTAATGGAGTGTGGTTGCTAAGTGACCTTGCTCAATCCCGACTCTTGCGTCCTCGCTCGTGCACTCTGGGCAACGGGAGCTACCTAGGCTCGCGGCAGAAAGAGAGGGGGCCCCGGTGGGGCCACTCTGACATACTTGGGTTAAGGGCTCACCGAGGTTTTTGCGTAGCGTCTGTTCACCATGAGCTGCGGCTGCAAGCGGGCGTCTGTCTTGAAGCAAGCGGCTCGCTATATAAATGTGTAAATATTTTCCAAAACCCCGAAACGGGTTGTGCGCTGGGTTTGGGACCCGCCACGTAAAAAACTTAATTCCAATGAAAAAATATACAAAGCCTCGGATGAGAACCCCCTTTAATGTTGACGACCCGGCAAAACGAATAAGGCATAACGATTTGGATATTAGGGCATGTACCGGGAATGTCCGGACCCTTTCAAGGGACGGTACCGCTGCCCGACTGGTTGATGTCCTCGTAGGCGCAAAGGCCGACATCACCGCCCTGCAGGAAATGCGATGGACGGGGCAAGGAAAGACGACCATCGGTCCTTGTGACGTATACTACAGTGGCCAGACACGCGGCAAAGCGCGTGGTGTAGGATTCGTGGTGGGAAAGAGACTTCGCCGCCAAGTATTAGCGTTCACTCCTGTGAACGAGCGTCTCGCCGCGATCCGCATCAAGGCGAGGTTTTTCAACATAACATTTATCTGCGCCTATGCGCCGACTGAGGAGACGGACGACGCAGGGAAGGACTCCTTCTACGATAAACTTGAACAGACTTATGATCGCTGCCCACAGCATGATATCAAAATCGTGCTCGGCGACTTTAATGCCAAGGTGGGCAAGGAAGGAGTCTTTGGTCCCACAGTTGGAAAATTCAGTCTCCACGATATAACATCCCCCAACGGCACTAGGTTGATTGACTTCGCCGCTGCTCGCAATATGGTCATCAGTAGTACCAGGTTCCAGCATAAGCGAATACACCAAGCCACATGGCTGTCCCCTGATCAAAGAACTAGAAACCAGATTGATCATGTCTTGATTGACGGCAGACATAGCTCCACCGTTCTGGACGTGCGTACACTGCGTGGTCCCAATATTGACTCTGACCATTATCTTGTCGCAGCCAAGATACGCACACGCCTCTGTGCAACGAAGAAAACGCGCACAGTAACGGAAGGAAAGTTTGACGTCGAGAAGCTGCGCATGACACAGACAGCTGATAATTTCACAACTCGACTCTCACACCTGCTAGCAGAGGGCAATCCTCGACCTAACGATGTAACCGAGCAATGGAAGCATATCTCTCACTCATTGCGTACCGCCGCTGAGGCCACTATAGGGTGCCAGCGAGCCCGCAAGAACAACTGGTACGATGAGGAATGCAAAACTGCCTCGAAAAAAAAGGACGCTGCCTACAAGGAGACGTTGCGAACGGGCGCAACCCGCAGTGTATGGCAACAATATCGTGAGGCAAAGAAGGAGGAGAGACGCCTTTTCAGAAAAAAGAAAAGTGAGGCCGAACGGCGTGAGTGTGAGGAGCTTGAGATGCTGGCTGACAGGAATGATGCCCGAAAATTCTATGAAAAGATCCGGCGGATGACGGAAGGTTTTAAGACCGGGGCAAGCTCCTGTAAGGACAATAATGGCGACCTGGTAACCGACGTACAAAGTGTACTTAAATTATGGAGGGAGCACTTCTCCTCACTGCTAAATTGCGAGGGAGACGTCGAACCCGATACCCCAATCCCTGATGATGGAAAAGTCGTCCCACCACCTGACTATGATGAAGTGAGGATAGCTATATCCCGGCTCAAAAACAACAAAGCGCCTGGAAAAGACGGACTACCCGCCAAGCTGTTCAAACGCGGAGGCGAAGAGCTGGTAAAAAGCATGCATCAGCTCTTATGCAGAATATGGTCAGACGAATGCATGCCTCCGGATTGGAATTTAAGTGTGCTTTGCCCAATCCACAAGAAAGGCGATCCCGCTAACCGCACCAACTACCGCGGAATTAGTCTTCTTAATATCGCATATAAGGTTCTTTCTAGCGTGTTGTGTGAAAGGCTGAAGCCCATCGTAGACAAACTGATTGGACCTTATCAGTGTGGCTTTAGACCTGGTAAGTCTACCATCGACCAGATTTTCACGATACGCCAAATCCTGGAGAAGACCCATGATAAGAGAATCGACACTCACCATCTCTTTGTCGATTTTAAAGCCGCTTTTGACAGCGTAAAAAGGAGTTGCCTGTATGCCGCCATGTCTGAATTTGACTTCTCTGCAAAGCTTATACGGCTTTGTCAAATGACGTTGAGCAATACCAACAGCTCCGTCAGAATCGGGAAGGACCTCTCTGAGCCATTTGAAACCAAACGAGGCTTCAGACAGGGCGACTCCCTTTCGTGCGATTTCTTCAATCTGATGCTGGAGAAGATAATTCGAGCAGCAGAGCTAAACCGCAATGGTACAATCTTTTACAAGAGCGTGCAATTGCTGGCGTATGCCGATGATATTGATATCATTGGCCTTAACAACCGCGCCGTAAGCGCTGCCTTCTCTGGACTGGATAAGGAAGCGAAAAAAGTGGGTCTTGCCGTGAACGAGGACAAGACGAAGTATTTGCTGTCATCAAAGAAAGAATCGGCGCACCTGCGCCTTGGCAGCCATGTCACTGTTGATAGTTACAAATTTGAAACTGTGAGGGACTTCGTCTATTTGGGAACCAGTATCAACACCGAAAATAATATCAGTCTAGAAATCCAGCGGAGAATCACTCTTGCCAACAAGTGCTACTTTGGACTGAGTAGGCAATTGAGAAGTAAAGTCCTCTCTCGAAGAACAAAGATCACGCTCTATAAGTCTCTCATCATACCTGTCCTGATGTATGGCTCAGATTCATGGACAATGTCAAGAGAAGATGAGATGGCCCTTGGAGTATTTGAGAGAAAAGTTCTCCGGAAGATTTATGGTCCTTCCCGTGATGCCAACGGCGAGTATAGAAGGAAATTTAACGATGAGCTGTACGAGCTCTACGCAGATCTGACCATAGTCCAGCGAATTAAAGCCCAAAGACTCCGCTGGCTGGGCCATGTTATGCGAATGGACAAAGAAGCTCCAGCACAGAAGGTTTTCCTATCGTCGCCTGAATTCGGCAGCAGAGGAAGGGGGAGGCCTCGACTGAGATGGAAACAACAGGTGGAGGATGACTTGAACTCCCTTGGGGTTTCCAATTGGCGTCCGTTATCGCTAAAAAGGAATGACTGGCGTGCTTTGATACGAAACGGCCAAAATCGCTTAGGCGGTTAAGCGCCAATAAATGATGATGATGATTGATGGCTGCAAAAGGGTGCACCATAAGCTGTTGCATGATTACATCCAAATATCTGCTCCGGCTCAAGAAAAGTCTACAAACACCACATGTCAACCAAGTGACAACAATGCACGATCGGTATTGAGTTGCGCCAGCAATTCCAGTAAGGATAAACTGCTGTTTCGAATTCTGCCGGTGACACTATATGGTAGGGCAAAAAGTATCAACACATATGCTTTGCTTGACGAAGGCTCGTCCGTAACCTTAATCGACAGTACCTTGGTGGAATAGTTGGATCTGCGTGGCTATCAGTAAAAGTTACAAGTGCAATGTTAGGCGGTCGCGCCGCTCAAGAGCCCAGTATGGTAGTCAATCTCTCAATCAGCGGCATCGGCATAGGTAAGAGACATAATTTGCATAATGTACATAGTGTGTCCAATTTAAGTTTGCCCATTCAAAGCATAAGCCGAGCAGATATTAAGCCGATGAATGGCATGCAATACTTGCCAATAGAACCTTCTGAAGGGGCGGTGCCAAAACTCCTCATAGGTCTAGATCACTGCCATCTAGGTTTGCCATCGGAGGTTATGAAGATCACTAGTGCTGGACCTTACGCTGTTAACACTGAGCTTGGGTGGACAGTGTTTGGACCGACCACAAACGCCGTCTCAAAATTCTCGCGGTGTCTGTTTATTAAACCAGACAGAAGCCAAGAACTCCATGATTTGGTATCCTACTATTTTACTATTGAGAACTTTGGTGTAAAGCCATGCCCACCAGTTGAAAGCGCAGATGATGTTAGGGCAAAGAAAATATTGCTTGATACGACGTCTAGAGTAGGGGGAAGATTTCAGACAGGCCTTTTATGGAAATCCGACAACGTTACCTTACCAGAAGATCTCTTCTGGTACTGGAGTGCGTGGACAGACTAAATGATCTGGCATCTCGCAACAGGGTCCGACTAGCCTGGGTCCCGGGCCATGTCGGGATGGAAGGCAACGAACGAGCCGACCAGCTTGCTCGTGCAGCGGCAGCAACGAAGCCCATTGGTCCAGAACCTTTTCTGGGCATCGGCCCCCATACCATAAAAGAGAGACTTAGGGCAGAGGAGTCAACTCTGAGAGAAGCACACTGGCGTCAATCCGCTGGGCTGCGTCAGGCGAAGGAAATGATGGGCGGTTACAATACCAAGAGATTCGAAAGTGTAATCGGCGTATCCAAGAACAATCTTAGAATCATCACAGGAGTTCTCACAGGTCACTGCAGGCTGAAGGCCCACATGCACAGATTGGGTATCGCATCCAGCAGTCTGTGCCGTTTCTGTGACTACGAGGACGAAACTGCGGAGCACATTGTGTGCAAATGCGACGCTATTGCTAGAAGTAGGCTAAGGATCCTTGGTTCCACGCGTCTAGAGAGCAGGCACATACACCAGTTAGGGCCGACCCTAATTCTGGGTTTCCTTAAAGCGATTGGCTTGGAAAATGTGCTATGAGTGTATGAGGGCACAATAGATCTTAAGGTCCAGAAAGTTACACGATGGCATACAGGCGACTTATAAGCATCGAGAAGAAAATGCAGCGCGATAAGGATTTTGAAGAATCCTACAAGCAAATAATAAGCTCTTATATAAAAAAGGACTACGCTAGGAAACTTCAGCCAGAAGAAGCGGCATTGGTGCAGAACAAGACGTGGTATTTGCCGCATTTTGCAGTAGTCAACCCAAATAAGCCGGGAAAGCTAAGGCTAGTTTTTGACGCAGCTGCAGAATCCCACGGCACTTCACTAAATGCTCATTTGCTTAAGGGCCCCCAAGATCTTCGTGCATTACCATCAGTGCTTTTTCACTTCAGGGAGGGAGCCATTGCCGTGTGTGGTGACATACGAGAGATGTTCCATCAGGTCCTAGTTCGCGCGGAAGACAGATGCGCTCAACGCTTCCTCTGGCGAGATGGTAACATAACAAAAGATCCAGACGTGTATGAGATGAATGGGATGACATTCGGCGCAGCTTGCTCACCGTGCGCGGCCCAGTTTATCAAAACTCTCAACGCCAAAGAGTATATTGGAAAATGCGAACGAGCAGTGGAGTCCATACTTAACTATCACTACGTAGACGATTTTCTAGATAGTTTTTAGCAGCGACGCGGATGCCATTGAGATAGCACAAAAGGTATGTGCAATACACAAGCGCGCTGGTTTCGAGCTGAGAAACTTCGCGTCAAATTCGGAGAAGGTTATTAGGGCTCTACGGGGCGGCGATGTTACTGTACCTATTGTAATTAAGGATAGTAGTTTTTAAGCAATTTTACGATTTCCGCAAAGCTACTTATGCGTGAGGTTTGGAGGCGAATGATTGGCTGGGACGAACGTTTGCCTGAGGGTATAGGTGTGGTCTGGGAAAAGTGGCGGCAGTTGTTACCATCAGTACTCCACGTAGAAATTCCAAGGCACTACTATCGCACCAAAGGAGCTACAACTTCATTTGTTCGTAGATGCCAGCGAAGAGGCCTTCGCCACCGTAGCGTATTGGCGCGTCGTAAACTCAACTGGCAGCAAAGAGGTATCCTTCGTGTGTTCTAAAGCTAAATGCGCGCCGCTGAAATCGGTTACAATTCCACGCCTGGAGCTGCCATACTTGGTGTCCGATTGATTCAAACTCTACAAAAAGAGCACTCAATTAAGGCTACAAGTTGCATTCTATGGTCACATTCGAAGACAGTCGTGAAATGGATCAGGAGTGCACACAGACGTTGCAAGCCATTCGTGGCTCATCGTGTATCTGAGATTTTAACTGCAACCACGCCGTCAAAATGGAAGTGGGTTCCTACTAAGGAAAACGTAGCTGACGAGGCGACAATGCCAAACACTGCTCATGAGTACTGTTCAACTTCACGGTGGCTATGCGGGCCTAAATTCCGCCTTGACGATGAAGCAGTATGGCCACAAGAAGAAATCATTTGGAACGAACAACAGAAAGATGACGAGGAGCTATGCCCAAAATACTCCATGTTAATCGTGAGTAACGAATTTATTGATATTAACCGTTTTTCGTCATTTTCCAGACTTGTGAGGACCGTTGCATGGGTGCTACGATTTATAGACAGAGTACGCCGTCGACAAATTGACCGAAGTGAGCAAGAGTATGGTTTGACATCATTAGAGCTTGACTCCGCCAAGACACTTCTATTTCAACAGGCAGAAAGGCAATCGTTTTCGCACGAGCTTCAGAGCATTACAAGTGGCACTCCCATACCTCGTACCAGCGACTTGTATCAGTTGTCGCCATATAAAGACGAAGACGGTGTTATGCGCGTGCAAGGTCGCATAGATGCAGCAACATGGCTGCCGTATAACGTCAGGCACCCGATAATATTGTCGCATGGTCATGCACTCAGCAAATTATTAGTAGCTTATCATCATGCCATTCTAAAACACCAGAACACAGAAGCTACGATTAGTGAAATACGACAGCTCTATTGGATCCCTCGTCTTCGCCGACTACTGCGTAAGGTCGTTGCGGATTGTTTTGTATGCCGTTTAAATAAAGCTACGCCAGTTGCGCCACTCATGGGCCCACTACCGGTTGACCGCCTCAAGCCGTTTGTACGGCCGTTTAGCTATACCGGCTTAGATTACTTCGGACCTGTTATGGTTACAATCGGTCGTCGCCACGAGAAAAGGAGGGTCGCCCTCTTCACCTGCCTAACGGCGAGAGCCGTCCACCTGGAGTTAGCTCACGATCTAAGTACGGATCCGTGTATAGTTGCCATCCGCAATTTTATTAATCGTCGGGGTGTACCGGAAAGAATAAGGTCCGATAACGGGAAAAACTTTGTCGGTGCCAACGAGGAGGCTAAAAGGTTTGCCGAGGTCTTCGACTGTCAGCGCTCTACGTAAGCAGTGGCGTATTGCACGCTAACTTCGCGACCATTTTTGGAGACGGTGGGTCTCCGAATACCTCCCAACTCTAACGCGAAGAACGAAATGGTGCCAGAGCACAAAATCTATTGTAATTGGTAATGCAGTGTTTATATGCAATGCGAACGTGCCAAGGAGACAATGGTGTCGTGGGTTGGTAGAACAGGTTTATCCCGGAGCAGATGGAGTGGTTAGGAAGGTAGATGTGCGAACCAGCCGCGGCATTACCAGACGTCCTGTATCTAAGATAGCCGTTCTCGACCTAGAAGTTAATGAATCTACTTGATCCACGGGAGGAGGGGTGTTGACGAACGCTCAGCAAATGCAACGTTGTGTCTTTAGTTGTGTCTTTATGTTATCTGTTTCTATTTTACACATGGCAACCTTGTTAGCCAAAGTTCCGTACTCGATGACATTGTAATTTTGGTATTTAAGATTAAAGATTTGTTACTCGTTGTAAATTAGCCGACAGAGACGGAACCGCGGTAAGAATAAAATCCATTTCTAATCCATCTGAATTTCAGAAATAAACTCACATTATCATTCAATTACGCCTGCCCTTTTTTGATTGGTTACGAGTTTAATTTGCAGTCTCTTACAACGAGGACATCACAAGTTACTTATCATGTTGTTCGACTTCGTCTCCCATTATATTATACTTCATGCGATAAAATCATCATGCTATCTCGTATTGGATCTGAATAAGCCACATCACATTGTGTCACAACATTTTAACAACTTTGCCTAAAAATGCAACTACAAAAACGAAACACGACCTCCCATATTTCGGGTAAGACACATTTTACGTCAAAAAACTATACTTGGTTAAAGTGTTGCAGTTTTGCGTCCGAATCGCTATGACATCACTTCAAGCCTAGTTTTGTTCGGCTCATACTGCAATTAATTGCTCATACGCAGTGGCGTACCAGAGAGTGTTTGGACCGCACTTTTTAAAAGTGAACTTTAAAAATTAACGTAAAGATGATGAGAAAACGGCCCTTTCGAGTTTCATAGCTTGAAAAAAAATAGTAGAAAGGTACACTCCTTTCCACCAAATGACATGACATAATTTTCAATACAAACATTTATTTATGCCTACTTATTTATAATTCCATTTCAACATTCCATTTCTTTTTGCGCTAGGCGACATAATTTGCAAAAGCGCATCACACCATAGTCGATGGCGATTAGAGGAGCGAAATGCAATTTATAATACTCGCAGGCCATGACTAATGGGCGGCAAAATACCTACGAATGCAAAACATATGACGCTGGCCAAACAACTGGGCAGACAAGTGCTATGTAGCAACAAATACAAACACATGTGTGCACATCTAATATTTATCGGATTTACAATAATAGTTCGTGGACAAAGTGCCTGGCGAATGGCATGAAATCAAAATAAATCACATGAATAAATTTGTGGCTGCCCAAAAAGTACAATTCTTCAAAAAAAAAAAGAGGGAAAAATAATGCAGTCTAGTTGCAGTGGGCACTCTTCGGCTGAGTGACAGCGCGCCGACACTTTTTTTTGTAAACCAACCAACCAGCTAGCCAGCCAGCTAAGCAGCTAGCCCTGACGGCCCATTTGGTCAAGTAGTCATCAGCCTAACGGCCAGCTAGCTGAAAAACTATGCAAGCGCTTAGTGTATGTGTTTGCGTATGTGTGTGTATGTTTGCATGTAGCACTGCCGATCAACGCCCTGTCAGCCACCTCCATCCATTCATTTCCATTTGTTTGTGTCACTTGTGCCGCAGCGGTCAGTTCAACAGCAGACATAAACAAACATACACATATGGAATAGGTGCAATTGATCAGCTGAAAGCGCCCAGTCAGCTAAACAAACTTTTGTACCAACTGGTGCAAAGATTCTTCAACTGTCTATGTATGTATATATGTATGTATGTTAGAGCTTGTAGCTGTATAGGTTAGTACTTACAACGCGTCTTTGTACAATTCAAGCATCTTCAGAATGTATAGTGATTTGGTTCCATACATTTTTTGTAAAAAAATCTTAAAGATTTTGCGCACATGTCATATGTGAACAAGCTATCTACATGAAACTAGGCGCATAAGTTACTCTCATGAAAGGTATTGACTGTACCAAAAATAGTTGAAATCGTCCATTCCATGGGGTACCTTCCTTGGATTTATACAAATGTTACGTATACGCCATGTCTATTTTTATAGGAATTTTAATTGTATTTTCGTCATTAAATCAAGGGGGGCAAATATGAGCAAAAGTTGTTTGCTGGTATCGATAGAAAATATTCTAAACTTTTATTTTATTACAGTAAGAAGGTGCAGCACCCTATAGCACACACACTTTTTATCTATTCAAAGTAGAAAGGGTAGTAGAAAGGGTACCATTATTTGGTAAACAAAATTTAAACTTCATTGCAAAGTAGTAATGAATTGTTCATATTTTAACATTTGATTTATTTGGATTTCAGCGCTGCATCACTAAAATCTGTAATTAGATATTCATAAAAATGATTTTTCCCGCGGCTCAAACACTGTGCGACGTTGAAAACAGCAACAACAACAACCTTAAGTACTGCTGGCTAAAAGAAAATCCGTATTTTTTCCGCTCGCTTAATGTTGGAAAATGCAGTTTTTCCTTTGGTACTCAGATAAACAAATGTTTGTATGCATTGTATGTTTGTATGTACATATATTTGCGTGTGACATCACATTCATGTCACAAATGTATATTGTAAATTAATTCTGCTTGTCTCATGATTTGTTGTTGTTGTAGATGTGTATAACATTGTATATTTTTGCATAATTATTTCGCAATCAAATTGTACTGACAACAACCGTATACATGTCCGTGCAACAACAACAAAAATTTGTAAAAATAACAAAAACCTTAAATTAAGTGACAGAAAATATGTTGAAATATTTTAGTTTGTTAATTATTTTACAAAAATAGCTACTGGTCGTAGCGCTTAGCGATATGACTGAATTTTTTGTGGTTGGAAATTTCCGTTTTTTTGTTGATGCGACGATACAAATTTATCTACTGTGATATTGTGATGATATGATATGATATGTAGTGCCATGATGCAATGCGGATTGCTGTGACATTATTGATTTCAAAGTGGCATAACATGATATCATGTGATATGAAATATTGTGATTAATGTAATTTTATTTGATGTGATTTGTTTGTGATGTGATATGTTGACTCGCGATGTGATGAAATCAAAAACTTTCTAATGTAATTTGATTTGATATTATTAATTTGTGATGTGATATGCTGACTCGCGATGTGATTTAATTTCGTATGACATCGAATACTGCACATAGTGTATTGTTTTAACTTGTCGTGATATGATTTCATTTCATATGACGTGATGGTTATTCATTATAATTTTTGTGATATGATACGGATAAAGGAAGTGTAACATAGCAGGTATGGTATCGATGCTACATGATTTGTTTGCTTAAGTTTTTTGATGTGACTTTTTTTTATTGATATCATATTCGTGAAGCGTCTTTAGAGTGATTTAATTTGATATTACTTGATGTGCAATGTGACATCGATTATCATGATATCATGTATTTGGACTTATACAATTTAACGTGATGTATTTGCGTTTGGCATAATGTTTGCGATGTGATATGTTCACTTGAAATGTGATCTATAGAAATCAAAACGTGTACATGAGACCAACTAAATTTGGAATATCGCAGAATTGAAAATCTATACAAATCAATAGTAGTTCTCAAGAAAGAAAAATTTTTAATAAGGGGGACATTCCACCCAAAAGAGGAAAAGTACCAAATTTTTAAAATGCCATAAACTCCCACTGCTCTGACAGAACTTTACAATAAAGGTCTTTTTATTATCATGGGTTAGGGGTAACTAGCTGCATAGCTAAATTTTTAGGGAACTGCATCGATAAAACTGAAAAAAATTAAAAATTGTATCACGAAAAAACCGGAACATGTTCCAGGAGTCACACTCTTTAACCTTTGTAAGAAGTTTCTAAAAGCTAATACTGATCTTATTTTTAAAGAATATGGTGCTATGTAGTATGTACTTTCGATCATAAACAAATTGTAGTTCAAAGTTGAACTGTAAAGTTAAAATTCGTTTTCGTGCTCACAAAGGTGCAACAAAGGGATTTTTCGGTTTCCCAGGAGTCACACTCACTTACTTAGTAGTTATAAAGCTATTTGTTGTTATTTCGCCAATTCTTTTAAAGCATTTATTGTATTGGATATTTATCCATGTCGATAAATATATTTCATAGCAATTTAAATCCCAATGTCAGTGTATTAAGTCAAAGTCGACTAAGCTCTCGAGTCATGTCCCAGGAGTCACGATGGAATGTCCCAAGGTAGAAAAAAACTCCGTCGAAGAATATCGATAACATTTTTATTAAGTTGGTCAATATCATAAAAATCGATAATTATACACACAGAGAAAATTGAGCTTGTGATGGATAAGAATTGACAGTGATTTGGTCATATCAACCAAAATATGGGTTGATTCAACAACAAAATCACTGTCAATTCTTATCCATTCCCAGCTCATTTTTCTCTGTGTAGTTAGAAGTCTATAGCAATGTCTAAAAATGAGGAAGTATATTTCTACAGCAATAATATCCATAGCCTCAACGGCAAAATACCTCACTTATTTTTCCAAAATTCTGCATGACAATACATACATTGAAATTAGTGAAAAAATTATTTGTCAAAGTAGAATAAATAAATAAGAAGGCACGAGTGGCCATCGAAGTAGATTCAGCACAAGACAAACGGAGAGAGATACACAAGTATGTCGGAATGTATGTATGTATGTATGTACGCAAGTATGGTCGGACGACGAATCATTGGAAAGTGGACATTTTCGAAAATGTTGGCGAAATCTCAAAAAAATCTTAGACGTCGTAGTATTTCTAATGATTTTGAGTGCATTTAGTTTTTCTTTTTTTTTTGAAAATTGAATTCGTATTTTCAATGCAAATGAACATTAGAAAAATCTCCATCAAAGAAGCCAGGTCGTCATTCAGTTGCGATTTGAATGGTGTGCGGTAATGAAGAAAATTTCAAAACGCTTAGAAGTCGTTAAGCTTTTTTGTTAGTGAGCAAGTGATTTAAAGGTTTTATGGGCTAAGGAGTGTTGGAGTGCGACAAGATTTTGTAATATAAGTGTGTATTTAAAATAAAATGTTAAATGAAAAAAATAAAAAAATAAAAATATTTTGAAAAAAAAAAAATTTAAATAAAAAAATAAAAATAAAATAAAAAAATTTTTAATTCAAAATTTATGGTTTTGATAAGTTTTTAAGGACCAACAACGGAAAACCATAAAGGATCGAGTTTTGCTTTCCTCAATAACTTTAAAAACTAAATTTGAATTCAGTGATAATAAAAAAAGAATATTTCTTTTCATACCTTTATCAGTGAACCAAGCAATAAAAGCAGGCGCGAACTCAAGAATTTATAAAAAATATTTAAGGCAATACTAAAAGAGCTTCTATTAAACTTAAATCAAGCAATCTACAATGGTTTCAGCTGCGTAAAAGTATAACTAAACTTAATGACAGCGGTTGCTGGGGTTGAAACGGGTTCCTTGACTTCTGTTGTGGAAATAAAATGTTTTCTTGCGGTAAAATGGATGCTAAACATTAAGTTGGATATGTAGCAAAACATTGTTCAAGAATGCATTCAATTCTATACAGCGGTTTATGAGTGATGCGCGAACAAACATATATATAGACACTCAGCAAAATTTTAAACTGTTGTTTGGCTTCTTTTACTATAGAGCCTCCG
Source organism: Campiglossa producta (assembly GCA_964058755.1). Classification (NCBI taxonomy): domain Eukaryota; kingdom Metazoa; phylum Arthropoda; class Insecta; order Diptera; family Tephritidae; genus Campiglossa; species Campiglossa producta. The sequence continues at coordinate 124,930,984 of CAXKVI010000002.1, read as the reverse complement.
TCTACAGACATCAGATTATCGCAATTCCATGTGAAAATTTACCGGAAAAAAAGTTTAAAAAGTGGAAACGGGAGATAGCAGAGTATAGGATTTATAGAGACTTGCTCTAGAAATTAGTACAGAAGTTTTTACTCCTCATCAACATATCCCCTAAAACTGTCCCATACAGAAATAATAGCCCCTTATAAAAAATGTGTTACCGAAGACGTGAGTGCTAGAGTGTTAGAGCTTCTGGTGTACGGGAATAATGCTGGAACATTCCCACAAAAAGCTTCATGACAGAAGGTTTCAAAACTAAGTCAAGTCCCTGAAGGAACAAAATATAAAAAATTGCATCGGTAGATTGAATACCTCCTGATTGAAACTTATTAATCGGTCCCATTCACGTACCATAGCGTTCCTTTCCTCTCTGCTGACGATCATCAACAGCTCCAATACGTTTGGGAAGGAACTTTCGTTCGACCGGGATAACTAACAGATAGAAGTAAGGGGCTCTCGGCATACTGGTCATTAGATGTGACTAATATGCGCATATATAATGACGAGCATCTCGATGGTTGATCTACGAATATGATGTCTTTCACCCTTCAAAAACCATCTTCTGCTTCCTTGCGGATGGACGGATGACATGGTCTAAAAGTTGCACTGGTCATACCAAAGCACTACCACAACGGTCGTGTCGAGAGAAGATAAGATGACTCTTGAAGTATTTGAGAAAAAGTCCTTCGGGAGATTAATCGATCTTGCTTATTACCAACATCGAGTATCGAAGGAAATTTTGCGATGAGTTGTAGGATATGATTAGAGTTCAGTTTTTTAGTTTAAAAAAAGACAAGTTTAGTTCACTTTACTGAACTTCATAAGTTATCATCGGAAAACTTCCCATAAAAAAGTGTAGTTCCCTAACGAACTAGCTCAGTTCAAAAATTCTATTCTGAAAAGTTCCCATAGAAACGTTTAGTTGACTTTACTGAACTTCATAAATTATCATCTGAAAACTTCCAAAAAAAAGGTTCGTTCACTTTACTGAACTCACTAACGAACTAGTTCAGTTCAAAAATGCCAATCATATAGAAAAGTTTAGTTCACTTTACTGAACTAACTAACGAACTAGTTCAGTTACAAGATTTAGTTCTCTAATTATTTAGTTAAAAAAATACCCAGGCCTAGATATGTCGCTAGAAGCTTCTACCCAAAAGGTTTTCCTATCGACACTCGAATTCTACAGCAGTGGATGATGGAGTCCCCGAGTGAGATGGAGAAAGCAGGTAAAAGGTGACTTGGCGTCCCTTGCTGTTTCCAATCGACATCAATTATCGCCAAGAAGGGATACGCAACAGCCAAAATCGGCGGCTAAACGCCACAAAATTGTGCTACGTAAACGCGAAATCTCTAACAAATCTGTCCTCAAGGCTGTATGACAGTCCATACACCAGACACTCATATTCCAGCTCACATCATAAAATAACTATTAGTTTGCGGTAGTTGCTTCTACCAACTATAAATAGCCACCACATTTAGCTGGGCTGGATTGCTTAAAATTATAATTTTCGGACCACAAATACGGCGACAGCTGCGTCGTCAAAGTGGCAGCAAAAAAATAAAAGGAACTATTAACAACAACAACAAAAAGAAAGTGTGAGCAAATAGTGCTTTGAGAATGTAGCTGATAGTCCGGTCAAAATAAATTTAATAATAATGAAATTAAAATAATGCCCACAGACCCAAAGAAAAAAACGTCAAAAGTTCCCATCGATCCCATGTGTGTTATAAAAGTTATTTGGGGTCAAAATCTTAGGTTTTTGCGACCTTTTTCGAAAATTTACCTGAGACCAAGTTGTAGACCTGGAAATTCTATACAAATATGGTCCGAGCATTTTTTTCAAGATTTTTCTCGAAACCTACATTCCAAAATTTCTTTTTACCGTTTATTTGTCATCCATAATATCAAAAAACACTAGTCCGGTAAATTTAGTTTTTCTTGTATAACAAAAATTTCCACATGGCCAATTTTTTTGTCAGGAGCGTAGGTTCATCCCCAGGAAGAAAACTGCAAAAGTGCCCATCGATCCCTTCTGTGTTTAAAAAGTTATTCGGGGACTAAAATCGAGGAAAAAACAAATTTGAGGGTTTTTTTTACCTTTGAACAAGAATAAACTTTTTAGCACACGTGGGATCGATGGGAACTTTTGAAGTTTTCTTTCTGACGGCGAACCTAAGCTCTCTACCAAAATTAAGCTCTAACGGAATTATTGTTATTTGACACTATTTTTGTCTATTTTGACCGGACTATGAGCTAAACGGAAATTTTAAATTTGGAAATCCAAAAGCAGAAACGGAGAAAGTTGTTTGTGGTTTGAATGTGAAAAGTGGAATATTTGCGGAGAACCAGCAAAACAAAAACTAATTTGGACAAAAAAAAAAAATATTAATTTTTGTCACATATTTAAAATGCGCAAAGCTGTGAAAAATTATGTGAAATTTTGAAAATATACATATGAATAAAGTAGCTATTTTTAGTTAATGAGAAGAAAAGTAACAGCAATTTGGTGTAAACTGGAGAAAAGTGAATTTATGTGTGTGGGAAGTGAGTGATAAGTGTTGGTGTTTATTTGTGATGGCAATAGTTGGCTGTGGTTGGCTATGAAAAAGGCGAAAAATAAATTTATCAAACAAATTTTGTATCAAAATATACAAAATAATGACATATGAAGATATAATATAACACAACATAACATGACATAACATAACATAAAAAACAAAATAATCTGAATGATAATTTAACCCGTATTAACTTGAAATACACACATAAGATAACATAAAGTGACATAGCATAGAGTAACATAGCATAATAAACTTGCATAAAATAAGATACACATTATCTTAAATTATGATGAAATTACATAACTTAACATAAGAAAACATAGCATGACATAGTACACTTGCATAACATAACATGAAGTATCATAACATGGTATAATAAATTGGCATAAAATAACAATATCAGTAAATGGCATAACATAACATAATGAGCTACACTATAGAAAAATTTTCAGTGCAAAAATGCAACAAAATCTGCCTGAAAAGACCTCAATGTGAAAATTAAGTGGAAATGTATGCAAAAAAAAAAAAAACCAAAAAACAACAAATTTTTCTATTCAGTAACATCAACAACAATAATTCGTATTTATTGCAACTAAAACGTTTGCCAACATAATCAGCTAGCAACAACTACAAAAATCAACAATGACTACCTACCACCAGTCGGACTATCCACTTGTCGTTATACGAAATACCCTAAATTCAAATATTGGAATGAAGAAAATTCCTTAACTTAGTTTTTTTCACGAAATGCGCGCGTAGATAGACTACAAGAACAATGCACACTTACTCATACATACATATACATACACATTTAGACATACATGCCTCAATGCATGAGTATACTTAGCGCTACTTAGTTGAAAGCATTTTTACCCAGTACTGTGAGGACATCGTCTATTTGGGAACCGGCATCAATACCGAAAATTATGTCAGTCGAAAGGTTCAACGGAGAATCACTCAATTGAGAATTAAAGTCCTCTCTAGAAGAACAAAGATCACGCTTTATAATTCTCTCAGTTCCGAGAGAAAATGAGAAGGCCTTTGGAGTATGGTCCTTCCCGTGAAGGCAAGGGCGAGTATCGAAGGAAATTTAATAATGAGCTGTACGAGCCTTATGCAGATCTGACCATAGTGCCCAAAGGTTCTGCTGGCTGGGTCATGTAATGCGAACGGACAAAGAAGCTCCAGGGCAGAATGTTTTCGCCAGCAGATGAAGGGGGAGGCCTCGACTGAGATGGAAACAATAGGTGGAGGAAGACTTGAACTCCCTTGGTGTTTTCAATTGGCGCCAGCTGTTGCTAGAAAGTGATGACTTGCGTACTTTGATACTCAACGGCAAAAATTGCCTAGGCACTTAAGCTCCAATTCATGATGATGATGACTATTATTCGAATATCAAGGGAACTAGCCTCTACATGTTGCTGACGGCGAATCCCGATAAAGACTTAATGGTCGTCATGGAGAGAGGCGGTACCTATGTGAAGGTAGTACTTTCTTTCTTTTAGGAAAATAACTGCCGGCCAATGATTTGGTTCCAGTGGCTTCGTTGGCTAGGCGAAAAAGTTAAGAAACCATGGTCCTAAGGATATTATTGCCATGTCTACAGAAAATTGTCTTGCTTGGGATATAATTGGCCAGTAGAGCTGCTGATAATCTCTACTGATTCGCAGTTAACATTTTCTACAGGGAAGTTAAGAGGATATCTATGTCTATAGCCATCCGTCGATGAAAGCAGAGGAAAAGGGAGATCACTACAAGGAGTTAATACTAATTCGAAGTCCAGTGAAGTTTCTAATTGCGTTTAAGCGGCTAAACACCTACTTAGTACTTAAAGTCAAGCTATCATTCGGAGGACTATTGTACTTGTTCAAGGGAACCGCTTAAAGAAGAGCTTAAAGGCTGGTTTGTTAAAGCCATTATTGCTTCGGGAAAAATAAAATTCATGGAAATTTCGTAAAATAAAGTTGATTTCATACAAGTAGGGGTAGAAAAACACTTCAATGGAAGCAGACATTTATTTTATTAATTTTTGTCTGTCGGCCTGCTTGTTTGTTCGCACATCACTCAAAAGCCGCTGCATAGAATTGATCGCAATTTTTATCGACGTAGTGCTGGATGTCCAACTTAAAGTTTAGAAACCATTTTACTATACGGAGATATTCCATACCGCTTTAGACAGCGGTGGCGAAAAAAATTTAGCCATATATAATAAATCTTGTTAGTTGCTTGGTGTTTATTGTGAGATATAAAGCTCATTTACCCGTTTCTGCTATATGAAGTAGGTAATTTTTTAATTTAGTTCATACACATAACTTTCATTCCTCTTTCTTTCCTCTACTGGGTTAACGGCACATATGCCATTACTTGAGGTTGCACTATACTTTTCTACTTCGCCTCTATTGCTACGCTGCTAGCATCCCTTCCAAATCACTTAGCTTTGCCGATGCATTACCTAGCGGTTTGGCAGTGTTCCGGCTACACGACCAACGCCTCCACCACTAACCTAATCACTCACAGTGTCAGTTTTCATTGTTGTTATTGTTGTCAATGTGATTTTGCAATGTCGCCATCATTGCAATTCTCTGTTTAGATTTAACAAAAACACAATTTTTCAACTTGTCACCTATTGCCGGGTGGATGGTGTAGTGCGGAGAAGTGCGATCTTGCAGGAGATTTAGCTACATATATAAACTATTCCAACAATAATAACAAATAAATAAAATTACGAGTAAATTAAATTACAATAGCTACATACAACTTTTACGCTTTGTTTTGTAATGCAGCCCAACGAACGACAATGGACAGCATAGCTACGGCTGTGGAGGGTGATCAAACGTTGACAAAATTTTACCGGTAAAAATAGCCCTCGGACAAAAACAATTTGACTAACTGACAAGCAAGCTGAACGTGGCGATATTTAAAAACAAATACATACAGTACATACATCCATCCTTACATGCAATTCATCAAATGACTGCCTGGCAAATTCATGAAAACAATCAAAGTGATCCACTAAATCTGATTTCTGCCTTTTCACTTTAGTCTCTTTGTTTGTTTGTGTATTTGATGTGGACAAAAACACCGATTTGCTGTAAATTTAGGTTTCTCATTACACAAATAACACACTAGCCGAGTGCTGCCAAAAAAAGTGGATAGCAAGGTGAAATACTACGTACATTTTATTCGAAGTAATTGTGAAAAGAAAACTCGCTTAATCATCGAATTACCTTCAAGGTTATATTTTGACAGATTATGTGACAGCTGAAATGTGTCGTGTTGTGAAATATAGGCAGGGAAATTTTTACCTACTTAAAATCGTTTTCTTAGCGCTTGCTTTGAAAAAATCGCGTCTACTATTACAACAATTAGCAAAACAAGTGGATGGCAAAGTAAAATACTAAAGGTAAAATACTAAAATTTTTCCAGTGTTGTGAAATATAGGCAGGGAAATTTTTACCTACTAAATCGTTTTTTTCGCGCTTGCTTAGAATAAAATGCGTTCAATATTACAACAATAAAGACGCGTTGCAGGAGTAAAACAATAGCGCTAACCAAATTCGTCTATTTCATGCCATAAACTTGATTAATCCGGTAGTCAGTTGGCTAGCCAGTCATTTCTGAAATCCCATGTTTCATGTTTGCAAGTTTGTGTATATATCAGGGTATGGCAAAAAATTTTGATATTATAATCAATTTTTTTCAAAATTTCAAAGATTTCACGAAATTTGTTTGAAAAAATTTAAAATTTGAGAAAAATATTTGAAACCTGGGCCTGGATTCTCTAACTGTGAGTTTTGAAATGTAACCTGTTTTCCATATACATATTTTAAATGGTGAAAAAGTGCAAATTGCAAAACTTACATTTAGAGAATCCAGACCCTGAAGTAAAAAGGACGATTTTTTTTTTCATCTAAAAAAGCACTGAATTTGGAACAAAGCCCCGTATTGAGTCGAACTTTATCTTTCGTTTTTCGATTTACCATAAGGTAAAAAACTAAAAACAAAAAAAAAAAAAAAAAAAATGCAGCCAACTTATATTGCCACCACTGTGTACAGCAGGAATAAAATATTTCCATACGATAAAATGGTTCCTAAACTTTGAGTTGGATACCTAGAGAAACATCGAAGAAAATTACATTACATTTTATACAGCGGAGTTTGAGTGATACGCGAACAAACATACATATAGACAGGCAAAAATTCGGTAAACTGTTTTTATCCGTTTTCCTTTAATATCTATATTAGATAGAACGTCCCAAAAATGAATGGAAACCAAGTTTGCTTCGAAATTTGATATGAATAACCTGAGTTTCAGCCTAAATAACATGTGTGGGAAACTTTATTTTTTTAGGATAACGGTAAACCGTGCCGATTTTCAATACAAGTTTTAGTTTAGTCAGCTTATATTAAGTTCCCAAAAAAGCCTATTAAGGCCTCGAAAATTACATAACATTAATATTTTGCCCATATATTAAAGACTGTGTAACAAATCTACTCATTTGAATTTTTATAACGACAACAGGATCCCTTAAGCGGATATTGAAAAAACTTCCCAAAAAGCCCATTAACTCATCGAAAATTACATAACATTAATATTTTGCCCACACTGAGAGAATGCCTTGAATGTTGTGACAATATCACTATTGATAGCGACGAGTTTGATTCAACATTCATTCAGAATGAGCAATTTATCAAATATTATTTGCTTCCAATAAAGAGTCAAATTACATGTCAACCATTTCGATATGATGCACTGTTTTTTATAATTATGGATGAAATACTAATATATTTGAACGGCTTGACAATATCTATGGTCGTAATATGAATTTATATTGTTGCTATATCCATATCTATATTTTTTTGCATAGTAATAATGGTAGAGACAGCGTATTAATATATAATGGGCGAAATGTAAATTTTTCTGGAACGCATAATCATTATAGTTCAACAATTTTTACTATGGATTTCCTAACAATATTACAACTTGTTGTAAGGTTTGTTTGGATTCAAAATTTTTTTAATTTCTTATGATGGGAAATTTTTCTAAAAATTTTATAATATGACGTAGCCGAATGGTAGAACACTGGGCTAACGTAACAGAGGAGCAGTGTTCGAGTCCCACTGAAACCAGATGTCATGTTGTATGAAATTTTGTTTTTTAAACCAAGTATTTAGAATTTATCAATAGTTTATATGGATACCACTTCAATAGTGATTTATCAAAAATGTATTGATGGAACATCCATATTCATTGATGGGACAGGATTATCAATTTTTATTTAATGTGGTATCAATAATTATGGATGTTCCATCCATAGATTTCCCTCCGTGCATATATTAAAGACAGTATAACAAATCTGCTCTTTCGAATTTTTATAAGGACAACAGGATCCTTTGTTTTAGTAGATTGCGTAACAATATGTTTTCTAGCAAAAATAATTGAAATTTTGCAATTATAGTGCACTTTTTTAGGTGATACACGGCGTATGAGTAACATTTAGTGATCAAGTAAGAAAAGTTTAGATAAATTGTATTCATGTTTTGGTTGATGCCCCCGAAGCGGATTGAGATATCGCAAGAAACTTACACTACGTTCAGGCTGTCATGTACACCTTTTATTATACTATACATACAAATTTCACTATTTTTTTATGAGACACCCTACTGTACAATTTAAAAATTGGAATAAGATTAGTTTGATTGTTGGTACTAGTCTTCATTAAAAAGGTATAATGTGCAACAGTGCGCTTTTGCTTGAAAATAATGTCATTCCGCGAATGACAACAAAAAAAAAAAAAAAACAAGACATTTTCTAAATAAATTTTATTTAATTGCCAGCGTTGATATGTTGGCCAGCCAAGTACTGGCTAGGCTGTGTGCGGTAGGAAGATATGTTATTTGTCAGGGATTCCTGTGATTTACATAGTCATTAGAACTAAACAAGACGGTCAGCTAGAGTTTTATTTATTTTGGTAAGTTCTGGTAATTTCTTTCTCTGTACAGTGAAATGAAAAAGTTTTCATGTGGTTAGTCTACGTAAAAAAAAATATATATAAATTTCTTTCCTTTCTAAAACACTGACACATTCCCCATCGTACTAGTTTTAGAGACCCTTGTACTATACTCAGCAAATGTATGGAGTGACTGATGGTTAGATAGATGATCTAAGGAAATTAAAAAATAAAATGACCCAGAAATCAGCAAAAGTAATATCATAAATGAAGACATGCATGGATGAAGGGGGTATGTGGCATTTTGAGTGAAACGAGAAAATCGGCTTTAAAGTTTTGCTTAAACATTTGAGGTTTTTTCGAATCTTTATGGAAAACTGACAAAAAAATTATGCAAAGCCATAAAAGACGTTGCATAATATGCAAAAAAAAGCATAAGTTTATATTTAGTGTTTTATATGAAAAAACGGAACATACCGCCTTCTTCCACAATTCATATTGAAAAGTTGTGTACATACCCTCTTCATCCATGAATTATCTTCTACAATTTTCACGATAGGCAGATTCTGATAAGACAGAAATATAGATCTGCATAAACACTATTCACCAATGCCAAAAACAGAAATTGAGTGAGAATGCGACATACCCCCTTCATCCATGCATGTCTTCAAATCACAATCACATCATTCAAGTGTCCACAGCGGTACACCGGAGCGTATGAGTGACATTTTATGATCACTAAACACCACTCGCAAAAAAGGCACTCAAATATTTGCCACCAATTATCCGCCAGCTCACATTTTAGACATTCTCATTTCAGACCCACTCATTTCTAACACTTTTGCAAAATCATTCATCAATTGCCCATTCAAACTGTTTGTTTTTGTTTACATTTTCGTTTGTTTTCGAAACAAGTGTCCCCAACGTAAATATGTATACATGATAATAAAAGTGCCTAAGCAAATAAATACAAAAAACGAGCGTGTAACAATAACACACACAAAATAAATACAACATTTAAACAGAGAAAAGTGAGGAAAAATTTAAAAGAAATGCGATGAGCCATCAGTGGCGTAGCTAAGTGTTTTGTGTATGACTTAAGTATTGTAGATGGTGAGTGTGCTGTCGACGAAATGCGAGCAAAGCGATGAGAACTATGACGATGTTGCAAATGTGTTTGAGGAGCAAATATATAGTAATTATTTTTGTTGATGTTGCTCTCAGGCGATGAGTTTACTCATTGCGTGTTAGTGAATGTGGAAAATTTATCAAAAAAAAAGGCATAACAAATAATTGTGTTGAGAACAAATGGGAAACACATAGCCACATGTGAATATACATATCTGTATGTTCCTTGAGGTGTGAAACGATTGTTTTTACAAATTTGCTTGTGCTCACTGATTTTGTTTACAATTTTAGCAATTAACATTTGGACATAATTAAAATTACAATTAAAAAAGATAGGGCAATAGTAACGCGTCTTTTTTTTATGTATATCAATTCTGAGGGTTTTATTTTCGTATAAAATGAAACAAACTGAACGGGCTTTGTTGTTGATTTTTGTCAGTGGGCGTTATTTCCTTTTTTGGAGAGGAACTAAAGCTCATCGGCGTTATTTCGATGTTTTTGGGATGTAAAATCCATGGGCGTTATTTCCGTGGGTGTTATTTCACTACACCGTAAAAATCTTTTCAAATCTCAATAAATCTACACACAGAATAATTTTGCAGCTAATTTGTCAACATGGAAAAAAGAAACATCATTTTAAATTAACATGAGATATCGAGACAGACAGTGTTGTTTTGGCAAGGAGTCATGTTATTTTAACAGGAAGTCATGTTGGTTTGACAGGAAGACAGGTTGTTTTAACAGAAATTCCTGTTGTTTCAACAGGAAGTTTTGTTGTTTTACTAGGAAGTCATGTTGTTTTAACAGGAAGTCATGTTGTTTTAACATTAAATCATGTTGTATTAACAGGAAGTCATGTTAATTTAGCACGAAGTGAAGTTATTCAACATAAGCTTCATGTTAAAATAACATGAGCTATAGTGTTGAAAAGTAATAACCTGAAAAAGTGGTAAAAAATATACATGAAAATAAATCTGTAGACACGGGAAGAAATTCCTCAAGCGGGCCACCTAAAAATTACTTCGCTTCGATTTGAGTCAAATATGGTGAAGGTGATGTGCTATGTAAAAAAATATCACTAAAGGTCGCGTATACATAGTGGATGGCTACCGAGATATACCTATGGGTTTGAATTCACAATTTTTAGAAACCGTTTTCTAAAGTATTTTCCCGTTCTTTTCGAATATGAATTTAAAAACAAAATTTTATTGAAAAATTTTAGTAAAAATGTTAAAAATTTTTTGGTTAATTTTTTTTAAAGTTTGACATTTTTATTTTTTTTTTGAATATTGATTTAAAGCTTGACCTTTTTCCCTTAAAATTGTACCTTTTTTGTAATGGAATTCGTAAATTTCTTTAAAGAACATTAAATTCGCCATAAAATGCAAATAATTTATTGTTTTTTAATTTTCATATTTAATATGATGTCCGAAATTTCTTTGTTAAAAATTTGCAGCTAAAATTCGCATTACGCATCACTTCACTTAAAAAAATTGCATTTTATGATGAATTGTATGTTCTTTTTTCAAGATAAAAATTCGTTAAAGAAAATTACAAAGTAGATTACAAAAAAGGTATCATATTTTAGGGAAAAGATCAAGCTTTAAATTTAAATTAAATAAAAAAAATTCCCAAAATTGAAAAAAATTGGAAATTTTTATTTTTTTATTTTTATATTAAAAATTTTCAATAATTTTTTTTTTTTAATTTATATTCGAAAAGAACGGAAAAAATACTTAAGAAAACGGTTTCCATGTTCCTTCTTAACATGTCTATCACTTCTAATTTATAGAAAAAAGGCTTACATCAAAAAAATTGCGAATTCAAACCCGTATATCTCGGTAACCACCCGTCTTGTTTTTTTTTAGATTTTTTTTTAACTTTTTAATACCACTGCTCCGTTCCAAAAAAAATGCTACTTTTGTGCTGTGATAATAGTATAAATTATTGAATTTTAGCAAAAAATTATAATAAATAAATTATTGTGCCTTTTTCGTGAAGAAACAAATAATTTTATGAGCGTTTAAAAAAACTTTGGTTTTGCAAATTTTGTTGTTGTATTATGGAAAATGTTAATGCAACAGCATCACCAGCTAATGCACACCAACAACAACACCAGAAGCACTCACAACAGCATCAACAATTGCAACAACATCATCAAGAGCAACAACAACAACATGAACATCAACAACAATTTTGTTTGCGTTGGCATAATCATCAGGTAAATCTTATAACGTGATATTCGTGTAACCTAACTTATGTACTTACTTGTATGTATATGTATATATGTATTTGTAAACTACTATTTCGGGAACCTACAGACTGAAAATTACTCTAAAGGGCCCCAAACTGACCCCAAAATGATAGAAAAATGACCTTAGGTTAGGTTCAAGTGGCTGCCGCAGAGGCACACATAAGCAAGTTTTGAAAGTCCCGTTGTGATACCACAAACACTATCCAGGAAGGGAACTCCCAAAAAGTGCGTTCTCGCGCCGCTTAAAGCCAGGCAGTTGCAGATGAGGTGCTCCACCGTTTCCTCGTCCTCATCATCTTTTACCTAGCCTTTCTGCGTGCCTACCAATAAGGCAGTGCCCAGTTAGAACATCTATTAATATGGAGATTTCTCTCCTTCTTAGGACGTGAATGCCTCTAGATCTTTTATGAACCCATTTTGGCCAGGTTTGTTTGGATGTCCGGCACCCTGGGGATTGTTGCCATCTTTCGTTGACTGCCTGGCAAGTTTGTCTGACTTACAGTTTCCCTCAATGTCCCGGGACCCATGTGAGGTTCACGCGGTTCTGTTGCGCCGTCTCTTGAAGAGATCGACGACGGCTGAGCGTTAAAGTAATGCCAAAATGATCCTTAAATACTCTCAAAATGGTTCTAATCTATTTATCTTTGATCGCTGTAATTTTTTTTTTCTAAATCCACATAAAACTACATCCAAAATGCTCCCAAGCAAATATGCATTTCCAAACTTAAAACTTGGAACGAAAATAACCTTTTGCTTTGAGGTTTAGTTAAAAATAATTCGGCATCTTCTACTCGAAAAATAGAGCAAGAAAAAAAACGACTTTGCCATTTACGCGCCCTGCTGTCAATAAAACATTCCTTGCACTTTTCCGCTTCGCAAGCATTTCACGTACCACATTCAAATATGTAAATTGCATTGAGGTCCGGAAGAGATATGGACAACAGCAACTGACAGCAAGCTAGACAAGGGAGCAAATGACTAACAAAAATAAAACAAATTACATGCATTAATTACAACAACAACATTGCGCCTCATCAAACGGCACTACAAAACAAACGAAATGTCAAAAGTAGAACTAACGGCTCATTGAAGCAGGCAGCGTTATGCTAGTGCCGCCAAAGAATTACCAGGGGACACTGGGTAGTTAGAAGTGAAGAGAATTCTTTTGGATTTTGGCAAAGGCATGCAGCATTCAATTATTTGGAAAGATGCTGGGTAAATGTCTTTCCTGATTTTAGTACACATATGTATGTCTGTAACCTAGTAAGCATTATTAGCTAGTACCTGGGTGACTGAGCTTGTTCGGTGTTTTCAATTTTGTCCAATAGTCCTACTTATCCGAATTTTTTTCCACTTTTCAAAATAGATTTCTGAAAAATGTCAAATAATTGGAAAATAAAGATCATAAACCGCCTCAAGTGGCAAACCCAAGTAGAAACACTTAGAACGAAGCATACTATCCACATACAAAATTTCATCCAAATCGGTCAATATGCGAACATATAAATAAAATGCAGTTAGGTGGCAACCCTACGTGCGAACTCATCTTAAAGGCATCCGGCTAAAAGTACCTTTTATGTGATACCCATATAGGCATTCCTTGCTAAATATTTAATAAAATGAGATAGGTGGCAACCTAGTAAACCGACCCAAGTGGAAACACCCAAGTGGAAAGTCTAAAGGGTCAGTTACATAAAGCTTTATTTTGACTTTACCTCAAACTTTGACTTTGACAGAAAAGTTCAGTATACGTATTTAAACGAAGCATGGCAAATTGGAGACCTCAAAGTTGAAGCAAGGTTAAAATTTGGCAAACTCTCAAATTTTGCTTGCTTTGCTTGCTTTGACAATCAGATGTTGATGACTTTGCTTTAATTAAAGAATAAAAGTTGGAGGAAATAATAATTAATTAATTTTTTCTCTATTAAATTAATAAATTAACCAAAACACTCTGAATGCAAAAAAATAAATAACGAAAACAAATGTATAAAAGAGAAGCGTCAAGGCGTTCATTGTAGCATACCTCTGAAGTTGGACGCAAAGTTTTGGGTACCACGAAATAAATCCCAAATGAAATAAGTCCCAAAAAAAATTAAATAAGTCCCAAATATTTTCCATACAAATTGGGACTTATTTCATAATGAAATAACTCCCAATGCGTTGGGACTTATTTCATAAAATTTTGTTGGGAATTATTTCATAATGAAATAACTCCCAAATGATTTCGTTGGGAGTTATTTCATTTTCCAGCATTGGGAGTTATTTCATATTTGTTGGGACTTATTTCATTTCTCTTAAAACTACAATTTAATATTTTTTACCATTAGGATTTATTTCATTTTCATTGGGACTTATTTCACTTCTCTTAAAATTGCAATTTAACAAGCTTTCACGTTTTTGTAACTGTTTCTATAACTGTTTTAAGGTAAGATTTTAGCAAAACAACCAACAGTCTTCTTACATCGAAAGTTTTTGCGGCATCTCCGAAGACTGTAACTGATATTGTTGTGTCAATATGTTCCAAAAAGAACTCTGGACAACAACAATAAAAAGATTTTGATCGATGACACATTTTCAATTGTACCGCTGGGGTGTTTTAAACAGTTGATGTTGATCGCCAAAAGGTCCTTTTGGTTCAAATATTGGCCGATAACTTAGATATCGACCGATAACTTTGAAATCGGTTGAGTTATCGGAATAATCGATATCTTAAATTTAAATTTAAAGTTTCATTGAATTCCAATCAGCGGCTTTCGAGTGATACGTCCACAAACATACATACATATTATATGTAGAGATTCTGAAAAGGTAAGATATAACCCGCAGGAAGGAAAAAAAGAGTTGGAAGGGGAAAGGGGGCGCGGCGCGGCCCCCTTATACCCAACTCTTTCTTCCCTGTTTATGTATATGTACATACTACATACATACTTTTTTTTTACTTTTTCTTACATATATTCAGGTGTATAATTAATAATTGCTTATGTATAAATATACATATGTATATCTACTGAATAAATAAGCACTTGAATTGGGAGTTATTCCTTTTTTCTTGGGACTTATTTCATTTGGGAGTTATTTCATTTTTTTTGGAAACTGGGGCCTCATTATGAAAAAACTACCAAATATTGGGGCTTATTTCATTTCCTTCTTTGGGAGTTGTTTCATTTCTTAAAGTTGGGACTTATTTCATTTTTTGGTGGGATTTATTTCATTGGGACTTATTTCATGGGACTTATTTCATTTGGGATTTATTTCGTGGTACCAAAGTTTTGAGGTAGCAAATGTCAGGCGAGGTTAACAAAGCTTTATGTATTTGACCCTTTAGAATCAAGCATTTTATCTTATTGCCAAATTTCATCGAAATCAGTCACGCGATCCAAAATGTACAAATACAATAGAGTATAATGGCAACCCTACTTGAAAGTATTTAATAGTACATTTAAACTACGTTTACACTGCACCAAATGCGTCACTTTTGGCCAAGTTTTTTCGAGACCGTTCATCCGCAAATTGAATTTGATAACCAATTTAGGTCAAATTAAATTAAATTCGTCTAATTTGGCAAACAAATTCATTCTGCGGACAAACATTCTCGAAATAACTTCGCCAAATGCGACGCATTTTGTGAAGTGTAAATGTATCATTAGACTGCATCAAATTTGGCGAATTCAAATGAGCCAGTTCAACACCGTTTACACTGGCAACTTTGCATTTGTCTTCACCTTCACTGCAAGAATCTTCTAGCAAAGAGAATATATCAACAAGAGCCACCACTCGTTATGAAAGCAACCAAAAATATGGATGCCGTTTTCTTTCAGGGTTTCGGTAATTTTGTTTTCCTCAGTTTTGTAAATTCGACAGCTGGTAAATTTTTGTTTCGACTCTTGTGTTATTTCATTTCTCGTCTATTTTCTTTTACACATTTTGTTTTGATTAGACAATAACATATTTATATCGAAATTACCGAAACCCTGAAAGAAAACGGCATCCATCTTTTTCGTTGCTTTCATAACGAGTAGTGGCTCTTGTTGATATATTCTCTTTGCTTCTACCAGGACAAAAAGCCACCGAAAGAAAATGCATTACCGCGAGGATTTAAACACCTGTAGAGTAATAATAAAAGAAGAGTCAAGAAGACTTCTGTCTTTTCCTGGTAGAATTTGCCCATTTTCTTATAAAAAAGTTATTGAAATTGTTTGGTTTTTGTTTTAATGCTCTTGCATTTTTACATATATATAAGTAGGAATTTTTGTGAGCTATAGACCGAGAAAATAGTTCCTATTGGAACTTTATGTTGTATTATTATGTTTTTGTTTTGAAGAAAAACTCAAAGAAAACCTACAAACAACATTACACGCTATAGTTATAGCATTGTTAGAAATTGTTATTTACAGCTATGCATAGTGCAAAAGTTATCACACGTCATTTGCCCATTAAGGTTCTTGCTGGGCGATTCTAAATGTGGAACAGCCGCAGGGTCGCAAATGAGGTCAAATATATTGGAATTCCAAATTTGGAAAATGAGATTTGTATGGAAAAAAGCACCAAATTTGCAATTTTTCGCCAAATTTGGGGCGGTGTAAATGTACTATAAGTTGGTTTGTCGCCGAAAAACATTTCATTTGATACCCATTTTGGATTATTTTGCTCAATATTAAAAAAAAAATTGAAATAGGTGGCAACCCTTTAAACCACCTCAAGTGGCAACACACGAGTGGCAAAACTTGGAATCAAGCATACTATCTCTATGCCAAATTTCCTCGATATCGGTTAATGATACATTTACACTGCACCAAATGCGTCGCATTTGGCCAAGTTATTTCGAGAATGTTTGTCCGCAGAATGAATTTGTTTGCCAAATTAGATGAATTTAATTTAATTTGACCTAATTTGGTGATCAAATTCAATCTGTGGATGAACGGTCTCGAAAAAACTTGGCCAAAAGTGACGCATTTGGTGCAGTGTAAACGTAGCTTAAGCGGTTTTCGAGATAGTACCGGATACACAAATATACTGCGGTAAGGTGGCAACCCTACTTGAAAATATTTTAGTTTTTATGCACCCGTATTGGCATATCTTGCTTCTTACAACGCTCCACATTTTAGGATAGTTAAATAATGAAATTTCTATATAAGAATGGCAAATTTGGTGGATTTTCGAAAAAAAAACGCATCAAAATCCCAATCAACGTGCGGAACCGCCTTCTGGTGGCCCTAGAAAGATAAAAATAGTGCCAGAAATAGATTCCCCGACTATAAAAAACCCAGCAGATATACATTTTGGGTAGTTTTCAATACAGCTGTTCCAACAGGTTACTTACTTTTTGAGAAAAAAGTTAGATAGAAAATATCGCTAGGTGGAAATTCATTTTGATCTATATTTTCTCGACCAAAAAGCTTCAAATTACCCAAATCATCATAATCACGATGTGGTTCTATGATTTTTTTTTTTATAACTCGACTAATGGTTATATTTTAATTACCACTACTGCCTCGGAAACGACTCACATTGGCTGGTATATTAAAGGTACTTTATGTCGCATTTCAGCAAAACCTTTCCAGTTAGGGTTGCCAGTTCTATTATAATAAATGTTTTACATTTCCGCCCTCATCTCGATTACGCCTTGACCCATTTTGAAGATTTTTTGAATAAAAATACATGCTACAATTCAAAGCTCACGGTCTTAATTGTTGCCACTTTAAGGGCCGCTTGCATAAAAGCCCATAACGACTAATCGGAGTTTAATTGACGCATTTTGTATGGTTAGCTGTCAAGTTAATCACCGATTAGGCGTTATCGGCTTTTATGCAAGTGGCCCTAAAAGTTTGAACAAGGTTGCCACCTGTCGAATTTTTTTATTTTAAATCGTATTGCAACAATATTCCTGGGGGTGCCACCTAATTCTATTATAAGCTTGTTTGCTTAAACGCTGTTAAGCGTTCAGCAGAATCAATTCGTGACGTACGTCACGTACGTCGAAATAACTGACAGCAAAGTAGACTGGGGATGTTTGTATGCGTAACGCCAAATAAGACGGATACGTCAAAGTAGAAATTGCTCTAAAATTGACGTACGTGACGCAGTTGACGTATTGGCGGACTGATTCTGCCGAAAGCTTTATCTCGAAAACTGCTGGATACATTTCCATGAAATTTTATAGTGGTTATCCGCTATTATTTTTAATTTTCTTATCAGCATTTAGGATAGCACGGGGTTGTCATCTATCTAAAACGGGCCTGTAGTATCTCTTTATGGCCTCATTAATATTTTTGTAGTCAGAGCCTATAGACATATGTATACTAAAATTTTCAAAAAAGCATTCCAATTTAATTTTTTAATTTTTTTCCATCCTCCAGACCAGTCTTCTGAGTACACTGCCAGTGCTGTTAGATCAGTCACACCTTACAGATGTCACTATATCAGCTGAGGGACGTACGTTGCGAGCACATCGAGTTGTGCTCAGTGCGTGCAGCACCTTCTTTCTGGAGCTATTTCGCACACTCGATAACGCAAACCATCCAATTATCATCATACCCGGTGCCTCCTTCGCCGCCATTGTTGCACTTCTGACATTCATGTACTCCGGTGAGGTGAATGTCTATGAAGAACAAATACCAATGCTACTTAATTTGGCTGAGACTTTGGGCATTAAAGGACTGGCGGATGTGCAGAATAATGTGAGTGTTGAAATGCCTTTGAAATTTTTCTAGTAGTTACTTTGAAATATTTTCCCAAGTTACAGAAAACGAGTAGACGCGCTGCCACAGCACCACCTGCGCCACCAACAGACACTCCTGACTTTCTAGATGCATTACGTAAAGATGAGTCAGACACATCACCTACACCGCCCACGCCACCTTTAACATCTACTACTATGGCGCCACCCACGCTGCCGCCAGCTTTAGCTTGCACAGTACCAACATCGAACCCACAATTGCCGCTGATCTCTGCGCCTACGGTGCCAAATGCTTTCAATACGACGCTACTAGGCGCCAACAAGCTACCCACACCACTGGAAAGCTTCTTTCTCAAGTCATTGCAGTTTTATCCGAATTTGCTGCCTCAACCTCTCAACTTCTCGCAAACAGCGCTAAATAAGACCAGCGAGATATTGGCCAAATATCAACAGCAGTGCAACAGTTTGTATCAGGATGCTTTGGGCATGTCATCTAAGGACGTGTTACCCACCCCCTTTGGCGCTGAAGATTATACGTCAGCTACACAATTGTGTGCTGCAACGCTTGATGAAAGCGCCAGCTGCGGTGCAGGTGGCTATGGCGCCGCAAAGCGCTTCTGTTCGGCTGATAAGCAGCGTCAATTGACGGTGTCATCCGCTACACAACAACCATCACAGTCGCGTCATCATCACTACGCTCATCAAACGGCTTCGTCGCCTCAATCGCACTTGCAGCACACATTGGCGGCGCATGTCCAATCTCATTCACAGCAACAAAAAGACATTAAACGTATTGATAAGTTTGTAGACAATTTACGTAAGACGCCGTTAGGCGGTGAAACTAGTTTAACTACGCTAGGAGCACAACAATCGACACCCCAGCAGCAACAGCAGCAGCAACAACAATCAGCGCAACACCAGCTGCACCACCTCCAAAGCCACTTACAAACACCACCGTTAAGTGTGACAACATCATCGGCGGGGAGCTACACGCCCACGTTGCAGTCGCCTCATTTGAGCGGTAGTAAATCTCCTTGGTCTGTCAGTTCGGCAGCAATTAGCGCTACGACACAAAGTCAACTGCAACAACATCAGCAGCACTCGCATGCAATATCTTATTTGAAAGCCGAAGACCAAGTTGCTAAATTACAACAGCAAATTGATCAGTTTGCTTCCTGTAGTCGCAGTCTTGTGGCAGCGTCAGCAACAAGCTCAAGCGGTGAGATGAAACTAAACGCTCAACCGGATGTGAGCTTGCTTTCGACTTTGACAGAAAAGCCGCCAAGTGGTGCTATGAACTCCACGAGTGCATTAAATTCGGGTCCACAGTCCAAACCGCCGTCGAACTCTAAATTGTATGCCACCTGTTTTATTTGTCACAAGCAACTTAGCAATCAATATAATTTGCGTGTGCACTTGGAGACCCATCAAAATGTGCGGTGAGTTCAGGGAGCGGTTTTTTAATCATATTTTTCAATTAAGATCTCTTCTATTCTCTTTAGTTACGCCTGCAATGTTTGTTCGCATGTCTCACGCAGCAAAGATGCATTACGCAAGGTAAGTCATACCCATATTATTAATTAATTGACGTTGAATCGTCTGTCTAGAATCGAGATGATTTTTTTCGACAGTTTCCGCAGTATTTGCATTTCATTTCCTTTGCATCATCACTTCCTTCAAAGTGGCCCCATATTGAATTTCGCTTCGTCAGCAGAATTAAATCGTTATTTATTAAACACACATGACCACTTCCGATAGTTTACCACTATTTTCCAAAACAGGATAAATTATAAAATCTTACAAAACTACCGCGAAGTTCGATTAGCTGTTTCAATGTGTGACAGCGAGTGAAGCTTTCGGCAGAATCAGTCCGTCAATACGTCATGTACGTGACGTACGTCGTGACAAAACGTACGTGCCGCACAGGGATGGCACATAGCGATTGACGTACGTCATGTTGAAGTACACAGATATGTCAACAAAGTAATTGGCGCAAAACGAAAATTATTAAAAAAAAACATAACCAATGCAAAATTTCGGTTAAAAACATGGAAAATATACAAGTAATACTTGTTATAGTGATGCTAAGAGAAGCAATGGAGCTTTTCAGGCGGCTTTACAACCGCAGATGGTGGGTACGTCCATCTTTACAGGACAGGAACATCCACGGCTTTTTTGATGTGAATTTTGCATTCCCTGAGGAGTTCATAACTAATATTAGAATGGAGAAGCCCATATTTGATCTACTGCTGAACCTGCTTAGGGAAAAACTAACCAAGCATTCAAACCGCAAATCTATAAATAAAAATATAAATCGGCAATTACTTTGGTTAAATTTGCTTTTTCACAAACGCGTTGCCAAATTGGCGGTAAAATTGATTTTGACATTTGTCACGCAGCTGCCGTTCCGTCAAAATAGAAAGTTGGCAAAGGATGCCGGATCCGTTGACTGATGCTTTGTCAATCTAGCGTTTTACATGCAAAATACACACATCCTACCCGGCTGTCAGTTTCTTCCTTTTCCGGCTTAAGTCGTCATGCGTATTAAAAACCCCTACATACGTTTTCGCTTGCAAAGTTGCCACATCCCTTTTTTTTTTAGTTCAATTAAAAAAAACTATTCATAATAAGTTGAAAAACTATCCAAGCCTAGACGTAACTATTTTCAATCATTTATTCTCTCTATTTTTTCATCCCTCAGCATGTTTCCTATCGTCATCCGGGAGCACCATCGCCTTGCGAAACAGAGGCACGTCGCAAACGCGCTGCTAAAGCCGCCAATGCATCACCACCTGTCGCCACCGCCACAACACCAACCAGCTCTTGCACTTCGGGTAGTGGTAATGTTACACCAACTTCACCAGCTGCTGGTGTCAGTGCACCATTTCAATTAAATCCACTCGGATCTATTGTCACCTCAGCGGCTACAGTGGTACCGACAAGCGGCACAAGCGGTAATACACCTTCGTTAGATGCTGAAGCACAAATGGCTGCAGCCGCACAGCTAAGCTCCGCTTACATGTTTTTACCTAATCAATTTCATTTAGCTGCTGCAGCCGCTGCTGCTGCTCAACAACAACAACAACAACAGCGACAGCAGCAACAACAACAGCAGCAGCAACAACAACAACAGCAGCAGCAGCAGCAGCAACAACTACAAACCGCCTTAGATGCTTCAAATACTGCAAGTGCTGCACTTAGTTACGCCGCTATTTCGTTGCCGTCCGTGTCTACTACAACAACTACAGTATCAACAACCTCGAACGGCGAAGAAAGTACTAGCGTTGATGTTGGTCCCGGTAATGACATACACATCAAACGCGAGCCTAGTCCAGTTATGGGTAGTCCAGCTGCAGTTCTTCAAAGTGCGGGCGTAAGCTTGAGTCCAACACGGCTGTCTTAATTTAGACGCGGTCTCTAGTCATATGTTTATAACAACTTAGTGGAACAGTTGTTAGTTTCCTTATTATTATTTTTTTTAACTCAAGAGTCCTATCCGTGCCTCGATTCGAAAGTTTCTTCGAATTCAACTCGAATTTACATAAAGCTTTCGGGTTGAAGACTGTCAAGCTCGAAATGGCAACAAGTTGCCTAACAGAAATATATTTTCGAATCGAGGTATAGAATAGGACCCAGCATAGTTTCTAAAATGCTACTAGTTATAAACTTATATAACTCCTTTAGAAATTTTTATCATGCAATCGATCCCATCGTTAGCCCCGGCTGTGATAATTAGTGGAATGTTATTTTTTTATTTTATTTTTTAAGTTTTGCCATTATTCAGAAATACTTCATATGCCGTCCTTAACCGCGTTTTTATGTAATATACTGAGGCGTTCTCAATATTTTACCGTCATTATCAAGAAAGCTGATTTCTGATCCTTTTATGTTAATACTAGTTAGAGGCTTATGAGAGATACATTGGGAAACGTTAAAAAAAAATACGTAATAAATTTAATATACATAAAGAAAGTACTACACATATGTAAAAAAAATATTGTACTTAAAAGGTTTGTGTATTAAAAAAATTGGTACTCAAGTCATAGCTTAAAACAGACTTAAGAAATGACAGAAATAGTGCTTTAATTTTACCTCTAGTCAAATGAATCGTTTATCCCATACGAAATAGTGAAATCAAAGACATGTCTATACTCGATGAAGGTGAAAAGTTATAATAAAAGTTAATATTTATAAATACATTGAGCATAATCAATAGATTGGAAAAATAAGTCAAATCAAGCATCTAAAAAAAAACTTTGTAAATTTATAAAAAAAATTGGTAAACTGTGGCAATTATGCTAGCATAATTTTAGGCGTCCGATTTTGACCTTTTTTCCGATCTATAATAATCACTGTTAAAGTTTACACACAAAATACACGCATATTTAAATATTTTTTTTTATAAAAATTATCTTCTTAGGCTGTAAGTTAAAAATGCACATTTTTATACAAAAACCAATGACTTTTATACACAAACAACACACACAAAAAGACAGAAAAAATATATATTTATTGTTTAAAATTTTATATTTAAATTATTCAATAAAAAATGATTTTTCAAAATAATCGTCACAAAGCGATTTTTTAATTTTAGATACAATTTTAATCAACTAGTGAAAAAAATGCCTAAAAGTATTCCACCGCACAAATTTCTCAAGTTTTTCTGCTTTTCGCTGGAAATATCAAAAGAATTTGAAAAATTACACCCAAAAAATCCCATAGAGTTTCTCATCGGTTTCTAAAGCTTTTGGGTGTGCTAAATTCGAATCTGAAGTCAGATATACCTGGTCACTCTAGGCTTTCTCTCCAGAGGGTAGTTTGTTCAGAGATCGGTAGCAGTGTTGCCGCTGAAAAATTGCAGAAAGGGTACCAAAAAAGGGTCCCAGCAGAAAAAAGAGTCCCCTCTTTTTTTTAGATAGGAACACATTTACATAAGCCTTTTCCATTTTTTAGATGTTGAATGACTGAGTTTTGTACTATTTCAAGAACACATACAAAACATAAATTAAATGGTTGTAGTTGGTTTAATAGTAATGAAAATCGCATAATGTAAAAAGTTTTTTTAAATTTAAAAACCTCCACTTTAAGGATATGTCACTTAAAACAAAATTCCATTTTTTTCACGTAAAAAAATTGTGGGAAAGGGCGAAAAAGCGACCCCTAAGTGACGGCCAAAATTGCCTAGGCGTTTAAGGGCTATTTTAAGTAGGTAAGGGTAAGTTGCAAAGCTAACTTTTTGCGAGGCTTATTTTCTCATCATTTACTAACTTTGTAAGACCCAAAAACGTAAAACTGTTTTATGTGAATTACCCTAATGTATATATACATACATATGACGGAGTTGTCACATAATACAGCGTTGCCAGTAGTAAGACTTCAGTTAGGCAAGACATTTGGAAATCGGCAAGAGTTCCCGATATAAGGGTAAAAAAGAATCAAGGAGATTTTTTTTTGGTTTTTAACAAAAAAGCGACAAAAATGCATTTTATTGCAGTTCGAAAGTGAAAATGGTACTTTTTTGAAAAAGTAGGTTCCGGGGTCCTGGCTCTAAAAAGGGTCAAATTGATCTGTGGCAACCGGCCTTATCACAACTATAGTGGCAACCCTTATCACAACTATAGTGGCAACCCCACCAACGAATGAACATATAAAACGGAATGACAAAGTGCAAGGAAAATGCACTTAACGGCATACAAATTCTACACAGTCTTTTTCTATACGCGAAGCGATCGACACACAGGTGAAATCAAAATTGCAAGCGCGGTTATATTCACAAATTTATCTATTCATTTTTATTAATACTCAAAATATTGAAGTTTTTGTTGTAAATTTAATTTCTTTAAATAAAAGGTTTGACTACAGTATGTTGTTGTTGTAGCGAGGTGTAGCCCTGCCGAAATGTGAGACAGGGTCACCCCGAGTGTATTGCTCTTGGTCGGGTCGATATAAGAAAACGGCCCGGGTCGTTTCGGCACGATGGGTACAGCACAAGTACTGGTACCGTTCTCGTAGAACCGGCAATACAAGAAACTAGCCGTGTAGGCCATGTACTACAGTATCCTCCACATTGGTGACCCCGAGAAAAATGGAGTACTGGGTCGAATCTCGCGGCAAAATTACTTTTTGCGCTTAAATAATTAATAATCATATAAAACGCGGTTAAAGGTGTAATAATTGCAATAAATTCCTAATCGATCAATTTTAACATCGTCATAAACACGTGAACCGAGTAGGGTACAGGTATCACGCCACCAAAGTTGGCTACAATAACGTCAAAAATAGAAAGATAAATACACCGACATAATCGCACACGCCGACGACTATGTCCTTGACCAAGTTTTTAATCTAGTTCGTAATCCCCCGAACACAGCACCGTACACCACGCTAAAAAAAGCCATTATCAAATTCAGAGTTCGCAGTCTGTAAACGCTATCGAAGACCTGCCAGTCACGTCACCGCCTTGGAGAAACGTATCGAAAAACAAGACCGCGCCCTCGAGAACCTAAATGCAAAGTTAAGCCAGTTCATGTCACAAAACCGCAGTCGTCAACGAGAGCGCTCGCAAAGCAACGACAAACGCTCAACCACACCGCACCGTAGCGCTAACGGAGACCAATCTCCGACATGCTGGTATCACCGGGAATATGGAACCCAAGCACGTAAATGCAGAAGGCCGTGTGACTTTCCGACCAAAAATACCGATACGTCAAAAATCTGAAAGCTGCCGCAACGATGACTCTCGACACCAGCGGCAGCAAAGCACCATCGAGAAATCAATCACAATGCGAACTTGAGGTAAAATTTTCCGAATTCACCAAATCTAAACGTTTTTTCATCCTAGATAAAACTTCAAAACAACACTTTTTAATCGACACGAGAGCCGAGGTATCCGTTATCCCACCTACTCGTGCCTGCCGTTTGTCAAATGCCGAGGGCAAACCGCTGTATGCTGCAAATGGTACCGCCATCAAAACGTATGGTCAGACACGCCGCACACTTGACTTAGCTCTCCAGCGGAGGTTCACGTGGAACTTCATCATCGCCGACACAAAATACGCAATCATTGGCGTCGACTTCCTAAGCCATTTCAACTTAATTATCGACATCAGCAATATCCGAATCCATCCGGCATCTGTAGTTTTGAAACATCGACAAAAATCAATCATCAAAACGACTCTAGCGACGTGGACAATCTGATCAACGAATTCAGCAAAATAACCGATCCGAACACCATAGCCCCGTCAGCTATACAGACTGGGGTGACACACTGTATCGAAACTAAAGGGCTACCTGTGTTTGCTCGACCTAGACGTCTGGCACCAGAAAAGCTCAAAGTGGTCAAAGAGGAGTTTGAGTACCTCACTCGACTAGGTATTTACCGTCCTTCGAAAAGCTCGTACGCTTCACCGTTGCACCTTGTAAGGAAGTCTATCGGGGAGTGGCGCCCATGCGGCGATTATCGTGCTTTAAACGCACAAACGGTACCGGATCGATACCCGCTACCGCATATACAGGATTTCACGCATTTTCTGTACAAGAAAGGCGTGTTCAGCAAAATCGATCTTAACCGAGCGTACCACCAAATACCTATCGAACCCAACGACGTCCACAAATCAGCAATAACCACGCCGTTTGGGTTATTTGAATTTACGCACATGACATTTGGTTTATGCAACGCCGCACAAACCTTTCAAAGGTTTATGCACGCAGTTTTCCAAGGCCTCGATTTCGTGTTTGTATACATCGACGATGTGTGTGTAGCCTCTGAAGGCGTCAAACAGCACAAGCAACACTTGAGACAGGTGTTCGAACGCCTGCAGCAGCATCACCTTACCATCAACCTGGCAAAATGTAAGTTCGCACAAACGCAAATTGAGTTCCTCGGTTATGTGGTCACAACGCACGGCATCAAACCGCTGCCCTCCATAGTAGAGGCTATCGCCAACTTTCCTTTGCCTGAAATTGCGTCGATTTCTGGCAATGATAAACTTTTATCGTCGTTTTTTGCCAAATGCCGTGCAACACCAAATCCCGCTCGTAAAACTTATTCCTGGCAACAAGAAAAAACGACTCAACTCGCATAGCACGGACCGACGACACAAGGAATCACTTCAACAAATGCAAACAGGCGTTGGCAAATGCAGCCCTTCTCGTTCACCCAGCACCTAACGCACAAATATCACTCAGCACGGACGCTAGCGACACGGCTGTTGGCGCAGCGCCACATCAAATTATTAATAATGAATTTCAACCATTAGTATTTTCCAGCCTCAAACTCACGGAAGCACAGAAAAGGTATAGTACCTACGACCGTGAACTGCTCGCAGCGTACCTCGCCATCAAACATTTTCGAGGCATGCTAGAAGGAAGACCATTCGAGGTGCGCACAGACCACAAGCCATTAATATACGCCTTTAAGCAAAAATACGACAAGGCGTCACCACGACAACTTCGACAGCGAGACTTCATCAGCCAATTCACAACGAACATTGTACACGTCGCTGGCGTCGAAAACACCACAGCAGATGCACTTTCACGCATCGAAGCGCTCGAATCAACCATCATCGGCTACGACCGAATCGCCGACGATCAAGGGAATTGCCCTGAGCTAAAAAAACTTATTGCCGATGGTACTTCATTGCAGCTCAAAAGAGTCCGTATGCCAAATACGAACCGTACAATCTACTGCGACTTATCAACGTCAGATGTTCGTCCATTTATACCGCAACCGCATCGAAAAAGCATCATACAAAAAATGCATAGCATCTCACACGGCGGTATACGCGCAACCACCAAACTCATCAAGACTCGATTCGTATGGCCGAATATGGGTTCATGCATCGCCAAAGAGGTGCAACGCTGCATCAGCTGCCAAAAAGCTAAGGTCAGCAGACATGCGCGCTCGCCATTACAACAATACGAATTACCATCATGCAGATTCGAACACATAAACATCGACCTAATAGGACCACTACCACCATCGAACGAATATCAGTACTGCCTTACGATCATCGACCGGTACACTCGTTGGCCAGAAGCAGTGCCACTAAGAGACATATCAGCAGAGACTGTCGCTAAAAAACTCATCTCAGTTTGGTTCGCAAGATTTGGATTACCAGCACGCATCACAACCGACCAGGGGAGACAGTTCGAATCTCCACTTTTCAACGAACTGTCGCGCATGCTAGGCATTACTCACCTGCGAACCACGGCGTACCACCCGCAGGCTAATGGTGTCATCGAGCGCTGGCACCGCTCCCTGAAAACAGCGATAACGTGCCACGAACGTCAAGATTGGACAAACCGTCTACCATTGATTTTACTTGGGCTACGATCATCATTCAAGCCCGATATTGGAACAACATCAGCACAACTGGTCTACGGCACCACACTGCGTTTACCTGGACAGTTTTTCAATGATACCAGTGTTCCTTGCCCGCAATCCGAATTCGTCAAAGCACTCGCAGAAACAATGCGGAAAATTCGTCCGGCTTAAACTGCAAATCACGATTCATCAAAACCTTTTGTATTCAACAAGCTGGCCGTCACGCATGTATTTGTACGCAACAAAAAGGCGAAGCCAGCATTTCAACCTACATATGATGGTCCATACCCAGTTGTATCGAGACATCTGAAATACTTTACATTGAAAATCAATCACAACAACGTCAATGTAACCGTAGACCGCCTAAAGCCAGCATTCATCGAACTTCAACAACCATCGTCGCAATTAGATCAAACGCAGTCGTATGAACCGACAATGGCACCTTCGTCTCAACAACATTCAGCTCATCATCAACAACCTCACCTCCAGCAGCAAAAACGACTTCGCCGGAGCCACAAACAAATCGCGCTGGACGCAAAATAAGACTCCCCGTCCGCTTCCGGACTTGAAAGTCTGGGGGGAGTAATGTGGCAACCGGCCTTATCACAACTATAGTGGCAACCCCACCAACGAATGAACATATAAAACGGAATGACAAAGTGCAAGGAAAATGCACTTAACAGCATACAAATTCCACACAGTCTTTTTCTACACGCGAAGCGATCGACACACCGGTGAAATCAAACTTGCAAGCGCGAATATGACCGATACAAATTTATCTATTCATTTTTATTAATACTCAAAATATTGAAGTTTTTGTTGTAAATTTAATTTCTTTAACCCATTAAAGTCGGCTCATAGATCCCGTTGTGCGATTTTATTGAAATTTAGTGGTAATGCTTATATAAGTCATAGAAGTTGTATTGCCAAATTTCAGAGTATATCTTATGCCATATCCGAGATTTTCAGGGGGTATTCAAATACCCATCCGGCACATTCGAGTTCGGACCGAAAAAAAATGCTTGGTATGGCAACACAATTTTGCTAAACCAAACAGCTGATTTGACTCGTGTAGTGAATGTGTCATTTACAAATAATTGAAAAATAACTTTTGTGCAAATAAGTGAAGATTAAATATTTGTGTTTCTCACTGAAAATGATAAGAAAAAAGTTCTTAACCGCTTTGGAACTACAGGCAGAAGTAGACAGTTGGAGTGACGAAGACGAATGCAGTGGACAAGCGGATCAAATTATTATTACGCCACCTGAAATGGTAGATGATCTCAGTGATACGGAAGAACTAGATGATAATATGCAAATTATCGCAGACGACGAAAAGTTTCCACAGGAAGTAGCCGGCAGTTTTGAAGTGGAATACATATATAATGACGAAAATAATAAGTTAGCAAACGTCGCTGACGACGATATGAATTTGGAGCCATCCACATCAAAAGCTGCACAAGAAACTCGGAGTGTTAATTACCCACAAGAACCAAAGTGGATATTTTAAATAAAAAGTTTATGCAGTTCGCCGTATTCTCTCAAAATTTAAGCATAGATAAGCAGATGATCGCTTATTATGGACGTCATTCTTGTAAAATGTTTATAAAAGGCAAACCCATTCGATTTGGGTACAAATACTGGTGTTTGACGTCTGATGATGGCTACTGCTACCAGTTCATGCCCTATGCTGGAGCAGCTACCAAATTCAGTAATGATTACGGTCTTGGAGAAAACGTTGTTCTCGAATAATTGACACATCTTAAACATCGGGAAGACCACAATGTGACGTTTGATCACTTTTTTATCAGCTATAAGCTGATGAGTCGGTTGAGCTTGAATGGATACTTCGCAACAGGCACTGTGCGTGACAATCGAACTAATCATGCTCCTTTGGTGAGCATTAATGATATGAAGAAAAGACCGAGAGGAAGCTCTGATTATGCATTTGACAGAAATAACAAAGTACTGGTCGCACGCTGGAACGACAACTCGGTAACTACTCTGTACAAACATTTTTTTATTTTTTATATAATATTTTTTTTGCTTCTTGATGAACAACAGGTTGTAACCATTATGTCGAACTTTCTTAAACACGAGCCGGTACATCATGTTAAGAGATACGATCGCAAAAACAAGAAAATGATTACTGTTGAGCAGCCCTTACTCATTCATGAATACAACCATCGCATGGGTGGGGTAGATTTGTTTGACAATGCTATGAACAACTATCGCATTAAAATGCGTGGAAAGAAATGGTACTGGCCATTGCTTACGAATGCTTTTGATGCAGCTATGGTTAATGCCTGGAAACTGAAAGTGTTTTGTTCAAAATATGAAAAGTCCAAGCCGATAAGCCAATTCGATTTCCGTGTGGAAGTAGCAGAAGCGTTGGTAACCGATGTGCGTGGTTGTAAACGGCGAGTTACCTACCGAGCTGGTAACCACCGAACAGATGGTTTGAATCACATTGTTGAAACCCTGGATCGGCGAGGCCGCTGTCGACAGTGTGGCATCAAAACGCAATTTGGATGTAAAAAATGTAATGCCTTGCTTCATCCTAAGAACTGTTTTTCTGACTATCACAATGCAGTCGAACCCGATGCAAAAAAGATAAAAAGATCTCATTAATAAATGTTTTATAATAAATTATTTAACGTGTGTTACTTGTTTGCTTTACTTAAATAAAAAAGTACATTAAAACCTTAAAAAAAAAGGAATGTGAAAATCAACGCTTCATAATAGTTTATACTCATTTCGGCGGATGGGTATTTAAATACCCCCACTAAGATATATGCTCATAATTCCAAATGCATTCAGATGATCAAGTTTTTGGTTCGGGTTATGTTTAGAGAAAATCATAGGCAAACTTATCTTGAAACTTGGTCAAGTTCTAATTATTTTTTATTTTTTTAGGAATTGTTAAATATAACTTTTTGTTCTCTTTGCAACTCACCAACTTTGATACAAAAAAAGGTCAAAAAATATTCGGAATTTCGTAGTACTTTATAGAAGCAGATCATTACACAGTATTTTCTTAACATTTACAAAAAAAAACAGGGTCGTAGCTCTCACAGTTTTCAAGATATGGCGATTTAGATGAACTCTGTTCTGGGGGTATTTAAATACCCCTATGTCGTTAATGGGTTAAATAAAAGGTTTGACTACAGTATCCTCCACATGATCCTTTAGGGTTCCTAACGGCAACACTGATCTAAAATTTTGGTTTTTTCTTAATACCCAACAAACACAGTCTCTAATACAGTGTTCATGCTCAAATTTAAATGCTGCGTCTACCATTTTCGGACATACATTTCTAATATGCGTTCATGCTGCCGCATTTCTAATGCATTTAGCTGACGGTTGCAGGTTATGAGCATGTTTACAAAAAGTCGAACTTTTTTTATACATTTGGTCTCTTTATATTGTTTCTTTATTGTAGTTTCACTTTTTTCAATTTTATTTGAACACAAGCGCGAATTTGCTAGTTTTTCAAAAAGAGAGAATGGAACATGTCAAGAAAGTCACTAGTAATGGAACTTCGAAACGATTATTTCGGAGCAGAATACAGGATGTACATGAGGATTAATAATGTTAATGCAAAAACAATGTAGCATTTAGTTGCTTTTGGTGTCAGAATTTGTATGAAAAATGACAAAGTAAATCCTAAGTTTTGGGCTTAATGCTAAAATGCAAAATGCTGGCGCAGCATGAACAGGCAATAACGTTAGAGAAATGCTCGTCTTTACGTAATACGGCTGATACATTAGCGCAAATTCCGAATTAACTGCGCTTTTGGGAGTTAACTTGAGCATAATCTTCATTATAAACTCCCAAAAATTAAGAAGATTTGAGCAGTTTTAAAAAATTTGCACTGGCAACACTCTGTACATAAATAGACAACAACACCAAGAAACACTAGGAAATTAAGGGTAGCTGACAGATAGGCGTCGCGCTGGTTTCTAAGATCCGACTTTCGACAACTAGATGTCGCTGAGGTAGGTAAGAATATAGTGCAATAACAACCAAAGTAGTAATTCTCAATGCTGTTAATCTTCATTTTTGTGTGTATCAGGGTAAAATTTGGATCTGATTAAAGAAGATTTATTGGAGATAATCTCCGTGTGTGTATCCATAGCATAAGAAGATTTGAGCAGTTTTAAAAAATTTGCACTGGCAACACTCTCTACATAAATACACAACAACAGCAAGAAACACTAGGAAATTAAGGTAAGCTGACAGATAGGCGTTGCGCCGGTTGGTAAAATCTGACTTTCGATAGCTAGATGTCGCCGAGGTAGGTAAGAACATGGTGCAATAACAACCAAAGTAGTAATTCTCAATGCTGTTAATCATCAATTTTGTGTGTATCAGGGTAAAATTTGGATCTGATTAAAGAAGATTTATTGGAGATAATCTCCGTGTGTGTATCCATAGCATTAGATAACTAGGGTAATTCTCTATTCGAAGGCAACCGTAGAGAACTACACTAGAACTCGATTCGAGATAGGTTATCGAACTAGCCAAAGGCGAGTATTTGCAAATTCACATTAGAATCGAATTAGAGAATGACATTAGAATTCGACTGGAAAACTATAGTTTTCTCGATTTGAGAATTGTGTCCCATTTTGTTATAGAACGCTGTGATTCTCGCGTGTTTCTTGAGTCGTCCTCTAACGTTAGAGATTGGGGCTAGTTCTCGAATGTGCCTCGCTGCGAAATCTAGCTTCATGGTTTCTTCGGTATCTTGCTTTACCCCAATTTTTTGCAACATCTGTATGCGTCTAAAAATAAAACCCAAACTAAATTATGGTTCGTTGACCCCGGAAAAATTGTTTTTTACAACTATCGATCTCTTTACAAACCACCCTCTGGAGTGAAAACCTAGGGTGACCGGAAAAATCTGACTTCAGATTCGGTATCAGGGATTTTCAACATTTTTTCCTCGAAACAGCCTGCGTGAATTCTGACATGACGCATTCGATTGGGTTAAAAAGTTTGATAGCCACTGGCAGTGTACACTTTTGCAAAGATGCGCCTAAATGTAGGCAATGAATAAGAATACGCATTAACCTTTAATTGAGACACATGGCATACATTATAAAAATACGACTTACTATTTTTGTATGCAAAATATTTGATTTTTATTAGTCTGCTTTCATATTCGCCCAGCAATATTTTACATAATTTTCACGCATAATTATTATATTTTATAATTAATTTTTTTTTAATGTTACAATGCAAAATAAATATTGTTGTAGTATGTATGTAATAAAAATATGATAAATCAAGTTATACACATAACTGCTTGACATTGACATTAATAAATATATGTAAGTATGTAAACATTTCAAAGAACGCAAAAGCTTTTGCATAAACGCACACTGATTTCAGTTATAAAATCAATACCACTGCTGAAAAAAAACTTTAAACACAATTATAAAATAAGCACAAAACTTAAAAAATTTAAATGCAGAAGCGTTAAATTAAATTGATTTTGTTAGTTGCTAAAACAAAAAAATTGCTGACACTATAGAGCTTATTAAGAGATTTAAAAAAAAATAGTTATAAAGCAAAAGTGAAACAAATTATTGGCAGCTGTTGATACAGTAATTAGTAAGTATATTCAAATAAGCAAGTGCAGTTTAGCCATTGCTGGCAGTTATTTCTTTCTTGTTGCCGGTGGGATAGTATAGGACCGACAGCTGCACTATTTGGCGTTCTTAGTTGTGTATAAAAATGCGTAGAAATATCTTTGGAGTAATTATTTAAATGTATGTATCTCGTTTATAAACTAAGCAAACGGCAGCATAAGTGCGTTATGTTATTATCTATTAATGTAGTCGTTGCATGTTTTTCTTCTTCCTTCTCCAGTAGTACAACCATACAAGTTTTAAACTTAAATAGTTTCCACTTCCCAAACTTTGGTGTTGCAATCTTGACCAGTAGAGATCACAGTATTGTTGTCTAACCACACTAAACGTGTAATTTGCGATTGTGGATGAGCATCTGAAACGCAAAAGTAGTAAGTTAAATTAAAGCATACACATGCGAAAACAAAGCTGCTGTACTCACTTTTAATGATGGTATGTTTGGCTGGATTGTTAACAGACCAAATAATGATAGTAGTATCTAGCGAACCACTAGCAACCAGCATCGAATTGGGTGACCAAGCTACCGTATTGACACGCGCATTGTGGAAACCCCATTCTTTGTTGTGTGGTGGCTAAAGAAAAGTATAAAAAAAAATTATGAAAAAATTTGATAAATGTCTAATTGTCACTTCACATCACCCACCTTATATTCTTCCACAGCATAGAGTATGACTTTACGATTCGCATCGCATGCCACCAAATATTTATTATCAGGTGAGTACGCACAATCCGTTACCGGTCCTAGATGCTGTAGCTCGGTCTTCTCTTCCAATTTAGTACCTTTCAGTGAGTATATGTGCACTTTGTGGTCATCACCGGTTACAGCAACATCTAATGTTTCAGCATTGGCTGAAATTGAGCTAGCCTCATACTTGATGGGCAGTGAGAAGACCTTTTTATTGTCTTGCACAAGCGTTATTTCTTTAACGCAAGCTAACGCTATTATATTCTCGTTGCGGAAAATGGCCAATCCGCGTGGTTGGCAGTTGAGCTTGACAACGTAGTCGCTGTAGGTGTTGCCTTCGATACTGATTTGGCGTAGGCTATCATCAATGCCGCAAGTATAGACGTTATCGCCCCATGCAGCAATGCCGTTTATCTGTAAAAGTTGTTGGACAATGTTATTGCTTGGTTGCAGATAAAATGTTTCTTTTTTGAATCTTTTAGTAGTATTAGATAACCCGAAACGGGTTGTGCGCTGGGTTTGGGACCCGCCACGTAAAAAACTTAATTCCAATGAAAACTAATGTACCAAAGCCTCGGATGAGAACCCCCCGGCAAAGTTCACTCCTGTGGACGAGCGTCTCGCTCGATCCGCATCAGGGCGAGGTTTTTCAACATAACATTTATCTGCGCCTATGCGCCGACTGAGGAGACGGACGACGCAGAGAAGGACTCCTTCTACGATAAACTTGAACAGACTTATGATCGCTGCCCCCAGCATGATATCAAAATCGTGCTCGGCGACTTTAATGCCAAGATGGGCAAGGAAGGAGTCTTTGGTCCTACAGTTGGACAATTCGGTCTCCACGATATAACATCCCCCAACGGCACTAGATTGATTGACTTCGCCGCTGCTCGCAATATGGTCATCAGTAGTACCAGGTTCCAGCATAAGCGAATACACCAAGCCACATGGCTGTCCCCTGATCAAAGAACTAGAAACCGGATTGATCATGTCATGATCGACGGCAGACACAGCTCCACCGTTCTGGATTTGCGTACCCTACGTGGTCCCAATATCAACTCGGACCACTATCTTGTTGCAGCCAAGATACGCACACGCCTCTGTGCAGCGAAGAAAGTGCGCACAGTAACGGAAGGAAGTTTTGACGTCGAGAAGCTGCGCACGACACAGACAGCTGATAATTTCTCCACTCTACTCTCACACCTGCTATCGGAGAGCAATCCTCGACCGAACGATGTTACCGAGCAATTGAAGCATATCTCTAACTCATTACGTACCGCCGCTGAGGCCACTATAGGGTTTCAGCGAGCCCGCAAGAACAACTGGTACGATGAGGACTGCCTCGGACAAAAAGGACGCTGCATACAGGGAGACGTTGCGAACGGGCGCAACCCGCAGTGTATGGCAACGCTATAGTGAGGCGAGGAAGGAAGAGAGGCGCCTTTTCAGAAAAAAGAAACGTGAAGCCGAAAGGCGTGAGTGTGAGGAGCTTGAGATGCTGGCTGACAGGAATGATGCCCGAAAATTCTATGAAAAGATCCGGGGGATGACGGAAGGTTAAAAGACCGGGGCAAGGTCCTGTAAGGACAATAATGGCGACCTGGTAACCGACGTACAGAATGTACATAAATTATGGAGGCAGCACTTCTCCTCACTGCTAAATTGCGAGGGAGTCGTCGAACCCGATACCCCAATCCCTGACGATGGAAAAGTCGTCCCACCACCTGACTATGATGAAGTGAGGAGAGCTATATCTCGGCTCAGAAACAACAAATCGCCTGGGAAAGACGGACTACCCGCCGAGCTGTTCAAACACAGAGGCGAAGAGCTGGTAAAAAGCATGCATAAGCTCTTATGCAGAATATGGTCAGATGAGTGCATGCCTCCAGATTGGAATTTAAGTGTGCTCTGCCCAATCCACAAGAAAGGCGATCCCGATAACCCCACCAAATACCGCGGAAACAGTCATCTTAATATCGCATATAAGGTTCTTTCTAGCGTATTGTGTGAAAGACTGAAACCCATCGTAGACAAACTGATTAGACCTGGTAAGTCTACCATCGACCAGATTTTCACGATACGCCAAATCCTGGAGAAGATCCATGATAAAAGAATCGACATCTCTTTGTCGATTTTAAAGCCGCTTTTGACAGCTCAAAAAGGAGTCGCCTGTACGCCGCCATGTCTGAATTTGACTTCCCTGCAAAGCTTATACAGCTCTGCCAAATGACGTTGAGCAAAACCAACAGCTCCGTCAGAATCGGGAAGGACCTCTCTGAGCATTTGAAACCAAACGAGGCTTCAGACAGGGCGACTCCCTTTCGTGAGATTTCTTTAACCTGATGCTGGAGAAGATAATTCGAGCAGCAGAGCTAAACCGCAATGGCACAATCTTTACAAGAGCGTTCAATTACTGGCGTATGCCGATGATATTGATATCATTGGCCTTAACAACCGCGGCGTAAGCGCTGCCTTCTCTGGACTGGATAAGGAAGCGAAAAAAGTGGGTCTTGCCGTGAACGAGGACAAGACGAAGTATTTGCTGTCATCAAAGAAAGAATCGGCGCACGACAGCTCAAAAAGGACAAGACGAAGTATTTGCTGTCATCAAAGAAAGAATCGGCGCATGCGCCTTGGCAGCCATGTCACTGTTGATAGTTACAAATTTGAAACTGTGAGGGACTTCATCTATTTCGGAACCAGCATTAACACCGAAAATAATATCAGTCTAGAAATCCAACGGAGAATCACCCTTGCCAACAAGTGTTACTTTGGACTAAGTAGGCAATTGAGAAGTAAAGTTCTCTCTCGACAAACAAAGATCACGCTCTATAAGCCTCTCATCATACTAGTCCTTATGTACGGCTCGGAATCATGGACAGTGTCAAGAGAAGATGAGATGGCCCTTGGAATATTTGAGAGAAAAGTTCTCCGGAAGATTTATGGTCCTTCCCGTGATGCCAACGGCGAGTATCGAAGGAAATTTAACGATGAGCTGTACGAGCTTTACGCAGACCTGACCATAGTTCAGCGGATTAAAGCCCAACGGCTCCGCTGGCTGGGTCATGTTATGCGAATGGACAAAGAAGCACCAGCACAGAAAGTTTTCCTATCGACAACCGAATTCGGCAGCAGAGGAAGGGGGGCCTTGACTGAGATGGAAACAACAGGTGGAGGATGACTTGAACTCCCTTGGGGTTTCCAATTGACGTCAGTTATCACTAAAAAGGAATGCCTGGCGTGCTTTGATACGAAACGGCCAAAACCGCTAGGCGGTTAAGCGTCATTATGGCCCAAGCCAAGATTAGATTAGTATTAGATAAAATGTTTCTTTTTTAAATCCTTTAGTGATATTAGATTAATAATTTAGTTAAACTTTTCAGGATGAAATTATCCAGCTCCAATTACGCTCACATTCACATTATTCCACTTTTGACTCTGTAAAAATATTTTATCTAGCTTTGAAAAATATGCTTCCATTCTGCAGATTCTTACATATCTTGACATCCAGCCATATTCCAACAACAGCCAATTGTGATTATATGTAACGATGGCTTCACTTGCTATCATTTAAGGGGAAGTGTAATTTACTCCCACGAAGTTTTTTTTGTTTTTTTTTTTTTTCACTGTTATATATTCCACTTCTGAATTAAACCAGAGTACATTTTTTTCTGCTATTAGCTTTGTGATTCGCTTATGCTATAAATAAATTTACCTGATTTCCATGTCCAGTGCCACCAATGCGATCATTCACACCACTACCAGAATTCCAATTTGTTACCACACCATCATGACTGCCGGTATAAATGGTGCTGCGATCATCACTTAATCCCAGTACAGTTATCGGTTTATTGTGACCTTTAATAATCCTCAAAGGTTTTGTTGGATCCTCCACATTCAGATAGCTTATATTACCAGACAACGATACAGTAAGTAAATGTTCACCTTGCCATAGACAAGACACTTGTTGATCATCGACGGTTGTGCCCATAACGAATTCAGTGACTAATTCGCGCGTCTCAACATTCCACAAACGACAAGTTTTATCGCCCGAGCAGGTAAGTAATTGTGTGCCATCGGGTTTCCATGCAACAGCATAAACACCACCCTTATGAGCAGGGTTACCAAATTCGCCAATTAAATCTGAGGTGGCCCCATCATAGAGGAAGACTTTGCCATCAAAACCAGCCGAGGCAAAGAATTTGCCATCGGGCGAGTAGCGTACGGCTTGTACGAAGCGAGAATGTTCTTGCTTTGTCATTTTGAATTTGAATGGTGGACCCTCGAAGACGGCGATGGTGTTATCCTCGCTGCCTGTGTTTAGAAACCAATGGAAAATTGTTTAAGAGTTAAACTTAGGTATAGCATTTCTACATACCAGTCACTATGCGGAACGGGCGCGCTGGACGAAAATCACAAGAGTTGATAGGTTTGGATTGTCCACTAATCTCACCCACAGAAGTGCCAGTCTCAGCCATGAAAACGTGACCGAACCGCTCACGTCCCTCACCCACAATCACGATACGTTGATTGTCTTGAGACCAAGCGATATCCTTAATAGGACCACCAATTGGTTGGAACTCATTCTTCAGTATATGTTCCTTGTTCACGGTGTCCCAGATGCGTATCTTGCCAGAAATATCTGAAAAGATAGTGCGAACAAAATAAAAATACGTCAATTCTCACGGCTGAAGTATATTTGCGGTTTATGATCAGCGCACTAACTTCGTCATTGATAAGCTTCTAATCTTGAAAAAAAAGTTCATTTTTAATGCAAGAAACACATGTTTATCGTTTAATTAGCTTATTTATACTTGTGACTTTAAACATGATTCACATGTTCTTGCTATACACAAATCAGCCAAGAAAAAAATCTAGGTGAAAGAAAAATTGATGAACCGTTGCCGCAAGCCGTTGTGAGAACAAGCCAATAGCGGATGCAGGAAGTTAACTATTTTTCTAACGCTCTATTAAAGCTACAGCATTAAAATCATTCAGCCTGTTGGTCATTTGATTTAACGGCTTTTAGATTTCTGTTAAACAAAGGCGTTAACTAAATACTTCACTGAAAAATTACAATAAAAAAGGAAAAGAAAAAATATGAATGAAAATATGAGGCAATAAAAGCTTTAAGTTGCTGAGTGAATGGTAAACTTTCTTCCATAAACACGAACACTAGAGGCATATGAGTCATTGGCAAACAACAGCGCAACAAAAGGTAGAAAACACAGCAGCTTAAAACAACAAAGATAAGCAAACGCCAAGCATCATTAGCACAACAATGGTGACTGCTTGACGCTGGGTTGTGATTCCAAGCGGCGCACAGTGTAAAGGCTCCATTTAAACTGTAGTCAAAAGTAGTTACCGTAACGATTTCCAAAATGTTTAAGATCAGCGATTATTTTTTTTTATCGAAAACGCCTATCAACCTAATAATTTACTAAACAGAGAATAGTTAGGGTGTCATTATGTATGACGAATGATAGCTCAGACGAACGATTCGTCTGCTTCCAAAATCGCATTTTCTTTCATTTTTGTTTTTTATGTCAAAGAGAAATCGAAAACATTTAAAAAAAACTATGGAGCGAATGAAAATGATTGATAATGCAATGGCTACGCGATATTGTGAGCAGACGAATCGTTCGTCTGAGCTATCGTTCGCCATACATAATGAGGCCCTTAATCTTTACCGAGATAATGATGATGAAGAAGAAAGCTAGACATAATCTCTTTCCTCACGGATGAGGGATGACATGACCTAGAAGGTTCCACTGGTTATATCAAAAGGTTAATGGCTGGAATCTGGGAATTGATATGAGTATATACGATATCAATTCCACTCTCACAAAAAAAATCGAGTTATGCCGACAGGGGACGTGGCAATTTCGTTTGATACCCATGGTTCAAGATCGCGGTTGTTGTTGCTGTTGTTGTTAACAGCAAAACACTCCCCGAAGGTTTTGGGGAGTGATGCCGAAGTTGACAGTCCTTGGCCGGATATGACCCCGGTACGCTGCGGTACTCCCTTGCGGTACTGCCGGACTGACGTGGTAGCGATTTTGTATGACCAGGGGAACCTTCTAGGTCATGTCATCTCTCCATCCGTGAGGAAGAAGAAGATGGGTAATGAGAGGTAAGAGGAATCATATCCGTAGATCAACCATCGAGTAGCACATCATTACCTATGAGCATATTAGTCGCCTCTTACGACCGGTATGCCTACCTCGGGCATATTCTAAACCCCTAACCCGCAGGGGCTAGGGTAATTATCTGGTATCACTACAAATAAGGGGCTAAGGAAACAATTCTAACTTAATTCCAGCCCTACTCGTTACACTGTGCGGCATCGTGTAAGTTATTAACTTGCTTTTACTAAACAATTATGGTACATAATAATTAGCAAGCATTTTATGATGATGATGAGGGTTTCATGCTTTCTGAACGAATGCAATGCGATTCAGGTAAATTACAAAACCAAAAGCAAACATAAAATACTATAAATAATGATTCAGAGATAATGATATGAGTTAGCAAATCTTGTTGCAGGTATATGAAAATATACGGGTTGCACAAATGTACAATGCATATGACGCACTTCAACAAAAGGTGGCTGCAACAAATTAGTAAATACTTGTAAACACGATTTACAGTAAAGTACGGTTTATTTTGAGCAAAGAAAAAGGGTGCCAATTGAATGCTGGGCATTGGAAAAGCTAAACTAAATCTACAAAGCTGTTTAGGAGAGCGTAACGGCTGCTGGGTAACAAAAAACTTCGCGAAAAGTGCCAGGGACCGGAAAATATAACACATTAAAAAATACATGGGAATACAAACAAATTATGTAAAGAAAGTGAATCACATTACGAATTTCGCAAAAGCAAATCAAAACAGAAGTTAGCATACATAATAACCCAAATATGGTATTAACTTATTGAAAAGCTGTTATGTGCTAACTACTTTGAACAGTTGGACAACAACAAATTTACAATCTGTCTATTCAATATGGCATAATAAAAAAGAAACTGGATTTTTGCTTGCGGCGTTGACCAAAAGCATCTATTTGTAGTTATTTTTATTTAATGATTAACGCAATAGAGAGATGCTACAAGCAAAAAAGCAACACATGTCGTTTGAGAAATATATTTTTAGTAACACAAAAAATGCAGCACGCGCGATATGAATAACGACAGTAAAAGATGCAAAACCGGCTATAGAATGTATATAATACGGTGTCACTAAAAACTGATTTCTTAAAAACGTGCGTTACTGTTTGGAACCGATTTCGGAGTTTGAAAAGGGTCCGGTTTCGTTCTTTATTTTCAGATTAGAAAAATGAATCACTTCACACATGTAAGCATTTATACAAATTTCTAATTACTTACCTCCCGATGCAATATAAAATCCACTTGGTGAATATTTGGCTACATTGACGGCGCACGAATGTTCCGTATAGACATCAGAAATGGCTGGATTCTGTCGATGACAATCAGTGCATATAGTTGTAGAAGTAACAAGCAAGAGGATGCAGCAGAATAATAGTAGAAAACATCAACAACAACATCATTTATTAGGGGCAATGGAAATTTTGTTGTTTGATAAAATGAGACAGGCCGGCAAAATTTTCGTGTATAAACACCATTAGATGAATACGTTAATGTGAGCGGAGCGGTGTGTTGGGAGGTGATGTGTAGTGCACACACACAGCAGCCATAGCAACATTTCATTTAATTTTAGGCCAATTTTTTGTGTTGTTTTTAATTTTTTTTTTTTGTGTTTTCCATTTGTTGTTGTTTTTCATACGTATACGTGGAATATGTTGTTGTAGCGAGGAAAAACAAAATAAGCAGTGAAAAATTTATACGTTGACAGTGTGTTGGTTGTAGAATATTTTTAGTAGGAATGACAACAGCCGGCGTAGTAGAAATGTTGGAAACATGAA
This sequence comes from Campiglossa producta, assembly GCA_964058755.1. Taxonomy (NCBI): domain Eukaryota; kingdom Metazoa; phylum Arthropoda; class Insecta; order Diptera; family Tephritidae; genus Campiglossa; species Campiglossa producta. The sequence goes on along the minus strand of CAXKVI010000002.1, from coordinate 124,888,765 downwards.
AATAGAAGAGAAAATTTGTTAGTGGAAGTGTATGATTATTATTTAATATTTATTTATTTACACCTAAAAATAGCATACAAAAAATATATAAACAAGTACAAAAATATATTAACATTTTTATTGAAAAAACAATTCTTAAAACAGCAACATAAAGGCTTTTTGAAATATTAAAAAAAATAGTACAAATTTCTTTTTATATGTACATATTTTGAAAAAAAAAAAAAAAAATTAAAACATGAGAGGTACTCTCTGCAAATCTTTTCAAAAGAAACACAAGAAATTAACACACTATTGTTAAAAATTTTTCTAAGCAAGTTTTTAAAAAACCAAAAGCCAAAATTATTCAGAGTTTTTTAGAATGATTTTTTTTTTTAACTTTTAACAGTTTTAAAAAATAGTTGAATTTTTTTTATAAAAAAGGCAATTCAAAAAAGTCAATAAAAAACGATGCTAAAAATTATTCTCAAGTTGTTTTTTTTTTTAACCGTTTTCAATAAATAGTTCAGATTGTTTTTTTTTTATTTTGAAAAAAATTTAACCTTAAAAAATAATTTTGAGACTATTTTTAAAAATAACTTCTTTTGTGTACTTGTAACCATTTTAAAAAATAGTTTAAAATTTTTTTTCCTATCTGGAAAAAAACCGAATTAGTAGAAATTATTTTGAAACTTTTTAAACAATAATTTTGCTTTGTACTTTAAAATTATTATAATTTTTGCGAATTTTATTTTCAAAACACCTCACAGTGCAGTGCCATATATTTAAATTGTGCGTGGGATCCACTTTTTCCGAAATTTTCTTTTTTCTGCAATATTTTTGTAGAATTTTAATTGCGAACAACTGTTCTGCTGTTTTGTCAAAAACATGGACGTTTGTATATAGAGATTTAAGGCCAGAACTCTATAACTAGCCACTTTAGCTGCCAGGCGAGATGAATTCTACAAATCCAGAAACTCACAAAAGGCTAGTTGTGGAGTTCTGGCTTTATAATACTGATGAACCAGAACAATATATTGTTTGAGAATTAGTCAAATATAGCCAAAATGGCAAGTATAAATAAATGAGATGGGAACACTAGTGGATTCGGCGTTGGAACGCAACGTTGGAAGGCTTGTGTGCCTCTCTTTTGATTGCAGCTGCCAGTAGCCAAAAATAAACAACAAACGCATGATACATACCTAATATAAATATAGGCGAAAGAGTAGATTTGAGATAGGTGTCAGATATGAACTACATAATTTTGTAACAAAAATTGTAGTAAATATGCAATTCAAGCCAAATGCCAGCTAACACATTTTCCTAAGGGTAAAGAAATTTCGACTACCACTTTTCAAAATAAGCATGATTCTTTTCGTAATCGACTAGATAATGATTTGAAAAGTCATGTAAATTCAATTCAAGAGCTCTATTTCGTCGGATGAATGGCTGGTCACATAAGCTCAAAATATTTTTGAAAAATCCATCTCAAATTTTTTTCAAAAACACAATTTGAGAATAATATTGAGGAACAGCAAAGTTTAGCTAAAATGTTGTAAAATTTCATTTCGATAAAGAGTTTTTGAAACTCTATCTGTGATAGGGATTTTTTGAAAAAAGGACGTCATTGGAAGAATTCTTAACCAAAGCGTTCAACATAATTCTGATGTAGGGCTTTTTTGAAAAGTATTTTAAAATAGAGCAAGAGAACAATTCCACTCAGCCGTCGGTTTGAGAAAGGCATTACGATTCGACTAAAGAATTATGATTCGCTCTCAGAATTATGTCCAATTTGGTTTCACAAACATAGGTTCTCTGCGGTAAATTTGATTAACCTAGAGCTGTACCATTTGACACAACTAGTTCCAGCTCAATCGCCAAGCAATGGTTTCAACTGTCCACTTTTACATGGTTATGTCATTGGCAACTTGTTCTGAACGGGTTACATTCCGATTGTTGATGGGTGGTTCAAGTTGTGGGCGACTGATAGTCGATATTCGAAACTTCAAACTGTCATTTAGCTGTCACAATTTTACCCAGTAAAGGACAAATCACGAAGAGAATAATTAAAGATTGTCCATTTTGGAAAATTTTACTATCACTACAGGGACAGTGTTTCAAGAGCCTCTTCCTAACTTTGCTAGCTTTATCATCCTTCTCTAACAGATATCTAACTTGAATGTTTGTTGGGTTGTAGTTAGTAGTGTTTATTTTCTTAAATCAAGGAACGGATTACGATGTTCTCCAGCTATAAATTTACATATGTACCTATTCAAACCGAAAAAAACTAAAACAGCGATAGGTATAAAAATTACATATGGATATCAGGATGAATGAAAATGTGTTAGCTTACCTCAATATTCCTTATGATCACTGAATTTCCATTGGCATATAGAAAATTCTTGCCTTTAGGATCACCGCCCAATACAATGGGTTGACCGCGTTGGGTGCGTGGCAGAGTGGCGTAGATGAATTCTAGAGAAGCGAAGTGGTATAAAATTTAGTGAAACACATTTTATTAGAGCAAAATAACATTTTTGCTTGTTTTTGCAAATTTTCATTTATTTTTATTTTGCAAGATCAGTGGGCGCTCAACAGGAAGTGACCATTTCACACACACACGTATTATATTTATCACAGAATGACATTCACACGAACACAATAATGGAGTTGCGGCTGCTACTACATGGAGTGGGGGGAAATTCGGCGCCTTATTGGATTAGCCGGCAAATGCATCCACTAAATACACGCATTCATTAGGCACCTAGTCAGTTTGTTGTTGCTAATCCACTGCTTCCGTTCTTTTTTCTGCTTGCCCATATAAGCACATAAAGTGCTTCAAATAGTCATTGGTTTATTGTTGCTGCCCGCTATCCCACATTATCCGCTGTCGCCCACTGACTCATTCATTTAATTTTTGCAAAAATATTTCATATCTTTTTGATAAATTTTTTTTCTTTGCTCTCGCAGACGGTGAAGCGGTCAACTCACTATTTTGATACGCTGGTTTTTGTGGTTGTGCCATTGTTGCTTTGTTTTAACACACTTTACACTTAATAAAAACTAAATTAGCTTCTTTTTTAATACAAAATAAATTAGTTTTATGTATTAATTTTCAAGTAAAAAAATCGACACCACCGAAATCAGACTGAACAAAAGAGAATAAAATTTTTGTCTGCTTGAACGGTGCAGTGAGGCCGCAAACTTGTTTGGGAGTAGCACAAGGTTGCATTCGTGTGACTACATAGAATTGACATAGGCCGACAAGAAGTTCTGCAACCCCGTTGTCAACTTGCTATTAACTGGTAGATGGCGCAGAGCTATGTGAAAATTAAAATAAAACAAAATATAAAAGAAAAGGAACAAGTGCAGAATACATACATTTGTCAAACAAAAAAAAAAAGTTGGTAAAAAGAGGTAAAGCCAAAATAAAGTTTTATGTAACTGACCCTTAAGGGTCAAATACATAAAGCTTTGTTGACCTCGCCTGACATTTGCTACCTCAAAACTTTGCGTCCAACTTCAGAGGTATGCTACAATGCACGCCTTGACGCTTCTCTTTTATACATTTGTTTTCGTTATTTTTTTCTTTGCATTCGTAGTGTTTTAGTTAATTTATTAATTTAATAGAGGAAAAATGAATTGATTATTATTTTCTCCAACATTTTATTCTTTAATTGAAGCAAAGTCATCAAGATCTGATTGTCAAAGCAAGCAAAGCAAGCAAAATTTGAGAGTTTGCCAATTTTTGACTTTGCTTCAACTTTGAGGTCTCCAATTAGCCATGCTTCGTTTAAATACGTATACTGAACTTTTCTGTCAAAGTCAAAGTTTGAGGTAAAGCCAAAATAAAGCTTTATGTAACTCACCCATAAGGGTCGAATACATAAAGCTTTGTTAACCTCGCCTGACATTTGCTACCTCAAAACTTTGCGTCCAACTTCAGAGGTATGCTACAATGAACGCCTTGACGCTTCTCTTTTATACATTTGTTTTCGTTATTTTTTTCTTTGCATTCGTAGTGTTTTTTATTTTCTCCAACATTTTATTCTTTAATTGAAGCAAAGTCATCAACATCTGATTGTCAAAGCAAGCAAAGCAAGCAAAATTTGAGAGTTTGCCAAATTTCAACCTCACTTCAACTTTGAGGTCTCCAATTTTCCATGCTTGGTTTAAATACGTATACTGAACTTTTCTGTCAAAGTCAAAGTTTGAGGTAAAGCCAAAATAAAGCTTTATGTAACTGACCCATTATGTATTCGACCCTTTAGTGATTTTAACCTTTCGTAAAAGGAAAAATTCCCTTCTATTATTTTATAATTTACAAAAATATGGTTCCTCCTTTTACGAAATGTGCACTATTAGTGATTTTAACCTTAATTAAAAGGAAAAATTCAATGGTATTTATGTGCATAACACCTTTCTACGGCACATGCGACGAAAATTGATTCCAAAATTGAACAATGTAAACATGCGGCGGATCGTGTCCAAAAGATGACGGTTTGGATGTGCTGGCGGCATAAGTGCAGAATACATACCATTATGTATCAATACCAAGTGTGAACTCTTCTTTTGACAACACACATTAAAATGTCGGTTTGTTTACATCCTGCACATATTAAAATGTCGCTAGCACCGAATAACAGAAAAGCAATGGCGTTGTTTAACATCCTGCACACATCAACATGGCGGTCTCCTATCTTTTACCTAATGGTAGAAAGAGATGGGAAGATGGAAAGAAGTGAGACAAAAAAGGAAATTAAAAACAGGTGACTAAACTCACTTTGAAGTTTTCACGACTATGTCTATGATAGCTTTGTTTCTTTCCTGCTAATTATGAATAATTATGAATAATTATTCCTAAAAAAGTGTTCTTTGAAAAAATTAGCAGCGAATTCAGCAGCTTTTTGACATCTAATTGAGAGAGAGAGCGCCAATTCGCTGCAAGTTATTGCTGGAGATTTTTCGTCCAGCAGAAACCAGCAAGCAGGAACAGCTGATCGATGACATAGCAAAACAACAACAAAAAATGTAAATTCAAATTGTTAGCCAATCAGAAACGTAACCGCTGTTTTGTCTGCAAGTTTCTGCTGAACCCTGTTCGACGAAAAATTAGCAGAAATGAGATTTTGACAGCTTTTTACAAGACTCTCTTCTGCTGACAGTTCTTTGCTGGAGATTTCAAGAAACAAAGCTGATATCACACTTGTTATTAACCACAATCTCAAACAGGTGTTAAACTCATTTTAAAATTTTGACGTCTATGCAGAAGAGTTTACACTTGGTATTGATACACAATGATAAATACATTTCGCAAATCAAAACAATATTTATATGGATCGGTAGCAGTATTTGCGAAAAGTTGAAACGTATAATTTTTTTTGGTGCATATAAAAACTTTAGGGGTAATTCCACGTAAAAGGGCAATTTTTAATTTTTTCTAAATCGAAATATCTTTCAAACTACTTATCGGATTAGAAAATGTTAAATACCAATAATTAGGTAATAAAAATACCTTTCATTTAATGTATAAAACTCCCACCTTTATGTAAAATTTTTATATGAAAACTATGTTTTTTATAAAAAAAAGAATGAAAATGAATAAAACTGTTTAAAATACAAAAACGTGTATTTCCATTATAAAAAGTTAAAAACAGTAATCGGCTCAGGGTAAATTTTTTTTTTGGAGTAAAAAACAAAGACTAAAAGTGGTTTAGAAAGGTGTTCTGCACATAAATACCATGGATGCCGCCCATAGAGTTCGTTGCCACGGTTCAGGCAACCACCCGGAGTGGGGATGGCGTAGCCCAGGGTTATCTATTATAATCGCGGCCGAAGGCCGCCAATTCAGAAAAGAGTTCTGCACATAAATACCATGGATGCCGCCCATAGAGTTCGTTGCCACGGTTTAGGCAACCACACGGATTGGCATGGCGTAGCATGGCGTAGCATGGCGTAAAATCCTCTTTCAGCCGAACTTTTTTTTTTTTTTTGTGGACAAATGTATGTTTTCTGCACTTGTTCCAAAAAAAATAAAATAAAGCAAACGAATCACAAACAAATCAAAATTAAAAACGATAAAAAACACAAAATAAAATACGTAAAAACAAAACGTATAATAGAAAAAAATATAAAGAAATTAGGTAAATTGGAATCAACCAAAGCAAAATAAAATAATAATAGTATGAAATAAATGTTTAAACTTTTTTTTTTTTAATTCTTCAATAGCTGACTCTCTCCGTACTAAAGGATCATTTACACGGGTCGATTTTCTAGTCGATTTTTGTCGTTCCACTGCTTTCCACCTTCAAATACAAGGTGTAAAACGATCGAATTGCTATTAAATCGACCCGCCTTAACCCCCGAATTCTGTAATTTTATCTCATTTCAAGTCATTTGTCGGTTGAGGTTTGATATGGGCGAAATGGAATTGGAACACAAAATGTTTCTATTAGTGACTATTGTCTCTATTAGTGACCAGAGACAGCTTGCATAACTACACTGATTATTTTATTATAATCATAAGGAGTAAATTTCCTGTTGCTAAATAGTCATCGAATAGAATTTTCAGAATTTCGGCCATTTTGGAACTCGTTTTAGAAACAGTGAGTACCAAATTTTCCACAATCGAATGGGTAAATCAATTTCGAAGGGAATATAATGAAATGAGAAGGTCCCTAGGCTACGCTCACATTGCGAACGACTTTTGCCGTCCGACAGCAAACACACATCTGCACACATGTGTTGTAAATGAGCCGGGTGAAATCGGATGAAACTTGCTTACATCGGCAGAGCCAGCAAATTAAGGGCTGAACCATCGAATCCCGAAACTTTTTGACAATCCCGGGATATCGGGATTTTAATAATACAATCACGGGATTTTTCGGGACTATCTCAGTAACGTCCAAAAAGGCAGGGAGAGGTATGAAAAAATGCGCTTTGAGCTCGGTTTGAATAGTCCAAAAGCGAATACTCGATATTGCATTTCTATCAAAAGATATGCACAAATATAAATACCATGGGTCACGCACCAATTTTGGTATATGACCTGGTAAAATTATTGGGGTTTTACCCGTAAAATGTCTTTGTAACAAAATCTTTAATTTCTGCTTTCGGATTATTGAAATCGAAGTCAAATGGGTATTTCGATAACTCTACCGACATTTTTGAACTGTGTACAGCAGTTTCGTGGGTTTATACTTATTCAAATCCCGAAATCCCGAAGGTCCGAAATTTTAATAAATATAATCCTCTGATTTTGGTACGTAAACATGACGCGGATACCCGGGGTTCAGGATCGGGACTCCCGGGCTGGATGTCTTATAGGGCCAAGTGCTGGGGGCAAATTCGGGTTCTATGAAATGATAAAATGAAAAGAAATTTCATACAAAATTTGTGAAAAGAAACTTCAAATTCATACAAATTTTTTTTCACGTTATCATTTCATAGAACCAGAATTCACCCCCTGATTATCAACTACCCTGCTAACCATCTTCGTATAAAATCTTAGGAAATTACAGGGTGACGTTTCCCAAAAAGCAGAATAAAAAATCGGGTTGTTGTTGTTGTAACGAGTCGATATAAAAAACGGCCCGGACTTTTCGCTCCGATGGGTACAGCAAAAGTACTGGTACCGTTCTCGTAGAACCGGCAATACGTAGAAACTAGCCGTGTAGGCGTATGTAGGTCATTTCGGGTTACCCAGGGTGCACCAACGGGGAGGCGACCAACTTTTCACCTACTTTACAAAATGGGACAATTTTGTTCAGCGAGGAGCTTTTTCTATCCATGTTGATGTGCTAATTAGTGTTGGAAATTTTCGAATTATCGCGTTATATCAAATTACGCGTTGAATCGATGCATAGTTTTGCCCACAGTGATTTTTGGTATTGCACAGCTCCAATTTCTGTTTTGGTTTTCACCATGGTTACCTCTGTTTGGCAGGGTGAATACTAATGCAGCTGGGCATAAAGCTTTCCGGAGAAGCAGTCCGTCACGTACTTGCCGGAAAAGGAAGAAACTGACAGCCGAGTAGGATGTGTGTATTTTGCATGTAAAACGCCAAATTGACAAAGTATCAGTCAACGGATCCGGCATCCTTTGCCAATTTTCTATTTTGACGGAACGGCAGCTGCGTGACAAATGTCAAAATCAATTTTACCGCCAATTTACAACGCGTTTGTGAAAATTGTGAAAAAGCAAATTTAACCAAAGTAATTGTCAATTTATATTTTTATTTATAGATTTGCGGTTTGAATGCTTGGTTAGTTTTTCCCTAATCAGGTTCAGCAGTAGATCAAATAGGGGCTTCTCCATTCTAATATTAATTCTGAACTCCTCAGGGAATGCAAAATTCATATCAAAAAAGCCGTGGATGTTCCTGTCCTGTAAAGATGGACGTACCCACCATCTGCGGTTGTAAAGCCGCCTGAAAAGCTCCATTGCTTCTATTAGCATCTCTATAACAAGTATTACTTGTATATTTTCCATGTTTTTAACCGAAATTTTGCATTTGTTATGTTTTTTTTTAATAATTTTCGTTTTACGCCAATTACTTTGTTGACATATCTGTGTACTTCAACATGACGTACGTCAATCGCTATGTGCCATCCCTGTGCGGCACGTACTTTTTGTCACGACGCACGTCACGTACATGACGTATTGACGGACTGATTCTGCTTAAAGCTTAACAACGAAGCATTCCACACAACTTTTTCATTCCTACCACGAGCCATGGTGACAGCACTGTTGTAGTTAGCAACCCTGTGAACAGCTGACTTTGACAATTTTGCAAGTGTTTACTAAAAACTGCCGACAATATTTTGTGAAATTATTTACCATCTACAACAACATAAATCTCCAATTATGCTACAAACGCCAGCACTAAAATTCGTCAACCCGCGCTATGGCCAATTGGTGATTGGTCCACCTGGTTCAGGTAAAACCACATACTGCCATTATGCCTACAACTTCTACAAAGAGCTGGGACGTGAAATCGGCGTTGTCAACCTAGATCCAGCCAACGAGAATATGGAATACAAACCAGTCATCGATGTAATGCAACTTATAACCGTTGAGGATGTGATGGAGCAATATCATTTGGGTCCTAACGGCGCCCTTATGTATTGCGTTGAATTCTTGGAAGCACATTTCGAAGATTGGTTTCTGCCAGAGTTGCGCAAAGCAAGCACCACATGCAATTATTTGCTTTTTGACTGCCCCGGACAAGTTGAACTCTACACACATCACACCGCAATGGCGAGTGTGTTTGAAAGATTACAGAAAGAAGGTTATCATTTGGTCACAGTGAATCTTATCGATTCACATTATTGCTCAGAATCAACCAAATTTGTATCCACATTGCTGCTTGCTTTAAATATGATGCTACGTATGGGCTTGCCACACGTGAACGTGCTTTCCAAAGCAGATATGCTGAAAAAGCACGAGTCAAAATTACAATTCAACTTGGATTTCTATACAGATGTGCTGGATTTGAAGTATTTGTTGGAGTCGTTGGATGACACACCAGCGCTCAAAAAGTATCGCAAACTAAATGAGGCCATCTGTTCAATGGTGGAGGATTATGCTTTGGTTACATTTCAATTGTTGGATGCGCGCAGCACAGCGAGCATGTTGCGTTTGCGGAATCATATCGACAAAGCGAATGGTTATATTTATAAAGCGGGTGAGGAGACGGCGGTAAATTCGTTGATGGCATGTGCGGTGGGTGCGGAAGCAGAAGCTATGCGGCAAGCGCATGATATAGATCCGTATGTGACGTGAAATGGAGCCTGGCTGATTTTATAATTTACCTATAGTTTGCTAAAGTATTTAGGTACCTACTTTTAAACTACGTTTACACTGCACCTAATGCGTCACTTTTGGCCAAGTTTTTTCGAGACCGTTCATCCACAGATTGAATTTGATCACCAAATTAGGTCAAATTAAATTAAATTCATCTAATTTGGCAAACAAATTCATTCTGCGGACAAACATTCTCGAAATAACTTCGCCAAATGCGACGCATTTGGTGCAGTGTAAATGTATCATTAGATACTTGATAAAATATAAGTTAATTAAACTTTATTTTATTTTGTTTTAGCTTATTTTTTATGAAACCTATGCTGATGGGCGGCACGGAGAGACGAATAGGCGTAGGTTTCAGTTAAGTTTAAGAATTATACAATTTTAAACAACACCAGAAAGCTCTTCCCGCAATCTGCTCGTCAATGTAATGTAGTCTGGAAATGCGAAATTTGTCTTTAAATTTCACAGCGCCTTCTAATCAAAGTACCGCTTTACATTTACCACAATGCAATAAACCATAAAGCAAAGCCAATAAATGTAATCAAGCCCACCATTCAAAGACAAGAAACTAAACACAAGTCATGACATGAGACGTACAATGTAAGCAAACTACTCTTGGACACGTAAACATAGTCGAGTTGTCAGTCAAACTGTCTTAAAAAACAAATCCAAAAGACAAGCACTTCGAAGGGAGTGTAAGAGCTGAATGAGACCTCCTACCTGGTTGACGTGGTCTTTGCTTTGGGTTCGTGGAAACTTAACTCTTTTGCTAAAGAACAGCAGAGCAACAGTCACCTCAAACAGCTTAAGAAATTTATTTATGGTACAATATTGTAACAGGACACACCTTTCAACACAGTGTTGCCTTAGTCAAACATCTAACAGTCAATCGAGCGCAAGACTTTAAGAAGCCACACGCTATCGTCTATACTTTGTTTTGGTGGCCGCATTATCATTTGTAAAATCAAGCGTTACTCTCGTCATAATAATAAAAATGGTAACACAAGTTGGTGTTGGCTTTAGCGAAGGTGGACCGACGCGGCGCACAGTAGGATGTATATTGCGGTTAAGTTAAAAAGATATAATAAAAATAGAATTAAGAAAAAATTTTATGAAAAAAAATTAATAAATAAAAAAAGAGGGGGGGAAAAAAAATAAAAAAAATAAATAAAATAAAATAAACTAAAATAAAATAAAATTAAAATAAAATAAAAGAAAAAATAAAATTAAATAAAAATAAAATAAATAAGGTGAAAAAACAAATATAAAATGAATAAATAAAACAAAAAAAAAAAAATTATAAAAAAGTAAAAAAATAAAATAAAATAAATTAAAATAAAATAAGATGAAATAAGATAAAATAAAATAAAATAAAATAAAGTATAAAAAAAATAAGATAAAATAAAATGAAATGAAATTAAATAAAGTAAAAAAATTTAATAAAAAACAAACAAAAATAAGTTAACAAAATAATAATAATAAAAAAATAAAATATAAAATATAATAAAAAAAGTAATAAGTAAATTAAAATATAACAATATAAATTTAAAAACAATTAATTTATTTCAATAAATTAAAGTTAAATAAAAATCAAAGAAGCCCCACTGTGCATAGCATGCACTGCCACAACCAAATGTTAATAGCATAGCACAAGCAACCCTTTCTTCAAAGCTCCAACGACTTGTCGAATCTCAGCGCTTTTGACAGTGACTTAAGTGGCTGTCTTTCAAAATGCACTTTATGTACACACATGCGCATATTGCTTAAACATGTATATCGGGTTTTCTGAATGTAAATAACTTCAATCACGCAATATGGTTATTAAATCCTTGTTGCATATTGTTGCCTTTACCTTACCTTCCGCAAGGCAATGCATCACGCTTTATCCACCTGTCGCCTGTTTAATGCACA